>BTPG01000005.1:146223884-146964252 GCA_036245525.1 Semisulcospira habei | reverse complement strand
CACACTGTCAAATGCTTTCTCATAATCCACAAAGTTGACGTACAGCGGGGAGCTCCACTCCAGAGACTGTTCCACGATGATGCGGAGAGTGGCGATCTGGTCTGTACATGATCGGTTCTTCCGGAATCCTGCTTGCTGGTCTCTCAGCTGGGGGTCAACGGAGCTCTTCATTCTCTCCAGGATGATCCTGTTGAAGACCTTTCCTGGTACCGACAGCAAGGTGATTCCTCTGTAGTTGGAACACTTGCTGAGGTCGCCTTTCTTGGGAAGCTTGATTAGGTACCCCTCCTTCCAGTCAGCCGGCATCACCTCCTCTTCCCAGATCTTTCCAAACAGTGGGTACAGCATCTCCACTGTTGTCTCTAGGTCTGCTTTCAGAGACTCCGCTGGGATGCCATCTGGGCCTGCTGCTTTGCCGTTCTTCAAGAATGCCACTGCTCTTCTGATCTCTTCCCGGCTGGGTCTGTCACAGCTGATGGGTAGGTCGGTCTCTGCCGGCTGGATGTCTGGGGGGTCGGGTGGGCTAGGTCTGTTCAGTAACTCTTCAAAATACTCGGCCCATCTGTTGAGTTGGTCTGCTCTGTCTGCAATAGGCTTGCCTTCTTTGTCTTTTACTGGTCTTTCTGTATGGCCATACTTGCCTGACAATCTTCTGGTAATGTCGTAGAGTTGTTTCATATTGCCGCTGCCTGCTGCCTTTTCTGCCTCTGCTGCCAGGCTGTCTGTGTAGGCCCTCTTGTCTGCCCTGATACTCCTCTTCACCTCGCGGTTGGCTTCCCAGTATTCCCCCTGTGCCCTTACTTTGGCTGCTCTCGTGCGACTGTTGTTGACAACTGCTTTCTTCTGCTTCCTCACTTCTATCTTCTTCAAGGTCTGTGCCGACAGCCAGTCCTTGTGATGGTGTTTCCTGAACCCTACAGTGTCTTTGCAGGTTGAGTTCAGCGCCTCTCTAACTGCCTTCCACTGCTGTTCTGTGGTGACCGCCTCCTCTTCATTTACTAGCTCCTGTAGCGCTTGAAACCGGTTGGACAGCACCAGTTTGAACTCTTCTCTAACTCCAGTTTCTCTCAGGAGGCCTACATTATAGCGCTGTCTTCTTGTTGTCTCTGTGCGGCTTTTCTTTAGCTTGAGCTTCATTCTTAAGGTAAGCAGATGGTGGTCGGAGGCGACATCTGCTCCCCTCCTCACTCGAACATCTTGAAGGGATCTTCTAAATTTCTTGCTAATGCAGATATGGTCTATTTGGTTCTCTGTTGTATGGTCAGGTGAGACCCAAGTTGCTTTGTGTATCCTTCTGTGTGGGAAGATGCTGCCTCCAATGACAAGTCGGTTTAGAGCACAAAAGTCTACAAACCTCTCCCCGTTCTCACTCATCTCCGAGCCTAGTCCCTGTCTCCCCATCACCTCTTCATATCCGGTGTTGTCCTCCCCTATTTTGGCATTAAAATCGCCCATGACGATGGTGATGTCTCGCTCCGCACATTTGTCCAAGGCACTCTGGAGTCGGTCGTAGAACTCTTGTTTCTCTTCCTCGTCCCTGTCATTAGTGGGCGCATAACACTGGATGACGTTCAGCTTGAGCTTTTTCTTGGTTCTAAAGGCTGCTGTGATGATTCTTGGCCTAAGAGGTTCCCAGCCCATCAGCGCTCTCTGTGCCACTGGTGACAGCATGAATGCTACACCTTCTGTATGGGGGGCATTCTCCTCTTCATGACCTGAATACAGAATCATCTCCCCACTTAACAGCCTTTTCTGGCCAGACTGCGTCCATCTGGCTTCACCGATACCTAGCAGGGAAAGGTTGTACTTTTGCATTTCCGCTGCTATCTGGGCGGCCTTGCCGCTCTGGTACATGGTCTTGACGTTCCATGTGCCCATGGTTGTATCCCTGGATAGAGAGAGGCGGCTCGGTCCTGTGGCTTCCGAAGACTTCCGGCTTTCACCACAGGACGTCATAAGTCTTCTGGTAGAAGAACCTTCCTCCTCCAGGAAAGGAATTACTGTTAGTCTTTTCGTCGGCGTTTTTGTAGCTATTTCCTTTTTTGCAGGGTGGGGAAGCTACCCCCACGCCCAACCCCCTTACTAGGAGGACCAGGGGTTTTCTGTCGGGGTCACCTTCCCTTAGACCATGTTGGTTCAAGGCACCTTATTTCATTCGGTGCACCCCTCTCACGAGGGACCCCCTATCCACCACCCAGGGGACGCGCCTCAACGCCATATGGTCCCAGCGCGAGGCAAGAGCCCGTAACCCAGAGGTGCCTACCCCTCTTAGACCATTTTGTGTAATGGGCTGCTTAAAAATGTGTATTTTGTGTAATCATTTCAGCGCAACACGCAACGAAAAAAATACACCACAGCAAACAAATTAAAAATAAAGACATTTATCCATACTGTTAGTTATTTTATTCACACAATATCAGGTATCGCTGTAGCAAGTTTGGGTTTGAAGTTGTGAATAGTATTAGTATTTGCGAAATTTTTTTTTTTTTTTTTTTTTTTTTTTTTTTTTTTTTTTGGGGTGGGGGGGGGGGGGGGGGGGTAAAAATATGGTCATTTTAGACATATTTCTTGAGCTCTTGTAACCCCTCGACTTTTCCGAGGGATCAACGAAATTAGTGTTCATATAAAGGTCTTTTCATCAGGTATCTTTGTACCAAGTTTGGGTTTGAAGTTGTGAATAGTATTTGAGAACATGTCCCAAAATAGCTATTTTTCCTGATCCTCTATGACCTTGACCTTTGTGAGAAACTGTCACTAAAACTGGCATGTTTAGAAAGGTCTTGCCACAAAGTATCCTTGGGCCAAGTTTGAAGACTGTAGCTTCAATATTTCTCCGAGAAAATGCCAAAGTTAAAGTCTCAGAACATACTTTTACGTCGCACATGAGCCAAAAATGTCTTTCGTGCATGACAGGTAGCTGTTACTTAACATGCATCAGTAAAATGGGGATCTGTTACTGCGACACATTAGTGTCCATGCATTTCCAGTATGCCGATACACTGTAAGTCTCCTACCTGGTCGCCAGATGTCAATGTTTACACCTGCCACTGTACGGTATATCCACAGTCTAGACATGTAATAAGCGGCATTGAACGATGTTGTGTCTCATACATGATCGGATGGAAGTATCAGCCGGTGTTGTACGGACAATGCATGTACTACACGTGTGACCAATGTGTGTCAGTGTCCACAGAGTCACCTACAGGTGCACCAAGGTGTAGCATCAGAGAAACGGAATATCAAGTAGAACCTCCAAATTCAGCTTCAGAATCAAGCCGTACGTCATTGCCGTTGTCAGTGCCTCAACCGTCGATCGCTCCAGCTGACACTGCCAACACGTGGTAATGCTGCCACGCGGTAGGTGGGCACACGTGTCCCAATACATCAAAGCTATCTGCTTTTGAAACCATGTCTACAAACACAAAATATTATCACTCCGAATATCTACACATTCACTCGCCATTTTGACCGTAATGCGTATGCTAGCACTGCAAAGCTGACTGCATACCACGTACAAAAGTACGCACGCACTGTCAGGACCCTGTAATGTAAACATGTGTCAGTGCGACGGGCAAGGTCACCACACGCGCAGCGAGGCTCGCGTATCACCGGGTGCGCGATATAAAACACCTAGCGGTTTTCTGGGCTGCACGGTATACGAGACCGCCAACCCGAGTACAGCAGTTTCCGTGCCGAAAGGGTTAACCGGTGTTTTATGTCAGCTTTGGGATGTACTACTGCCTTGGCCTTGTGCCCAGCAGATTCCAAATGTCTTTGAATATCATACTTTTGTACGCACCACTGTGAGCAACACCAAAGTCCTTTCTGCACACGTTGCATGCATTTGTAGCAGAGGAGTCCCCTGCTATCGCTAGTTACTACCCGCGAGTCAGACTTCAGTGTTTCAGTGCACGCTTAGCGCGCTGTGTGCGAGTATTCTTGCTGCCGTGGCTAGTCAGTGTCTAGCGTCTAGCGGACTACACGCCAAAGCTCAGTGACATAGTCTCTGGTTCCAGAGGCTGGGGAGCCTATATAAAGCAGTCGATCTTCAGTCCACAAAAAAAAAAAAAAAAGGCCCCCCCCCCCCCCCCCCCCCCCCCCCCCCCACGTAAATTGCGTATTTTGGAGGAGCTAGTCGTATTCGCGTAACTTGAGCCGAAAATGCGTAAAATTACGAGCCAGCGCGTAAGGTAGGCACCTCTGCGTAACCCCACCAGAATGCTAGTGAGAACCGCCCTCCCCAGAGCAACCTCCCGATAATTTCAGCTAAGGATTACGTATGGCCCCAAAGGAGCCGGGAGGGAGTGTTGCGCCACCGTGATGTCCCCCACCAGGGCCAGGTTCTGTCGCTGGCCTGCCAGGTTTCGGAGGTAGAACCAGGAGAAGGTCGACTCAGCTCGCCAGCCCACGGCCGCCACAATGTCTTTGACAGCGCAGTTGTGGTCGAATGCGACGCTTGCGGCCATGACTCGGACCTCGTGTGCTCTGATGTGTAGACGCTTGGCCGCATCGGGACAGAGGTCCTGGTAGGCGGAATGCATAACCCATCGTAGCCAGGATGACATCATCTGCGCTGAGATGTCAGTTCTACCTGGGGACAGGGAGAAAGAGGCGGGAGCGTCCCATGCGGAGCGGCTTGGTTCGGCATAGGTACACGTGCAGAGCTCTCACCGGGTCCTGTTGTTTGGCTTCCCGGGTCGGGCTTATCGTCCGCAGCGGCCGAATGGTGATCGCCTGGGGTGGCGGTCAACGGGGACTGTGTCTTGGCCAAGAAGGCCGGGTCCATCTGTAGCTGCACCGAGCCGTCCATCCTACACTGTAGGCAGGCGGGGCGTGTCGAGAGCGCGTGAAGGTCACTCACCCTGGAGGCAGTGGCAAGGGCCAGTAGAAAGCAAGTCTTTCTTGTCACGTCTGCCAGCCAGGCTAGGGGAAGCGGTTCGAAACGGTCCGAGCTGAGCCATGTGAGCACCCAGGGTAGGTCCCAGCGCGGGATCAGGGAGCGTAGGGCCAGCCGCTGTAGGCCGAAGTGGGTCATCAGGTCAGCGAGGTCTTTGCACTTGCCGGCAGTAAGTATCGGCAATCATGGCGAGGTAGCCCCTGATGGTGATCGCCGCCAAGTGCTGCTCGGCGAAGAGCCAGAGGAAGAACTCAGTCAGCTAGGGGGAGGTCAGATCTGTGGGGGAGAGGTGCCGGTGGTCGCATCAAGACCCCAGGACTCGCCACTTTCCTTCGCAGAAAGGAAGGGTTGAGTGTCTGCGGGCTGCAGCAATAGCTTCCACTGTTGCACTCAAGAAGCCTCTAGCAGCAAGGGCGTGCCGCACAATCTCCAGGCATGGAGTAGGAGTCACTCGGGGCACGGATGGTAAAGCGCCTGCTGCGGTTGCTTGAGCATCATGCGTGGGGTGGGGAGCCGCAGAGCGGGGCCAGTGGCGAGGTTCAGTAGGTTGGTGGTCCAAGACTTGGTACAGCAGAACAGGGCCACTAGAAACAGGACCATGTTGCACCCGTTGAGCTTGAGCAGGACCTTGGGGACCAACACTGAAGGAGGGTAGGCATACGCAATAAGACCTTCCCAGGAGATGGAGAGCGCATCGACCGCCCAGGCGAGGGGATCCGGGATGGGGGAGACGAAGAGGGGCAGCTGACAATTCCACCTTGTCATGAAGAGGTCGATCATGGGGGCCTCCCATGCTGCACCGATCATCCGAAAGATGTCCGGACAGAGCGTCCATTTGGTGTGGAGAAGCTGGCCGCGCCGCGAGAGGGAGTGGGCAAGGACTTTCAGGTGGCCCGGGATATGTCTCGCTCGAAGAGAGATGCCGCGATCTTCGCACCACCGTAGGCCTGGTAGAGTAGGATGCAGAGGGAGGGGGAGCGCGTCCCGCCCTGCTTCTGGATGTAGGAGACTACGGTGGAGTTCTCGGACAGGACGAGCAGTTCCCAGTGTCCGAGGGTCGTCTCCCAGGCGAGGAGGGCTTGCCAGACCGCCTGCAGCTCCAACCAGTTGCTGTGTTTGTCCACAAGGTCCGTGGGCCAGGTGCCGGACGCTGTGGAGAATGCCGGCAGCAGGTGTGCTACCCAGCCGGAACGGCTTGCGTCGACGCAGAGGGTCAACTTGGGGGGGGGGGGGGGGGGGGGGGGGGGGGGGCGGCGGCGAGTAGAGTGGCACTCCAGTCGCGAGCCAGTCGGGATACGCCCAGCGGAGGAGATGTGGTCAGAGCATTGGAGATACCGGTACCCGAGTCTCGATGTCGCCAGCCGAGGGCTGCCAGTAAAGAAGCAGGTGCAGCTGTAGCGGGCGCGAGTAGAGTCGGCCATGGGGAAGGAGGTCCGCTGCCGCACTCATCAGGCCCAGGAGTTGTAGCCACACTCTGGCGGAGACTGCTGCCTCCTGCAACGCATGTCGAACCAGGTTCGCCAACTTCTGTATCCGAGGCTCTGGGAGTCACACCGCGTTGAGGTCGGTCCAGAACTCCATCCCCAGGTGAATGAAGCGGCGGGACGGGGCGAGGTCTGATTGCCCCCGTTGATGATAAAGCCGAGTCTGTCGAGGAGCTCCTGCAGAGCGTCTCGGTCTGACTGGTTGCGCAGGAGTAGATCGTCGAGGTAGTTTGAAGTTGGGCGCAAGGACGTCCGTCTGGCCTTGGCGAAGACGGCGACCATGACGCGAGTGAACACCCAGGGGCTGAGGTTGAGGTCGAAGGGTAGAGCCCGAAACTGGCAGATCACACCGCCAAAGGCGAAGCGCAGATAGCGTCTGGAGGTCTGGTGAATCAGTACGTGCAGATGAGCATCCGACAGGTCCAGGCTGACGGCAAAGTCCCTGGGCTGCACCGCAGCGCACAGGGCTCTGGCGGTCTCCATGTGGAAGGTCGGCACAGTGAAAGTCGGTTCAGCGCCGAGAGGTCGATGACTGGGCGCCACTTGTCCGAGGCGTCCTTCTGCAACAGGGCAGCGACCTCTCCGCGCAGAGCGTCTGCTTAGAGCTGGTCCGACAGGACGACGGTCCACAGGGGGCTGCGTCACAGGGGCGGTGGAAACCGGACGGAGATCAGGAGATCCCTCGGAAACGGTGGAGAGGATACACGGGACGTCGGGAAGCAGCGACCGCCACACGTCGTTGCGGAGCGCAAGCCTCCCACCGACAGGCGACCCGGAAGCAGTCGGCGGGGGCGGAAGAGGGAGGAAGTCAGTGGGCCCTGCTGTGCCAAGGTGACAGGCGGGCTTGGTCCAGGCCGGGACGGGGTTGGGAGCGGGCAGGAGTGTCCAAAGGCTGGGGTGCGAGGGGGCAGGCGGCCGCGCCTGGTGATCGGTCGAGAGGAAGGTCTGACGGTCCACAGGCCATGACCCACGGCCTTGCAGGCTGCCTGAAACCGGGTGGAGACGGAGTGGGTGGGCCAGAGGTCCTTGTTCGCGTTCTTCACCGCCTGCCAAGTAGGTCCGAAGAGGAGCGCGTCGCCGAGGACAGCCTGTCGCAGCTGCATCTGTAACTCCAGCAGGCGGTCGGGGCAGGAACGGAGGACGGCATCAGGTCACAGTTCGCAGCGGCGGTCATGGCATTGACAGAAGTGTGGTAGGCTGCCCGGTTGGCGGCAACAGCCAGAGCGAGAATGTCTCCCAGCAGCGGTGAGATCGACGGGTGCCAGGCCTTCTCTACTCGGCAGACGACAGCTTGCGTGACCAGGTCCAGGAATCCTGCACAGGCCAGGGTGTTGCGGGCGGGGATCGCTGTCCGCTCCAGACCGGGTGGGATGCCAAGTCGTGATGCACGCAGGCCTCCTGCTAGAAGTTGCGCCTGAGGGTCCACCGCTGGGAGGGAGCAAACGAAGTACTGCAAGTGACCCACGTACCAACTCTGACGAAAGGCGTTGTCTAAGCCCTCTGGCCATCGGGAGTTGGAGAAGAAGATGTCCGCGTCAGCCAGGGTCCCTGCTGCAGATGTGCTGAGAAGGCGTCGCGAAGATCCCGGAATCCAGGGGGTTGCGGCAAGGACTTGAACCGCTTGGCCTGCCGGTCAGCGTCCATAAAGGCCGAAGCATTCCTCTTGATCGGCGGGGAAGCAGCACAGTCTTCCGGGGGTACACATGACGCGACCAGGCGGGCTGCTTCATCCAGGGCACGGAGTGTCTCTAACCTAGGAGCCAGGGCCGTTGGTGACAAAAAAAAGTCCGGCGAGCGTGCGGGCGGAGAGACCGTATGACGAAGGAGAGCTGACACAGAATCCTCCAGAAAAATGCTGAGGGCGTCCTCATCCTCGGGAGACACGGGCGGGCAGGGTCGGGGCCGCAGGGGAGGCGGGCTCCGACGCAAAGAGTGAGACTGAGAACGGCGTGTCCGGTGGAGAGAGCGTCGGCAAGGGGAGGGGCGCCGATGGCGTGAGGAAGCCTACGCCAGGGACAGGGGCGGCAGGGGGAAGTGCGCCGGCGCGAGGCGGGGAGGGGCCCGGATGAGCGGCAAGCTGGGGCAGCGGCCGGGTGCCGGCAGAAGCCTCTGACTTGGATGAGCAACGACTGTCAACACGGCTCCCCGAGTCCGGCGGCGGAGTCTGAGGCGTAGAAGCATAAGAACCGGCGGAGCCCGCGGCAGATCTGGACGCAGGGTGGGGTGACCGAGAACATCGAGCTGTCACCGCAGAGCGGGGCGGTCGACGATGCTGCCGGTCTGGGATCGAGGAGCCATGGGGCTGTGGCCGGGAATCCGTAGAGCAGGACGAACAGCGTTGCTGTGTACTACGATCGCTCGAGCGGGCATACAAAGGTCTAGCGGCTGCGTCGTCGTCAGTCCTCCTTTTCTCCTTGTAGTGTGGGGCACGACGATGCTGCCAGTATGGCGTACGGTCACAGCGTAACGTATCCTTATGTCCCGCAGCGTGGGGTGAGCGCCCTCGCTGTGTGCCAGGCTCACGGGAGCTGGTGCACGAGGGGGGTGTCATCCTGAGCGCCATAAGTCCCCCACCGTCAGGGCTTGGTAGCCGTCTCTTTCCTGCAGAGCTGGGCGAGTTCGTGCGCACGGGGGGTCTCGTCGTGTGTGTGGTCCGTCCCCTAATATCAAGGCACAGCGGCCGGTTATCTCCTGCCGCGCGGGGCGAGTTAGTGTGCACAGGGGAGTCTCGTCGTGTGTGTGGTCCGTCCCCGAACATCAAGGCACAGCAGCCAGTTATCTCCTGCAGCGCGGGGCGAGTTAGTGCACGGGGGATCTCATCGTGTGTGTGGTCCATCCCCCAACATCAAGGCACAGCGGCCGGTTATCTCCCGCAGCGTGGGGCGAGTTAGAGCGCACGAAGGGTCTCGTTGTGTATGTTGTCCATCTCCCAACATCAAGGCATGGCAGCCAGTTATTTCCCGCAGCGCTGGCGCAAGGGGGGATCCATCTTGTGCTGTCCCTCAACAGCCAAGCGGGTGCTTTTAAGTTGGTCAGGGGCCGAGGTGCGCAATGAGTGCGCGCCGGCGTAGGTCGTTCTCGCCGGTAAAAGCTCCAGAGCTGGGACCACTGCTCTTACACCCATGGCACGCAGACATCACAGGTGCAGCCAGAGGCACAGCCGGAGCAGGGGAGGCACACCGCCTGCGTATCGCTCGGCCACTGAAAATCCCCATATCGTGTGCAGGTGCGAACTTGACAACTGTAACACGTTAGGCAAGAATAAGAGGCGACCGGCCGTGGCTGAGTAGTGTCATGCAATGAGTGCACCCGAGCACGAATACTCTATCCGCCAAAGAGTAACGAAAAAATTTCCAAGAGTGATGCCGCCGCCCAACGCCCACGGCGCCAGTCACTGGCAACCACCGAGACCTTACCTGGCCATCGTATAGAGGCCGGAGGGGGGAACCTGACACGACGGCGGAAGGAGGCGCCAAGCCGCGGAGTCGTAGGGCCACAAACAACAGGCAGGGCACCGACGAAGTCCAGGTGGTCCCGGTAAACACACAGGTTCAAGGAGGTCACGTAGGAGAACTACACAGGCAAACTGTCCAAGGCACAACAGTGCAGGCCACAACAGTCCAAGCACAGCAGTGCCCGCCACACACAGCCGGGAACCAAGCTCTAAGTCCAAGGTACGACCGACGCAGAACCATACACAGCCGTAAAAAAAACTCCAGTAGGCTATACACAACTGTACTCTGGTAAGCTAAGAAACAAACTGGCGTATTACCACCGGGTAGTTACCCGGATGGGGGCACGGGAGGCTACTCGGGGTACTGGGTTACAGCACCCCTAGGTTGCCTCCCCTGTCGTGTGGATACATAACGTAAGTTTTGGGGCTGAAATTATGTAAGCTAAGACACATTTCCTAATAGTAATGTCATCGGTAATGTTTTTGAGGAAAAAATGTCAACGTTAAAGTTAACCATAGAGAGACAAATGATGGACAGATGACAGATGTACAGCTCAGTAAATACACGCACTTTTGCTACAGCACATAAGCTAACAACCTCGCGCTGGGACCATATGGCGTTGAGGCGCGTCCCCTGGGTGGTGGATACGGGGTCCCTTATGAAAGGGGTGCACCGAATGAAATAAGGTGCCGTGAACCAACATGGTCTAAGAGAAGGTGACCACAACAGAAAAACCCTGGTCCTCCTAGTAAGGGGGTTGGGCATGGGGGTAGCTTCCCCACCCTGCAAATAAGGAAATAGCTACAAAAACACCGACGAATAGACAAACACCAATTCCTTTCCTGGAGGAGGAAGGTTCTTCTACCAGAAGATTTATGACGTCCTGTGGTGAAAGCCGGAAGTCTTCGGAAGCCACAGGACCGAGCTGCCTCTCTCTATCCAGGGACACAACCATGGGCACATGGAATGTCAAGACCATGTACCAGAGCGGCAAGGCTGCCCAGACAGCAGCGGAAATGCAAAAGTACAACCTTTCCCTGCTAGGTATCAGTGAAACCAGATGGACGCAGTGTGGCCAGAAAAGGCTGTTAAGTGGGGAGATGATTCTGTATTCAGGTCTTGAAGAGGAGAATGCCCCCCATACACCAGTGGAACAAAGAGCGCTGATCGATTTGGAACCTCTTGGGCCAAGAATTATCACAGCAGCCTTTAAAACCAAGAAAAAGCTCAAGCTGAACGTCATCCAGTGTTATGCGCCCACTAATGACAGTGACGAGGAAGAGAAACAAGAGTTCTACGAGCAACTCCAGAGTGCTGTGGACAAATGTGCGGAGCGAGACATCACCATCGTCATGGGCGATTTTAATGCCAAAATAGGGGAGGACAACACCAGATACGAAGAGGTGATGGGAAGACAGGGACTAGGGGAGATGAGTGAGAACGGGGAGAGGTTTGTAGACTTTTGTGCTCTAAACAGACTTGTCATTGAAGGCAGCATCTTCCCAAACAGAAGAATACACAAAGCAACTTGGGTCTCACCTGACCATACTACAGAGAACCAAATAGACCATATCTGCATTAGCAAGAAATTTAGAAGATCCCTTCAAGATGTTCGAGTGAGGAAGGGAGCAGATGTCGCCTCAGACCACCATCTGCTTACCTTAAGAATAAAGCTCAAGTTAAAGAAAAGCCACACAGAGACAACAAGAAGACAGCGCTATAATGTAGGCCTCCTGAGAGAGACTGGAGTGAGAGAAGAGTTCAAACTGGTGCTGTCCAACCGGTTTCAAGCGCTACAGGAGCTAGTAAATGAAGAGAAGGCGGTCACCACAGAGCAGCAGTGGAAGGCAGTTGAACTCAACCTGCAAAGACACTGTAGGGTTCAGGAAACACCATCACAAGGACTGGCTGTCGGCACAGACCTTGAAGAAGATTGAAGTGAGGAAGCAGAAGAAAGCAGTTGTCAATAATAGTCGCACGAGAGCAGCCAAAGCAAGGGCAAAGGAGAAATACTCGGAAGCCAACCGCGAGGTGAAGAGGAGTATCAGGGCAGACAAGAGGGCCTACACAGACAGCCTGGCAGCAGAGGCAGAAAGGCAGCAGGCAGCGGCAACATGAAACAGCTCTACGACATTACCAGAAGATTGTCGGGCAAGTATGGCCATACAGAAAGACCAGTAAAAGACAAAGAAGGCAAGCCTATTGCAGACAGAGCAGACCAACTCGACAGATGGGCCGAGTATTTTGAAGAGTTACTGAACAGACCCAGCCCACCCAACCCTCCAGACATCCAGCTAGCAGAGACCGACCTACCCATCAGCTGTGACAGACCCAGCCGAGAAGAGATCAGAAGAGCAGTGGCATTTTTGAAGAACGGCAAAGCAGCAGGGCCAGATGGCATCCCAGCAGAGTCTCTGAAAGCAGACCTAGAGACAACAGTAGAGCTGCTGTACCCACTGTTTGGAAAGATCTGGGAAGAGGAGGTGATGCCGGCTGACTGGAAGGAGGGGTACCTAATCAAGCTTCCCAAGAAAGGCGACCTCAGCAAGTGTTCCAACTACAGAGGAATCACCTTGCTGTCGGTACCAGGAAAGGTCTTCAACAGGATCATCCTGGAGAGAATGAAGAGCTCCGTTGACCCCCAGCTGAGAGACCAGCAAGCAGGATTCAGGAAAAACAGATCATGTACAGACCAGATCGCCACTCTCCGCATCATCGTGGAACAGTCTCTGGAGTGGAGCTCCCCTCTGTATGTCAACTTTTTGGATTACGAGAAAGCATTTGACAGCATGGACCAAGAGACTCTGTGGAAACTCATACGACACTACGGTGTACCCACAAAGCTCATCCGCCTGATCAGGAGCAGCTACGATGGCATGACATGTCGCGTGATCCACGAAGGGCAGTTCACCAGGGAGCTCCAGGTCAGAACTGGTGTCAGGCAGGGGTGTTTGCTGTCTCCGTTCCTCTTCCTTCTGGCCATAGACTGGGTCATGAAGAGGACCACAGAGCACAGACGAAGTGGAATACAGTGGACACTGTGGACACAGCTTGACGACCTCGATTTTGCAGACGACTTGGCTTTACTGTCCCACACTCATCAACAAATGCAGGACAAGACCACGAGGCTTGCTGACATCTTGTCCGAAGTGGGCCTCACCATCCAACGTAAAAGCAGTTCTCCTATATGTAGCAGAGATTTGGAGATTGACAAAAACCACAGTGAACAGAGTAAAGATCTTCATAAACAGAAGAATTTTGAAAATCCACTGGCCAGAGAAGATCAGCAACGTCAGACTCTGGGAGAGAACAGAGCAGATAACAGCAGAGAATGAAATTGGGTGAAGAAGATGGGGATGGATTGGTCACAGTCTGAGAAAGCCAGCTTCCAGTATCACTAGGCAGGCATTGTCATGGAACCCCCAGGGAAAGAGGAAGGCCGAGAAACACCTGGCGTCGAGACCTCCAAGCAGACATCAAGAGACTGGGAACCACCTGGAGTAAAATCGAAGGAGAAGCACAGGACAGGGGTCACTGGAGGTCTCTCGTCGATGGCCTATACCCAGGGAGGGGTGACATGCGTGCACATAAGTTAACAAGAAAGGCAAAGCCTTTATGACTCTTGTGTATGACCGAACCACATATGTTTGACCTTTGTGACAATAAGGGTTGGCTACTGCACCAGCAAAATACACGCTTCTCAGAGTTTTAGCATTTTCCACACATCTGTTAACCCCCTTGACCCTTGCAATGCAATGACTCAACTAAATTAGTAGGAAGGTCTTATCATCAGCTACCTTTGTGTCAAATTTGATTGAAAAGTTTGCAAAAAATGTTGATAATAACTACAATTCTATCAAAATTTGCATTTTACACATTTGCTGACCTCTTGTGACCCATGACCTTTTCAAGGGGTCATCCAAATTAGTATGCATAGATAGCTCTTACCATCAGGTATCTCTGTACCAAGTTTGGATCTGAAGTTGTGGATAGTATTTAAGAAAAAAAACAACTTTTGTTAAAATATGGCTTTTTTTATCCATTTCCTGATCTCTTGTGACCCTTGATCTCTCTGAAGGGTCAACCAAATTAGTGTGCATTGAAAGGTCTTATCATCAGGTATCTTTGTACAAAGTTTGAGTTTGAAGTTGTAAATATTATTTGAGAAAAAATAAATTTGGTCAAATTATGGCTAATTTTTTACTTATATCCTGATTCCCGTGAACCTTCAAGAGAGGTCACTTAAATTGGTATGTTTAGTAAGGTCTTGCCACAAAGTATCCTTGTTCCAAGTTTGAAGACTGTGGCTTGAATAATCTCTGAGAAAATGCCAATGTTAAATTTACCACGGGCGACAGACAACGGACAAACCATCACTGGCCCAGAGCATACATAGACTCACTTTTGCTTTGTACATGAGCCAAAAGACACCAAAAGCAGATTGCAAAGTTTTAATGTATACCTTAAAAAGTTCTGTGAATGCTTCAGCAAAGTTGTCCAGCACAAACTTTATCTCCAACCATAGTTCTTGTGATTTGAACTCATGGCGATATCTGAAGAAGAAAAGACAAACATGAATAAAACTGCACAGATATCGGAATCTAAAGTAAATGTGAAGTCAAGTGTAAGACACTAAGAAGCTGGTCTGTTTTTTATGGACTCATTTATGTAATGAATATGTACATCAAGCAAAAAGGATTATCAGGAAATTAATTTGCACTTAGAAGAAACATTATCTCTGGCACTGAAGAGTTTAGGTCACCTCTTAAAGATGGAGTGTGCTGTGCGGAGAATGCCATTGATGACATGAAAATCTCCTGTCTGGAACTTGCCCACCATCTCCGAGATAAGATCTGGCCATTTACTGGGGAAATCTTCACGGCCGATGATGCTGATGGCGTCACTCAGCTAAAACAAGTAACAGTTAGAAATATAACATCAAGAACAAGAACATCAAAGCAAAAAGGCTGTAGGAATACAGGCAAGGTGTCTGAAAAGTTGGAAGCCTTTTCACAGCTACAGTGGAGTCTGCTTAACACGAATTTCTGGGGACATGGAAAATCACTTCGTGTTAAATGTATTTCGTGTTAACCAATATGGTCTCAAAATTGATCACGGCCCTCAAGGAGAAAGTGTGTACGAGATGTGTGCGTGAATGAGTACGAGGTTAAAAGTGCACATTATCGTACGGGTCGTACTTTATATGCATACCTTCTGCTCGCTAGGAAAACACAAGGAAACGTGTTCAGCTCGCATATTTAATGTAAAATCCATAGTAAGTTACAATCCATCAGGTAAAAGCAACACAGGCTGAAGTACAATCCCGCATTGGTAAAAGGGTTGTGTTGGTACACGAATGATGCAAACAACATGAATACAGTTCAGAAACGCTAGCCAATGAGAAGACGGATTACAACAACCGAAGGCTATTCAGCCAATCACTGACTAGAGTTCACTCTGATCTGTCGTGTACCACAGCGCGAGAGCGACACTTGAATTGGTTTTCGGTGAATGGAATCTGTGTTCGTGTTAAACAGGTGAATAATAGTGAAATTGCCCTGGTTGGGAACCGAAACCAGCTTCGTGTAAAGCGAAATTTCGTGTTAAGCATTTCGTGTTATCAGTGAAATTTTAATACAGAATAAGAAGGCCGTCGGCCGGAAATGCAAAAACGGTTCGTGTTAACCGGAAATTCGTGTAAAGCGGGTTCGTGTTAACTGGACTCCACTGTACATACCGTGTGAGAGATGGATCGACTATAATAATTTAAGGGTAGTACCTGATTAGCTGATTAAACCATTTAGCCCCGGGACCCTGCAGTAGGAGATGGATTGATCATGATAATTCAACGGTAGTGCCAGATGAGCTTGGCACCTTCAGGCGCCAAGCTCATCTGGCACTACCTTTGAATTATCATGAGCAGTCTATCTCCTACAACTGGTACATAGTCATTAGACAACACCTCCCAAATTTTTTTAATGCGGCATGGGATTAAGAGGGTTAACTTGGCACAAAGGAAGGCACCAAGCTCATCAGGTTAGTACCCAGAACTATCATGGTTAGCCCAACTCTCACTGTAGTGTATTATGACTGAGTTCAGCATTACCTGCTTCTGTACTTGTTCAGGACTCTTGAGCATGAGGCCCACAATGTGTCGTTTGATCTCAAGTCTGTCTGCTTCGTGGATTTTGTCTGTATCTCCATCAACCTGCAGACAGTGAAGACCCACTTGAGGCACAGAATCTTATCCCTCACATGTTATTTAAGCATAAGATTTATCAACTACAGAACATCAAGAATATCTCACAGAGAACAAATGGTAAAAAGGACAACAAAACCGTTTAGCACACTGCCAAATATTCAGCAGAGCATAAATGTGACAAGTGTGCCTACAGATATTATGCATGTCAAGAAAAGTATATGTAATGTGAAAGAAAAACAGAAGATAGTGGTAGAAAACCCTTTATAATAGTAACAGATAACGACGTTTCGGATCAAAGATCCTTCCTCAGGTGACATGGAATGTATATGTAATGTGTTATGGCAACTTCTCAATCAAACTTAGTGAAAAGTGAAGGCCAAACTTTCAACTGATCTGTACATCACAAACATATTGTAAAGATTACAAAGGAATTAAGGAACTCACAACACGCCAGTTCCGCTTGACAAAGTTTTTAAAGACTATGGCTGAGGAGACACGGATGTGCAGTTCAACATCAGCTTTGTCCATGAGATGCAGGAGGAGGAGGCCATAGTTCTGGTTCTGCTCCACTGACTCCAGGAACTTCTCCGCTGAAAAGGAATCATCAAATGCAATTACCCTTGACATGCTACAAGAAGTTATGGATCAGCCATTACAGGTAAGTTCAAGGGTTGTGCAGAACAGCTTGCCGCCGTTTAGCACCAAACTGTTCTGGTACCACCCTGTAACTGTCATGGTTGCTTATCTCAACCATAAACTTCAAAAGACAACTAAAAAATTTGGGAATTTCCACCAGGGGTCACACTAACGCAAAAAAAAACCCTGCATTTTATATGCAAGAAAATCAGCCAGCACGCAGTTTTCTGGGAGGTATATGCGTTTGCTATACGCAAAGGGGTGTTTTTTGTTAGGACAAAATTAATTTGGCATTGCTAAAGTATCTGGCTTGAATGATGACCAGTTTCCATAAAAGTTGATTAACAGGAAAATGCTGTTTGGGAACACTGTTCGGTGTTCCAACAAGGTCAAAAGCGGTGACAAAAAGCGGGGTTTAGCTATCGTAACCTACTGCCATTTAGCAAAGACAGCGACCGTCACAGTAACTGTTATCTTTTATCGTTTTCTTTCAGCACTCAATAAACATATCAAATTTGCTAAAGTTCCAATGGCCAGCAACGTTTTTACGTAACTAAGACACTTTGACAAATTCGGCATGAATCAGCAATTCAACATTCAGTGTTTGTGTGTGTGCGCTAAATACCACATCCTTAGTCAAGCTTTGGAGCTCAGTGACCTTCAGTGACAACTGACGTTGCTAAAACATGGGCAACGGTTCATTCAGAGGTCATTGTATGTGGTAACTCTATGTTCCTACTTGTTCTTACATGGGTCAACCTTATAACGGTCATCACATGTTGAACTAGAATCGAAACTGAGAGAAATTTCACCAGGATTGCTGTTCGTAGTTTTAAGCCAGCACAGTAATTTCAGTAAACCACACAACAAGTCTCCTCTCAACTCTGAAATGCTCATATCTTGCCAGAACACTTTCCACATATAGGGCGTCTACAACAGAACATAGGCTGGATTTTGGCAGGAAACCCTTACAGAAAAGAACTGCACTGTGTTCATGGCGTTGTGCAGCACAATTCCTCTGTGTGTGTGTGTGGGGGGGGGGGGGACGGGCAGGGGGGGACGGGGAGCGGGGGGGTGGGGGAGTGAGGGGGAGGGGGGAGCGGGGGAGGGGAGGGGGAGGAGGGGAGGAGGGAGGGATGAGGCAGGGGGGGGGGGGGAGGTGAGGGAGGGTGAGAAAGAGCACATGCTTTCAGGCACAGACATAATAGCCTCTCAGTGACGTGACGTCATCTCAGATGATCTCAGACCAGGGTTCGAAATAACCGGGGGTCCGGGACAAAAAGCCCTTACTTTGGCATAGGGCCCTCTACTTTCATGTCCATGGGGCCTGATGTGCCCCCTTCTTTTCAGACCTACTTTGTCTCAAAGCAGTGGTAGGTGGTACTCAGCGCATCAGCGCGGTCCCGACACTTTCCTGTGGGGCCCCTTACTTTTAGTAACAGGGGGCTTGAAGGGCCCCGTACTTTGGAAAAGTATTTCGAACCCTGCAGACTGTCACTGGCAGTGGCATGGTCTTGCAAGACTATTCAATACATGATCTTTGTTTTAGTGAGGCTACATCATACGCATTTTTTGGGCGGCACTGTAATTGGCATAAGCAGTTTTATAAAAGTGAGTGCAACCCCTGTCCAGTTTAAAACAAAATTAATTAAATCAACCGCTACACCTATAGAGGCCTTTTGTTTAAAGTGTTCAGCTACGGTGCGCACTATTTTTGATCTGTCACCCAAGGATGATGAAATTAAACTTAAAAATTTATATCACCTCCTGGGTAAGTTAGTAGCCCAAAACAAAATTCAGTTGCATGTCAAACGAAAATGTTTATCTGAGCTCCCAATTTTCAGATCACCAGCTGGTCCACTGTTTATTGACCGTTAGGATGCGTTTTCTTATTGCGGCATGACAGCAACATGAAAGCCGTAGCAACAGCAATAAAAACCGAGAACACAGAGATAAAGGAGTGTTTCCAATAGCACAACATAAGAAGCAACAAAATTTTATCATGCACTCATGCGATTCAAAGATGATTTCAGTGTGTTTTCACAGTAAAGAAGGCGTGGTTTTAGTGTGCGCCAAATTGGAGCCATTTTTCCAATTCAAAACAAAGGCATGAAATCACTTTGTGAAGCCCCTATACAGAAACACAAAAGTGATTTTCCACCTACTGCCCAGCTACTGTTTTGTTGCATAGCTTACCGCACAGCTTTACTCAACCAAAGCTTTTTCAAAAAATCCCTGCACACTAAAGAGCTTGATCGCCTCCCACAGTTGGCAACAGAACACAACTAAAATAAGAAAACAAGTACATCTGCATCAACACAATACTTCTCATCAACCCGTAATTATCAAAACTGAATTCAGTCTTAATTCACCCCTCCATTTACATACTGATCTTTATTCCAGACCACTCATCAAATCAGCTGCTCTCAAAAACTCAAGATTCATACCTTGTTTGCGTGTCTGAGGCTCTGAGGATAATGTCTGTTGAAGGTATCCTGCCAGAGCCTGGAGGTTTCCATCAGTAATCTCCATGATCACTGGTTGCGATTTATTGCTACTGGAGTAAAACGTGTAATTCATAAAGTAGCATTTATAAATGAAACCAAAAACAACATTTTGAACGATTCATACCAACCAGCATCTGAAGGTTATGGTGCGTCTAATGAAAACCATTCGCTGCTATTACGATTACTAATTACACGTGTACACAAAGTCAGCTTGATACAAATCGTTCTAAGATGATGATCAATGGAAGTCCTCTGAAAGGCAGGGTGAATTTTAAAACAACAAAGTATACTCTCAATCGATCAATCAATTGATTTCACCCACAAATAAAAATGCAGACATGTGCAATACAAAATATGTCAACCCTCACCATTTCAACATCAAATCCATCCACTTTAGAAGATCTTCTTTATTCTTAAGATGACAGATCGGGCAAAAATTCTGACTTCTATTTTGAACGAAATGTACACACCGGTGACTGATTGAGTCAAGGACTGAAGTTATTTTCGCTTGTGCGAGATGCTTCTTTCGATCGAAAGTGACATGTCGAGATTTGACTGTTCTGGTTACAATTCATCAGAGCACAGTGTCTTTACATCAAACATTGTACGTTTGCTACTCACATTATTCACAATTGTATGTTTTCACGAAAGAGTGGCGCGTCGAAGAATGGTTTGAAGCATGGCAGAAGTTGCTCAGGGGAAGCTACTCTAAAATTATTTTTCCTGCAAAAGCTAAATATTTGTCTCCTCTTTACTATCTGAGCACAGTGCACATTGCTCCAGAGCGGTTTTTCTTTTAAAGTGTGTGTGTGTGTGGAGGGGCCGGGGGAGGGGGGTTAGGGGCAGGGGGGTGGTATCAAATGAATGGTCATACAAGCAGACCAATATTGTTACGATATCAAAAGGAACTCTGGCAAGACTGTTGGGTGGTGCGGCACGCAAATGGTCCTTTCTGAGCACAGAGATCCCATCTTGACTGAACTGAACACACACACACACACACACACACATACACAGAAACACATAGTCACGGAACATACACAATCACAAAAACACACACATACATACAAACACACACACGTAAACGTGAATGATTTGAAAACAACTGTGTCCACTTTACACATTTTATTCATTTACCATTGTCATTTATAACACAATTAGCACACAAATGAATACTAAACAACACACAATAGGTAATGCTTCTACCTACCCACAAACACGCACAAGCTGACATACAGATAGCAATCAACATGAAACTGTAGTGAAGGAAAACAACAAATGTGATAAAAAATGAATATGCGGATAATAAATCTACCCACCACAAGCTAACTGCTGCACCATGAGCAGAACCTTTGCACTCAGTGTGATATGACACAACTAGCAGAATTTACGGCAAAAATGTGTTTGCATGGCTCTTAACCTCGTCATGAGATACAGCTTACACATACCTTCATCAAATCATAAATCTGGCCTGATCGGTGGCCCTAAGCTAACAAATTAAAGAATGGTACAAAAAAAGTTTGTTTATCTACTAGTACAAATACACAAGATGTTATGCCAAAAGTTAAACACTTTTCCTTTATACATCTTAAATACACCTGTACTTTAACCTTTTTGCCTGATTTGACAGAAAGTCACTTCAAGGACAAACTCAAACTCAATGACTCAAAGGCACTCGCATATATTCAAATAATGCTGAGTAATCATTTAAATAACATTTGTGAAATCTGATTGTTGTCGATACAAATTTATCATGATAAGGGTGGGTTAGACTGAACAAGATTGGATCATGGAATGCCACAGGGGAATACAAGTACATGTATTGATCATGCAAATCTTAGTGTGTCTCAGACAGGCACCGTGAACATACTGCCAGACTGGCCGTCTCTCTCTCTCTCTCTCAAATCAAGGGAAACAATCAGTATGCCAAGCTGCTATAGTGATTAAGAATGATGGGGTTCAAAAATAAGAAAGAAATGCACAAACATCCCTAAAAACAGATTCACAAACTTTCAAAAAAATAGTACACCTCATATATACCAAAATAAATCATGTACTCTGGACATTCAAGATACATGAAAATGACACATATTTAAGGTTGTATGAATGGATCTGATATTTCTACCAAGTCTGCTGTACAAGATACATTTTCCAACAAAATGTAGCAATGTAACATGACTGGTGGTTGAAAATCTATTAACAAAATTATAAGAGGTACCGGTATACGTTATATAGTGCATTGTTCCTGCATATACATTGAAGTACTTTTCCTATATACATATATTTGTGTAGTTTCCTTCGTATAACTAGTGTACTTCCGTATTTCCCCTAGTCTATTATAACACAGTCCAGTATCACTAGGCAGGCCTCGTCATGGAATCCCCAGGCAAAGAGGAAAAGAGGTAGGCCGAGAAACACCTGGTGTTGAGACCTCCAAGCAGACACCAAGAGACTGGGAACCACCTGGAAAAAAAATCTAAGGAGATGCACAGGACATGAGTCGCTGGAGGTCCCTCGTCGACAGCCTATACCCTGCGAGGGGTGATAGGCGAAAGTGAAGTGATTATAACACAGAACATGTACACGTACAGTACTCCCCCAAAACACAACAAAATCATTTACCCAAGAGCAACCTGTCAACAGCGAATTAAAGTTCTAATGCAAATAATGTGAAGAAAAACACAACAACATGTGGTCAAATGTAAATGTTAAAAATCTACAAAAATCGTAAAGTTTCACATGACTGCATATCTACAAAGAGTAGCACTATTGCAAAACAATGGAATAATACATTTTCCCAACAAATACAGGTTCATATAATTATGATCAAGAAAAATTAACAACCAAAGTGATTAACAAAACCAAATGAACAGTACAGGCAGTGTGAAAATAAAGTCTGTGATCAGTAAAACATATTGCTAAAAGCATAATATCCACATTCTGTCTGTTTGTAATTGTATCGTCATTATTATTTAATTATTTATATTATTTGTTATTATCTGTATTATTTTCATTAGAAGTTAATAGTTTTATGCTACCATTTATTTGTTAACCCTTTTGTTGTCAGTAGCATTTTTAGTTGGTGATCCTTGCAGGAATCACCTGGACAAAAACCATTACCAACAGCCGCGGGATAAACTGTGTAAATATTTGCTGACAGTTGTACATACATATACTGGAATTGCATGATTGAATACATAAATACATTAGTACATGTGAAATCTAATATCAAAATTGGTTTCCAGTCAAGTCCAGAGTAAATTTATAACATAAAATGGACACATAAAATACGATTTACTCTGTTTTAACACTATGGCTGCCATTAACACTTTTTGTCACGGAGATTAATGAAGGAATCGTCTTGACTAAAATGCTACTGACAGCCAAAGGGTTAAATGCAAAGATGCCTTTCATGCTAAGAGGAATTTAAACAAGATGAGATTTCATCCCAAATTCTACTGTATTGTTTGGAGCTCAAATGCGTTTATCTTTTAGAAACATTCAGAGTTGTTCATATTTTCACATGATCCATTTTCTTCCTCTATAAGCCAACCTTTGATCAACACACACGTCAGCGCACACAAATAAATACGGATACACGGCAATTCCCGCCATTAGTACGCTCTGTGGGCTCATATAGCAACAGGAATACATCTCCTTCTACTCTAACATACCTTCTGATCCACACAAACTGGCACACATAAATAAAGACGGACACACGGCAATTCCTTCCACTTGTAAGCTTTGTGGTCTGGCGTAGCATAGCTATTCTGAAGAAGAATAATAGCACGCTCAGCAAAATGACGTCACTTCATGCTTCATGTCATGGCATCATTAGTCCCACGACACCGTGTTCAGAGCGACGACTCGATGTTATACGTCACTCGTCACAGTACTAACATTTGATGTATCAGAGGATCAACTTTGCAATTTTCTTGCTGATTTTCATGCCTAGGGCTTACAGGTCACAATTTGACATAATCCTAACCAAGGGCCGGGACAAATAGCAGGCTTATGCAAACACTGTTTATGAAAAAATCATACGGGTATTAAAGAGGAGATAGCTTTTTTCATTAAAGAAAAAGAAAAATTTAAGTTATGTTAGCCGTTTTACAAATGACCAGAGTGGTGCAGAAAACTGTCTGATTTTCACACCTAGGGCATACAGCTCACAATTGACCTAATCGTACCCGACAGCCGAGACAAACTATAGGCTTATATAAATAACATATGAAAAATCATGCGATTATTAATGAGAAGATTTTTTTTTTTTGTCAAAAATATTCAATTGTTTTAAGATTAACCCATATACTTCGTGAAATTAATGGAAAAAATGTGAAAATATATTTTTCAAAAAATATTTCATTATCACTCAAAATGTTCGAGAGGTACAATGCTGGTTAATGAACTCATTTAATATCTCCCTTTTATCTAGCTATATGCAAAATATCTAGTAAAAATAAGAAAAATTACGGACACCAGTGTGGATCAACCGGTTTTTGTGAAACAGACGTTCTCAGCAGGGTTTGTGTAGCTAGACGTGACATCATTTTTATCTTGTTACTTCTTTGCCAAAATTTCTGCCCCCGCACACCAAAAACGGCATGTGCATGCTCCGGAATGTGCTCCAACCCCCCCCCCCCCCCCCCCCATTTCAAAGTCTCCCATATTTTCAATACAGTAGACAAAAATTATATGTGCAGTAAACCATGCAACTAATGGCGAGTCATCAGCTCGCAGTACTATTGAGGTCCGCATTGCCGTGTGCTGGTCTGTGATTTTTACCTTACATCTCCAGGACATCAGGTCCAAACTCATGGACCAGCACACCATAATAGTGTTCATTTTGTTAGATTATAAAGGAAATCATCAGTTAATCCAATAAACCCAAAGGCCGCATTTCCCAAATTTTGGAGGTGTCAACCTTACAAATATGTACCAGTTGCAGGAGATTGATTAACCATGATAATTCAAGGGTAGAACCTGATTAGCTTGGTGCCTGATGGCACCAAGCTAATCAGGTACTATCTTTGAATTATCATGGTCGATCCATCTACTGTAGTGCATCAGGGCTATAACGTATTAAAGGCCGGATCATAGTACAACAGACGCTGGAGTGTACTGGCATGCGTTATAATGGTACTGGCCAGTATTCCTTGCATTTTTCACAAAAGCAGGTAAATAGCACATGTACACTCAAAATTACCTGTTTGGAATAGACTAAAACAACCATGAAAAAGGCAAGGTGGATTAAAGATCAGTGTAAACACGTAGAAGAAAATCTGAACAAAAATAATAGCAAAAAAGCATACCAGCTGGTGAAAGATCTGACAAGGACGCTCCTCGATCATTCAAGATAGTGAAGGGAACTGTCTTACGGAAGACCAAGACATACTGAAGAGATGGACAGAGTACTGCTCATATTTGTACAACCACCGAGCTGCAGGGGACCCAGGCATACTTGTCAACCCACCTGTGACCAACAATGGCAACTATCCCATCCTCCGAGAAGAAGTAGAGGCTGCAGTGAAGTCGCTGAAAAAAAGGAAGGCAGCAGGAGAAGACAACATCCCTGCAGAACTAGTCCAAGAAGGGGGAGAAGACATTATAAGCGCCTTACTAACAATCTGCAATAAGATCTGGCAGTCAGGGGATTGGCCCACACCATGGACCCAATCACTTATAACTCTCCCGAAAAAAGGCAACTTACATCAATGCCAGAATTATCGCATGATCAGTCTTATATGCCACCCAAGCAATGTCATGTTAAAGATACTACTGAACAGGCTGAAGCCACAGGCAGAGGAAATCATAGCCGAGGAACAGGCAGGCTTCAGACCAGGGCGCAGCACAACTGAGCAGATCTTCAACCTGAGTTGTATGTGAGAGGTACCTCCAGCACCAGCAAGACCTCTATCATGTCTTTGTGGATTTTAAGAAAGCGTTTGACAGGGTGTGGCATGCAGCCCTTTGGTCCACCATGAAGCTATACAACATCAATGCCAACCTGATCAAAGTCATAGCAAACCTCTACAACAAGGCCACTAGCGCAGTCTGCTTCAACGGCAAAATAGGAAACTGGTTTAGGACTACAGTCGGAGTCAGACAAGGCTGCTTGCTCTCACCTACTCTTTTCAACATCTTCCTGGAAAGAATCATGATGGACGCTCTGAAAGATCATGAAGGAACTGTCAGTATTGGAGGCAGGACAATTACGAACTTGCGCTTTGCGGACGACATTGATGGCCTTGCAGGAACAGAGAAGGAGCTAGCTCAGCTGGTGGAAAGACTGGATAGTACAGCCATTGCGTATGGGATGGAAATCAGTGCAGCGAAGACCAAACTGGTGACCAATAACACCAGTGGCATTGGCACTGAAATCATGACTGGAGGCCAAAAACTGGAAACAGTTAAGAAATTCAAATACTTAGGAGCCATTGTGACAGATGAGGGATCAAAACCAGAAATACTGTCCAGGATTGCGCAGACAACAACAGCACTGACAAGATTGAAGACCATATGGAAGGACAGAAACATCACACTCTGCTCCAAGATCAGACTGATGCGCTCCTTGGTCATCTCAGTGTTCTTGTATGCCTGCGAGTCATGGACCCTCACAGCAGACCTTGAAAGGAGGATACAAGCCACTGAAATGAGATGTTTTCGAAGGCTGCTTGGCATCTCATACAGAGATCACATCACAATCGAGGAAGTGGAAAGCAGAATCAGGAAAGCCATTGGGCCCTATGAAGACTTATTAGCCATTGTGAAAAAACGCAAACTGAAGTGGTATGAGCATGTCACGCGTTCAGCAGGGCTTGCCAAAACAATCCTGCAAGGCACTGTGCAAGGAGGACGAAGGAGAGGAAGACAGAGGAAAATTATTTTGTCTCTAAAATGTATTTTTTCGAAAAATACTTACCGATGACATGACTGTCAGGAAATAGTCTACTTGCTTACCAATTTTAGCCTAAGACCCAAAGGGTCCCTCCAGGAGGCTCTCGGGGATCCCTAACAGGGACGAGAGTAGCCTCCCCTGCCCATCCGGACACGTGCCCGGTGGTGTCTCCTTTAGCCAGTTGTCTACTTCGCTGTTAGCGTTCGCACGCGTTTCCACAGCCTCTGACCCTTCGTAGACTTGTACGCTTCAGACCGGCCTTTCCGCTCTGCCTTCGCCTAGCCTCTCGTCTTCCGCTTCTGGCGTGGCCTTCCTTCTCTACCAGCCCTCGTCTGCGCCTCGTGCTGCTGCCGGGCCTGTGGCCTTGCTGCGTCTTCTCGTCGCTCACGGTGGTTTGCGCTTCGGTGCCGCCATGGAAAGGTAACGTCTCGGCCGTTTCCTTCGTCTCGCCCGGCTGGGCCGGACGTCGGTCTCATCTTGACCTGTTTTGTTTCTTCCCGCCTTTCGGCTTGAGCTTCACTCGTTTCTCGTTCGGAACTTATTTTGGCGGGTTAGTTTCCCGCCACCGGTCGCCTCTCACCTTTCGGTTTGTGTTGCAGTTATCAAATGCGCACCTGTCCCCTGTGCGGCGACTTTCAGTGGCCCAGTGACCGGCATAAATTCTGTCTTCCGTGTTCCGGCTGCTCCTCGGACCTCCCCTGCACTGTCTGCTCTTCGTGGCCGGAGGTTCGTTGGTCGGAGCTTTGGAGGTTCTACCGGCGCGACTGACATGTCACAGCGCGCCGGGACCCAGTCCAGCTCCCCCCCTCGGACGTGGAGATACGCACGCCTCGTCTTCTCGGTAAGACTATTGCTGCTACGGTGTCCACACCGCCCTTGCCCGCTGACTCCTCCGGCGAGTCGCCTAGCCGGCTTAGTGCCCCCCTCCATGAGCCCCGGGCACTTAGGCTAAAATTGGTAAGCAAGCAGACTATTTCCTGACAGTCATGTCATCGGTAATGTGTTTTGAGGAAACAAAGATGGGAGGACAATATCTCAGAGTGGACAGGACTGAAGCTGGGCGATACGCTGAGAATGGCAGAGAACAGAGAGGAATGGAGAGAGATGGTTGCCAAGTCATCAGTGGTGCCACAATGATCGGCAAGACTACAGGATATAGATAGATATAGATAAAACAACCATCAGCAAAGGAACCCTACAAAAGACATAACTATACATGCAATAAATGTTTCACTCAACCATGACTGATACGGACTTCAGAAGCGTTGAGTGGCTTGTGTAGACATTGAACCAGCTGTGGGAAATAGATCAGCTATGATAGTTCATAAGTAGTGCCATAACAGCCGGGCACCAGGCAATACCCTTAAAGTATAGCCAATTAATCTCCCAACATGGCGTCATCAGGGTGAATGCATGTGTAACAGTCATACAGGAGAACCTCTTCTGAGCTATCACCTTTTCTATCGCAAGAAAATGTGACGTTAACCCTTACATCCTGCAGCTGATTTTTCAAAATCTGCTTATTGTCATATGATTGCTACATCACAGATTAAGAGCTAGCTCGACCGTTTTAGTGCCTCAGGCGCCAAGCTATTCTGGCACCACTCTTGAACTATCATAGTCAAATTTATTTCAAGCAATGAAAAGGGGTTAAAAGACAAGTGCTCTCTGAAGAAAACTGTCTTGTGGAGCAAAAAGTGTCACCTGTCATTAAAGACCACCACTGAGGTGACTGTATTTTGCACTCTCTTAACCCTTCTCATGCTGATACACCCTATGCTTGAAATAAATCTATGATAGTTAAGGGTGGTGCCAGAATAGCTTGGCGCCTGAGGCACCAAGCTATTTTGGCACCACCCTTGAACTAAAATGGTCGAGCTAGCTCCTAATCTGTAAAGTAGCCTTCATAGGACAGTAAGCATTTTTTTTAATTATTAAATCAGCCTCGGTATGAAATGGGTTATGAGAAGATGTCTTGAAGCTAGCTGTTATAAATACTGTCATTTAAGTATACAACCACAACGATTTCCTAATGTATTGTTACATATGGCAATAAAGTTCTTCTATTCTAACCAAACCCACCTAAATGATGTTCTTCAATGATATGTGATTCCTCCTGAGGGTGGTCACTCAAAACAGATTCTGAGGAAAATATATTTTGCTGTACATTAAAATCATACAAAACACACCGACTTATATTGATTATGCACAGCAAGAGAACCAGAGATAAAGGCTGGAACATAACACGATTAAAGAGTTAAACACTTAACCCATTTCACCCTGAGGCTGATTTCTAACAAATTTGCTTATTGTCCTGTGAAGGCTGCAGTACAGATTAGGGGATAGATCAACTGCTTCAGTTCAAGAGTGGTGCCAGAATAGGCGCCAAGCTATTCTAGCACCATCCTTGACCTATCATAGTCAAATTTATTTCACGAAATGGGTGTATCAGGATCAAAAGGGTTAACAAATCCCCCGAAACTTACCATCTTCCTTAACCCCTCTGTGCGTGCAGCTAGCAATACTGTCCACAGCTAGTATGGCGGCTGCATGCACAATGCGGTTTAACGTATTCAGTGCCAAGAAAATTTGAACACCACCCAAATGCGGGGGGGGGGCTCATGAGGACCTATGTCTCTTGCTGATATCACTTTGAATCCATGTTCCTGGTACAGGTAGGGTTTTCCATGTTGAATTAACAAATATTGCAGAAACAAGTGGCAAGTGACACTGAACCGGTTAATTAGAAGCAATTTTGTTTCATTCCTATTCAATCATACACAAAAATGTTGTGAAAATTGAGGAGGTTAAGATTATTACTGCAGACTAGAAACAATTTGCAACATACATAATCACTGATGTTCAGGATATTTACAGTGAAACAAACATACCACAACTATCTATCTTAAAAATAAATCAATCCCATCAGGACACAGTTTACATAATAATAATAATAATAATACCATTATTATATAGGCGCTTTTTCTCAATTTTTGGGCAAATCGACTCAAAGCGCCGCGAACTGAAACCCAACACACACACTCATGTAACAGACACGGATTTATGCCATTTAAGACAAACACAGTACAAGACAGACGAAGGGCCAGTTCAGCTACTGAAGTTACAGAGATTTTTGATCGCTCGTATTTGAAATTTGTAAAGTGGCCTGAAACCGGTACCAAAGTGTGGGGGGTGGGGGGGTGGGTGGTTCGGTGTGGTTTAACCCATATCATACTGAGGCTAAAAGCTTCAAATTTGTACACTGCCATGTGCAAGCTACATTATAGTACTTACAGATAAGGATATGGACCCATGGCTTTAGTTCAAGGGTGGTGCCAGAATAGCTTGGCGCCTAGAGGTGCCAAGCTATTCTGGCACTATCCTTGAACTATTTTAGTAAAACTTATTTCACACACTGGTGTATTCCGAATGATAAGGGTTAAACAGAAATGTATGGCTGACTAAGGCCCACAAGCAGCCTGATTATCTGTTTTTTTTTTTAAATTATACATCAAAAGCACTGCAAAATTGTAAACCTGCAAAGACTGACTTAGCTTCTATGAAATTTGACACAAAAAAGATGTGCATACAGTCTCAGCTTCTCATTAGTGTCCACACACAATTATCAAACATAACAAATACATCTACTTGTTCTTATTCGGGCATTTCAAGGAGTACGGCATGAAGACTATTCTATTTATGAATATACAGCTAGATAACCACAATGCAGCCACAACCCTCAATCTTTTTTTCATCTTCACAGACTGTTTTTAGATCTTTGCTTCTACCAGACAGAAGCAAAGGATTTATACCAAAACAAATTTATCATGCAGAAAACACATATGCATGTACCCTTAACAAATGACAAAACTGAGGTATAACTATATAAATAAGGTACTATGCAAGCTGAAGTAGGCCACCTATGAACCCATCTTATACTCCCCATGTTCTTTCAAAAATAATATGCCTTCATACCCATTAATAAGCTCAGCCCCATGAGGTGAGCTTTCCACCATTTAGCTGACAAGACAACTTTGAGTGAACAAGGACAGAGTTAATAAACTATAAATGATAAAATGCATACCAGTATGCCTTTATGTACATGGTTAAAACAATACACATATATTTTCATGTATACTGTAAACACACACATATCTACATTTGGGAAACATACACACAGCACACAGAAAGGTACCCAGAGGTACCCATACGTTGCGCTGAAAAATGTTACATCAGGGGTGATAATATGCATAATACGGTACATTTCTTGACTGTCACAACCTACCATATAAAAGTGTTTACTGGTAGCTCTTTTAACATTAAGGATCGATCACTATTTCTGCCTACGAATCAAAAACACTATGATGAAGATTTTGATTCCTTTGCACCTTTTTTGTCCCCAGCATCATCATCATCATCACGTTTTTTGTCAAAGAACAACAGTGGACACATGCCCAGCAGACAGCCTATGGTCACTCCAATCACTTTTCCCTGAAAAAAAGACCAAACAGAACATTATAATTTTCACAGTTTGAATGAACATCTTCTCATTTTGTGTACTGTAAAAAATGTATTTAACCTATAATGCCCTGAAAGACTATGACAGGATGTGGATCGACCATGATATTTCAAGGTTCAAGATTGGTGTCACAATAGCTTGGCGCCTCTAGGTTGCAAATTAAGGTGACACCAACCTTGAAATATCATGGTCGATCTGTCTCCAGAACTGTGATCTAGACTTCAGAAGATATCTACAAAATTTGATAATTTCATCCTCATGGCGTAAGGAGTTCAAAAAACTAAAAACAAAGTGCAAATTATTTACACACATGAACCTGCGTATTTGTAATTACATAATTATGTTTGTGGAAGCATATGAGCTGTCACATGCGATGTCATACAAATGATGTCTCTGAAACTGTCGCTGATCCTCATGCAGCCGAATAAGCGGCTACTTTGCATGAGGCAAACTGATGAATAAGTAGGCAAGAGATGTAGACCACAATAGGCCCCTGCGACTGCAGGAACTCATGAGTGTCTATACCTCCCGTGGCTGGCTGGTGTTCGCAGCATCTCAGTAGCGAAGGGATAAAACCCCACAAAAGGTAAAAAGAAAATAATGTGAAAATCTTCTGAACACTAACAAAACTTGAAGCCCAGCGAGTACTTTTCATGTCCACTTGCTGTGGGGTCAGGCGCGGGGTGCGTACACCAAACTTGGAAACAAACACTTCAACATAATGGGCTGACCTGAAAACATTAAGAGAATGGATGAGAAAAACAGATGAAATAAGGAATAAATCTGAACTGATAACAATTAACGGTATCAGTATGCATATGCATAAAGGCGTTAATCAAAGTTTTGTTTTTTTCAAAAGAACACTAGGGCTCAACGTCTTTTGTCCATCACAAAGGTGATTTTAAGGGCAGGGCACCGAAAAGGGTCTGAACAAAATTTTGACCCAAGCTGGGTTTAAAACCATGACCTTTTGGATGAGAGGCAAATGCTCTAACACCTGAGCTACCCAGCTCTCCCAATCAATGTTCTGTAACAATATTGTTACGTGGTGGAGTTGTAGTCATAGTATGATAAACACACCAGACGCACGCATGTAAGGTTCTTTTAAATAAACTTCATTCAGCTGCAATCCGTCACACGTGGCTTAAGGATGTAGACAATACTGGAGTAACAGTTCCAACAATATTTTAATTCAGCGATGCGATCTCCACACAATGCATTTCCAAATGCATAAACACTGATACAAAGTCTCTTCTGCAATGTCCACACTGTACTGGCCACGTACCTACGATAAACTGCGTGTCTCTACCACTGACAATGCAAGACAATGTACATACATGCTTTCCTAGCGCCCTCTTTATATATACCACAAATTTCCAGAATCATCTACGAAAATCATACAACGCAACCAATCAGAACGAAACACGCAACCGAAACTCATTAAAATAATCTTTCTAGAAAAACTACAATAGCCTACAAAAATTTGGCTGCTCACTTCAGCTCCAAATCCTTGGTAAAATGACATCTCATAAAAGTATGGAAGACAGTTCACAACTAGTCGGAAAATTCGAGAACATTCACGATCCTTCATAACACACAAAAAAACGGCCGACGGCTTCACGCGCACAGTAAACAACTTGTTGCGAAGTGTCGCTAATTTACCGACGTCACACATACGATGTCACTAGACAGTGCGACCTTTCTAGAACGTTCTGGACTAAACTTAGCGTATCATAATAAAGTGAATTCCGCTCTGCGCGACCGAAAGAAAATGTTACTTAAAAAGATACGTGAATCATAACCATGATAGCTCAAATAAAAATCGGATCGTTTCCTACGATTAACACATGTATGCTCTCACAGGACAATACAACCGCAATCATAACAAATATACATCTGAATTATGATAAACACAGATGCGCTTACCCAACGCCGGCAACATCTGATATCATGTTGCCCAGACCAGCAGCTGAAAGGAAAAATGTATGAAATTTTTGTTTATTTTATTCCATCAATAGCTCATTTGCATGTGTTCCTAAGCCTAAGATTCTAATGGAGGTCAGTCTCTCACAAACAGGTGGCACTCACTGCAGTTAATTGCTCATCCAATACTAATTTTAACTTTAACAATATTTTTGCATGTCTCCAGAACTGTGATCTAGACTTCAGGGGATATCTACAATATCTGGATGTCTGGGTGGGTGCGAGTTGGGGGGAAAAGAGGGAGGAGGAGGGCATAGTCTAAAAAGAAGAGGGGTTGTCACATCATGTACAATAGTTATTATAACAAAATTAATTTCCTCACCTGCCATTGTTGTGATTCCAAGTGCAGCTCCTAATGTCATGTCAATGTATTCACCCTAAAGGTTACAGACAAAACAGCGAGATCAATAAATGCACAAATTACATTCCAACCTGTCACATCACAATGGCAAATATGTTGTTGTTCAGCATGACAATAAACCATTACTGTAATATAAATCTTAACCTTGTTCCACTTCAGATTGGAGAAAAGATTCTAATACTGCCTATGCTTTGAAGGCCACACACAATCTGCAAAGCTTGATGTAAAATCATACAGACATATGAACCATGATAATTTAAGGGTAGTGTTAGATTAGCCTGGTGCTCGATGGCACCAAACTAATCTGGCACTACCCTTGAAATATCAGGGTCGATACATAGCCTGCCTGCAGCAGGTTCACAGTCATTAGGTGACACCCCCAAAGTGTTGGAAACACGGCCGTGAGGTTAAAAAGGTTAAACGTCAGGCCTAGTAATGTCAGACTGTACAGATTATAAAACCCCTTGTGCATGCGCAGCTGCTGGTACTATTCACAGTAACAATGGCTGCATGCAAATGGGGTTAATCATAAACTTACAGCAACTATCATCAGGAAATTGTCCAAGAAACCAAATCCGATAAAGGGAAGTGCTTGATGTAATGTCACTGCAAATACAAAAAGGTAATGAATAATTAAGTGCTGGTCAGTAATTTCAGATCATATCCAAGAATCAAAAGGTCCAAAATCACAGACCAACACATGATGAAAATATACTACCTCAGGAAATAAACTTCAACGATACAAGAGGCTTTAACTTTGGACACACTGTACAACAGACGGATTACGAACAAACTGGCCAACATTCTTGATGACAAAACACATCCACTTAGATATGAATTTGACAGCAGACGTATCAAACGAAGTGGCAGACTCCGAATACCCAAAAGTCATACATCACGTTATGCCAACTCTTTTGTCCCTCAGGCTGTTACCCTTTTCAACAGTAATATCAGTAGATAGTGTCGGTCAACATTCTTCCGTTCCTTAGTACCTCTCAGTATTATATATATATATTTTTTATAATAAATGCCAAGTGTGTTACAAAGGTAACAATATGTCTGTTACAGTTCATTTCTTTAATTGAGAGTTATGGGTTATTTAATTATTTTTATGAGTGAATGATGATGCCATGTGTTGTATGGGCAGACAGTGAATTTCCCCGTGAGGGATTAATAAAATATTATTGTATTGTATTGTAACTCATTAGATCCTGAGGATGGACTTTCCAATTCTGTTAGATATCTTTTGACGTCTACATGTCATGTTCTGGAGACATATCAACTATGACAGTTCAAGGGTGGTGTCGGAATAGCTTGGCACCTACATGCACCAAGCTATTCTGGCACCACCCTTGAACTATCAAGGGTGATCTACATCACGTTGCCCTATGTCAGGGCTGTATGGATTACAAGAAAATGTGTGTTGCTTCAAGTAACAACTTGCACTCATCAGATCACACAGTCGCTAATGTAACTGCAATGAAGCCAAATTCAATCTGCCCGAAATCCTAGACAAGGTTGGCTGAAGTCAGTACATGATACCTCCTTTTTTATTTCTGATTCTATTCTTGGAAACTAAAACTATCCTATAAGTGCCCCAAATCCTAGACAAGGCTGGCTGAGGACACCGATAAAAATTAAGTCAGTACATGATACCCCCCTTTTCACTTCTATTTCTAGTCTTGGAAGCTAAAAGTACCCTATTCCCCATAAATGACCCTGAACTTATGGCAATGTTGATGATATGACATGCTTAGTTGACCAGTTGAAAAACAAACCATAGGCTACTCGCAAGCATCATAACTACAGAATACATACTAATTATGGAAAATTACTCAACACTTCACAATGCCACCAAATCGCCAACCCACAACATGACACACAGCACAATCAAAAGTACAAGAAGTTCCAAATCCCCAAGGGACACTGAACGTCTTGTACCACACACACAGACACATACATATATATATATATATATATATATATATATATATATATATATATATATATATATATATATATATATATATATATATATATATATATATATATATATATATATATATATATATATATATATATATATGTGTGTATATATATTATTTATTTTTATTTTTTTTATTTTATTTTTTTTTGGTTGGTTTGTTTTGTTGGGTTTTTAAAAAATATTTTTTTTTTTTTTTTTTGGTGGGCTGGCGATTTGGTGCAAACTTGGGATCAAGGGTTCTCCTTGTTTTTCCAGCCTGTAATTGATCACGTGACTGAGACTATGTGAAAAACAGGTGGTCATCAATAATACCTACGGCATTTGCTGCCCATTGCAACCTTAATCATGTGTAAGCAAAGCATTCCTTGTCAAAATTAAATCTCTCCCCACGAATTAGTGACCCATGATGGCCCTTCAATTACAACAGAATGGTGTGACTGTGTCGACCTTATCCAGTGTGGGTAGGATACATAACAAATTAAGAGTCCTATCTTCCGCCCCCCCCCCCCCCCCCCCCCCCCCCCGCCACCCCCCAACTCCCCCAGCTAAAAGTGCACTACAGGTTAACTGCTAAATGCAGTGTAACGTTACATATGGACGCCCACACCTGTACTCCTCACTCTCCCCCTCTCCCCTTTTACCTCCCCTCCCCCAATACCCCCTCATCCTCTTCTACTCCTTATTATTGAATCTTCCTTTGTTTTACTTTAATACCATACCTGAAATCTTACACATGGCAAACTTGTTAATTTTGTTAAAACACATACAGCAACAACGCTACCTTCTACACAAGAACGTGACAAAAATCCCTGAATGTCTGGACAAAAATCAGTATACAACTACTGGCTGGAAAACATCAGCTACAAACTGGAACTTACATCTCAAGGCAAAAGATGAACTCCTGTAATATGAGGATCAAACTGAGTGAATCATGGGGAGCAAGAGAAATACATTTTTCATGAGCCCCTGCTGTCACATGAGGTCACGTGAATCTATGTCTCTTGAAAATGGAAAGGAATGGATGAGTAGTTAAGAGGGGCATAATAGGATGGGGCAAACTACCTTTAGGCGGAGAAAGAACGGAAGTGCTTGGAAGGAAAAATCAATGTGCACATAAATAACATCACAGCCGGAGGCTTTGTCACACTAAACCTGATTTTCTGCACTAAGAGGGTGCTGATAAAATAAGAAAATAAAACTGGATAAAAATGGACACTTTGTAACACTTTATATTCATGCAATTCATGCAAATCTCTCTCTCTCTTCCCCGCCCTCCCTCCCCTCCCCCCTCTCTCTCCCTAGAGGCACTGTACTCTGGTGACTGACAGACTAAGTACATATCTTACCTAGGCGCAATTGATTCGAAGTTGGAGGTTCCATAGGTTCTGAAAGTAAACGAGAAAAGAAATCATTTTGCAATGCACAAAGTAAAATTCCATAAAAAAACGGTAAGAAAACTGTGGAAAAAAAATACCTAAATGCACATACATGCACAATAAAATTTAATTATGACTAGTTCATAATCTTAAAATAAAAACAATGATGAACCATTTCATATTACATATAATGACTACTGCAGATTCCTCTCCCTTATGCACATAATTTGTGAGAAAAATGTGCTCATGAAATGACCTCATTGATAACATGACAAAACAGTCATGAGCTCAAGCCTAAATGGTACCTTCATAATGAAACAGTCGAACCCAATCTTGAAGAAAAGCATACAATTCTTATTAGCCCTTTGGCCACAGAGGCTCATGAATACAAAATGTGTGCCTCTTGCATGTACTCATGTATATTGGAATAGATAAGGATCTGAAAAATGCACATATAGTGTGTGATGGATCTGTGATTTTGGACCTCATGCCTTGCAAACGTAAGGTCCAAAATCACAGACCAACTCATTCAGTACACAACTATATATATATGTGTTCTGGCCATATAGTCATGTCTGGTTTCAGCTCCTGATTAGCATAAGTATGTGGTCTCCACTTGGGTTAACCCTTTTCATTCTGAAATACACTTTGCTTGAGATAAATTTAACTGATAGTTCAAGGGTGGTGCCTGAATAGCTTGGCGCCTCAGGCACCAGCCTTGAACTAAAACAGTTGATCTATTTCCTAATCTGTAATGTATCCTTCATAGGACAATACGCAAATTTTACAAAATCAGCCTAAGGATATAATGGTTTAACCCATATCATACTGAGGCTAAAAGCTTCAAATTTGTACACTGCCAGATGCAAGCTACATTATAGTACTTACAGATAAGGATATAGACCAATGGCTTTAGTTAAAGGGTGGTGCCAGAATAGCTTGGTGCCTAGAGGCATCAAGCTATTCTGGCACCACCCTTCAACTATTTCAGTCAAACTTATTTCACACACTGGAGTATTCCGAATGATAAGGGTTGTACATGCATTGATCTGGCAACCACAGCAGCAGTGCCATGGTAATAAACAACTCATCACTCAATTGATGTCGCTTCTTCCACTGTGCAAACCAATCATTTAGTTGATCCCACTTCATGCTCCTTACCAAATCAAAAGTTTATCACATTATGTACATGTACCTGGTATCAGTACCACAGCAACTCATCACCCATTCATTCATTTATTCTTCCTCTCTCTCTCTTTCTCGCAACGGCAGGTTTTGTAAAATGGCTGTGTCGATGACGATGTCAATGCCTTAACTGTTGTAAAATAAAGTTTCATTGATTCTCTCAAGTATCCTTTATCCTTCAGGCTCCATAGCAAATCAAAAGTGTATCACTTTATGTACATGTATCTGGTATCAATACCACAGCAACTCATCATTCATTCATTCATTCATTCTCTCTCTCTCTTCGTTTAGGAGAATGGCAAAATTAATTCTTCCCGACTGGTACTTGAAACCGAGGAAAAACTCAGTAAAGCTGGATTCCTGCCCCTTCAAAATCATTTTAAATATAACAAAGGGGTACTGATGTTTAAAGTGTGGAACCATAGCGCTCCAGAATATTTAACAGAGTTGTTTAAAAAAATCAGATTCCTGCTATGGGAATATGAGGGGTCTTTATATTGTTCCAAAACCCCAAATAGATATATTTAAATCTACTTTGTCATTTGCGGGTTCCACACTGTGGAACTCACTCCCACATCACGTTAAAGCCACTCCAACATTATCTCGTTTCAAGGCAAGTCTTTATAGATATCTGACATAACTCAAATAATAATATCTAGTTATTCGTAGACACATGAATGTACATGTATATTCTAACAATCGCGTGTGTGTGTGTGTGTGTGTGTGTGTGTGTGTGTGTGTGTGTGTGTGTGTGTGTGTGTGTGGGCGCGTGAGTGCGTTTGTGTGCGTATGCGCATGTTTGTGTTTAGTGGACTATATATTTTGTATCACTGTGCTTTGATGTCCCTGTTTTATGTATATTTTGTACAGCAGGTACGAAAAATGACCCTAGTCACACACTGTGGAACTCACTCCCACATCACATTAAAGCCACTCCAACATTATCTCGTTTCAAGGCAAGTCTTTATAGATATCTGACATAACTCAAATAATATCTAGTTATTCGTAGACACACGAATGTACATGTATATTCTAACAATCGCGTGTGTGTGTGTGTGTGTGTGTGTGTGTGTGTGTGTGTGTGTGGACGCGTGAGTGCGTTTGTGTGCGTATGCGCATGTTTGTGTTTAGTTTTGTATCACTGTGCTTTGATGTCCCTGTTTTATGTATATTTTGTACAGCAGGTACGAAAAATTACCCTAGTCACTGACTGTGTTAATATCAGGCATGGGAATTGCCCAAGCAAAAATTATCTGAAATGGGACCTTCAACCTGATACAAAACAGGGCCGGATCACTTGCCTCCGTGGGGGGGGGGGGGGGTCCAATTTTTTTCTTTGGGACCTTGAACCTGATACAAAAGGCCTCCACCACGCTAGATCTTGTTTTCCGCGAGGCCAAAAAATCAAACAGTGGGAGAGGGGGGTGTTGGGAGGGGTAGGAGACAGACCTTGCTTGCTTCCGGGCGCCGGAAAATCAAACAGTGGGGGGGGGGGGGAGGGCAAGGCGACGGACCTTGTCTGCTTCTGGACGCCTGAAAATCAAACAGAGGGGGGGGGAGGGGGGTAGATGGTGGGCCTTCCTTGCTTGCTTCTAGGCAACGGAAAATCAAACAGAGAAGGGGGGGGGACACCTTGGGACTGCCTGCCTAAGTTCTGAGTTTACTGCGCGGCGCACTCAGGCGGGCTACAGACACACCCTGCCGCGTCATATTCTGCCGCGGAGTAAAACCGGTGCTTTGCTCGTTTTGCTACCCACAATGGTTTTTCGCGATTTCGCGGACGATTTTTTCCCCTGCGGAATCCCGCGCTTTTTGCGGACAATTCCTATGCCTGTAATATCTTCACCGTTGTAAAATAAAGATTCATTGATATTCTCTTTTTCTCTTCTCTCTCTCTCTCAAGTATCCCTTATCCTAAAATCAATAGTGAATTAACCCCCTCCCCTATGCATCCACCCTTATTTTAATTAGTACCAGTGGATGCATGCACAATGGGGTTACCGGTAAGCACTGGCTGGCGTGTGGGATAATCTGACAGCTGCCCAATTACCTGAAAGCTACCAGGTCTGAACATTTTCCTTGATGTACCCTGGCTAATATGGCCATTGTGGCAAAACCCCCTTAAGCGTTCAGCAGCTGCATTCAACCACCAGTACTGTAACAGTACCCTGGATGCATGCACAAATGAGTTAATTATCTATGAAAGTATTTCAATCAAGGGTGTCCTTATCAGTTTTAGCACAATAATACATCAAAGACAATTTTCTTTTAAATGTAAAATATGACAATCATTGCAACACAATACTGTTACTTCTTATTCTGTGTACATGTAATGCCAATCAGCACTTTCAGAACTATAGTAGTTCCTTACTTCACTTTACACTCCATACTCATGGTTTTCTAATACACTGAAACTGCAGAGAAATTCACAATCTAAAGAGCTGCAAAGTTCATTACAAATGTCAATTTGGCCATTCTGCTAGGAAAACTGAACTGAGTACATACAGTACTACCATTACGTAGATAACAAATGAAAATAACTTGAAACATGTTATCTATACATGTATTTTAACCCTCTTGTGCATAGTACTGTACATGTGGCACCAGTAGCTGCATGCACAGGAGGGATAAGATTGTTTCTAACATAGGCTCAGTCTGAAAGCTGGTTGTACATAGCAATTACATTTGCAAGGTCCTTAAAACTGTGTTTTGTCTGCAGACCTTCCTTGCAGCTTAAGCAATTTCATTGCCAGCACAAACTGAGGGAGAAACGCTGACCATGATACATGTAGTTTTTAAAGGTTGTGCCCGATTACTTGGCAACTGGAAAGGAACCAAGCTAATCAGACACAACCCTTGAACTATCATGACCAATCCTTCTTTCCTGACTTGATCATAGTGCATGGCACACGAATGGAAAATGTTACCAACATATATAATGGCTATCGTGGAGTCCCCTGATCCAGGAGACAATTTCCAAGAGGGGAGGGGGGTTGGGGGGGGGGGGGGTGGGGTCTGTTCTGCCAGAAGGAATTTTCCACTAACTGGAACTTACACTGGTTACTTAATTTGATCTGACGTTATACATGTGTAGAAGGGTAACCAGTATGGCTGGAAGTTAAACATTCTGCTTGTCCCGCATAGGGAAACCTGTTTGTCAGTTTACCCTTCAGACTGCACATTCAATTCTTTAACCCATTTAATCCCACAGCCACATTTTCCAAACGAGTGTACCAGTTGCAAGAGATGGATCAACCACGATAATTCAAGAGTAGTGCCAGACTAGCTTGGCGCCTGATGGTGACATGCTAATCTAACACTACCCTTGAATTATCATGGTCGATCCATCTCTTGCAGCTAAATAATCAGTGTAAGAAAAAAGAAAAAGATGCAATGGTTGACAAAACCAAGAAGCCCAGATCCTGTTAACCCTCTTAACCCCGCGGCCGCATTTCCAAAGTTTTGGAGGCGTCCTCTAACCACTAAGTACCAGTTGTAGGAGATGGATTGATCATGATAATTCAAGGGCAGTGCCGCCTTTAGGCACCAAGGTCATCTGGCACCACCCTTGAATTATCATGATCAATCTATCTAGTGCTGCAGGGCTTTGGGGCTAAATGGGTTAATTTTTGTAGCCCGCAAGGGCTCACGAGTCTCGACTCTTGCAGACCAATGTCATTCATGGTGGGAGTGTTACTTACACTGCCCCCCTACCAGAGACCTTCCCTATTTTACCTGTGTATCTTTGACCTTATACACACTTAACAGGAGCTGGAGAAAGCATGACAGCACAAGGGGTAATTAGCTGGCTGCCAGGGAAAGCACCAAGCAAATCTGTGAGTTCTGCTGATATATATCTATAGTGCAGAGTACAGTATGTAATTAACCCTTTAGCCCCACGGGTGCGTTTCCCAAATTTTGGAAGTGGTACTTAACGACTATGTAACAGTTGCAGGATGTGGACTGACCATGATAATTCGAGGGTAGTGCCAGATTAGCTTGGCGCCTGAAGGCATCAAGCTAATCTGGCACTACCCTCGAATTATCATGGTCAATTAATCTCTTGCTGTAGGGACTCAGGGCTAAATGGGTTAACTTATCACATTCAGGTTTAAGCCATTTTTTTCTAGTATGCAGTGACATAACACATGTCCCAATCAACTTCCCCAAAACTGAAATGTATTTCCATCAACATGCAGCCAATCAAAGTTCAACATCTACACATTCCAAAGGCCATATAAAAACCTACATAATTCCACTAGATATAGTAAACACCACAAAACTAATGTATGCAACAAGCTATCACCATTTCAACAAGAATGCCAAAGCCCTTAAGGCTCATGTGCATGACCGCTCAACATACTTAATCCAACCTTTGTGATTTTGACCTTTCTGACAGGTCACTGAAATAAGCATGTGTTAGCACATAACGAAAGTGTTGGCTTTTGTCCCTCCAAAATCCATGTTTTCTCAAAATTTGTGCATTGTTCACTTTTGTCAACCTCCAATGACCCTTGACCTTTGTAAGCAGTGAACCAAATTAGTATGCATAGAAAAGTATTATCATCAACTACCTTTCTGCTACATTTGGTTGAAAAGTTTGCATAAATCCTGAAAAAAAAAATTCTAAAAAAAAAAATACATCATTTGCTGATCTCTTGTGAACCTTGACCTTTCCAAATGGTTGTCCAAATTAGCATGCACAGAAAGGTCTTACCATCAGGTATCTCTGTACCAGTTTTGGGATGAAAGTTGTAAATAGTATTTGAGAAAAAAATATTTTGGTAAAAATAAAAATGGTTATTTACTGATCTGTGACCCTTGACCTTTCCAAGGGGTCATCCAAATTAGTATGCATAGAAAGGTCTTGCAAACAGGTATTTCTGTACCAAGTTTGGGATGGAAGTTGTAAACAGTATTTGAGAAAAACAAAATTGTCAGAAAAAGGCTATTTGTGACCTATTTCCTGATCTCTTGTGCCTTTGACCTTTTTGAGGGGTCATCCAAATTAATATGCATAAAAATGGTCTTACCATCAAGTATCTCTGTACCAAGTTTGGGTTTGAAGTTATGAATTGTATTTGAGAGAAAACATCTTTTGTCAAAATATGGCTATATATATATATATATATATATATATATATATATATATATATATATATATATATATATATATATATATATATATATATATATATATATATATATATATATACTTATTTTTAAAACCTATTTCCTGATCTCTAGTGACCCTTGACCTCTCCAAGTGATCAACCCAATTAGTATGCATAGAAAGGTCTTACCTATTTTGTACCCATTTCCTGATCCACTGTGACCTTGACCTTTGAGAGAGGTCACTCAACTTTGTACGTGTAGAAAATCTTGCCACAAAGTTTCCTTGGACCAAGTTTTAAGACTGTTCCGTGTCGAGTCGTGGTCGTAGTATGATATCACACCAGACGGCACGCACGTAAGGTTCTTTTAAAGAAACTTCATTCAGCTGCAACCCGTCACACATGGCTTAAGGTTGTAGACAATACTGGAGTAACAGTTCCAACAATACTTTATTTCAGCGATGCGATCTCCACACAATGCATTCCCAAATGCACCAACACTGATACAATGTCTCCTCTGCAAATGTCAACACTGGCAACACAATGCGCTTCTCTTACAACGTACAGCACCGTTATGCTGCGTCTCTCACAATGTACACCCTATACGGGCCACGTACCTACGATAAACTGTGTGTCCCTACAACTAACAATGCATGACAATGTACACACGTGCTTCCTAGCACCAACTTTTATAGTAGAACGACTTTCCAGAATAATCTAATGAATTCACACAACGCAACCAATCAGAACGGAAAACATAACTGAAACTTATAAACATTAATTTAAAAAAAAAGAAATTTCTAGAATACTATAATAGTCTACAAAAATTTGACTGCTCATTTCAGCGCCCAATCCCAATGTATAATGACGTCACATAAAAGTATGGCAGACCATTCACGACCTTTCATAACACGCAAAGAACGGCCGCTAATTTCACGCTCACAGAAAACAACTATGACTAAAAATAGAGCAGTTCTACTACCGCTATTTTCCATGCGACTTTGCTAGAAGCTTCTGCACTAAACTTAGCGTATCATAACAAAACCAAATCCGCTATCTGCGCAAACGATAGAGAATCTTACTGAAAAGGTACGTGATTCGTAACCATTATAGCTCAAATAAATATCGGATCGTTTCCTACGATTAACACATGCATGCTCTCACAGAACAACACAACCACAATCGTAACGAAGACTATAGCTTGAATAGTCTCTGAGAAAATGCCAACGTTAAAGTTTACCACAGACAATGGCGGGTGGATGACGACCACTGGCCCAAAACATACTTTTGCTTCGAACGTGAGCCAATAAAATCTAAGTACAAGTACTACAAGGAGGTCATGTATATTGGTTATGCGGTGTTGCTATTTCTTTTACACAAACAATGATCAGTAAGTTTACATGTACATATCTGGTTAATTTGTATCTTTGCCAAAACCTTTTTAGACAAAGCTGCCAATACCCGGTAATACAGTATGAAATTTTCATCTTGTTTGTGGTATCAACGGATTCAAGCAAATTGCACTGCCTTGTTAAATCATAGCCATTAGACACTTCTGGTAAAATCTGCAGCCACCGTCTGTAATAAACCAAATAAAACGTGAGCCAATAAAATCTAAGTACAAGGAGGTCATGTACATTGGTTACGAGGTGTTGCTATTTCTTTTACACAAACCATGATCAGTAAGTATACAAGTACATATCTGATTGTGACAAAGCTGCCAATACCCAGTACATACAGTATAAAATTCTCATCTTATTTGTTTGTGGTATCAACATTCTTGTGGTGCAGGGAGACTGGAATGCCAAAATAGGAGAGGATGCAGTTAAGAACTGGAAAAGCACATGCGGACACTACTGCAATGCAGAGACCAACGACAGAGGCTTAAGGCTCCTGGAATTTGCCAGCTCAAATGATCTAATGTTGATGAACACGTTTGGCCCAGACAAAGCATCCAGAAGGTGGACATGGCACAGTCCGAATGGAGAGCACCATAACCAAATTGACTACATCATGGTGAAGAGACGCTTCCAAACCAGTGTGAACATTGCCAAGACAAGATGTTTTCCAGGAGCAGACATTGGAAGCGACCATGACTTAGTGATGATGACCTTCTGACTCCGCCTAAAGAAGGTCAACAAGCAGGGTCCCACCAGAATAAAGTTTGAACTCAAGAAGCTCAAAGACCCAGAGGTAGCGGAAGCCTTCCAGGAAAAAAAATAAGCGGAAAATTCGGACCACTGCTACTTCTAGGTGCAGAAGACACGGATGAGGACACATTGATCGACACATTTAACACTGCTGTAACCCAAACAGCCAGTGAGATATTTGGCAAACACCGACAAGCAAAGAAACCTTGGGTTACAGCTGACATCTTTGCTCTATGTGACAAGCGTTGAGAATTAAAGAAAAAAAAATCAGAGCTAGAAGGAGCTAAACAATACAGGGAAATTAACCAGGATATCAAGAAAAGCATGATAAAGCCAAAGAATAAGTGGATTGAAGATCAGTGTGAACACAAAGAAGAAAATCTGAACAAAAATAATAGCAAAAAAAGCATACCAGCTGGTGAAAGACCTGACCAGTGTAAAAAAAGGATGCTCCTCGATCATTCAAGATAGTGAAGGGAACTGTCTTACGGAAGACCAAGACATTCTGAAGAGATGGACAGAGTACTGCTCAGATTTGTACAACCACCGAGGTACACGGGACCCAGGCATACTTGTCAACCCACCTGTGACCAACAATGGCAACTATCCCATCCTCCGAGAAGAAGTAGAGGCTGCAGTGAAGTCGCTGAAAAAAAGGAAGGCAGCAGGATTGATTGATTGTACATTGCTTAACGTCCCGACAGCAACAAGGCTTTCTCAGGACGTGCCTGCACTGCTTGTGAAAAACAAAAACTAAACAGAACATTGAATGTATGTCGCCAGCCGGTCAAATACATTAAATAAACCTAACACATGGGGCCTAAATAAAGCTAAGACCATTTAGCAACACATATCCAATATCAAGAGCTACAGGCAGCGCAGACAGTAGGGAGAGTGTTAAAAAGACAAATACAGGTGAATGGACAAAGGGTAGACAGAAACACATGCCCCAGAATAGAGAGAAAAACCCACCCTGTGGGGCTGACCAGGGTGACCCTGGGAACTAAAAAGTATCTAACCCCACCCAAGTCCCCCAGGGCAGACCCGGGTGGGGGTGGAAGGCAGCAGGAGCAGACAACATCCCTGCAGAGCTAGTCCAAGAAGGGGGAGAAGACATGATAAACGCCTTACTAACAATCTGTAATAAGATCTGGCAGTCAGGGGATTGGCCCACACCATGGACCCAATCACTTATAATAACTCTCCCCAAAAAAGGCAACTTACATCAATGCCAGAATTATTGCATGATCACTCTTATATGCCACCCAAGCAAAGTCATGTTAAAGATCCTACTGAACAGGCTGAAGCCACATGCAGAGGAAATCATAGCTGAGGAACAGGCAGGCTTCAGACCAGGGCGCAGCACAACCAAGCAGATCTTCAACCTAAGAGTTCTATGTGAGAGGTACCTCCAGCACCAGCAAGACCTCTGTCATGTCTTTGTGGATTTTAAGAAAGCGTTTGAAAGGGTGTGGCATGCAGCCCTTTGGTCCACCATGAAGCTATACAACATCAATGCCAACCTGATCAAAGTCAGAGCAAACCTTCACAACAAGGCCACATGTGCAGTCTGCTTCAACGGAAAACTAGGAAATTGGTTTAGGACTACAGTCAGAGTCAGACAAGGCTGCTTGCTCTCACCTACTCTTCTCAACATCTTCCTGGAAAGAATCATGACAGACGCTCTGAAAGATCATGAAGGAACTGTCAGTATTGGAGGCAGAACAATCACGAACTTGTGCTTTGCAGACGACACTGATGGCCTTGCAGGAACAGAGGAGCTAGCTCAGCTGGTGGAAAAGCTGGACAGTACAGCCATTGCGTATGGGATGGAAATCAGTGCAGAGAAGACCAAACTGATGACAAATACACCAGTGGCATTGGCACTGACGTCATGATTGGAAGCCAAAAACTGGAAATAAATTCAAATACTTAGGAGCCATTGTGACAGATGAGGGATCAAAACCAGAAATACTGTCCAGGATTGCGCAGACAACAACAGCACTGACAAGATTGAAGACTATATGGAAGGACAGAAATATCACACTCTGCTCCAAGATCAGACTGATGCGCTCCTTGGTCATCTCAGTGTTCTTGTATGCCTGCGAGTCATGGACCCTCACAGCAGACCTTGAAAGGAGGATACAAGCCACTGAAATGAGATGTTTTCGAAGGCTGCTTGGCATCTCATACAGAGATCACATCACAATCGAGGAAGTGGAAAGCAGAATCAGGAAAGCCATTGTATTGGGCCCTATGAAGACTTATTAGCCATTGTGAAAAAATGCAAACTGAAGTGGTATGGGCATGTCACGCATTCAGCAGGGCTTGCCAAACCAATCCTGCAAGGCACTGTGCAAGGAGGATGAAGGAGAGGAAGACAGAAGAAAAAATGGGAGGACAATATCTCAGCGTGGACAGGACGGAGGCTGGGCAATACGCTAATAATGGCAGAGAACAGAGAGGAATGGAGGGAGCTGGTTGCCAAGTCATCAGTGGTGCCCCAACGGTCGGCAAGACTACAGGATATAGATAGATAGATAGATCGACAGATTCAAGCAAATTGCACTGCCTTGTTAAATCATAGCCATTAGACGCTTCTGGCAAAATCTGAAGCCGCTGTCTGTAATAAACAAAATAAATTTGTACCATGGCAAAAATACCTATGTACCTCAGAAAAATTCAGCTATGTGTCAAAAAGTTATGACATAGAAATTGTGAACCTCTGGTTGGAAAAGAATTTGAAAGAGTCAATAAGACACACAGAGTGAAACCAAGTTCTTATAAACATACTTGTGGTTCAAGTACACAAAGGGTTTACACTTTTCTCATACTGTCGGCAAAAGTTTCTTAATTGACGTCCCAGTTGTGGATCTACACTATCTAGAAAATTTGGACAATGAAGTGTAAAACTAACACATCAGTTATGTTCAAAATAAGAAGAAAATAACGTAAGCTATCTTGCATGGACAACCAGATATCTGTAGATCTATACTGCCAAGAAAGCTTGTTACATCATGCATCAAAGAAAATTCTCAGTAATGTTTTTCATGTTTTCCCCCTCAAAATCTACTCCTACATCACATCATACGCCCCTGGGGCAAAGATCAGGGGTCGCACTGGTGTTTTCTGTTTTGTGTTCGTGTACGCACAGGGTCGATAAAAATGCATACAACATGAAAACAATATGCAACACTGTCTGGTCCATAGTGTTTCTCTCCTGAGACTCTTTTTTTCCCATGTGTTAAAAATGCTTACCAATGTTACCTGTTTCTCTGTCACCACAGTTTTGATTCACTTAAGACTAGATGACTACAGCAATCAAAGGCTGATTCACCACAGTGACTAAGCCATGTATTGCTGACCCCAAACTGGTTTCTGGCGGAAATAGGGGCCATCTTAAGAACGTGCGTGTGTGCACATACACCTCACTAAAGTGTGTAAGGCCTCCCCAAAATGCACAATTTACACTAAACAAAAATGGCAAAACCCTTAAGGCTCACACGCACGAATGATCCAGTAGTAATGTAAGAAAAGGTTAGGCTTTTGTACCTGTGAAATCCATGTTTTATCAGAGAAGAACCCAACAGAGAAAAAAACACGTTTAGAAAAGACAGTTACAAAATAATTTATTAACATTTCAAGTAAATACCCTTCTTCAAAATAGACAAAGTACAGAGATCAGTCGCTACTTATCACAGAAGGAAAAAGGCAACTGATTTTAATTTTTTTTATTTTTCATGTTTTATCAAAATTGTTCATTCTTTTGTCAATCTCTCATGACCCTTGACCTTTGCAAGTAGTGAGATAAAATAGTGTGCACAGAAAGGTCTTACAAGCTACCTTTCCGCCAAATTTGGTTGAAGAGGTTTGCAATAGTGCTGATAAAAACCTTAAAATTCTACTTTTGGGCATCCTTTGCTGATCTCTCATGATCCTTTACCTTTTAAGAGGGATCATCCAAATAAGCATGCATACAAAGGTCTTACCATCAGGTATCTCTGGACCAAGTTTGTGGCTGACGTAAATAGTATTTCAGAAGAAGCACAATTTTTGTAAAAAAAAATAGCTATTTGTGACCTCTTTCCTGATCTCCTGCAACCCTTGACCTTTCCGAGGGGTCATCCAAATTAGTTTGCATAGGAAGGTCTTACCATCAGGTATCTTTGTAACAAGTTTGGGTTTTAAGTTGTGAATAGTATTTGAGAAAAAAAATAAAAAATTTCAAAATATTACTTTATTTTTTACCTATTTCCTGATCCCTTGATCTTTGAGAAAGGTCACTCAAATTGGTATGTTTAGAAAGTATCCTTGGGCCAAGTCTGAAGACTGTGGCTTGAATAGTCTCCAAGAAAATGCCAATATTAAAGTTTACCATGGATGACAGATGACACCGAACAGATGCCCATTGGCCCAGAACATACTCACTTTTGCTTCACACGTGATCCAAAAAATTGCAATAACTGCAACTGAAGTTTTTATTTTTTTAATTATCACCTAGTGTTCTACTTTGTTTACTTTCATATTGGGCAGTGAAAATATGTTTGTGAAATGTATCTATACATAGTGATAATATGTGATTTGTACAGGCTGTGATATGTGTGATGCATTGTTTACATGTGAAAATATATGCTATTTATATGTTTATTTGTTTTATCACTTTCCTACTGAGACAAGACAGTGCAATTTCTCATCTAATGGAGTAATGGGAATAATAAATTCTTTGACTCTTAAATCTTGAAATGGCACCATAAGACGAGGTTGTACCACTTTTCATACACTTATCACAAAACCAAAATAAAATACATAATAAGCTTTACAGTCAGTCCCAATCATAAAATGGGTGAACAATAAACGGAGATCATACAACAGTATCCTCGCGCTGGGACCATATGGCGTTGACGCGCGTCCCCTGGGTGGTGGATAGGGGGTCCCTCATGAGAGGGGTGCACCGAATGAAATAAGGTGCCGTGAACCAAAATGGTCTAAGGGAAGGTGACCCCGACAGAAAACCCCTGGTCCTCCTAGTAAGGGGGTTGGGCGTGGGGGTAGCTTCCCCACCCTGCAAAAAAGGAAATAGCTACAAAAACGCCGACGAAAAGACTAACAGTAATTCCTTTCCTGGAGGAGGAAGGTTCTTCTACCAGAAGACTTATGACGTCCTGTGGTGAAAGCCGGAAGTCTTCGGAAGCCACAGGACCGAGCCGCCTCTCTCTATCCAGGGATACAACCATGGGCACATGGAACGTCAAGACCATGTACCAGAGCGGCAAGGCCGCCCAGATAGCAGCGGAAATGCAAAAGTACAACCTTTCCCTGCTAGGTATCAGTGAAGCCAGATGGACGCAGTCTGGCCAGAAAAGGCTGTTAAGTGGGGAGATGATTCTGTATTCAGGTCATGAAGAGGAGAATGCCCCCCATACAGAAGGTGTAGCATTCATGCTGTCACCAGTGGCACAGAGAGCGCTGATGGGCTGGGAACCTCTTGGGCCAAGAATTATCACAGCAGCCTTTAGAACCAAGAAAAAGCTCAAGCTGAACGTCATCCAGTGTTATGCGCCCACTAATGACAGTGACGAGGAAGAGAAACAAGAGTTCTACGACCGACTCCAGAGTGCCTTGGACAAATGTGCGGAGCGAGACATCACCATCGTCATGGGCGATTTTAATGCCAAAATAGGGGAGGACAACACCGGATACGAAGAGGTGATGGGGAGACAGGGACTAGGCTTGGAGATGAGTGAGAACGGGGAGAGGTTTGTAGACTTTTGTGCTCTAAACCGACTTGTCATTGGAGGCAGCATCTTCCCACACAGAAGAATACACAAAGCAACTTGGGTCTCACCCGACCATACAACAGAGAACCAAATAGACCATATCTGCATTAGCAAGAAATTTAGAAGATCCCTTCAAGATGTTCGAGTGAGGAGGGGAGCAGATGTCGCCTCAGACCACCATCTGCTTACCTTAAGAATGAAGCTCAAGCTAAAGAAAAGCTGCACAGAGACAACAAGAAGACAGCGCTATAATGTAGGCCTCCTGAGAGAAACTGGAGTTAGAGAAGAGTTCAAACTGGTGCTGTCCAACCGGTTTCAAGCGCTACAGGAGCTAGTAAATGAAGAGGAGGAGGTCACCACAGAGCAGCAGTGGAAGGCAGAGAGGCGCTGAACTCAACCTGCAAAGACACTGTAGGGTTCAGGAAACACCATCACAAGGACTGGCTGTCGGCACAGACCTTGAAGAAGTGAGAAAGCAAAAGAAAGCAGTTGTCAACAACAGTCGCACGAGAGCAGCCAAAGTAAGGGCACAGGGGGAATACTGGGAAGCAAACCGCGAGGTGAAGAGGAGTATCAGGGCAGACAAGAGGGCCTACGCAGACAGCCTGGCAGCAGAGGCAGAAAAGGCAGCAGGCAGCGGCAACATGAAACAGCTCTACGACATTACCAGAAGATTGTCAGGCAAGTATGGCCATACAGAAAGACCAGTAAAAGACAAAGAAGGCAAGCCTATTGCAGGTTACTGAACAGACCTAGCCCACCCGACCCCCCAGACATCCAGCCGGCAGAGACCGACCTACCCATCAGCTGTGACAGACCCAGCCGGGAAGAGATCAGAAGAGCAGTGGCATTTTTGAAGAACGGCAAAGCAGCAGGCCCAGATGGCATCCCAGCGGAGTCTCTGAAAGCAGACCTAGAGACAACAGTGGAGATGCTGTACCCACTGTTTGGAAAGATCTGGGAAGAGGAGGTGATGCCGGCTGACTGGAAGGAGGGGTACCTAATCAAGCTTCCCAAGAAAGGCGACCTCAGCAAGTGTTCCAACTACAGAGGAATCACCTTGCTGTCAGTACCAGGAAAGGTCGTCAACAGGATCATCCTGGAGAGAATGAAGAGCTCCATTGACCCCCAGCTGAGAGACCAGCAAGCAGGATTTAGGAAGAACCGATCATGTACAGACCAGATCGCCACTCTCCGCATCATCGTGGAACAGTCTCTGGAGTGGAGCTCCCCGCTGTACGTCAACTTTGTGGATTATGAGAAAGCATTTGACAGTGTGGACCGAGAGACTCTGTGGAAACTCATACGACACTACGGTGTACCCACAAAGCTCGTCCGCCTGATCAAGAGCAGCTACGATGGCATGACATGTCGTGTGATCCACGAAGGACAGTTCACCAGGGAGCTCCAGGTCAGAACTGGTGTCAGGCAGGGGTGTCTGCTGTCTCCGTTCCTCTTCCTACTGGCCATAGACTGGGTCATGAAGATGACCACAGAGCACAGACGAAGTGGAATACAGTGGACACTGTGGACACAGCTTGACGACCTCGATTTTGCAGACGACTGGGCATTACTGTCCCACACTCATCAACAAATGCAGGACAAGACCACGAGGCTTGCTGACACCTCGTCCCAAGTGGGCCTCACCATTCACAAACAGAAAACAAAGACAATGAGGCTGAACGCAACCAGGGAAGAACCAGTCTTGCTTGCTGGCACCCCATTGGAGGAGGTGGAGTCCTTCACCTATCTCGGGAGCATCATAGACAAAAAAGGCGGCACTGATGCAGATGTCAGAGCACGAATCGGTAAAGCCAGAGCAGCCTTTCTCCAGTTGAAAAAAGTGTGGAGTTCCAGAGAGCTGTCACAACACACCAAAGTCCGGATTTTCAACTCCAATGTAAAAGCAGTTCTCCTATATGGAGCAGAGACTTGGAGATTGACAAAAACCACAGTCAACAGAGTACAGACCTTCATGAACAGTTGCCTTAGAAGAATTTTGAAAATCCACTGGCCAGAGAAGATCAGCAACGTCAGACTCTGGGAGAGAACAGAGCAGATAACAGCAGAGAATGAAATTGGGCGAAGAAGATGGGGATGGATCGGTCACAGTCTGAGAAAGCCAGCTTCCAGTATCACTAGGCAGGCATTGTCATGGAACCCCCAGGGAAAGAGGAAAATAGGTAGGCCGAGAAACTCCTGGCGTCGAGACCTCCAAGCAGACATCAAGAGACTGGGAACCACCTGGAGTAGAATCGAAGGAGAAGCACAGGACAGGAGTCGCTGGAGGTCTCTCGTCGACGGCCTATACCCGGGTAGGGGTGACAGGCGTAAGTAAGTAAGTATACAACAGTATGAGACTTATGTTACAGATAAGCCATGACTGGTGATCTGTTACAAACCTTCATTTGTTCTTGATACATAGATATAGCTCTTTGACATATATATATATTGGGGGGATTGTACAAGGTACAAGTTAGTCTAAGCTTGTAAAACATCATCAATAATGGTTTAACACACATTTCCACTCAATAAATAATAGTATAAGCACAGCATGTCTTGATTTCAACTTTTTAAAGGAGTGGTAATGAAATCTAAAGTCTGCTGGAGTTATGAATAATGATGAGACACAAACAAACAGCATCATTTTCTGAATACATGCCATAGCTTGTGGTTGTTTTTTCAAACCTTTCTTGGATGTTCAGTATCAGTAAGAGCATCTCCTACAAAGACCACCCTACCATCCAATGCCTCATGGGTCATTAAGTTGACAGATTGTATTTTCTTCTGCTGCAGGAAAGGTTGGAAGACTGGACAAGTCAGGTCTACTGAAAGTAGATTAATGCTTTGGGATTTAAAGAAAATCCAAACGAAGAAAGAAACATGCTTAAAAAGACAATGACAGGTTAAAACCCTTTTAAAACGGACATACAAATAAGTACACAACAAGCGACTTTTGGGATTTAGATGTCAAATCATGCTCATCATCACAATCATAAACACTGGTTGATTTGCTAATACTGACAAAAGGGTAAATGACAACAACAGCAAATCCTGAGAGACAACCAGTGCTGGTCATACTAACAAGCATGTCAGGCATATTGAGATACTAAACAGTCTGGGACGGCAAAATGTTTAACTCTTTTGAGATGTGTCGCATCCGGGTTCGCGGCCTTCGGCTGCGAATCCGGATGCAACATGTCTCGAAAGAGTTAACTTCCACTGCACTGAGGTGATAATGGATGTCCCTAAGGGGTGGGTTAAGGGGCGCAGGGACAGCTATTGCCTCCATAGTACAACACTGATCAATTCAGGCACATTGCAACTGTGCTGCTTTTCTTTACCAGGACCTGTCAACAAATGCTATATCTTTTCGACTCCTACATACTGCAAAAGAGTAAATGTCTGCCATATAACATTATCCTCAAACCCTCCTCCATGATTCCCAAATGAAGATCATTTACAAGGAGAACTCAAAACAGTTTTGACCTCATTTGTAACTGAAACCTATCAGAAACAAAATGTATGACCGATCTACATATGTGTGACCTTTGTGACATGGGCTGGCTTCTGCAGCAGCAAAATCCATGTTTTCTGAAAATGTAAGCATTTTTCACACATCTGTCAACCCCCTGACCCTTGACCTTGTGATGAGTCGACTAAATTAGTATGCATAGGAAGGTCTTATCAGCTATCTTTGTACCAAATTTGGTTGAAAATTTTATAAAAATTTGGGAATACCTACAATTTTATCAAAAATCAGCATTTTACACACATTTGCCAGCCTCTTGTGACCCTTGACCTTTCCAAGGGGTCATCCAAATTAGTATGCATAGATAGGTCTTACAATCAGGTACCAAATTTGTACCAAATTTGGGTTTTAAGTTGTGAATAGTATTTGAGAAAAAACATCTTTTGTCAAAATATGGCCATTTTAGACCTATTTCCTGAGCTCTCATGACCCTTGTCCTTTCTGAGCGATCAACCAAATTAGTGTGCATAGAAAGGTCTTTTCATCAGGTATCTCTGTAGCAAGTTTGGGTTCGAAGTTGTGAATAGTATTGGAGAAAAAACAACTTTTGTCAAAATATGGCTATTTCGGAACTAATTTGCTGAGCCCTTGTGACCCTCGACTTTTACAAGGGGTCATCCAAATTAGTATGCATAGAAAGGTCTTACCATCAGGTATCTCTGTACCAAGATTGGATTTGAAGTTGTGGATAGTATTTGAGAAAAAACATCTTTTGTCAAAATATAGCTATTTTTCACCTATTTCCTGAGCTCGTGTGACCCTTGACCTTTCTGGGGGATCAACCAAATTAGAACATATAGAAAGGTCTTACCATCAGATATCTTTGTACCAAGTTTGTGTTTGAAGTTGTGAATAGTATTTGAGAAAAAATAAATTGTCAAAATATAACTATTTTTTACCTATTTCCTGATCCCGTGACCTTGACTTTGTGAGGTCACTCAAATTGGTATGTTTAGAAAGGTCTTACCACAAAGTATCCTTGGGCCAAGTTTGAAGAATGTGGCTTGAATAGTCTCTGAGAAAATGCAAACGTTAAAGTTTACCACAGACAACGGAAGACAGACGACGGACGGATGACTACTGGCCCAAAACATAGACTCACTTTTGCTTTGCATGTGAGCCAAAAAAAAAGGGGGGGGGGGGGGGAATGCCACAATACTCACGCACAAGCACCCACAAAGTAGAATAGAGAGACAATGGGGAGGATTGGAAAAAAAAGAAAAAAAAAAGGCAAAGCCCTTCTGGCTCACATAACCATTCCACATAATAAGTGTGACCTTAACCTTTCCAACAGGTCACTGAATGTTCAAGTATCTAAACAGAAGGGTTGGCTTTTGTACCAGCGAAATTCAAGTTTCCTAAAATGTGTTTTTCACAAATTTGTCAACCTTCCATGACCCTTGACCTAAGTGAGAGATTGGCTAAATTAGCATGCATATAAGTTGATATCATCAGTTGCCTTTATGCCAAATGTGACTGAAAAGTTTGCAAAAACTTTGATTAAAAAAAAAATACAATTCCGTCATAAACTGGCATTTTTCTCACACTTGCTGACCTCCTGTGACCCTTGACCTCTCTGAGAGGTCATCCAAATAAGTATGCACAGAAAGGCCTTATCATCAGGTATTTCAATACCAAGGTTGGGTCTTAAGTTGAAAATAATATAATGTGGCAATTTCTGGACACCCCCCCCCCCCCCCAAATGACCTTTGACCTTTGCCAGGAGACCACTAAATTAGTATGCATAGAATGGTCTGATCACCAGCTACCTTTGTGCCAAATCTAACTGAAAGGCTGGTTAAAACTTTGATAAAACCTACAATTCTATCAAAAACTGTCATTTTTCACACATTAGCTGACCTGTGACCCTTGAACTTTCCAAGGTGTCATCCAAATTAGTATGCATAGAGAGGTCTTACCATCAGGCATCTCTGTAGCAAGTTTGGGTGTGAAGTTGAAAATAGTATTTGAGGAGAAACAATTTGTGTCAAAATGTGGTTAATATTTCCCCTTTCTGGACCCCCTGGTGACCTTGACTTTTGAGAGATGTCACTGAAATTGGCATGTTTAGAATGGTTTCGCCACAGAGTATGCACCCTTGGGCCAAGTTTGAAGTCTGAGACTTGACTAGTCTCCAAGAAAATGTTTACAACTGACGACAGACACTTGACAGATGGCAAATGGCCCATTACATAGACTCAATTTTGCCATTACATGTGAGCCAAAAACCAGCACCAGGCAAATAAACATTTTGTGGACATACCTATGGGCACCATACTGATCATAACAATACATGTACTTTGACCGCAACTGAAGGGCACTGTGCATATACACACAGATGAAAAAAAAAATGATGTCTTTAAAGTGCACATTTATATATGTATACATGTATTGCAGTCTTGTCCATTTCCAGTGAGATTTATAAATGAGCATATCACAATAAACTGATTTCTAATATGGGCACATGGTGGACAAGATGTGCACTTTGTCTTCGAAAGTATTCACAAACCAGATAGGTGAGGCTAGCGCTGGCAGAATTGTACACAAACCAAGGGGAATTACTCAGCACTGGACAGACAAACAGTTAGATCCCCTGCCCCCGCCTATCAGGCACCCAATCGCCAGCCCACAGAGATGCTTCTGACGATACTTCTGATATCACTAGCTATCACGGTCCACAACTTGCAGAATTTCAGCCTGTGTCCGAGGACTTTGCTCCTCTCAAGTGTTGCTCTCTGGATCCTCTTCCAGCTAGCCTTTTCAAATCATGTAAAGCTGACCTGATTCCAGTCCTCACCAGAATCATGAATGTGTCACTACAGACTGGTGTAGTGCCTGAATATTTCAAACAAGCAGTTGTGACACCTTTGCTGAAGAAACCTGGTCTCAACAAAAAATGTTTTAATAACTATCGGCCCATCTCCAGTCTCCCTTTCTTATCAAAGCTATTAGAACGCATTGTTCTGTCTCAGCTCCAAAACCATCTCATTTCCAACAAAAATGCCATATGGCATTTCCAACAAAAATGCCATATGGTCCCAGCGCGAGGTGAGTATCTATAACTCGAGGCAAATTTGTATCGTTACATTTTGTGTAATGTTCTGTGCATCTACTGTGGGAAATCATGGTATTTACCCGACCACATATAGTAGCGCACCTTTGTGTTTGTGTACGTATGTTTCTCCTGCCTACTTCCTAAGTTCCGGAGAAAGACATGGGTTATATAAGAGACCTGATGCATTCTTTTTGAGGATGCGGATGATCGTCTTGGTCTATACCTGCGTATTTCTCTGTGGGCTGGCGATTGGGTGCCTGATAGGCGGGGGCAGGGGATCTAACTGTTTGTCTCAACAGCGCTGAGTAATTATAATAATAATAATACCGTTATTATATAGGCACTTTTTTCTCAATTTTTGGGCAAATCGACTTAGCGCCGCGAACTGAAACCCAACACGCAAGTAACAGACACGGATTTACGCCATTTAAGACAAACACAGTACAAGACAGATGAAGGGCCAGTTCAGCTACTGAAGTTACAGAGATTTTTGATCGCTTGTATTTGAAATTTGTAAAGTGGCCTGAAACCGGTACCAAAGTGTGGGGGGTGGGGGTACAATGGTTTATGTACAATTCTGCCAGCGCTAGCCTCACCTATCTGGTTTGTGAGTATTTTTCAAAAGTATTGTCACACCCGACCTGCAGCTAGACTAAAATCACCTCCAACAAAACTTGTACCCATTAACAAGTATGCACAAAGGGGTTAAGCTGCAAGATTGTGACACATAACTGGTCAAGAAACCGATTTTGCCAGGAGATCTGCAAATGCAGTGCAAAGCACTCACCAAAACGTGATCAGCAGGGTGTATTAGTGAAGGGACTAGATAGCAGATTTAAAACTATATCCATGAGCACAAACCAAGCCAACCACAGTGTAAAATGTAGTGATCAGTTTCACGCTATTCTTCAGCTACCAATATCCACTATCCTTTACCTCCAGTAGAGGGGTCTGCAGACTTGTCTGAAAACAGCAAAACCCAGTTATATAATTGTGAATCTGTTGAACCCCTTCACTGCTAGGACACAGTAAACACCAACAACTGTAAACTGCACACCGTTACATTCTCACGCCCCCTGCCCTCCCCTCCCCCCACCCTGGTAGTACAGGGGCTTATGAGAATGTAAGCCTCTTGGTAGCTCCATCTATACTTGTGTTTCCTTGTCTAATAAGTTAACGGGTTTTCATTTCTGTTGTGGTTTCAAAAACATAATGCATGTCCCCTGGCAGTGAATGGGTTAAATATGTATATAATGGACCACACCAACCCCCTGCACCAGGACACAGCAACAGGACTGATTGACAATGATAATTCAAGGGTAGTTCCAGAATTGCCTCTAGTGCCAAGCTATTCTGGCACCACCCTTCATTTATCATGGTCAATCTCTCTCTAAAAATGTAATGTTGTCTTCAAATTTTGATGTTACGGTCCCATTTGTTATGACATCTGCTGCTTGCATGCATGATGATAAATCTGTCAATCCCACAAGAAAGTGTAGTTTTACAGCGGTTCACCACTGTCCATTGATTACCTGGGATAAGATAACAAGTCTGGTGTATTCATCCCCTCCCTGTTTTCATTGATCAAACATTGCATGTCATGTGCATACATTCTACTGTGATACAAGGTTGTCAGAAACCTAACTAAATACATGGAGTACATTATATCTGAAGGCTAAATATGTATTCGGTTTGACTTCGGACAACTTTTTGTCAGTCAATGACTTAATGTAACATGTAACTGCATGGTTACACTTAGCTCAGCTGTGTTTAGTTTTAAATGCAAAGTGCACTGCTTTACACTTTGTCAGATGTGTTCACAGGAGTGGGACAAATGTAATGAGTGCACCCATCCATCATGTGTACTTGGCTGTCAGATGTAAAAGCTTGATGCATTGTACACTTACAGCAATGTACTTTTAAGATGGAAAATCCAACCTAGGTACAACTTAAACTGGAAAAAATTGCATTGTTTTAAAGTTCAAAAGGAATTGCATGCATTTCTTATACAATTTGTTCACATTTTCAGCCCTGACAGTAGACATACAATTTATTGCATAATCAACCATGAAAGTTCAAGGAAGATGCCAGAACAGCTTGGCTCCTCTAGGTGCCAAGCTATTCTGAAACCACCCTTGAATTATGATAATTATTATCATGGTTGATCCACCTCCTGAATATACAGAACGACTCCACATTTTGAGAATTTATGTCACATTGGGCTCAATGTTTATAGATTTGTCTAAAGCATGCTCACCAGTCTGTTGAGCACTGACAAAGTTGTTGAGCTCCCCCAGCAAGGATGCTCGCTCCTCATGGCTGAGTGCAAAAACAAACTCGCGTGCTGCCTCTCCATGATACAGCACTGGTCCATGGATATCCCGGTACAGCTTTATATATTTGTTGGGAACCTGTTACATCAATTACAATGCAATTATTGTCTAACATAAACTGTAAGTACGGGGCTGTACAAACACACATGTATAATAGTGATTACAAAAAATGACTCTTAGGATTTATGATTTTCCCCACAAAATATTACTTCATTATAAATATAATCACTCAACACAAAACAAAGTCCTGGTTTTTATTTGCTGATTGATATAAATTTAAATATAAATACTCACATGATCATGAGAAAGCCAGGTATGTTTGTTGAGCATGGACAATGATGTAACATACACACGAACTGACTGCACAAGGTTGGATCTGGGGTTGCTCAAACTGAACATGCAGCGTGTACACAGTCTCAAAGATGAGGAAGCCATTCTGTCAATGTTTGACTTGAACTATCCCTTGTATGTTACACCTTGAGGAACCAGTGCCTGTTGAGTTACCACAGGAAACATAATATGTATCTCTGCCCCAGCTCTAAAAATGTTTGTTGTGGGGTTGTTTTTTTTGTTCTTTACCAAAGAATATCTGGTTCCTTGTTTTAAATTTGTTAAATACAGTAGAGTTTTCTCGTATTGCATTTTCACATTCAGCTACCTTTATACAATGACTTCTTATTAAAGTTTCTTCATAAAATTACTGATAAGATTTGGACATAACTTCAAAAATAATATGGGGCTTTTGGTATGTTGTTATATCAAAAGTTCACCGTTACTTTATTTGGAGGAGAAAAATATCCCTTAGTACACTGAAAATATTACCGGTATATAATATACTCTGCATAGATTTTTCAGTTCCAGATAGGTCATTGTGAAATCCCATCTGTCCACACAAAAACATACCTTTTATTATCTACTTATGTTTGTTATACCACACCCTCTGCCTCTGCTTTAAGAAGGGTCATGAAAACTAAATATCTCTTCCAGCTGTCATTTCCCACCATACATGTACTATATAGTTAATTTAGTGCAGTTTTCAGTCATTAGACCATACATATAATTATGTTCTCACACTACAAACAGTGAAGTGATATTTAACTGCTCTTTACAATTACTTTTTGAGTTTTTCTTTTTCATGTGTATCAATGATCTTTCAAGTTTTTATGCTTTTCTGAACTTTAACCTGACATTTTAATTCTTTCCCTTCCATATGCAAAGTGCTTGGGGACATTTATGATTGAATAATCACTTTGCATTTTTATTTCAGTTTGTGACAGCATTAAAGGTTTACTTTAGTATCCTGGTACAAGGAATCACTACATGCATGGCCCCATACTTCTCACAAACCCAATACTGATGATTGTAACTGACAACTTATCAATGCATATATATATATATATATATATATATATATATATATATATATATATATATATATATATATATATATATATATATATATATATATATATATATATATATATATATTTCAACAAAAACAGAAAAGTCAACCTGTCTCCACTCAGTCACAGAATCAGTGTACATAACATTGTCTGATCATTTGCAAAAGTACAACCGCCCCTTTTTTTTCCATGAGCTGCATTTTCTAGACTGTGGTTTCAAAAACAAAACAAAGGTTATTTATCAACTCTCACTGGTCGAAGTTTTAGTAGCGAGAGGGGTTGGGTGCTAAACTGAGACCAGAATCTGAAACTTGACCAAACGTGGCTGTGATCTCAGCTGTTAATCTGGACTGCTGTGATCAATTATCTTTACAAATGCTTATCAAACCATACCCGTAGTCACAACAGTAATTGCAAAACACTTACTGTGCACACTGTTAGTCGGCTCCTGATACTGGATTCAACACGATTACCACAGAAAGTCTCGAGCGTATATCGGCAGTTTGACAATGTGGAGATCAAAAATCAAATAGAATGTAATGGCTTAATTGTTACAATGCTGTTCACACTGCTAGTGACCACACACACCCACGGCTCAGGCTGTCTCCAATTCATTCCATTCATGATGGGCAAATTCCCCCAAACGCCCACATATTGTGTCAGTTTCTCTAGTGACCTTATGTTCGATGGTTATGTCTGGAAGTACGAAGACCCAACTACAATGTTTTCTGACACAGCTGAAGCGAAGCACAGCCCGTGAAATCGGCTACAACGAGGTTTCCGCCAGTTCAATCCGCCTCGCGTCGTCTGTAGCACGCTATGTCAGTAGTTGTTTATTCTGGCGACATTGCGCACCAGCACTGCGTGTTCGAAAAGGCCCAGGATAAGTTACTGCCCTTGGTAATGACTTACGCAGAGGGAAGAGTTATTATTTTTCCCCCAGTTTTTGTTATATTGTGTTCATCCCTTTTTTTAAAAAAATATGAACTATATATTAGAAATGGACTATTTTAAAATATATAGTTAACAGAGCGTGGAATAAAATGTTACCTTCACGATAATTTAGCATTTCATAAAACATCAAATAAAACTAAAGACCCCTTATCATGTGATCTTTAAAATGGCGTCTACTTTCGCTTTTTTGCATGGCATATTGAGGAGCTGTACAGTGTGTGGCAGTCACCTTTTTGGTCAGGTCTTCGTTTTTATGTGAGTTTGTATGGCGTTTGACTTACATTTGCATGTATGTATTAGTTTCATTTTCCTCTTGATGTGTGTGATTTACGTACGTCTGATTGAAGCGGAGCAACTTCCTCAGGCACTTGTTCTCAAAGGCCTGGATTTTCTTTTCTGAGTCTGCAAGCAGTGTCCAAGTCTCACAGCCGTAGAGTAGAATAGACACTACGAGGGACTTGTAAAGCCTGTACTTGATGGTGAAGCTGATGGAGTTACTTCGCCATATCCTGTCCAGCCTGGCCATTGCGGATGTTGCTGTACCTATCCTGATACGGATCTCTGCTATGCAACTACCGTCTTTGGACTTGAAGCTATTGACCTCTTCTAGCTTCTGGCCGTTCATGTGAATGTTGCTGCTGCTGTCGCTTGTGGTGTTGATCATCACTTTGCTTTTATCCGTACTGATCTCCATGCCATAAGACCCTCATCCGCATCTCGTACCATGAGCACAAGACCAACGAATATGTACGGAGCATCGTCACTTCCCTGGTGGGCCCACATGAACCCCTTCTGGCAACCGTGAAATGGCGCAAGCTTGCTTGGTTTGGCCACGTGACCCGACACAACACCTTGTCCAAGACTATCCTCCAAGGCACTCTCGAAGGAAGTCGTCGGCGAGGTCGTCAGAGAAAGAGTTGGGTCGCAAACATAAAAGAATGGACTGAACTCGAGATGCCAGACTTGCTTGCCACCGCCCAAAATAGAACTCAGTGGAGAGCACTGACTGTTGCTGCTGCCTTTCAGTCCCCCCAACGCCCAGTTCGGGCAAGGGACTGATGATGATGATGATGATGATTGAAGCGGAATGCTTCAGTGTCAGGACTCGAAATTTAATGACAATTTGTACATTGAAATTTAAGTAATGGACAGTAATGATTTTGTTCTAAATCTGTTAACACACATACACATAAAAAGTATGTGCCCAAAGACACAAAACACCAGCAGATGGTTTACACACACACGTCTTTATGTATTAATCATTAATAAATTTACAATTCCCTCATTTCAGACATTCCACAGACAGATATGTGGCAAACAGGCACGCATTCATATGGGCCACGTCTTGAACAAGTTAAAAAATTCATTTACCATAGTGGGGGCGAGTAGTAATGCTGAGTTGGTATAACTCACCCTGTGCCTAGGTGACATGCACCAGCGGCGCCATTCTTGCTATTTTCGCACCTGACCCGTCACTTGGACCGGTCCTGTGCACCAGATTGGTTTAGAGCATGTGCTCTCTAAACCTGTAATGAGCAATCTCAGAGAAAGAATCACGTGACGTTTGATTGCTGCAAAATAAGATGAATAAAGAATAAACCTTTTCCTATATGCAGTCCGGCAATAATTCATCCTTATGCTAACACCATGAAACATTACACGATTTGGCAGATTTGAAAAATAGTTTCATCAGTTTTACTCAATGGTGGTGATTTTGCAACATCTACATGGAGCACCGTCGTGGCCGTAGCCGTATGAGAGACGAGTGCACAACAATGGACTTGATTCAGGAATACGGAAGTTCTGAGGAGAATGAACCACCCCCCACCCCCACCCCCCAGACCTATCTTTTTCCAGTAGGGATGTACGCCCTCCAACATTTTATGCTCAAGGGGAGCAACACTAAAACCGGAGATGAACCGTTTTTCGACTGTGATCACAATCTTCCACGGGAATGTACGAGACCACACTTCAAGTTCAGAAGCCTACCTGCGCACGCAGTTCTGGTGCACAGGACCCATTCGAGCGAGCAGACAGATGTGAAAATCGCAGTAATGGCACCAGTGGTGCGTTTAACCTTGGTACAGGGCGAGGTATACCAACTCAGCAGTATTAACAAGTGGGGCAGCGATGGCCCCACACCCAACCCTCCTTTCTCACCTGGGCTTGGGACCAGTAATGGCCGAGTTCCCTCCAACCTCCCACATAACCCTTTTGTGCATGCAGTCATCGGTGCTATTGCCAAAGGGGTTTTGCAGTCACCATAATGGAAAGCGTGATAGTTTAATGGTAGTCCAAATTAGCTGGACACATACAAAAATGTGCATAACTTTTGACTTTGCATAAATTATGCAAATGGAGGGGAGGGGGGTGTTTGAAACTGCCCAAAAAGGGACTTTGTTATTGCATTTTCAAGAAGTTTGCGTCAGGGGTGGGGGTTGGGGTGGTCTGGAAAAAAAATCCGCCCCTGTATACAGATACGTTTCAGCCTGGCTACACTCATTCACACTCACACACACAAACCGCTGCATTTGATTTGTTTTATTTAACAGGCCAGTGTCTCAAATATCAACATTTAACATGCACTTTTTTCAGACACAATTTGAAAAACAATCCTTAAAATCAAATCATAATATTAAGTGTACGATAACCATCACTTATTTCAGTACATGTACAAAACTGCCACCAACAGCCTTCACACAATGATTATATCCTTAGTTGATAATTTTACCAAGAACATGGAAACAAACAGTACTGAGACAAGTATAGTCAACATCAGTGGAAGTGTCACAAGCAACACATCGCAGAGCACTTTGCTAGGGTAAACGTCTCTCTGTCTTTGATGCACACTCTATCTTTGATGTACGCGCGCACACACACGCGCGCGCACACACACACACACACGGCAACCTTCAGTAAAGAAACAGCATCTCATATCATACCAACAGATGATTAGCACTAAAAACAAACTGTCATCACACACTTCTTAATCTTCTGAGTTTATCAAAGTGTCAAAGAGAATTGGTAAATGCTGGATAAACATGTAAGTAAATAGACAGACTCCTCGAGTCCTTAGGAATCTAATTGTTGTTTTCTACGTGAATGTTCAGCATCAGGCATTTCCCCTTTGGATGTATACTACACATACATACCAAAACCTGTTTTTTGAGGGACCATCGTTATGAGAGAACACCTGCCATTAACCCTTTTAGCCCAGGATCCCTACAGCAGGATCCCTAATTCAAGGGTAGTGCCAGATTAGTTTGGCGCCTTCAGGTGCAAGCTAATCTGGCACTACCCTTAAATTATCATGGTCAATCCATCTCCTGCAACTGGTAAAGTTGTTAGGCAAAAACTCCAAAACTTGTGAAATGGGACCTTAGGGCTAAATGGGTTAAAGACCATCACTAATGACAGTCTTTAATAACAGCATTAATTTTTTGCCCTTCAAGACTTCTCTGGTGAGAGCGCCTGTCTCAGATGGTTGCTCCAAACAGGCACTACTGTATCTATCCCCATCGATGGTCTGTGATCAATTATTGTGTCAGTCATCGTGCACGCTGATAAAGTGTGTAGGCTCTCCACATCACAGCCACACACAAAGCTGCTGCTCCAACTTTCACCATCAGAGGTACATGGCCATTTTTGTAATTCAAGTTATCCACCTGCAGGAAACAGAGAAGCACATTATGTCTCTGGTGTTTTCAGTTTTGTGTGCATGTACACAAAGGGTCAGTAAAACTGCACATGACAGCAACAAAAAAAGGGTTAAACACACCAAAACACATATTTTATGACTAGGGTGGTAGTAGTTATGAAGGTTTAACATTGAGCCGACAACAAAGGTTTAATGACTAGGGTGAAAAGTTAAACACTCACTTCTTTAAAAAATTGTTTTATTCCTGTTAGCGCTGGCTGTAAAATGTTCCCGTGCTCTGTTACCCCCAACCACAAACTGTTCGAGTCATTAAAGTGACTGAACTGTGTGTAGTTGACATATGAATCACTGGCCCCACAAAAGGGGTCATCTCAAAGATGTATGTGTGTGTCTGTGTACACATACACCTCACAAAAATGCCAAAGACCTCCTAAAAATGCACGATTTTTAAAAATGCAATAATCGCATCCCTATTCAGTGCTGACACACGATAAGATACAGATTGACCATGACAGTTCAAGCCTGGTGCCAGAATAACTAACTTGCAGGAAATGGAGAATCACATTATGCAACCCAATCAGCCCTGACACACTACAGCAAGACACGGACTGACCAGGAAAGTTCTCAAGGGTGTTGCCCAAAAATAAGCTATTCTGGCACCATTACTTACTTTGCTTACTTACGCCTGTCACCCCTCTCCGGGTATAGGCCGTCGACGAGAGACCTCCAGCGACTCCTGTCCTGTGCTTCTTACTTACTTACTTACTTATGCCCGTCACCCCTCCCCGGGTATAGGCCATCGACGAGAGACCTCCAGCGACTCCTGTCCTGTGCTTCTCCTTCGATTTTACTCCAGGTGGTTCCCAGTCTCTTGATGTCTGCTTGGAGGTCTCGACGCCAGGTGTTTCTCGGCCTGCCTCTTTTCCTCTTTCCCTGGGGGTTCCATGACAATGCCTGCCTAGTGATACTGGAAGCTGGCTTTCTCAGACTGTGACCAATCCATCCCCGTCATCTTCGTCCAATTTCATTCTCTGCTGTTATCTGCTCTGTTCTCTCCCAGAGTCTGACGTTTCTGATCTTCTCTGGCCAGTGGATTTTCAAAATTCTTCTAAGGCAACTGTTTATGAAGATCTGTACTCTGTTGACTGTGGTTTTTGTCAATCTCCAAGTCTCTGCTCCATATAGGAGAACTGCTTTTAGGAGTTGAAAATCCGGACTTTGGTGTGTTGTGACAGCTCTCTGGAACTCCACACTTTTTTCAACTGGAGAAAGGCTGCCTGGCTTTACCGATTCGTGCTCTGACATCTGCATCAGTGCCACCTTTTTTGTCTATGATGCTCCGGAGATAGGTGAAGGACTCCACCTCCTCCAACGGGGTGCCAGCAAGCAAGACTGGTTCTTCCCTGGTTGTGTTCAGCCTCATTGTCTTTGTTTTCTGTTTGTGGATGGTGAGGCCCACTTGGGACGAGATGTCAGCAAGCCTCGTGGTCTTGTCCTGCATTTGTTGATGAGTGTGGGACAGTAAAGCCAAGTCGTCTGCAAAATTGAGGTCGTCAAGCTGTGTCCACAGTGTCCACTGTATTCCACTTCGTCTGTGCTCTGTGGTCTTCTTCATGACCCAGTCTATGGCCAGTAGGAAGAGGAACGGAGACAGCAAACACCCCCTGCTTGACACCGGTTCTGACCTGGAGCTCCCTGGTGAACTGCCCTTCGTGGATCACGTGACATGTCATGCCATCGTAGCTGTTCTTGATCAGGCGGACGAGCTTTGTGGGTACACCGTAGTGTCGTAGGAGTTTCCACAGAGTCTCTTGGTCCACGCTGTCAAATGCTTTCTCGTAATCCACAAAGTTGACGTACAGCGGGGAGCTCCACTCCAGAGACTGTTCCATGATGATGTGGAGAGTGGCGATCTGGTCTGTACATGATCGGTTTTTCCTGAATCCTGCTTGCTGGTCCCTCAGCTGGGGGTCAACGGAGCACTTCATTCTCTCCAGGATGATCCTGTTGAAGACCTTTCCTGGTACTGACAGCAAGGTGATTCCTCTGTAGTTGGAACACTTGCTGAGGTCGCCTTTCTTGGGTAGCTTGATTAGGTACCCCTCCTTCCAGTCAGCCGGCATCACCTCCTCTTCCCAGATCTTTCCAAACAGTGGGTACAGCATCTCTACTGTTGTCTCTAGGTCTGCTTTCAGAGACTCCGCTGGGATGCCATCTGGCCTGGCTGCTTTGCCGTTCTACAAAAATGCCACTGCTCTTCTGATCTCTTCCCGGCTGGGTCTGTCACAGCTGATGGGTAGGTCGGTCTCTGCTGGCTGGATGTCTGGGGGGTTGGGTGGGCTGGGTCTGTTCAGTAATACTTCAAAATACTCGGCCCATCTGTCGAGTTGGTCTGCTCTGTCTGCAATAGGCTTGCCTTCTTCGTCTTTTACTGGTCTTTCTGTATGGTCATACTTGCCCGACAATCTTCTGGTAATGTCGTAGAGCTGTTTCATGTTGCCACTGCCTGCTGCCTTTTCTGCCTCTGCTGCCAGGCTGTCTGTGTAGGCCCTCTTGTCTGCCCTGATACTTCTCTTCACCTCGCGGTTGGCTTCCGAGTATTCCTCCTGTGCCCTTGCTTTGGCTGCTCTCGTGCGATTGTTGTTGACAACTGCTTTCTTCTGCTTCCTCACTTCTATCTTCTTCAAGGTCTGTGCCGACAGCCAGTCCTTGTGATGGTGTTTCCTGAACCCTACAGTGTCTTTGCAGGTTGAGTTCAGCGCCTCTCTAACTGCCTTCCACTGCTGCTCTGTGGTGACCGCCTCCTCTTCATTTACTAGCTCCTGTAGCGCTTGAAACCGGTTGGACAGCACCAGTTTGAACTCTTCTCTCACTCCAGTCTCTCTCAGGAGGCCTACATTATAGTGCTGTCTTCTTGTCTCTGTGCGGCTTTTCTTTAACTTGAGCTTTATTCTTAAGGTAAGCAGATGGTGGTCTGAGACGACATCTGCTCCCCTCCTCATTCGAACATCTTGAAGGGATCTTCTAGATTTCTTGCTAATGCAGATATGGTCTATTTGGTTCTCTGTATTATGGTCAGGTGAGACCCAAGTTGCTTTGTGTATTCTTCTGTGTGGGAAGATGCTGCCTCTAATGACAAGTCTATTTAGAGCACAAAAGTCTACAAACCTCTCCCCGTTCTCACTCATCTCCCCTAGTCCCTGTCTCCCCATCACCTCTTCGTATCCGGTGTTGTCCTCCCCTATTTTGGCATTAAAATCGCCCATGACGATGGTGATGTCTCGCTCCGCACATTTGTCCACAGCACTCTGGAGTCGGTCGTAGAACTTTTGTTTCTCTTCCTCGTCACTGTCATTAGTGGGCGCATAACACTGGATGACGTTCAGCTTGATCTTTTTCTTGGTTCTAAAATTCTGGCACCATTCCTGAACAACAATGGTTGACCAGTCTCCTGAACAGTTAATGTTTTGTAGTTTTCAGAGGAGAACTCCAAATTTTGGACCAAATTAGACTTTAGGGCTTAATGTGTAAAAATTCAAATACAATGTAAAGCAAATTTCACATAACTGTAAACAACGGTCAGATTTGGCACACTAGAACCTGTGTTTAGCAACCTCTTTTTTTTTTTCTTTCTTTTTTTTTGGGGCAAGAGGAAAGTGGCCTTAGCCCATATCATACCGACGCTAAAAGTTTCAAATTTGTACACTGCCAGATGCACACTTATACATTATACACTACATTATAGTACTTACAGATAAGGATCTAGACCAATGGCTTTAGTTCAAGGGTAGTGCCAGAATAGCTTAGCGCCTAGAGGCGCCAAGCTATTCTGGCACTACCCTTGAACTATTTTAGTCAAACTTATATCATACACTGGTGTATTCCGAATGATATGGGTTATCCTTTGCCATACTTCATGTTGAAACTTACGATTTGCACATCAAGGTGCTATAAATTCCCCATACCGCTCATACAGTGAAAACCAAATTCCCACATTCACTCACTGCGTGGCTGGCTGCTGACCATACCTGACATACAGACCAGTCTGCAACTCGAAACCAGAGATTGCTTAAACAGTCCTCCTGATTTCAGTGGCTGCTGACAAACTACTTTTAACAAAATTCTTCCTGTAAGGACACTGGAAATCTTTGACGGGAATTGCAAAACATGGATCCATATGCATTGCAGTGTGTATACGTACAAAAGTGTGTGGTCCATCCATCCACAAGCATTTCTATTGCATGCCTTCCGTGTGGATGGACAAGTATGCATCTAGAGTACTGCAAACTGCACGTCCATGGAATGCAAACGCCCCATTCATGTATGGAACCTTTACCTGTACTGGTATACCCGTTAGCAAAGAATACATTTTGGGGAAAAAAATCTACGACCGACTTGTTCACTTTGTGTGTGCTGGCACTGTGGAGTTTCTTCTCCAAATGAATGCAAATGTGCCTCAAACATGTCAGTTTCAAATGGACATTGACAGACTGGTTCCACCACTGTACAGTTACAAATTCTTTCCTCCGAGTGTGTACCATTATCCACCAGTGATGCTTATGATCTGTGGTGATGTAAACACATTCGGAGCAGTGTGTTTGGAATGGGAGCCACAGCCAGCCGCCTATATAAAAGTATAGGGATAAAAATCTCCAAGAAGTGCAAATAAGGGTACTGCAACTTGCGATGTAAATAATTCCAATTCTTATTAAGATAATTAAACTTAAGTTTGAAAATGATGCCACCTGTGTATCTGAGTTACAACACATAGTCTTAACAAGAAAATCAAAGCCCTAATGGCTCTCATGTGTGACCAATCCACATAAGTGTGACCTTTGTCACTTTGACCTGTCCAACAGGTCACTGAAATGAGCAAGTGTCTAAACATAAGGGTTGGCTTTTGTACCAGCAAAATTCAGGTTTTCTCAAAATTTATGCATTTTTCAAAAAATTTGTCAACCCTCCACGACCCTTGACCTTTGTGAGGGGTCGACTAAATTAGTATGCATAGAAAGGTTATCATCAGCTACCTTCACACCAAATTGATTGAAAAGTTTGTAAAAACTATGACAAAAACTATAATTCTATCAAAAAATGAATTTTTTGTCTAAAATGTATTTTTTTGAAAAATACTTACCGATGGCATTACTATATGGAATACACTCAATTGCCTGTAGATTTCAGCCCAAAGTTGTGTCCCCCTACACAACTGGGGAGGAGACACCGGGGATCCAAGTATAGGCGCCCGGGTGTCCTCCCCTACCAACCTATCCCGCCATGCGTGTGGAGAACTCACCTCAGTTTCACGCTTAGCCAAGGAGGCAAGCGGGGCAGGTGGGAGGGCCATCCAAGTAATGCCATCGGTAAGTATTTTTCAAAAAAATACATTTTAGAAAAAAAATTCATTTGTTTTTTCAAAATACATTACCGATGTCATTACTATATGGAAGAATATCAAAGAGGAGGAGGGTGCCGACACCCAACCCCTAACGTAGAGCCCTCCGCTAGCCCGCAAGGAGCACTCCTGACGATTTCAGCTAAGAAGAGGCTAAGGCGCTGTGGCGCGCGGAGGGAGTGCTGGGCCGCGGAGAGGTCGCCCATCACGACCAGGGAGTCACGCTGGCCAGATAGGTCGTGGAGGTAGAAGTGGGAGCAAGTGGAACAGCACACCTGCCTACCGCCCGTCCCAAAGTCATAACCGAGCAGAAAGCGGTCAAGGCCGCTCAGGGCCTACTGCTCGTACTTCATGTGCCCGGAACTGTAACCTTCTATCCCGTAAGGGAGAGGTTGGGTAGGCCAATTAGTCACCCACCGAAGCCAAGGAGAACTGTCTGGGTCGAGCTACTCGGCCTGCCTGACGAAGGGGTAGTAAGAGGGGGGCAGGCAAGACGGTGTGGCCATTAGCAGTGCAGGAACTGCAGTGCCTGGACTAGGTACTGACGAGGCGCCCCGTGGGTCGGTCGTCCCCTGACCGGGGGTAAAGTCAGCCACTGGGGTGCAGCCGAGAGAGGCCGGCTCATGACCTGAAGGCCGGGTCGATGCGAAGTTGTGACGAGTAAAGGCTCGGACTGCCAACCTGCGGGGGGAACCGAGAGCGCATGCGGCTCGCACCCGCGGACGCCGTGGCGAGCGCCAGGAGGAACATTACCGGGCCAGGACAGAGAACCGTGCCAAGGCAGGGGTTCGAAGCAGTCTGTAATAAGCCACGTCCGGGACCAGACGAGGTCCCACCGAGGTAAGAGAGAACCGGAGAGAGGACATCTGAATTCAAGGTCCCAAGGACCGAAAAACTCGCCAGGGCCGGATCCTAAAGGCCCCGGCTGAGAGAAGCGAGTACAATTACAGAGCGGTAACTCTTGACGGAAAAAAGGAACTTAACCTTGGTCGTCGAAGAGCCCTAAGGGAGCCCGTAGGGAAGTGAGATAGTGGGGGCGGAACCGCCGAGAGGCGCGCCCCGACTGGTAGAATCTCCCCTAGCCGTCGCACACAACACTGGTAACAGTCCGCGGGCTGCTGCCATAGCCGTCCCGCTGCCTTCGAGAATCCAAAGCAGGGGGGGGGGGGGGGGGGGGGGGGGGGCCACCAGGAAGCGAACCGTGGAGCAGGAAGAAGATACTGCAGAATCTTCGGCACCACACCGAGAGGGGGAAGGCCACAGGGAACAGTCCATCCCAAGAAGAACAGTGCGTTTGCAGCCCGGGCGAGAGGCAGAGCCCGTGGTTCTCTCAGTGCCTAGCCGGAGGCCCACGGCCCCATACCCCAACCGGCCCCGGGTAACGGGCAGGACTGTAGACTGTAACCGTATGCCTGGGAGGGCCGGTAGAGTGTGGCGTAGCCCTAGCCGCGCCTGAGTCCACAGAAGAAGGCGGGTCGAGCACGCTCAAAGTCGGGTTCGCCTGACTCCCCGATTGAGAGAGGCCGCCGACAGGTATCGAAGTGTCGTCCTTACGAGGGTAACTGTCTCCAGCCTGGTCAAGGAAGTCTCCACAAGCACGCTGCCGCGGACTTGTAAGGAGGTGGTAGCACAGATCCGCCCTGAAAGAAGACGGGACTCATAGTACCGAAGACAAGCTGCACGTCGACTACAGCGTCCGGCCAGCGCGCTCAACTGAGCACGGTCCCGGAAAATCCTGACTGAAGTGCTGCGTTCTTGCCCTAGGAGCGTGGTCAGAGTGGGCAAAGAGGACAAGGCCCCACCTTCTTGGAAGCAGCAACATAGGGCTAACCAGCTAAAGTGCTGAACCTGTTCCCGCGTCCAACTCGAGCCGAAGCAGTCGGCGGAGCCGGGCAGAGACCACTAGCCGTGTGGGAGCTGCCAACTGTTTCCTGTAAGAATCCGAGCCGCCGACGTCGGCGGAACCGGACAGCATCCAAAGGAGGACTGTGGTAGCTGCCGGAGCAGGAGAACGGGCCCGTGACCGAAGTCGCGGCGATGACTGTTCTGTCACCTGCAAGAACCACTAACCGTCAGCGTAACCGTGGATTATCCAGTGTCGCCAAGTCGACGGAAGCCAGCAGGCGCGCTAGCCGGGTCTGTGTTAGCTGCCGGAGTAAGAACAGACGTGCGACCGAAGTCGCAGCGCCGACTGTGCCAACGCCTGGTAGATCCCCAAACCGGGACGGAGGGGATTACCAGCGTGTTAGACTTGTACTTGAGAGGAGAGGCTCTATCTGAAGCTTGGCTCTAGTAGCAGCGGCCGGAAGGGTGCACTAGAAGGGTCTGTGTTAGCTGCCGGTGCAGGAGGACGGGCTCGCGGCCTAAGCTGCGGCGTGGACTGTAGTCTCACCAGGTGAAAAAACCACTAGTCGGGTCTGAGGGTCTTACCAGAGTTGGACCTAAAACCGTGCTGGACTGCCAGCTGCAACATAGCGAATCAAGGAACCAAGCGCAAGCGCCCCCGCAGGTACACAAGAACAGTGGAACCACACGAAGAAGATCACGGCGTATGCAGACACACGACGCCCTACCCCATCCCAGAGTGCCGGACAGAAGCCGAGCGCGAGATTACCTTGCCAGAATGCAAGGAAGAGGCAAGAAGAAGTAACAAAGAGTAGCCAGGCGCCGTCCCACCAAAATGGCGACAAAACCAATACCCGTCCGGCCGAGGGCTCCGAACGGCGCAGGAAGCAGAGACGCCCGTCACAGCTGGTCGGCGAAGATCGAACAGCACCGCGAGGCACAGGTAGCAACCATGGCCTACGCAAGACCACAACTAGCCAAGGCGACGCCAGAGGGCATAGGCCGAAGAAGGCGTGTCGTAACAGGGCGAAGAACGCACTGGTGAAGTCCCGGGAGCCGGCTGGCTGAAGGAGGGACTAGCGAACCCAGGCCTGCCTCTGCGCGTAGATCCCCGCGGAAGCCTGTCTCTCCATAGAGTGAAGGAGGACTGAAGAAGAGGGGGAGGAACTTCGCCAACACCTAAGCGAGAAGTCGGCGAGCTGAGCGAAGAGCCGACGTCGTCCGAAGAGGAGACCGACGTGACCGCTAAAAGGCGGGGAAAGAACCAGCCGTAGAGTCTCGAAGAAGAAAGCGACAGCCAAACCCGAAGGATGACGGCTGAGAACATCCGGTTCGAAGATGCGAGGCCGTCCATCCCTCGAGGCGCAAGGAGGGGCGAGCGGCTCCCAGAGCGCCGAAACGCCGCAAGAGGAAGACGCAACCCGCCCGCGAAGCTCGCAGGTGGCACGTTATACGGGCAGAGGGACCGCGAAGACGGACGGTCAGCAGCGAACTGAGACCCGAACGCGGGTGCCAGAGACCGCTCCCCGAAAGGAACCGGTCTAGAGACAAGAGTCCGGGTCCCGCCGGGCCCGCTGGAGGGGGGAGGGGGGAACCCACCGTAGTCGCCCACAACCGCACAGCAAGCAAAGCGGGGAGGGAACAGTCCAAGTCACGCCAAGACCGCTCAGCGAAAGCGAAGTGGTGAGGGGACAGACTAAAGTCACGCCAAGCCTGCACAGCGAAGGCGAAGCGGGGAGGGGACTGTCTATAGTCATGCGTCGTCCGCTCAGCGAAGCGAAGCGGGGAGGGAACGGTCAAATCACGGCAAGCCCGCTCAGCGAAGAGCGAAGAGGGGAGGGGACCGTCTGTAGTCACACCAAGCCCGCTTCAGCAACAGCGAAGCGGGGAGGGGACAGTCTAAAATCACGCCAAGCCTGCTCAGCAAAGCGAAGCAGGGAGGGGACCGTCTAAAAGTCACGCCAAGCCCGCTCAGCGAAAGCAAAGCGGGGAGGGGACAGTCTGTAATCACGCCAAGCCTGCTCAGCCGAAGTGAAGCAGGGAGGGGCCAGTCTTAAAGCCACCGCACGCCCACTCAGCGAAGAGCGAAGCGGGGAGGGGACATTCTGTAGTCAGCCAAGCCCACTCAGCAAAGGCGAAGCGGGGAGGGGACAGTCTATAAACACGCCAAGCCTGCTCAGCAAAAGCAAAGCAGGGAGGAGACAGTCTAAAAGTCACGCCATGCCCGCTCAGCACAGAGCGAAGCGGGGAGGGGACAGTCTATAAACACGCCACGCCTGCTCAGCAAAAGCGAAGCAGGGAGGAGACAGTCTAAAAGTCACGCCAAGCCCACTCAGTGGAGAGCGAAGCAGGGAGGGGACAGTCTGTAGTCACGCCAAGCCCGCTCAGCAAAAGCGAGGCGGGGAGGGGACAGTCTGTAAACACGCCAAGCCTGCTCAGCCAAGTGAAGCAGGGAGGGGACAGTCTTAAAGTCATGCCAAGCCCGCTCAGCGAAAAGCGAAGCGGGGAGGGGACAGTCTGAATTCACGCCAAGCCCGCTCCGCAGAAAGCGAAGCGGGGAGGGGACAGTTGGGGCGAACGAATCCGCACCTGTGAATAAATGTCCGAGTCACACCAAGCCCGCCTGGAAGAACTGGCAGGGGGGGGGGGGGGGGGGGGAGGGGAGGGGACAGAAGGTGTCACGCCTAGCCCGCTCAGGAAAAGCGAAGCGGGGAGGGGACAAAAGGTGCGCAGGAATCCGTACCTGTGAGTAAAAGTCTAAGTCACACCGGGCCCGCCTGGAAAGTTCGGGGCGGGGGGGGGGGGACAGAAAGGTGTCACGCCAAGCCCGCTCAGGAAAAGCGAAGCGGGGAGGGGACAAATGGTGTGCACGAATCCGCACCTGTGAGTAAAAATCTGAGTCACACCGGGCCCGCCTGGACAGTTCGAGGCGGGGGGGGGGGACAGAAAAGTGTCACGCCAAGCCCGCCAAGCCCGCTCAGGAAAAGCGGTACAAAGTAAAGGAGCTCCCCATCACTCCAAGGTGGGGAGTACGACCCTGAGTGCGAGTGCCTGCCCTGCTCAGAAGACTCGGAGAGGGGAGGGAGTTTCTGCGCGGCTAATGTAAACGAGGGGACTTGCCTGCGGGCTGGAAAGGCCCAGAAGCCGTAGTGAAGTGGGGCCCGAGAAGCCGACGTAGCGACGCCATCCTGCGGAGAAGTCCGAGGAGAAGGTCGAGACCAGGAAGAAGGACACGTCCGTAGGATCCTACACCTGAGACCGCCGGTCCTCAATCCCGTCCGTACACCCATCACACAACCTGTCGGAAGGGCAGTAGAGCACGGCCGGCAGGCGACGAGAGCGTCTGTGGGCCATAGAAATCCTCACAAAGGGGGCAAAACTTCAACAGAAGCCGCCATAGCGTTCGTTGTCCACAGTTCACAGCTTTCTATGTACACAGTTCACAGGAAGGAACACACTCAAGCGCCGAACTCACACCGCGAGGCAAAGCCCCGTGAGTAAAGTCACAAGCTGAAACCCCAAGGCTGCAGCCAAGGACGAAGTTCACTGAAAGTCAAACCAGTCGGAACCGGTCGGCGCTAAGTCCACACACAGTAAAAACGTTGAAGTGTAGAACACACCAACGAAGTACACTGAGTCCAAGGAGAAGTCAAAAACAAGGCAAAAGCCAAGTAGTAGTAAACCACAGAAGAACCGGTCAAAAACCGTAGCAAGGCAAAAGCCCGACCGTCCACGGTCGAGCTAAGAGTGAAACTGAGGTGAGTTCTCCACACGCATGGCAGGATAGGTTGGTAGGGGAGGACACCCGGGTGCCTATACTTGGATCCCCGGTGTCTCCTCCCCAGTTGTGTAGGGGACACAACTTTGGGCTGAAATCTACAGGCAATTGAGTGTATTCCATATAGTAATGCCATCGGTAATGTATTTTGAAAAAACAACTGACATTTTTCAAACACCTGCCGACCTCCAATGACCCTTGACCTTTCCAACGGGACATTCAAATTAGTATGCTTAAAAGGCCTCTATACCAAGTTTGGGTTTGCAGTTTAAAATTGTATTGGAGATAAAAACAAGATGAGGATTTCATCCCAAAGACTACCGTATTGTTAGGAGCTCAAATGCGTTTTTCTTTTAGGAACATTCAGAGTTGTTCATATTTTTAGGCTTATTATGCTGATCCATTTCCCTTCTCTCTAAGCCAACCCCTGATCAACACACAAGTTGGCGCAGACAAATAAAGACGGACACACGGCGCTTCCCACAATTAGTACGCTCTTTGGGCTCATGTAGCGACAGGAATCCATCTCCTACTCAAAGTCCACCCTCTGATCCACACACACTGGCACACAGAAATAAAGACAGACACACGGTAATTCCCGCCATTCATAAGCTCTGTGGTCTGGCGTAGCACAGCTGTTCTAAAGAAAAATAATAGCACGAGCAGCAAAACGACATCACTTCAAGCTTCATGTCATGGCATTAGTCCCACGACGCTGTGTTCATAGTGACGACTTGATGTTATCCGTCATTCATCGCAGTACTAACATTTGACATATCAGAAAATCAACTTCGCAATTTTCTTGCTGATTTTCACACCTAAGGCTTACAGGTCACAATTTTATCTAATCCTACCCCAGGGCCGGGACAAACAGCAGGCTTATGCAAACACTGTTTATGAAAAATCATGCGGGTATTAATGAGAAGATTTTTTTTTTGTAAAAGAAAATTAAAGTTATGTTAGCTGTTTTACAAACGACTCTTAAAATGTGTTGCAGAACATTGTCTGACTTTCACACCTAGGGCATACAGGTCACAATGGACCTAATTGTACCCAACAGCCGAGACAACTGTAGGCTTATGTAAATACGGTATACAAAAAATCATGCGATTATTAATGAGAAGACTGTTTTTTCATAAAAAAGATTCAATTGTTTTAGGATTAACCCATAAAATTCGTGAAATTAATCCCCAAAACGTGAAAAAACATTTTTTTTAAAAATATTTAATTGTCACTGAAAAAGTTTTAGAGGTACAATGCTGGTTAACAAACTCATTCAATATCTCCCTTTTATCTAGCTATACGCAAAATACCTAGTAAAAATAACAAAAATTACAGACTCTATTATGGATGAACCAGTTTTTGTGAAACGGCCATTTTCTCGCCAATGAGCATCTTAATAAAAAAAAAAATAAAAAAAGGTCCCGAGATAATTCTTTTAGGGACAATATCCTAAATTTCAAGCTTGTCCGTCCTCAAACGCGGACTCTAGTCGCTGTCACATACACACACACACAGACACACATACGGCGTTTGGCGCCCAAAAGTTGTTCTCTAACAAGGTTTGCGTAGCTAGATATGACGTCATTTTTATCGTGTTAAAATAATAATAATAATGATGGTATTTATAATGTGCTTATCTTATAATAATTATAACTCTAAGCGCGCACTCACAACTCGCGCACGCATGCGCACGCTTTAGACGACTCATGTACCACAAATAGTGAAATACATTACGATAGCCAGCTTGGGGTGGGGAGTGTGGTGATATAGTGCTAGAAATGTTGAACGAGGTGAGTTTTGAGGGCAGACTGGAAGGAGGAGAGAGAGTGTTTCTGACAGAGAGAGAGTGGGAGAGTGTTCCAGGTGGATGGACCGTATACAGAGAAGGAGCGGGGGCCGAAAGTGCTGAGTTTGGTGCGGGGGATGTGGAGGCGGAGAGGGTCGGAGGCGGAACAGAGGGAGCGGGGGGGAGTGTAGGAGTGAAGTAAGTTTGAGAGATAGGCAGGAGCGCAGTTGTTCAGGGATTTGTAGCAGAGAGACAGAATCTTGTATTGGATGCGTTGAATTTCTGCGCCGCATGCCAAAAATGCTCTGGAATGCGCTCCGACCCAGCACCATTTCAAAGTCTACCGTATTTTTAAAATATGGTAAACAAAAAATGTTTTGGTCAAAATACGTCCATTTTTAAGTCCCTTCTATTTATAGTAGGGACTTTTTAGGATGGGTCGCGGTGGGGCCAATTTAATAGCATGTCCATGATGTCTAGGGTGGGCAGGCCTAAACCTCTGACAACTGAAGTAACAAGATCAAAATTGTGTCATGTCTAGTTATGCTAACCTCGCTGCTGAAAGAACATTTGGCGCAAAGCGCCGTATGTATGTGTGTGTGTGTGTGTGTGCTTATGTTTGTAAGCACAAGAATTTCCTATATTTTTGTACACACGAGCTTGAAACTTGGCGAAATACTTTATTCAAGGGGTGGCTAAGACAACCTCCGAGCATTCTATAATTGGATGTCTCATTGAAAACATAAAAGACCGTTTATAGAAAGTCAGTTGACCCAGATTAGATTCTGTAATTTATGTCATATTTACTTGACATTTTGGACATAGCTAGTTTGGAGAAGGACATTGGACGAGTTCATTAGCCAGCTCTGTACCCTTTCAACTTCTTGAGTAAAAATTAATTCTTTTCATGAAAAAATTAAAACAGTAAAAAACCTAGATTTCTGGAGAAAGTCAGACAGTGGCGTTGACGTAAAAGAAGCAACTCCGTCACCATGCAGACATTGACGCAATACTCTAAATATGCTCTCTCTCTCTCACACACACGTGCGCATCTCCAAGAGGCATAGATCCTCATGCACTGAGGATCTATGCCTCTTGGAGATGTTTGGAGCACGTGCGCACACACGCAGACACACATACACATCGACACGCTTTCAGAAGAGCATGCAGGTGTACTTAGTGTATCATGTAGCCAGGTAAAGTCAACCTGATTTCACACAAATAAAATTACAGCAAGACTGAAATTATACTGTGAAATTCTAGTTTTGTCACCATTTTCTCAAACCTTGAAGCAAAAATGTAAAACATAAAATTAAGTATAAAGAAAAAAATATGTCCTGATAAATTAATGACATTTGACAAACCAATGACGCGTATGCACTGCACCCCTTACAGAAACTCACCGATGCGTTGGCAGATCTGCGAGGCTTTTTCAATAGGAGATATTTCAACATCAGTCAGGTCAAAGACAAAAGGTAGAGACCCTAGACAGTAGAGACCCTTGACCAGGAAAGCTCTCATATAGAAAGGACTTTGTGGGCTATGGTTCATCCCAACTTGTTTACCCATTTCTGGACCACCACCACCCCCATGACCTTTGCAAGGGGACCACTAACTTAGTATGTATAGAAAGGTCTTATCTTCAGCTACCTTTGTGCAAAATTCAACTGAAAAGTTGACAAAAACTTTTATAAAAACTGCAATTTTAACAAAAGCATTTTTCACACACATTTGCTGACCTCTTGTGACTCTTGATCTTTGTGAGGAGCCATCCAAATTAGTATGTACAAAAAGGTCTTACCATCAGCTATCTCTGTACCACGTTTGGGTTTGAAGTTTAAAATAGAACATGTATTTGAGGAGAAACAATATGTGTAAAAATGTGGCTATTCTTGACCCCTTTCTGGACCCCTGTAACCTTGACTGTTGAGAAACTGAAAGGTCACTGGTATGTTTAGAAAGATTTTGCCTGGCCAAGTTTGAAGTCTGAGGCTTGAATATTCTCCGAGAATATGCCAATGTTAAAGTTAACCACGGACAATGGACACCGCCCATGACACAGACTCAATTTTACTATTGCACATGAGCCAAAAAATGAAAGAGATGTTAGTATAAATGTACAAGCGTGTGACACTTTTGCCCCACGAAAGTATGGCAAAGATTAAAAGACCCGTGCTCACTCAAGAGAGTCTTGAAAGGCAAAATGTTTCACCTATCATTAACCCATTCAGCCCTGACGCACTACAGCAGGAGATGGGTCAACCATGATAATTCAAGGGTAGTGCCAGATTAGCTTGGCGCCTGTTGGCACCAAGCTTAATCTGGCACTGCTCTTGAATTATCATAGTCGATCCATCTCATGCAACTGGTGCATAGTCATTAGATGACGCCTCCAAAATTTGGGAAATACGGCCATCGGGCTGAATGAGTTAAAGACCCTCATTTAGGTTGATACCACCTGGAGTAGAATCGAAGGAGAAGCACAGGACAGGAGTTGCTGGAGGTCTCTCGTCGACGGCCTATACCCGGGTAGGGGTGACAGGCGTAAGTAAGTAAGTAATTTAGGTTGATACAGCTGACTAGATGATGTTTATTACAGGTAACTCATTCAGCCCGATGCACGTATTTCCCAAATTTTGGAGGCGTCATCTAACGATTATGCTCCTGTTGCAGGAGATGGATCGACCATGATAATTCAAGGGCAGTGCCAGATTCGCTTGGCGCCAACAGGCGCCAAGCCAATCTGGCACTGCCCTTGAATTATCACAGTCGACCCATCTCCTGTTGTAGTGCGTCAGGGCTGAATGGGTTAAACTCCCAGAACTAAATGACTTCCATTCTAATGACAGATGATATCCCATGGGGGAGGGGGGTCCCTCAAAACACCTAAATGAAGGTAATTAACAATGAAACTCCCAGGACTAAATGACTTCCATTCTATAGAATGAAAGTTATCTAGTTCTGTGAGTTTAAGAGTTAATGACAGATGATATCCCACATGGGTGGTCGCTCAAAACACCTAAATGATGGTCATTAACTCTAAAACTCCCAGAACTAAATGACTTACATTCCCTTATGGGTGGTCGCGCAAAACAGGTACTGCTGTACATTTTTTGTCTTCCAGAATGGAAACCCAAAATAAACAACTCACACACGGTCTGCGAATCTGACAGATGTGTTTCACTGAAATATGAATATATACAAATATCTTTTTTTTTTCTTTCTCGCAGCTGACAATTTTCAATCACCTTGCACATTACGGTACAGGTCAGCCCCAGTGTGTTGTCGCATCAGTGAATCATAATGTCAGACCGCATTATTGTGATCATGTTATTACAGTGATGAATTTACACAGACTTGTGAAGAAAAAAGGTCATCAGGCTGACACCAGCCTTAGCAAGCCAATTAAAGCTGACAATAGTCCCAGGACCTTTTGCTCACTGTTATCCCTATGGGAGCCAGAGACATGTGCACCTTGTATCAGATGCTGCAGTACACTGGAGCACATAATAACAAGGCGCATAATATTGAGGCTGACCTGTATTTTTATATTTGAAGTAAAAAATGAAAGCTAGATAGGTAATACTCTTACCTGTGGCACACCTGAGACCTCTCCCTTCATAAGGGGAGGGGGTACATCTGGCCGACGTGCCTCCTCCTTGGCCATGATCAGCCGTCCCTTCATGAAGTGTTTGCCTGTCTCGACTATCTCCACATCTACTAACTTGCCCATCAAGTCTTCATCTTTGAGCACCAACACCTGATTTTTTTTTTCAAATCATAAATATTATTGAAAGAAGAACCTAACGAAGAAAGAAACATGCTTCAAAAAGACTGCTACAACACAATTTATGAACTCATTCAGCCCGATGACCGTATTTCCCAAATTTTGGAGACGTCATCCAATGGTTATGCACCAGTTGCAGGAGATGGATTGATCATGATAATTCTAGGGCCTGTCAGCGCCAAGCTAATCTGGCACTACCCTTGAATTATCATGGTTGAGCCATCTCCTGCTGTAGTGCGTCAGGGCTGAATGGGTTAAGATTTCGGGTTGAAACCGTTTTTCAAAATAGACACACAAGGAAGGACACAGTTTTCCACTTATCTTTGCAGTTGCATCTTCCTCATCAGAAAAGATAAGTGGCAAACTGTGTACTGTACTTGTTCGTAATATATTGTTGTAACTGTCTTTCCGAAGCGCGTTTCTTTCTTCGTGGGGTTCTTCTCTGCATTTTACACGCGTGGCAGTCACTGTTTTGGTCTGGATTTAGAAACATTATTGATACATAATCATTGCTACATACATCGTAAGTCAATATCATTACAATCGTCATGATCACAGTCACTGTCATTTACCATTATCTCATCAATGGGTGAATTGTTGCATGCCATACTGAAACATGTTCCTTGTAGTTACCTGGTCATAGCATTTGTTGTGAGCCACGTAGTACTGTTTGTCATGAGACACTTCAGTCACTAGGACCTGCTGTTTCTGCCCAAGCTGTTCAAAAACAGACAAGAAAGGCAAAGCCATTATGGCTCACGAGTACGACCGATTTACATATGTGTGACCATTGTCATTGTGACATGGGCTGGCTTCTGCAGCAGCAAAATCCATGTTTTCTGAAAATGTAAGCATTTTTCACACATCTGTCAACACACCCTTGACCCTTGACCTTTGTGATGAGTCAAATAAATTTGTATGCATAGGAAGGTCTTATCATCAGCTATCTTTGTACCAAATTTGGCTGAAAATTTCGAAAAAATGTTGGCAATACCTACAATTTTATAAACAAAATCAGCATTTTGCCAGCCTCTTGTGACCCTTGACCTTTCCAAGGGGCCATCCATATTAGTATACATAGATAGGTCTTACCATCAGGTATCTCTGTACCAAATTTGGGCTTGAAGTTGTGAAAATATGGCTATTTTTCACCTATTTCCTCTCTCGTGACCCTTGACCTTTCTGAGGGATCAATCAAATTAGTGTGCATAGAAAGGTCTTCTCCATAAGGTATCTCTGTAGCATGTTTGGGTTTAAAGTTGTGAATAGTATTTGAGAAAAAACATCTTTTGTCAAAATATGGCTATTTCAGACCTATTTCCTGAGCCCTTCGTGACCCTTGACTTTTCCGAGGGGTAATCCAAATTAGTATGCATAGACAGGTCTTACCATCAGGTATCTCTGTACCATATGTGGGTTTGAAGTTGTGAATAGTATTTGAGAAAAAAACATCTTTTGTCAAAATATGGCTATTTATCACCTATTTCCTGAGCTCTCGTCACCCTTGACCTTTTCCGAGGGATCAACCAAATTAGTATGCATAGAAAGGTCTTACCATCAGGTATCTTTGTACCAAGTTTGGGTTTGAAGTTGTGAATAGTATTTGAGAAAAAATAAATTATGTCAAAATGTAGCTATTTTTGATATATTTCCTGATCCCCTGTGACCTTGACCTTTGTGAGAGGTCACTCAAACTGGTATGTTTAGAAAAGTCTAGCCACAAAGTATCCTTGGGCCAAGTTTGAAGAATCTGGCTTGAATAGTCTCCCAGAAAATGCCAACGTTAAGGTTTACCACGGACGACGGACGGACGACCACTGGCCCAAAACATACTCACTTTTGCTTCATACGTGAGCCAAAAAAACAATGTAACAAAATTCTCTTACCCGGTATGTAATTACATGATGTGTCACTGTCAGTCACATCTGTGCCAAACGGAAATGTTTAAAACTGACCCTCAATGCCACTTACTTACAGACAAAATCTGATGCAAATTATAAAACATGGTCATCTGGTAGTGAATAGTCTATCATATTTCTACTCTCATTTTTCCCACAAGCAGTGTTATCTATGTCATCAAATCTTGATACTGGTTATAAGTGTACTGCCCATAAGTCTTAAATATTAATTCTTTTCTAGAAAATGGATTTTTCTCTAAAATGTATTTTTTCTAAAAATACTTACCGACGGCATTACTAGGAATGCTTCGCTTAGCAATTTTAGCCAAAAAAACTTGTGTACCTCACAACCGGGGAGGCGACTCACGGGTCCCTTACCAAGATTCCCTGAGTAGCCTCCCCTGTCTCCCTATCCGGTGGCATGCTCACCGTTTCCTGCCAGTCTCTGAACTTTAGCTCCACTGCGGCAAGTGGGGAAGGCGGGATGGACCTCTGAGTAATGCCGTCTGTAAGTATTTTTCGAAAAAATACATTTTAGAGAAAAATCCATTTATTTTCTCAAAATCATTACCGACGGCATTACTACTAGGAAGAATGGCGAATAGGAGGCGGGTGCCGCATTTCTTGGTAGACCTGTCTTCCGCGCGTAACTATCGAGTTATCGAGGCCCCCCCCCCCCCCCACACCCCCACGAGCCCACTCCCGACAATTTTAGCTAGGCGTTTCCCATGGCGCCAGAGGCGCCGGGAGGGAGTGCTGCGCCACCGATATGTCCACCACTAGGGCCAGGTTGTCGTGCTGGCCAGATAGGTCTCGTAGGTAGAAGCGGGCGAAGGTAGACTCAGCCCGCCAACCCATGGCCACCACAATGTCGCTCACTGTGCAGTTGCGGTCAAAGGCGACGCTCACAGCCACTGCTCTGAATTCATGTGCCCGGATGCGCATCATCCTGGCCTCTTTGGGGGCGAGCTCTTTGTATGCCTCCCGGATCACCCAGCGGAACCAGGAAGAGATCATCTGGGCCGAGATGTCTCGTCTGCCCGGAGCCAAGAGAAGGAATAGGTGCGAGCGCCCTTGTCTTAGTACCTTCGTTTTGCGCAGGTACACTCCAAGCCCCCTGACGGGGTCTTGTAAGCGGGACTCCCTGGTCTGTTCTGCCGCCTTGAGTTGACGGATGGTAAAAACTTAAGGCATGGACGCTGGGAGGCAATTCTTGGCCAGAAACGTAGGGTTGGTGAGGAGCTGCACCGAGCCGTCAGCCCGGAGTTGGAGACAGGATGGTCACACTGAGAAGGCGTGCATCTCGCTGACCTGCGAGGCTGTGGCAAGGGTGAGCAGGAAGCAGGTCTTCCTGGTTAGGTCTCCAAGTCGCGCCAGTGGCAAAGGCTCGAACCGATCCGAGTTGAGCCAGGTGAGCACCCAGGACAGGTTCCAGCGTGGAATTAGCGAGTGGGACGCCGGTCGCTGCAGACTGAAGTGTGCCATAAGATCCAAGAGGTCTTTGCAGGCACCAGGGTCCGGTCAGGCCAAGTGTCGATAAGTGTCCACCACCATTGCTAGGTATCCTCGGATGGTAATGGGAGCCAGGTTCTGTTTGGCGAAAAGCCACAGGAAGAACTCAGCCAGGTGAGTCAGTTCCGTGGGGGTGAGTCGCTCCTCTGCACACCAGGCCTGGAGTACTCGCCACTTCCCATCGTAGACGTTACGGGTAGAGGCCCTCCGCGCTATTGCGATAGCTTCCACCACTGCACCCAAGAAGCCTCTAGCTGCGAGGGCTTGCCTGACAGTCTCCAAGCGTGTAGCAGCAGTCATTCCAGGCATGGGTGTAATAGCGGCTGTCGGGGTTGCTTGAGGATTGTCGGCGGAGTGGGAAGTTTCAGCGGAGCGTCCGTGGCAAGGCTCAGGAGATCTGTGGTGCAGCTCTTGGACCAGCTGAAAGCGGCCACGAGGATCAGGATCGCGTTGATGCCTCTGAGCTTCTGGAGCACCTTCGGAACCAGCACTGTCAGAGGGAATGCGTACGCCAGATGTCCGTCCCATGGAATGGAGAGGACGTCTACGGCCCAGGCTAGTGGGTCCAGATTGGGGGAGATGAAGAGTGGCAGCTTCTTGTTCCACCTCGTAGCAAAGCGATCGATCATTAGTGTCTCCCATCGCGTGCAGAGCAGCTGGAAGATGTCTTGGCGCAGTGACCACTCTGTGTAACGCAGCTGGCCGCGGCAGGAGAGAGAATCCGCGAGGACGTCGAGATGGCCCGGGATGTGCCGTGCCCGTAGCGTAATACCCTGATCTCTGCACCACAGGAGGACCTGGTACACAAGGATGCAGAGGGAGGGCGCACGCGTACCACCCTGGTTCTGTATGTAGGCCACCACCGTCGAGTTGTCGGAGAGCATGAGGATCTCCTGGCACGTGAGGCGTTGGTCCTACTCGACAAGCCCAAGCCACACGGCTTTCATCTCCAGCCAGTTGATGTGTCTGTCTGCTTGTTCCCGCGTCCAACCACACGAGGTTGTGACAAACTCCGGGAGCAGATGTGCCCCCCAACCGGAGAGGCTCGCGTCCGTGCAGATGGAGAGCCGAGGCGGGGGGAGGGGAGAGGGGAGGCGAGGGATACCCCAGACGCTAGCTAGGATCTGTCCGTCCACCGCTGGAGATGGGACTTGACGAGCATTGACACCGGAACCAGGGTAGCCAGATTGCCCGAGGAGGTGCAGTGCAGGAGCAGATGCAGCTGTATCGGTCAGGTGTAGAGCCTGCCGAGGGGTAATAGATCCGCCGCTGCGCTTAGGAGACCCAACATCTGGAGACGGACCCTGGCCAGGAGTGCCTGAGCGCGAAAGACTTGCAGCCCTACCTCTGCTATCTTCAGGATCCGCTTCTCGGGGAGTCGTACTTGGTTGATATCAGTCAAGAATTCCATGCCCAGATGGATAAACCTGCGCGACGGAGTGAGTTCGGACTTGCCTCCGTTGATGAGAAACCCGACAGAGCAGCGTCAGCAGGCCGTCTCTGTCTTCCTCCAACGCTTGCACCGTCTGGTTCCGGAGGAGGAGGTTGTCCAGGTAGTTGGAGGTTGGGCTGGAGGCCGACTGTCGGAACCTGGACACAACTCCGTCTATGATCCTGGTGAGGGCCCACGGGTTGAGGTCGAGTCCAAACGGCAGGGCCCGAAACTGATACACCATCCCGCGGAAGGTGAAGCGCAGATACCGCCGCGACGATGGGTGTATGGGTATGTGAAGATACGCATCCGCTAGGTCGAGTCTCAAGGCGAAATCCTGGGGTGGCACCGCTGCCCACAGGGCTCTGGTACTTGTTTAGCGCCAAGAGGTCTATTACCGGCCGCCACTTGCCTCCGGGCTTGGGAATGAGGAAAAGCCGACTGTAAAGGCTGGGGAGTCTTGCCGGCCAACCACCTCCGTGGCCACCTTCTGGAGAAGGGCCATCACCTCGCCATGCAGAGCTGCTGCCTTGTCCCAATCCCCCGGCGCAAGAGTCCACAGGGGGGAGTTAGCCGAGGAATGGTACGCTGCCCTATTCGCCGCCACTAGCACCACATGCACATCTCACAGCTGTGGCGAAGCAGAGAGGTCCCATGTGTTCTCCAGGAACTTGACTACGGACTGCATTGCCATCTCGAGGAACCCCAACCACGCCTATGAGTTGCGGGTGAAGGACGCCGTCTTGTCCAAGCCCCGAGAAACCTGCGACCGCTGGCCGCGAAGTGTCCCTGTCTGTGCAGACGCCTCCTTGTCTACAGCCGGAAGAGGACAGGAAAATGCCTGGGAGTGACCTGCATACCAGTCCTGGCAAAAGCTGATATCCATCCCCGCCGGCCACCAGGAGTCCGAAAAGAAGCCCTGATTCCCGAAGTTGTCCTGTTGCAGGCGCGTCAAGAAAGCCTCTGGCAGGTCTCTGAAGCCCGGCGGTTGAGGCAGGGAATTGAAACGCTTGGGTTACCGCAGTGCGTCGACCAACGCCAAAGTCTTCCTCTTGGGGGGGGGGGGGGGGGGAAGATGGAGGGCAGCACTACGGGAGGAAGGAAGGATGCGATGAGTCGGCATGCTCCATCCAAGGTGCGGCGAACATGTCCCCCTGGCGCTGCGCCAACCACCGAGGCAGGAGAAGAAGGAGGGTCACTGGGAGAAGATGGGGGAACGTCTCCTATGCCCAACGCTGACACCGAATCCTCTGGGTGAAGACTGAGCACCTCCTCGTTGTCCGTCAGGACCCGCGTAAGAGGAGGAACTGGAGGCCTACGTGTCAATCGCGCCGAGAGAACTGAAGAGTATCCGGTAACCATCGAAGACCACTGAGGGGAGCTGGGCAGGCATCTAGGGGAAGTTCCATGCGTAACGCGGCTGCTACCTGAGAGGGTCCTGCGTCAACTGTGAGGGCGCCAAGACCACGACGTAGACCCATCCCTGGAGGTCCGGTCGGACGAACGGCTGGTCATAGAGGATGCAGGAGGAGGGAAAACGAGTCCTCCCATCGCGAGTGGTGTCTGCTGCGCACCAACTCTGTATGTGGTGGACGCTCGTCTCGTCTGCTTAAGACTCCGCCCCCACCGTCCTGTAGGGGAAGTCTAGTCGGTCGCGGCGCTTCCGTCCCCGAGCATCAAGACTGCTGGGCGTCCCTCTCCGAGCTCTTAAGGCGAAGTAGAGGTGCTCTGGGGGTCCAATCACGACGGGGAAGCAAGTCCCATCGACTTGATCGGTTGACCGAACGTCCGTCCTCGCTGGAGAGGGCTTCGGTCCCAATATCATTGCCCTGTCGGAGAACCATATCTCGCCTGTGTGTTCGTTTTCTGCCCCATGCCCCCAAAACATGGGTACGTGGCCTGTCCGGTCGGCGGCTAACTTTCCTCTCTGTCCCTGAGAGGCGCGTCTTAGACGCTGGTCCGGCCTAAGGCTGGCGGGCACTAACCTCTCAAAGGGGGGTCCCCCGCTTCTGCTACCTGGGCACTCTCTCTCTCACCTGGAGGGTGTTTATTTCGCCCAACATCCTTACTGCGGGGGGACCGAGCTCCAGATGCTGACACATGCCTAGGGGACGAATCCCGTCATGGGCGGTCTTGCATATCCCAGGCCTCGGAGAGGCGGGGTGGAGCTCTTGGTGCCAAGGCTTGACTGAGGGGCAAGTCTCGTCTGCTGCTGATAGGCTCTTTCCTATCTGAGGCACCGGCAGGGGCAGCAGGTCCCTTTTATGCGTCGACAAGCCCACGATGTCCGAAACAGCCTTCCTCTGCAAACCTGTAATGGCTGTCGTGGCTGCCGTAGTGGTCGGCTGTCTGAGCGGCGCCGGTCTTTCCCTCTGGTAGAAGGCCCATAGCTGCGACCATCGCTCTTCCTCCCAGGTCGCGCACTTGTCGCATGTCCGACCGGAGGAGCTGCCCGAGCAGGGTAGGCAGACATCCTGGACATCGATAGGCCACTGGAAGTCGCCACACTTGGTGCAGGTCCGAACTTGAGCACTGTAACAAAAGACAGACAAAGAGAGGGCCTCCTGAGAGCGCTCCCGGTCGGCTTGCATACATAACGCCCGATCAACGCTGCCGCCCGGTCGAAGCTGGCTGGAGGCAGTAACCGAAGCTTTACCTTGTCATGGCTCGAGACCAGAAATCACACAGAGACCCAACCACCAAGTATTCCACCGAAACGTAGGTAATCCAAGTCCCCACACTACACAAAGCACCACACATCCACGAAATATCCAATGTAACGCCAGTATCCAACGCAAGTCCATTGATTGATTGATTGTACATTGCTTAACGTCCCGACAGCAACAAGGCTTTCTCAGGACGTGCCTGCACTGCTTGTGAAAAAAAACCAAAACAGAACATTGAATGTATGTCGCCAGCCGGTCAAATACGTTAAATAAACCTAACACATGGGGCCTAAATAAAGCTAAGACCATTTAGCAACACACATCCAATATCAAGAGCTACAGGCAGTGCAGACAGTAGGGAGAGTTTTAAAAAGGCAAATACAGGTGAATGGACAAAGGGTAGACAGAAACACATGCCCCAGAATAGAGAGAAAAACCCACCCTGTGGGGCTGACCAGGGTGACCCTGGGAACTAAAAAATACCTAACCCCACCCAAGTCCCCCAGGGCAGACCCGGGTGGGGTACCAACGCAAGTCCAGTACACACAACGGTAATCCCACCATCCACAGCCGGAGCACACGAGATGCACACGGCCTGCTTGGTTTGCTAAGCGAAGAGACTGGTGGGAAACAGTGAGCGTGCCACCGGATAAGGAAACAGGGGTATCTTGGTAACGACTCCCATGAGTCGCCTCCCAAGTTGTGAGGTACACGAGTTTTTTGGGCTAAAATTGCTAAGCTAAGCGAAGCATTCCTAGTAGTAATGCCGTCGGTAATGATTTTGAGAAAATAAAGATAAGTGTGGCTTCTCAAACAAAAATATAATGCTATGATGTTCTAAAGAATTGTATAATTTTATCACTATGAAGCTAACCTTGTGAGTGTAAGGACGGTAGGAACGAAATAACTCGGACAGAACCTTCGTCCTCTGCTTGACCTGCACATATAAAAAACAAGTAGCCTTCAAATTCAATACCAAACCACAGATCCATGTCTTTTGAAATATACCTACCAGCTGCCCGATGCAGCACACAAAATTTTTGCATGCAGAAACAACATGTGTTTGTCTTAATGTAAGCAAATTTTGGATCTTACCACTCTAAGCCATAAGGTCTAAAATCACAGACCAGCATACAAATAGTGGTCAGAATCGCTGTACTGAAGCTTGTAAATTCAGATGATGGCTGCTAGCTCAAAACATATGCGCACACGCACACACAAACTCATCTGTGCGTCTTTTTTTTTGTGAGGTAAGTAATAATTGACAACAACCAACAGAGTTATATAGGTAAAGACCTGCAAACCATTCCTTACCTCAGGTGGAGGAATGCGAGGCATTTTGGCAGCAGGTGTTCCAGGTCGAGGGAAAAACTGGTTGATGAAGAGACTGGCAAACTTGTATTGCCGCACCAGCTCCAGCGTCTCATCAAAGTCCTGGACAAGTAAGCGACACAAAATATTCTACCGATCGGCTAAACCATTGTGATAATTATGACTATATCTTGACTAAAAAAAGTTTCTCTGATGAGAAATAAATAAAGACAATCCTATTTTACTGCCTTCAACAGAACCTGTTTGAGCAGCCACCCTTATGTGAGATCACCTGCCATTAAAGACTGTCACTTATGCAGCTGCAGCCACTTCAATGGTCTTTAATCTCTTGGCTACCAAAAATTGTGAACACAACCCAACTGCAAGAGGCACAGATCCTCATTAGACCCTGCAGGGGCTCATGAGGATCTATGACTCTTGCTGACACCACTATGAATTCATGTTCGTTTGACCACTAGGGCTCTTGGACACTGAATTAACCCTTATCGTGCGGAATACACCAGTGTGTGAAATAGGTTTGACTAAAATAGTTCAAGGGTGGTGCCAGAATAGCTTGGCACCTCTAGGTGCCAAGCTATTCTGGCACCACCCTTGAACCAAAGCCATTGGTCTATATCCTTATCTGTAAGTACTTTAACGTAGTTTGCATATGGCAGTGTACAAATTTGAAGCTTTTAGCCTCAGTATGATATGGGTTAACATAGATTTCTGAAACACAATCTGCATCAAGTGGCAATGAAGAGGTTAATAGCAGGCAGTACATTCTGCCCTTCAGGCCTTCTCACAAGATAGCACCTGCCATTATAAGACCATTGCAAAAAACAGTGGTGCAAAAGACAAATTTTCATGTATTGGACGATCGGTGACAAAAAATGCATTTTTCTTTAAAAGGTATTTTTTTGAAAAATACTTACCGATGACATGACAAATGGGAGTGTCTACTACGTGCTCAAATTCTAGCCTACGAACCCGTTGTGTGCAAACACAACCCAGGAGGCACTCGGGGAACCCCCCAGAGGGGCCAAGAGTTGTCTCCCGGACCTGCCTATCCGGTTCCGAGTCACCTGACTCGCCAGTCAGATACTAGGCTCACCAGCGGCAAGCGGGGCAGGTGGGAGGGTCCTCCGTGTCATGTCATCGGTAAGTATTTTTCGAAAAAATACCTTTTAAAGAAAAATGCATTTATTTCATCAAAAACATTACCGATGACATGACAAATGGGAGAATCACGAATAGGAGGAGGGTGCCGCACCGGTACTACCGGCGACCAAGACCATCCTCCCATTGCTAATTCCCAGGTAGCTAGCTAGGTGCGTACCTACGGCGCCTGCTGCGCCAGGAGGGAGTGCTGTGCCACCGTGAGGTCCCCCATCAAGGCGAGGTTGTCTCGCTGTCCCGCCAGATCCCAAAGGTAGAAACGAGCGAAGGTAGATTCTGCTCGCCAGCCCACCGCGGCCACGATGTCCTTGACAGCGCAGTTCCGATCGAATGCGACGCTCGTGGCCATGGCGCGTACTTCGTGTGCGCGGATCTTCAGTCTCTGCGCTACACGTGGGGAGAGATCCATGTATGCCGATCGTATTACCCAGCGCAGCCAGGAGGAGATCGTCTGGGCTGTGATATCAGTCTTGCCCTGGCGTATGGGCAGGAAGAGGCGGGAGCGCCCTCTACGGGTAACTTTGGTACGGCGCAGGTAAATGCATAGGGCACGCACGGGATCCTGTTGCCGAGTCTACGGAGAGCAGTCAGGCCCTCCCAGGGGCCGCAAGGTGATGATCTGTGGGGCAGTTAGAGGCGACCTTGTCTTGGCAATAAAGTTGGGGTCCGTTAAGAGCTGCACGGAGCGATCTGCCCTGAACTGGAGGCAGTCTGGGCGGGTAGAAAGAGCGTGTAGCTCGCTAACTCTGGACGCGGTGGCCAAGGCTAGAAGGAAGCAGGTCTTGCGTGTCACATTCGCCAGAGGGGCGAGAGCGAGTGGCTCGAAGCGGGATGAATTCAGCCACGTCAGGACCCAAGGTAGGTCCCAGCGAGGAACGAGAGAACGCTGAGTTGGACGTTGGAGGCTGAAGCTGGACATGAGGTCGGAGAGGTCCTTACAGGCGCCGGGGTCTGGAAGGCCGAGATGGCGGTAAGTGTCGGCGACCATGGATAAGTATCCCCTGATGGTGATGGGAGCCAAACCTTGGACCTCGAAGAGCCAGAGGAGAAAGTCCGCGAGCTGGGGGTTAGTCAGTCCGGTGGGTAGGAGGCGACGGGCGTCGCACCAGGAACACAACACGCGCCACTTCCCTTCATAAACATGCCGGGTGGACGGCTTGCGGGCTGCAGTGATTGCCTCCACTGCTGCACAAGAGAAGCCTCGAGCGGTGAGGGCGCGCTGCACACAACGGGTTCGTAGGCTAGAATTTGAGCACGTAGTAGACACTCCCATTTGTCATCATCATCATCAGTCCCTTGCCCGAACTGGGCGTTGGGGGGACTGAAAGGCAGCAGCAACAGACAGTGCTCTCCACTGAGTTCTATTTTGGGCGGTGGCAAGCAAGTCTGACATCTCGAGTTCGGTCCATTCTTTTATGTTTGCGACCCAACTCTTTCTCTGACGACCTCGCCGACGACTTCCTTCGAGAGTGCCTTGGAGGATAGTCTTGGACAAGGTGTTGTGTCGGGTCACGTGGCCAAACCAAGCAAGCTTGCGCCGTTTCACGGTTGCCAGAAGGGGTTCATGTGGGCCCACCAGGGAAGTGACGATGCTCCGTACATATTCGTTGGTCTTGTGCTCGCGGTACGAGATGCGGAGCAACTTCCTCAGGCACTTGTTCTCAAAGGCCTGGATTTTCTTTTCTGAGTCTGCAAGCAGTGTCCAAGTCTCACAGCCGTAGAGTAGAATAGACACTATGAGGGACTTGTAAAGCCTGTACTTGATGGTGAAGCTGATGGAGTTACTTCGCCATATCCTGTCCAGCCTGGCCATTGCGGATGTTGCTGTACCTATCCTGATACGGATCTCTGCTATGCAACTACCGTCTTTGGACAGGGTGGCTCCCAAGTACTTGAAGCTATTGACCTCTTCTAGCTTTTGGCCATTCATGTGAATGTTGCTGCTGCTGTCGCTTGTGGTGTTGATCATCACTTTGCTTTTATCCGTACTGATCTCCATGCCATAAGACCCTGCGCTACTAGAAAGTTTGTCTGTCAGGTTTTGGAGCTCACTATTGCTGCCTGCCATGAGGTCAATGTCGTCTGCGAATCGAAGATTGCACAGGGATCTGCCACCAATAGAGATTGAAGTATGGTGGTCGTGGAGGGTTTCCTGCATGATCTTCTCCAGGAATATGTTGAAAAGGACAGGAGAGAGCAGGCATCCTTGACGGACACCGATCGTCGTCCTGAAGAACTCGCCTGACTGATTGTTAAGTAGAACCGCGCTGCAGGCGTTCTTGTAAAGCGCTTCTATCATTTGGATCAGTCCCTCCTCTATGTTGAACGATCTCATGACTTGCCAGAGTCCGTCGTGCCAGACGCGATCAAATGCTTTCCTGAAATCAATGAAGTTGTGGTAGAGTTCGCGCTGATGCTGCAGATGTTTCTCGATCAGGACGCGGCAGTTGAAAATCTGCTCTACAGTGCTTCTTCCAACTCTGAAGCCAGCCTGTTCTTCTGCCAGCAGTTCCTCGGCGAAAGATTTGAGGCGGTTGAGAATGATTCTAAGCATTACTTTGCTAGGGTGACTTATCAGACTGATAGTTCTGTAGTTCTGGCACTGTTTCAGGTTTCCTTTCTTGGGGAGCGGGATCCCATTTGTCATGTCATCGGTAATGTTTTTGATGAAATAAATAAACAACCTTCAGAATGAAAACAACAGACTTACTTTTTCTGTCTCTGTTGGAAAGCCACAAATGATATCAGTGGCAATGTTCACGTCCGGTACCCTGCACAAAAACAAGTGATGCTGTCATAGAGTTTATATGTATATGAAATTATATGAAAAAGTGAATTCAAAACAGGCATACTGTAAAACAATCCATATTATGCACTGCGCTCTTTATCACCCCATTCGTCCCTGACAGCCTGAACTGGGATATGGATCTACCATAACAGATCAAGGCACCAAGCTAGTCTGGCATTACCCTTGAACAATCATGGCTGATCAGAATGCTGGAAATCCACTACCGCTACGGAACGCAAGCTGGATGTCTTCCAGAACAAGTGCCTGCGACGGATCATGAAGGTCTTCTGGCCAAACATGATTACAAACGAGGAACTACGGAAGAGAGCAGGCGCAGACAGCATCGCTGAAACCATCGCCACACGGAGATGGAGATGGCTAGGCCACGTTTGCAGAATGTCACCTGACTCATTACCAAGGGTGGCACTGAGATGGACACCACAGGGGAAGAGAAACCGTGGACGACCAAAGGAGACGTGGCGCCGAACCGTGGAGCGAGAGCTCAAGAACAGATGCCTTACTCTGCAAACAGCACCCAAAATAGCAGCTGACAGACAAAAGTGGCGCTCCCTTGCCGTCGCCTCAAGCACCAGACGGCGCAGAGAGGACTGAATGAATGAATGAATAATCATGGCTGATCGAGTCCTACATCTGACACACAGATGTGAAAGGAAACCTAAAAAGTCAACACTGAAAACTCAGTGCTAAGCTTTACAATGTTAACTCATTCAGCCCTGACACACCACAGCAAGACATGGATCGAGCATGATAGTTCAAGGGGGAGTGCCTGAATAGCTTGGCGCCCATAGGCGCCAAGCTATTCTGGCACCCCCCTTGAACTATCATGCTCAATCGGTCTCTGGAATTGTAATACAATCCTTCAGAGGGAAACTTGAACATCTGGGTATTGCGGTCCTTGGTATAGAATGTGTTAATGTATCAAAGTCTGCAAAGTGCAGTACAAAAAGTACTCCACTGTGATTTTAAAGTGTGCAAATCTTGCCCTTGCGTTTGTGCATGGTCATGCAGAGGCGTTTCTTCATGTTCCTTTGCCCCGTCTAGTTTAACCCAAAGGCCACACTTCCCAAATTCTGGAGGTGTCACCCCACAACTATGTACCAGTTTCAGGGGATGGATTGACCATAGTTCAAAGGTAGTGCCAGATTAGCTGGGCGCCTAAAGGCGCCAAGCTAATCTGGCACTACCCTTGAATTATCATGGTCATTTCTTCTCATACAATAAGGCATCTGGGGCTAAATGGGTAAAATTGCCCCTGTGTGTCATAAATATATTTTTCCGATTTGACATACCGTTCCCTGACAAAGTCCACAACATGTTTGAAATCAGCGCAGCAGTACTCTCGCCTCATGTCCATCAAAACACTGTCCGAGGCCGATTGCACAGGGACATGCAGGAAAGAGTACACTCGTGGGTGGTTCAGTATTTTGGCCATCTCCTGTAATTGTAAAGAAGAAGAGAAATGAAGACAAAATGTTTTCAGTAACATGTACGCATACCGTGTGCCTTCAGACACTCATTCACCGCTTCAATGCTGAGAAATATGCATTTTTCTTTAAAAGGTATTTTTTCGAAAAATACTTACCGATGACATGACATAGTGGGGGGGGGGGGGGGGGGGGTGTCTACTACTTTGCTCAATTCTAGCCTAAGAACCCGTTGTGTTACCACACAACCCGGGAGGCACTCGGGGAACCCCCAGAGGGGCCGAGAGTTGTCTCCCGCTCCTGCCCCCAGCCGGTACTGAGTCACGTGTGACTAGCCAGTTAGATACTTAGGCTCCACAGCGGCAAGTGGGGCAGGTGGGAGGGTCCTCCAGGTCATGTCATCGGTAAGTACTTTTCGAAAAAATACCTTTTAAAGAAAAATGCATTTATTTCTTCAAAAACATTACCGATGACATGACATAGTGGGAGAATACCGAATAGGAGGAGGGTGCCGCACCGTAACACCACGGGCTGAAGACCGTCCTCCCATCGCAACTCCCACCACCTAGCTAGGTGCGTACCTACGGCGCCCTAGGCGCCGGGAGGGAGTGTTATGCCACAGTGATGTCCCCCACCAGGGCCAGGTCGTCACGCTGGCCAGCCAGATCCCGTAAGTAGAAACGTGAGAAGGTAGATTCTGTGCGCCAGCCCACCGCTGCCACGATGTCCTTGACCGCGCAGTTCCGGTCGAAAGCGACGCTCGTGGCCATGGCGCGTACCTCGTGAGCCCGTATCTTCAGTGTCTTTGCCACCTGCGGGGAAAGGTCCATGTAGGCCGAACGTATGACCCAAAGAAGCCAGGAGGCGATGGTTTGGGCTGAGATATCAGATCTGCCTGGCTTCAGTGGCAGGAAGAGGCGGGAACATCCTCTCCGGATAGGTTTGGTATGGTGCAGGTAAATACGTAGGGCTCGAACGGGATCCTGGTGCCTAGTCTCCAACGGCGAGTTAGGCTCTCTCAGTGGCCGCAATGTGATGAGCTGTGGGGGGGACAAGGGGGACCTGGTTTTGGCAACAAAGGCAGGGTCCGTGAGAAGCTGAACTGACCTGTCGGCTCGAAACTGTAGGCAGTCCTGGCGCGTTGAGAGTGCGTGTAGCTCACTAACGCGGGAAGCCGTGGCGAGAGCCAAGAGGAAGCAGGTCTTGCGTGTCAAGTCTGGTAGGCGGGCCAAATGAAGAGGCTCAAAGCGGGGAGAGTTCAGCCAGGTCAGTACCCACGGGAGATTCCAGCGAGGAACGAGCGAGCGGTGAGTAGGGCGTTGTAGGCTGAAGTTGGACATAAGGTCGGCGAGGTCCTTAGAGGCGCCGGGGTCCGAGCGGCCGAGGTGTCTGTAAGTGTCCGCAATCATCGATAAGTAGCCCCTGATGGTAATAGGCGCCAATTCCAGGTCCTCGAAAAGCCAGAGGAAGAAGTCCGCGAGCTGGGGTTCAGTCAATTCGGTGGGAGAGAGATGACGGTCGTGGCACCAAGAGCAGAAGACTCGCCATAGACATGCCGGGTAGAAGGTTTGCGGGCTGCAGCGATAGCCTCCACTGCTGCACCCGAGAAGCCTCTAGCGGAGAGGGCTTGCCGCACAACCTCCAGGCGTGTAGTAGCAGGCGCTCCGGGCACGGGTGGAAAAGGGCCTGCCGAGGTTGCTTGAGCATCGTGCGGGGGGTGGGAAGTCGCAGGGGGGGAGACGTGGCGAGGCTGAGGAGGTCGGTGGTCCAGGAACGAGACCACGCGAAAGGGGCTACCAGCAGGAGGGCCGCGTTGCAACCGCGAAGCTTGCTCAGGACTTTGGGGACGAGGACTGTAGGGGGGTAGGCGTAAGCTATGAGTCCTTCCCACGAGATCGACAGAGCGTCGACCGCCCAGGCCAAGGGATCCGGGATCGGGGAGACGAAAAGGGGAAGTTGATGATTCCACCTTGTGGCGAAGAGATCCACTAACGGTGTCTCCCAATGGGCGCAGATCATCCGGAAGATGTCCTGGCGTAGGGTCCACTCCGTATGAAGAAGTTGGCCGCGCCGTGAGAGGGAGTCCGCCAGAACATTTTGTCTGCCCGGGATGTGTCGAGCCAGGAGGGCAATGTTGCGGTCCTCGCACCACCGCATCAACCTGAAGAGGAGCATGCACAGGTCGGGGGATCGGGTACCGCCCTGCCTCTGGATGTATGCCACCACTGTCGCGTTGTCCGAGAGAACAAGAAGTTGGTGCCGGAGTTCCGACCAACTCGCGTCAACACAAAGGGACAGGCGTGGAGGAGGTGAGTGTAGGGGGACTCCCGAAGACAACCACGTCGTGTTGGTCCAGCGGAGAAGGTGGGGGCGAACCAAGGGGGACAAGGGGACCATGGTGGAGAGCGCGCCCGAGGAGGGTCTCCACAGAAGCAGGAGGTGCAGCTGCAGAGGTCGGGAGTAGAGGCGGCCGAGGGGAAGTAAATCTGCCGCCGCATTGGTGAGACCAAGGAGTTGGAGCCAAACTCTGGCGGGAGCCGCCTCCTGCTGGGCTAACTGAGAAGCGAGGGAGGCCAACTTCCGAACCCGGGGATCCGGCAGGCGAACGATGTTGCGGTCGGTGGCAAACTCCATGCCGAGGTGAACAAAGTGACGCGACGGCGTAAGGTCGGACTTGCCCACGTTGAGGAGGAAACCCAAACGAGACAGAAGTCGTATCAGCGCGTCCCTGTCGGCCACCAAGGAGGTCTCGACTTGGTTCCTCAGAAGGAGATCGTCGAGATAGTTGGAGATCGGGCTGGACGACGACTGGCGGGCCTTGGCCATCACCGCATCCATGAAGCGTGTGAAAATCCAGGGGCTGAGGTTGAGGCCGAAGGGCAGAGAGCGAAACTGGTAAACTGTCCCGTCGTAAGCAAAGCGTAGGTACCTCCTGGTGGCGGGATGCACGGGAACATGGAGGTAGGCATCCGATAAATCCAAACTGACGGCGAAGTCCATCGGCCACACGGAGGGCCCGGGCAGTCTCCATCCGGAAGGAAGGGGCCACGATGAAGAGGTTCAGCGCAGAAAGGTCGATCACCGGGCGCCATCTGCCTCTGGGCTTGGGAACAACGAAGAGACGGCTGTAGAAGCCAGGAGACTCTGTGCGTCGCACTATCTCCGTCGCGTCTTTTCCTAGAAGAGCGATGTCCTCTCCGCGTAAGGCGCGCTCCTTGAGAGGATCTGAGGGAATCTCGGTCCACACCGGGGTAGATCACAATGGCGGGGGGGGGGGGGGGGGGGAGGGCGCGGAAGGAGACCCGAAGTCCCTCGGTGATGGTATCCAAAATCCAGGGGTCGTCTGGGAACAGCCAGAACCACTCCTTGCTGAACCGAGCTAACCTCCCGCCGACTGGAGGACCCGGGACGGTCGGCGGAGGCTGAAGAGGGGAGGAGTCAAGCGGCCCGCCCGCGCCCAGGGCGACGGGCCGGACGAGGCCAGGAGGGGACGGGGGCGGGAGCGCTAGTCTGGCCGGGGCGTCCGAAAGCTGGGCGACGGCGACGAAAGGCCTGCGACCGGGCGGCGGCGGAGGCGGTGAAGGGTCTGGAGGACCGCAGGGAGCGACCCGGGGCCTTGCGGGTTGACGGAAAGCGCTGGAGGGTAGACTTGCAAGGCCAGCGGTCGGAGTTGGAGTCCTTAACCAACTGCCAGGTGTCCCCGAAGAGCAAGGGGCCCCGCAGGGGGGCACGACGAAGTTGGGTCCTCAGGTCCGGAGGCATCCCGCGGCAAGACTGCAAAACAGCATCCCTGCGCATCAAGTCACAGTTTGCAGACACCGCCATCGCGTTGACCGACGAGTGGTACGCCGCACGGTTGGCCGCTTCTCCCAGGACGAGAAGGTCTCCGAGGAGGGGAGTCAAGGAGGGGTGCCAAGAATCCTCCACGCGACGGATGAGAGCCTGTGTCAGAAGTTCCAGGAACCCAGAGCAAGCTAGCGTGTTCCTCACCAGGATAGCTGTCTTCTCCAGGCCGTTCGGAAGAGCGCGCCGCAGCACTGAAGTCCCACCTGCTTGTACCACCGCGGCGGGGTCCACGGGGGGTAGAGGGCAGAGGAAGGCTTGGGAATGACCGGCATACCAAGCTTGCCGAAAGGCGATGTCAAGTCCAGGAGGCCATCTACGGTCCGAGAAGAAATCCGAGTCTCGTGCCGAAGAAGACAGATGAGCGGAGAAGGCTTCACCGAGAGCACGAAAGCCAGGGGGCTGCGGAAGGGACTTGAACCTCTTCACCTGCTTACCCGCATCCACGAAAGCTGAGACCTTCCTCTTGAGCGGCGGCGAAGGAGGGCAGTCCTCGACGGGAAGAGTGGCGGCAATCAGGCGGGCTACCTCATCTAGTACCAGGAGGGTCTCTGTTCGGGAAGAAGAAGGCAGCCTCTGTGAAGCGGAAGAGTCCGAGAGAGATGAGCCAGGAGAGGGCGACTGGCTGAGACCTCCTAGCAGGGCTGAGACGGAGTCGTCCGGAAGAAGACTCAGGGTCTCGTCATCCCGAACGCGGAAAGCCGTCGAAGTCCGAGGAAGCCGGGGGCTCCGGGCGCGCGGAACTTGACGAGAGGAAGAGGCGACGGCGGAAGGCGAAGGGAGGGAAGGGGAGCGAGGAGCCAAGCGACGAACAGGGGACCGAGCGCTGTGGGACAGGTGACAAGGGCGGGGAGAACGACTGTGGGGAGGCGAACGAGATTGACGGGGAGGGCGAGGGGTCGAATGAGGGGGGGAGGAACGAGAGGAGCGAGAGTAGTGGCGGGTAGAGGGAAAGGGCGAGCGGGAGGACGCTGCAGAGCGGAGAGGCTGGGGATCCTTGTGACGACGAGAAGAAAGATCCCTCTTGTGCTCGCGAGCCGTAGAGCGAGAGCGTCGATCCGATCTTGAGTGCCGAGAGGATTCCACATCGTGCCATGATAGAGTACGCGTGCGTGAATGTCTCCGCGAACCGAGCTCTATGGCAAGGTGGGCTCGCTGCCGGCGAGGAGACTCCGCGTAGGAGCCAGCGGGCTTTCTAGGAGACGAGCGGGGATCGGCATTGGACCAAGGACGGATTGGCGCACGTCCCTCCGCACCGAGCTCCGTGTCGGTGCGGGCTTTCTGTCTGTCATAAGGTTTGTTCCTGGTGCGTTCCCTCCTGGGAACGACCGCATCGATCAACCCACTCCGCGTACTGGAAAGTCGTGTACGGCGGGGAGACTTTTCCACACGGTCGTCGGGGCCCCTGGAGGCGAGGGTATCGGGAACGAAAGCAGGCACCTCCGCAGATCTGGAATCAGTCACAGATGCCAGGCGCTCGCGTCGGTAAAACATCCAGAGCTGAGACCACAGTCGTTCGGGCCAGGCGGCGCAGACATCGCACGAACGCTCTGAAGTACAACCCGTACATGGTAGACAGACCTTGTGTACATCCAAGGGCCACTGGAATCCTCCACACTGTGTGCAATTCATCAGTAGGGCACTGAAACATACAAAGCAACTGCAGGCACGTGTGCGTGTCCCCTGTGACCCGGCCTGCTAAAGGCGGGTTTACCACAACAACAATAACAACAGAGCTATCTCCGAAAGGGCCTGGGGCTTCCAAGTACTCGCAACACCTCGTAAGAGCAGGGTACACAACAAAACAACTCGGCACAGCGGCCTGGGGCCGACACGCTACAGCGAAGCATCAAGAGTCGCTTGCCAGCTAAGTGCGGGAGCGCGAGGGGCTCCCGTCAAGCTAAGAACGTGTGTGTCGTTCAACCCCCAAGTAAAAGGGCAGTACACGAAATAGGTTGGAGGTGAGCACTGCTCACCTACTCCGTCCAGCGAGGGAAAATGGCGGCAGCACCAGGGCCCCGCCTAAGCTAAGAGTATCGCCCCAAATCCTACTCTTTCCCTCTCCATATACCTCATTTTATTCTATTTTGCCCGACAGTCCCAGGGACTGCCACGCCGATATAAAAGCCGCTCAGTCCGGTACCCAGCCCGGGACCTGTCCGAGGGCGCAACTAACTACGTTACCTCTCCGCCAAAGCGGGAACGGGGGGAGGAACGTCCATGCCAGCTACTCAGCCGAGCAGGCGAAGAACCCGTCCGAAACGAATAGTCCACCGAGCCGAAGGGCGAGGGCGCAAGGAAGGGAGAGAGCAGCTAGCGTAGTGAAGAAAGAGTCCACCGGTAACAAGGAGGCGCGAACGGCCGGTAAAACAACGGGAGGCTAGAGAGACACGTCCGACGGTCACGAGCCTAAGTAGCTAACTGGCTAGTCACACGTGACTCAGTACCGGCTGGGGGCAGGAGCGGGAGACAACTCTCGGCCCCTCTGGGGGTTCCCCGAGTGCCTCCCGGGTTGTGTGATAACACAACGGGTTCTTAGGCTAGAATTGAGCAAAGTAGTAGACCCCCCCCCACTATGTCATGTCATCGGTAATGTTTTTGAAGAAATAAATTGAACAGCACTGAACTGTACGAGGTATAGAACCTCAAGAGCCCCTTTTAGCTGTGGGGGCTATGAGGATCTACGCCTCTTGCTGCAACCACTTTGTATCTCTATGTTCCTTTGATGGCTGGTGGTCTTCAACATTGAATCTACTATGATTTCCAAAACACAGTCTGCGTCCACACACAGAGAAGGGGATACAGTTTTGGTCACCTCAATTAACCCTTATCATTCAAAATACACCAGTGTGTGAAATAAGTTGGACTAAAATAGTTCAAGGGTAGTGCCAGAATTTAGAGGCGCCAAGCTATTCTGGCACCACCCTGAAACTAAAACCATTGGTCTATATCCTTATCTATAAATACTATAATGTAGCTTGCATATGGCAGTGTACAAATTTGAATCTTTTAGCATCAGTATGATATGGGTTAACTCTGAAAACTCAACGAACTAGATGACTTCCATTCTATAGAATGGAAGTCATTTAGTTCTGGGAGTTTAAGAGTTGGCAAACTTGACAAGTAGAAAGGTGATTAGTAAATCTGTACTGTGCACATATTACAAAAAGACACACTCATCCAGAGTGCAAGTGTCAAACAAGTGACAATTACAAAGAGTAACTACAACATATGACTGTTAAAAGTTATATGTGCACTGTTCTGTAATTTTGGACCTTATGGCTTTCAGCCACACAGTCGAAATCACACACCAGTACTCAGTACTAAGTTTAGTCAGTCATAATTTCCTTTGAAAACATCACATTTAGTTGTCAGATTATTAGTCATCACAAATGATAATCAAATGAAGGACACCACAACGAGACTTACAGGAATCACCTTGACAAAAAGTGCTACCGACAGCCAAAGGGTTCAAGACATGCAAAGCACAAAAAGTAAGGGAAATAATGTTTTGTGAAAAGCAGCTCAGACCTCAAGATGTTCTAGAATGTAAGGTGGATTGGTCATGCCCAGACGCATTCGTGCACCTTCAGGAATGACCTCAACCAACTGCCATAGCAACTGAGGCAAGGTCACTCCAATGTCATGGCCATACGCTCCAAGGTCTTCTGAAGTCAGCCAGATCTCTACAACACCCTCTGCACACACAAGAAACATGTATAATAAGACAAAATGCCTTCATTCTATTTCTGAAATTCACATTTCTTCTTTTTTTATTAAACAGCAAAGCCACTGTGGTGTTGTATTTGTCTTTTACAAGCATTTTTCTTCTCTTTGTTGGGATTTTCTTTGTATTTTACACATTCAGCAGTCACCTTTTTGGTCTAGATTAACTCATTCAGCCCAACGGCCATATTTTCCAAATTTTGGAGGTGTCATCTAATGACTATGCACCAGTTGCAGGAGATGGATCGACCATGATAATTCAAGGGCAGTGCCAGGTTAGCTTGGCACCAACAGGCACCAAGCTAATCTGGCACTGCCCTTGAATTATCATGGTCAATCCGTCTCATGCTGTAGTGCGTCAGGGTTGAATGGGTTAAAGCCTCTATGGCTCGCATGCTCTCCTACAGCTGCAGCACAGTCTTTGTAGACGCCTCCCTAAGTCATTATCAGGTGTTAATGAGTAATTACACCTCACCTGTGAAAGACTGCCGCGCCCTCTCCACAATGTCTTCAGGCGGATAGCTGCCAAGGTCACCACGAGCATGTTTTGTTTTGCAGTAGGTGCACTGGTTAAGACACCTGTAATGTAAAAGGAATGAACAGTGTATACAAATGCACTTAGGAAACATCATATAAAGAATAATTAACCCATTCAGCCCTGACACACCACAGCAGGAGATGGGTCGACCATGATAATTCAAGGGCTGTGCCAGATTAGCTTGGCGCCGAATCTGGCACTGCCCTTCAATTAACATGGTCGATCCATCTCCTGCAACTGGTGCACAGTCATTAGATGACACCTCCAAAATTTGGGAAATGTCAGGCTGAATGAGTTAAACCATTTAAACATTTTTGGGTTGTCTTTTTCAATAATATTATTATCATACACAACACTTCAGCCTAGCATGACAGAAAAGATTATTTTAGGCATAAAAAGGTCCGCTTACCCGGTGTTGATAGCAATAATTTCAATAAGCGGATTTTTGCGAATTTTGGGTAGATTCAGTGATGCTCCTCCAGTTTTCTTTCCAGACTGCTTCTTCTGTCCAAATAACCGCACAGTGTGACCTGTGAATATTTTAAATAAACAAGAAAGGCTGATTTACATATGTGTGACCTTTGTGACAAGGGCTGGCTTCTGCAGCAGCAAAATCCATGTTTTCTGAAAATGTAAGCATTTTCATATATCTGTCAACCCCCCATGACCCTTGACCTTTGTGATGAGTCAACTAAATCAGTATGCATAGGAAGGTCTTATCATCAGCTATCTTTGTACCAAATTTGGTTGAAAGATTTGCCCAAATTTGGGAATACCTACATTTTTATCAAAAATCAGCATTTTACACACATTTGCCAGCCTCTTGTGACCCCTTGACCTTTCCAATGGGTCATCCAAATTAGTATGCATAGATAGGTCTTACCATCAGATATCTCTGTACCAAATTTGGGTTTGAAGTTGTAAATAGTATTTGAGAAAAAACATCTTTTGTCAAAATATGGCTATTTTAGACCTATTTTCTGAGCTCTCGTGACCCTTGACCTTTTCGAGGGATCAACCAAATAAGTGTGCATAGAAAGGTCTTCCCATCAGGTATCTCTGTAGCAAGTTTGGGTTTAAAGTTGTGAATAGTATTTGAGAAAAAACATCTTTTGTCAAAATATGGCTATTTCGGACCTATTTCCTGAGCCCTTGTAGAGAGACAACAATAGCGAATACAAAAGCTTTGAAATCAATAATGCCGCATCGATCGATAAATCACGCCATAACCGCATCGACCCCCCATCACCTCCCCACCATCACCAATACACCCTGTTAATCCAGTACAAGTAACCCAGGGTAATCACACTACTCAGGAATGTTTAAAAGCCCCAGGCCTGTCTCTCGTTTCCACATGGTTAATCAACTGTCTGTCTTTATGAGTTAGGCTAGCAGAGTTTAACGGCATACATTTGCCACGCCATGTCTGGGCCTGTTAGGTTTTGTAAAGAAAATCGACCCCACCTGCGCTAAAATTTATGTAAAGGGACAAGCCGCAAATTCAATCGTGCCTTTCAAACTCTGCAGAATGATCTCCGACTCCAAACGCAAACATCTTAAAAACAAAATCCTGGAATTCACTTCTTCCAAAACCCTCTACGCTACCATGAACACACTCCTAACAACTCTCCTCTTCCCAACACACACAGCAAAGAAGAACTTCCGTCCGCTTTTTCCTCCTATTTCTCCGACAAAATCTAAACTTTGCGCAACACACTTGACACTCTGCCTTCTCCGCCTTGCCTTCTTGACCCCCCCTTTTCCGGCACTCCCCTCTCGTCCTTCCGCCCCGTCTCTCAGGATGAAGTCCTCAAGACCATAAAGTCCATGCCTTTCAAAACCTGCGAACTAGACCCCCTCCCAGCTTCCCTCTACCGGGACGGCCTCCCAAAACTTTTGCCCTTCATTACCGACATCATCAACACATCTCTAGAGAATGGCTCCGTCTCCGATATCTTCAAGTCCGCCATCGTCCATCCTCTCCTCAAAAAACACAACCTCGACCCAAACGAACTCAAGAACTACCGCCCAGTCTCCAATCTCTCTTTCCTGTCCAAGCTTCTTCAGAAGGTTGTCCTCAACCTCCACCTCGCCGACAACAACCTCCTCAGTCCCTTCCAGTCTGCCTATCGCAAACATCACAGCACTGAAACAGCCCTTCTACATATCCTTAACGACCTGCTTCTCTCCACTGACTTGGGCAACATCTCCCTTCTTACGCTACTTGATCTCTCTGCCGCCTTCAACACCATAGACCACTCTATCCTCCTCCACTGCCTTCACCACTCCTTTGGCATCACTGACTCTGCTCACTCCTGGTTTCTCTCCTACCTCTCCGACAGACAGCAGTCCATCACCATCGACGGCGTCTCCTCCAACCCAGTCAGGCTCTCCTGCGGCGTTCCACAGGGGTCCGTCCTGGGCCCAGTCCTTTTCACACTCTACACCTCCCCCCTGTCCAACATCATCCAGTCTCACCACATACACCACCACCTCTATGCTGACGACTCACAACTACTAGACAAAGACAAACTCGACAACACTCAGACACTACTGACTCGCACGGCTGACTGCTATGAAGACGTGAAAAACGGGATGACAGCAAACAAGCTCAAACTGAACGACGACAAAACGGAAGCCATGCTGGTAGGCACTCGCCAGAAACTTTCCCAGCTCCCTCCCTCTCTCCACCTTCAACTCGACAGCACCCCCATCTACCTCTCCGACTCGGTCAAGAACCTTGGCGTTATCCTCGATTCCTCGCTTTCCATGACCAGCTTGGTCTCCGCCACGGCCCAGGCATGTTATTTCCACCTCCGCCGCATCAGTCAGATCAGAAAATACCTCACTACCGAAGCTGCCACCAAACTCGCTGTCTCCCTTATCTTATCTCGCATCGACTACTGCAACTCTCTCCTTTCCAGCCTTCCTCACTCCACCACTCTCACTCTCCAGCGCGTCCAGAACAATGCTGCCCGCCTCGTCCTCAGAAAGAAAAAATCCGACCACATCACTCCCCTGCTCAAGCTCCTTCACTGGCTCCCCATCCCCCAACGCATCCAATACAAGATTCTGTCTCTCTGCTACAAATCCCTGAACAACTACGCTCCTGCCTATCTCTCCAACTTACTTCACCCCTACACTCCTCCCCGCTCCCTCCGCTCCGCCTCCGACCTTCTCCGCCTCCTCATCCCCCGCACCAAACTCAGCACTTTCGGCCCCCGCTCCTTCTCAGTATACAGTCCATCTACCTGGAACACTCTCCCACTCTCTCTCCGTCAGAAACACTCGCTCTCCTCCTTCCAGTCCGCCCTCAAAACTCACCTCTTTCAACAGTTCTAGCACTATATCACCACACTCCCCACCCCAAGCTGACCGTCGTAAGGTATCTTTCACTATTTGTGTTACGTGAGTCATTGTCTAAAGCGTGCGCATGCATGTGCGAGTTGTGAGTGCGCGCTTAGAGTTATAATTATTATAAGATAAGCGCATTATAAATACCGTAATTATTATTATTAATTAATTGAGTTTTTCAAACCTTTAAACCTGTAGACCGATATGTAGGAACACGTCTCTGTATGGGAAAGAAAACGCCCTTAACCTGAAGATATGTGTAAACACCTCCTCATATCACAATATAAAAAATCGTGACCCCGGCACATTCAAATAGGTTTTTAACAGTGAATGGAATAAGGGACAACACCCACAGCCAACCCCCATTAGCTCCTTACACAGAGAGAGACCTGCCATAAAGTCAGTGTTCATATGCTTTCTATCCGCTCTGTTTTAAGTCACTGGTTATGACAACAGACAAGCACTGGTGAAAGATTTGGGCGGGTTGGTTTTTGAGAAATTGCCAAGACTGGAGTTAAGTGGAACGTAATACTTATTTATAAGTTGTAGGTAACCTCTGCAGGTTTTTAAAAGTTAGTTGTCATAAGAACTTATTAATTACTTAACATAAGAACTTAGCAATTACTTACCCTACGTTCTTATAAGTTCTTACAAGAACTTGACCCCAGTCTTTAAGATACTCGGACAATTTTTTCAACTTACAGGGACAAAAAAATAACTTTTTTTTTCTCAATAGTACCCTGGCGGCAGAGCGGATGGGGCTAAATAGACAGGCCTAAGCAGTGTGAGTGGCGTGTCATCTTTCTGTGAAGTGTACTGAAATAATGAACGATTACCAAAACTGATTTTTATTTGCTTAAAAGATTTTGTAATTTTTCCCTGGTTTCCTGTACCCCGATTTTTTTCTCTTCCTCTAAAAAACTAACCTTCAGTTCTTCAACATTTACAGGGGATTGACTACGCATCTTATTCTGAATTTCAGACTTCTGTCGTTTGTAATTGTTCAAATCATATTGTACTCTCTTAAATTCAATATCGTCAATAAAATTGTCCTCCAAAGATTTACTGATAATAAGTTTCATACTGCTCAGCTTAGCACCAGCAAGAGTGCTCAACACTTCATGCTTCTGCAACTTTGTATGAAATCTTTTGTTAAGGCCTTCCAAACCAAAGCATAGCAGACCTGTGGCAATGCTAACTCTTTCAAGACCAACTCCAATTAAACTACCAATTCCAGTTGATATCAAAACAGTACCCCCTACAGATAATCCAGCTGAAACTGCACCCACAGCCATAGATGTGTTTTGTACAGAATTGAAAACTGTTTTATACCGTCTTTTACACGTGGAGTATTTGGCCTCTTCACTCTCCAAATATTTTAACGCGTCTGTAATATTTATTAATCGGAATGTGTCGGTAATGTTTTATCAGATACAATTGGCTCAGTCGTCTTACTCGTTGCAAGCGTCTCAGTAGGCGGTAGTTGCGGATACAAGTTCACCATTTTTTTTATTGGAAAATATTTTTTATTTAATCTGCAATTACATTTTGCAACTCGTCAAAAGTGTATAATTTGCTAGCATAATAAAATGAAACAAGATATATGTGTTCCAGTTTTATGTAACTTAGACGAACCAGAGTTGTTTTATCGACCACCACCTTAACAGCTGGAATACTGCTCGAAACATCTACATCTACACCTTTTCTAATAGCAATAAAGACCTTTGTTGACTCAGTCACTGTGTCATCCCACGTAAGTTTGATTCCCTGTGCAACATCTGCCTCTTTCACAAAAGTTACAGATCTCATGATAATTTCAAATACTACTGTCGCTTATCTTGCAATGGCAAAGTTTGCTGGCATAAACACAACAGAAGTATCTGTTCTATTCTTTCTATGTGTAAGAAGATACCGTCGTTTCTCATACTCTTGCACTTTTAGTTTTTCTCTGCTATTGTTGTCTGAGGCAAAACTTGGAACAAGGTTTACAATCAATGGTCCAGAGTTAACAACTTTTCTAAACACTAAGGCTCCTTCATCATCAGTATAAACAGAAGGACTAATAAATTCAAACTTTATGTCCCACTCAATTGTGGGTGCTGGTGTAGGTGGAACAGGAGCAGGAACAACTACCCACTTATTACTCACATTTTTTAAGATGTAGAGCGCATTATTCATAGGAATAGGTACAGTAACATCACGCAGCTGACCAAGTTTAGGAATTGATCTCTCTGTTCCGCCCTTCATGTCATCGATTACTTTCCACTTATACATGACAAATAAATCAAGTTCAAAACCATATACCTCCCCCTCTTTATCAAAATCCTGCACATCAGCCAAATCTTTCAGCTCTGTTACCGAATACGCGAATGGAATAATTTTCGGCTTTGTACCAACACTCATTTTTATCAACAAAAATAAAATTATTTAACTTCCAACACAACACTAAAATCATGCATCAGAACTGATTTGCCATCCTGATTAGTTACAGATAAACACAGTGAATCAAAGAAACTAGAACCCAATTTCTTAAACTGCACAGGAAATCTAACAATCACACTTTCGCAATAGGGAGCAGTTCCAGTCGACACACATCTTAACAAAGTCGAAGGCTTTCCATTGTGTACATTTTCAGTTGTGTTTAGTTCTTTTAAATAAACATTTAGCACCGTGTGTACTGACAAATGAACAGGATATCTTCCAGTTACTTTATCTTTTTTTGGTCATAGTAAACGCCTATCTATTGTCCAATCTACAACTGGAAAATAAATATTATTATTACCCAAAAACCCAAGTAATCTTACAATACTTAATGATAATGAATACTCACTATCTTTTGGAAATTCCAATGTAACAAGTAAGTTAGCCGGATTTAAAGCTGCTTTAATTTTAAATTCATTTTGAAACCATTCAGCTAAAGTACAAAAGTCATAATACCCAGCTCGTAAAACATTAGCTCCCTCAGTACTAATAAGCGTAGATCCAGCTACATAATAATTTATATCATCTTCTACATTAAACCATTTTACAGTGTAGAACATTTCATGGATAGCTACAGCCTTGTTACCATCTCGATTATCAATCCCATTAGTTAACCACACTGGTTTACTCGTGTCAAGATTTGTTAATGATATAAACATTTTTATTATCTCATATAAAAAAGCACAATGGAATTTAAATCGCCAACAAGCGTCACTACAAACGCGTTTCAATTTAATGTGGATGCCAAGTATAATATCGCCCCAACTTATGAACAGAAAATAATACAACTAAATCAGCTCGACATAGCTGTGTCTGAACAAGAGTTATTTCAAGTAAAGGTTCCCAATCTGTTTGACCAATATCTAAACCCCCCAATTACAGACGATTCAACGGCAAGAAAATGGACATCAAGCCCACTACAGATGTTTCAAAACCAGCTTAACTTTGCTGTACTGTGTTCAACTACTATAACTAACTCAACTACTGGCTGTGGTGTTTCCTTTACAGATCACTTGAATCACTCAAACAAACTAATTAGGTCTGTGTATCGTTTTCACACGTATTAGCAACTTAGAAGAATACTGTCAGAACTTCATGTCCCACTGCCCACTGAATCCAGTTTCAACAGGTATAACAACCCCATGGATATGAAAGCATTTGAACGCATCTGTAATGAGTTTAACATCAGTACCAGCCCTGGGTATGACTTTGCACAAAAACTCGATGATCACCACGGCATGGGTACATTGTATTATGCTACGAGTCACAGACAATACTCTCAAGATTACTACTCCGGTTACACTTCATTTTCATCAAAATCTGAAATCTGGTTAGGATCAATAGAACAGAAACAGTCTAATGCCTGGACCACATTTGTCTTAGACGGGAGTGACAGGTTTACTCAAGCAGGAGTCGAACGCGTAAATGAGTCTATCAGATTGATTGATTGTACATTGCTTAACGTCCCGACAGCAACAAGGCTTTCTCAGGACGTGCCTGCACTGCTTGTGAAAAAAAAAAAAATAAATAAATAAATAAATAAACAGAACATTGAATGTATGTCACCAGCCGGTCAAATACATTAAATAAACCTAACACATGGGGCCCAAATAAAGCTAAGAACGTATGTGTGGTGTATACTAGGTGCACAATCACTAACAAAATCAAACATTTTAAATGGGAAGATGCACACATGCTCCGCCATAAACCCAACTACCTTCGCTACAGTACTGATCAGCCAACTGACAACACTCCCTCTTATACCAGGCGAAGCATCCATTGCTTTCACAGCCACTTTCTTAAGGAAGTCTGATATATGTGACAACTGTTTCTTTACCCACGACTGCAAATCTTTTGGGTCTGAAGGAGCTGGACTTAGTGCCAGTGGAAGAGGACCACCACCAACCCCGGGCCCACCAGAGACAGCTAACACAACAGTACTGATAATAAATCCAAGAGCAGTAATTAAACTCGCAATTGTGATACCCTGCTCTCTGAAAAGTGTTTTCAATCTCTCAGCCAATGTTGTGTCTTCGTGAAATATTTTCTGAATAGTTTCTCTAATCCTGTTGACCTGTGTTTTCAGTTTTTCTCTTCCAATACTAATAACTTCTAATCGCCTTGATCTTTCTATCTGCAAATCATTTAATCTGTGTTGTATTCTTTCTTTTATTTCTGTGTCAAGATTCCCATTGTCTGCTGTAGCCAGTTTTTCCTTTTCTTTTTCTATGTGTTTATCAAGCTCACCTAGTTTGGCTACATTATTTACCATCTCACCTCTGATTGACCACAGTGATTTATCCAAGCCCATAATCTCCCGCATTGACAAAGGTGGGTCGTCTATTGTTTTCATAGCGTCATTTATTTGTCCTTCAGTAAATGAGGTTTCTTGTATTATCATGTTTGCTATTTCTGGCAGACTTGTTACTGTTGTCATTTCAATTTCTTGTCCTGTTGGTAACCTTGTTTGCGTGTTGTGAAGAGCGCTAACAAGTCGAGGCGCAAGCGGTGGCGCATGAGGACCGTGAGACCCCCCAATTCCAAGGTACCTTGCCAACCCGGAGTTACCACCGACTTCGCCTTTAATTGTACTTAAAACTCTAAACTTAGCAGGGTTATTTTTATGTGTTAGATGTACTTTATCTCTGTCTGTATTTACAAATAAGTGACCTTTTTCATATTCAAACTGATTAGGATCTACTATATCTGGGAGGGCACCAACACTGTCATAAAATTAGTTTACTTTATCTTTTAACAGTTCGCGATACACAGGAGAAGTATTTACCCAGACCTGCCTACCACCATTTTTTTTTATAGTATTCATAATCGCCAAAAATAGTATTCTTGGGGAAAAAATAGTATTTTCATACAATTGTAGCAGACTATTATCAAAACGTACAAACAATAGAAAAATCAATTTATACTGATAATCATCATCATCACAGGGACGTAGCGGGCATGAGAAAAGTAGTCCGGCGGTTTCGGAAAGTCGGAAACTATTTGAGGGACGATGGCGACCAGACGCTTATTTATTGATACTAAAATGTTCACTCTATTTTAAAGAAACAACATTCACATCCAAAGACAGACTTACCTATGATATGCTGGCTTGGAATCAAGAATTGGGAAATGTCACAATTGTTTAAATCCTTAATGTGGTCATGGGGAAATTAATCAATTAGTAAACAAACTCACCTTTCTGTAGTTGGAAGATTACAACATGTCAGAGTTAAAGATCGTTTGTTGTAGATGAGACTTGCGAAACAAAATTAAAAAAGAGATATAATCCATGAAGAAATGTTCATCACAAAAGCTTTGCATCTCCTGAATCAACTTTGACAGCAGACGTTTGTGTTGCACGGGATTTTTGAAGCACATTGGTTCTTAATAATAATAATAATAATGGCTACTTATATAACGCTTATACTAAAATAAGTTCTTAGTGCTTTACAGATAAAGAGTGGGAGCCAGAGGAACAAAGGATTCTGCAATACACACGCACACACACAGACAAACACACAGGTACATAACGGCCACTGACGGACGAAGAACTGCGCGCGAGCTACATTGGGGTATCGAACAGGTGGGTCTTTAGGGCAGATTTAAAGGCAGTGAATGAGGGAGAATGTCTAATATCTATGGGTAGAGAGTTCCAGACAACACTGAGGTCCAACGTGCGCAAAACAACGGTCACCTCTGTTTGCAGAGAGGGACTCTGAGAAGGCGCGCCGTGTCACTACTTGAACGGAGGGAGTGTATAGTTGAAGAAGATCAGCGAAATAGGCAGAGGTAGAGTAGTTAATCGTTTTGTAGCACAGACAGGTGATTTTATACGAGACTCGTTGTTTGACTGGCAGCCAATGAAATTGTCTCAGGATAGGAGTGGTGGGCTGATGCTGTCAGGCGTGGACGATAAGATGTGCAGCACAATTCTGAACTCACTGCAATTTCTGAATGAGAGACCGAGGGAGGCCAGCTAAGTAATCAATTGCAGTAATCAATGCGGGACAAGACTAAAATGACGACCAGTTTGGTGGTAGCTTCAGTAGTGAGGTAATGACGGATAGACCTGATGCGTCTTAATTCCAGAAAAGCAAGTTTGCAGACATGATTTACATGCTTTTTCATTTGAAGATCTTTATCAAGAAAAACGCCAAGATTGCAAACTGAATCAGAAAATGGAATAGGTGCGTCACAAATGCGCATAGAGTCAGGAGAATTGAGCAGCAGTCGAGAGGCACCGACAAGAGCTTCCGTTTGGCCCTCGTTTAACTGGAGTTTATTTTCACACATCCAGGACAATATCTGAGATACAGTTCTGACCATCTGAAATAGCCTGACTGGAGCTGTTTGAGATGCAGATTTCCGAAGTTGTGTATCATCCGCATACATGTGATGATCGGTTGAATGCGATGCAATAACCTGAGACAGAGGCTGAGTGTACGGCGTAAATAGAATGGGGCCCAGGAAGGAGCCCTGGGGGACCCCAAACTCTAGCGCAGCAGCTTCAGAAAGAGCGTTCTTGACAGAGACGTTAATCTAACAAAAAGACAGATAAGAGTAGAACTTACCAGAAATACCAAAGTAGTTTTCTAGACGCTGGAGCAAGATGGAGTGGTCAATGGTGTCAAACGCAGCTGATAGGTCTAACAGGGGCACGAACTCAGCTCAGGTTTTCATCATAGGCACTTACTAGGCCATTAACGACACAGAGGAGAGCAGTTTCAGTACTGTGTCCAGCACGTTAAGCAGACTGAAGTGGATGGACGAGATTGTTTGACTGTAGATATTTAGTGAGCTATGTCAGAACGACTCTCTCAAGAACTTTGGACAGAAAGGGTAGGTTTGAAACGGGGCGATAGTTCTTTAGCTGGTTGGGGTCAAGATTCGACTTTCTCAGGAGAGGTTTGACAACGGCTGATTTGAATTCTGACAGAAAGACGCCTCACTCGAGGGACTGATTTATGATTTTATGATTGGTTTCTTGACACATCCAGCTCAGAAAATGTCCTAAAAACGGTTTGCCTGCGTGCTGCAGAAACCACAATTAAAGTTGTTGGCAACACGAATCAAGTTGAGTGAGTCAGTTTTAGACTTTTGGACGTGGTTCAATCGAGCCTCGTGCATACGTGATCTTTTTTTTTTTTTTTTTTTTGGTACATCGCACACCACTGTGTGATGGCTTGATGTGACCAGCCGTATACCCATATGACAATTCACAAATCAGTCACGTTTTGAGTTAGCTGTCAGGTGTATTTTGGGCATGTTTAAGCCTTTATTGGCTAAGGGCTGCCTTCATCAGCGTGCTGACCCTTTTGTTTTTGTTGACTGAGTAAACCTTTGTTGTTAGGTTTTATGGTTTTGTGTTTTATTTTGTATTCTTCAAGTGAGGATGTACTCTCGCTCACACTATAACTTGGAAAGGCTAGTGGACAGTGGTAGTGTGTTCTTTTCATGTCGTGTCCTTAGTTTTGATTGTTGGTGGGACAATTCCGTGGTTGTCTGTGGTGTTTCGGGGTTCCGTCTAAGTATTCAAGCGCCCGTTGATCAATGATGTCGTAGGCGTACAAAGCTTTGCTGTATCTGCCCTCTTTAAAGTATACGAAGAGGTATTCCAGTTGTTTCCTTGCTCCCTTGTCTCTGCAAAGGCCCATGAAGTAGACCCATTCAAAGAATATCGTAGGGTTCAGTCCATTGGAGAAGATGAATGCGGCTAGTAGGATTGTTTGAAAGTGTGGGAGGTTTTTCGTCCTCACGTATTTTTTTTTTCCCCACCCATGTGTGTGCTGGTCCTACGTTTTCTTTTTCCCGTTGTTTGGGCGGGGGGGGGGGGGGGGGGGGGGGGGGGAGTTGGGGAGGGGGGGGAGGGGGGGGGGAGGGGTGGAGGGGACCTTGTATTGGTTGCGGTGTGGCGCGTAGAAATAAGATATTTCCAATGCCAGTTGGTTCAAGTTCTTATTGGGAGGTCGTTCTGCTTCGTTTAATGTGTCATGACTTGAGGCTGTTACCGTTTGGAGTCGGCTTGCGGCTTTTGCTAGTGGTGCCTCATGTCCTTCTTATTTCTGTTTTTTACCACTGCTAAATTGGTGGAGCTAGTGGTGCAGAAATCAGTGTTGTGTTGATGCACTTCGGCCAGTAGCTTTCGTTCTTGGCCGGCCGGCGATTTTGACACTTTTCTGTTTACCAGCCACTGCGAAGTGGTGCACCGAGCCATTGGCGCAAACATGCCATTTTTGGTAAACATAAATACACTTGCAAAGTTTTGACACCACGACAGGTTTGCTCTCTCTCTCTCTCTCTCTCTCTCTCTCTCTCTCGCTCTTTTTTTTTTTTTTTTGTCCAAAAAGTACTCCGGCGGTCGCCGGAGCGCCGGAGTGGCCCGCTACGTCCCTGCATCATCATCATCAGTCCCTTGCCCGAACTGGGCGTTGGGGGGACTGAAAGGCAGCAGCAGCAGACAGTGCTCTCCACTGAGTTCTATTTTGGGCGGTGGCAAGCAAGTCTGGCATCTCGAGTTCGGTCCATTCTTTTATGTTTGCGACCCAACTCTTTCTCTGACGACCTCGCCGACGACTTCCTTCGAGAGTGCCTTGGAGGATAGTCTTGGACAAGGTGTTGTGTCGGGTCACGTGGCCAAACCAAGCAAGCTTGCGCCGTTTCACGGTTGCCAGAAGGGGTTCATGTGGGCCCACCAGGGAAGTGACGATGCTCCGTACATATTCGTTGGTCTTGTGCTCGCGGTACGAGATGCGGAGCAACTTCCTCAGGCACTTGTTCTCAAAGGCCTGGATTTTCTTTTCTGAGTCTGCAAGCAGTGTCCAAGTCTCACAGCCGTAGAGTAGAATAGACACTACGAGGGACTTGTAAAGCCTGTACTTGATGGTGAAGCTGATGGAGTTACTTCGCCATATCCTGTCCAGCCTGGCCATTGCGGATGTTGCTGTACCTATCCTGATACGGATCTCTGCTATGCAACTACCGTCTTTGGACAGGGTGGCTCCCAAGTACTTGAAGCTATTGACCTCTTCTAGCTTCTGGCCGTTCATGTGAATGTTGCTGCTGCTGTCGCTTGTGGTGTTGATCATCACTTTGCTTTTATCCGTACTGATCTCCATGCCATAAGACCCTGCGCTACTTGAAAGTTTGTCTGTCAGGTTTTGGAGCTCACTATTGCTGCCTGCCATGAGGTCAATGTCGTCTGCGAATCGAAGATTGCACAGGGATCTGACACCAATAGAGATTGAAGTATGGTGGTCGTGGAGGGTTTCCTGCATGATCTTCTCCAGGAATATGTTGAAAAGGACAGGAGAGAGCAGGCATCCTTGATGGACACCGATCGTCGTCCTGAAGAACTCGCCTGACTGATTGTTAAGTAGAACCGCGCTGCAGGCGTTCTTGTAAAGCGCTTCTATCATTTGGATCAGTCCCTCCTCTATGTTGAACGATCTCATGACTTGCCAGAGTCCGTCGTGCCAGACGCGATCAAATGCTTTCCTGAAATTAATAAAGTTGTGGTAGAGTTCGCGCTGATGCTGCAGATGTTTCTCGATCAGGACGCGGCAGTTGAAAATCTGCTCTACAGTGCTTCTTCCAACTCTGAAGCCAGCCTGTTCTTCTGCCAGCAGTTCCTCGGCGAAAGTTTTGAGGCGGTTGAGAATGATTCTAAGCATTACTTTGCTAGGGTGACTTATCAGACTGATAGTTCTGTAGTTCTGGCACTGTTTCAGGTTTCCTTTCTTGGGGAGCGGGATCACTAGAGACAGTGTCCATTCTACTGGCCATTTCTTTTGCTCCCAGATCTTTTGACAGAGTGTAGTGAGGACCTTCGTTGTTACTTCTCCTCCATGTTTCAACAGTTCAGCAGGTACGTTGTCTACACCTGGAGACTTTCCTCCCTTCAGGCCGCGTACGGCTGCTTCCACCTCTTCAGCTAACACTGGCAGGTCTTCAGCCTTCCTGGCCCCAGCCTGGTTGTTTTGGAGGATGCTGGTGTCTGGCTCAGCCTTGTAGTTATACAAGTCTCGGCAGTACTCAGTCCATCTGTTTAGTACAGCAGTGTTTTCCGTAAGGAGTTGGCCGCTGCTGTCTTCGATGACTGTGGCTGTTCGCTGTTGAGTCTTGGTGAGGGTCCTTAGCGTTTCATAAGCCTTCTTGCTGTTGCCGTTTGCCATGCCCTCTTCCACGCTACAACACTGGTCTTCAATCCAATCTTCTTTGGCTTCTTTCATCCTCTTCCTGATCTTCTTGTTGACAAGTCTGTAATTGTTTGCTGATGTGAGGTCTTGGCCTCTCTTTTTCTTCCAGGCTCTCCTCTCATCACAGAGATCGAGGATGTCATCGGTGACCCAGGGCTGTTTGCGCTTCCTCTGCTTCCCCAGCACTTCTTCTGCTGTAGAAAGTAACACCTCTTTTATATTTCCAGCAAGGGTGTCTACATCGCAGTCCAAAGTAGCCAAGGCTGCAAATCTGCCTCCCACCTGGGCTTGGAAGAGCTCTTCTACTTCCGGGTCTTTTAGCTTCTGGAGGTCGAATCTGATGCGAGGGTTCTTGCTATCTCGTTTCAATGCCAGCTTCAACTTGAGGCTAGTAAGGACGAGGTTGTGGTCGCTGCCAATATCAGCACCAGGAAAGGACCTCGTTTGTGCTTTGTTAACGCTGGATTTGAATCGTCGAGGCAGCAAGATGAAGTCAATCTGGTTATGGACCAGGCCTCCTGGCGATTGCCATGTCACTGTTCTTGACTTCTTGTGTGGATGGAGGGTATTAGCAACGGTGAGACGGTGACTCTCTGCGAACTCTAAAAGTCGCAGGCCTCTGTCGTTTGTTTCTCCAAGGCCAAATTTGCCAGCTGTTCCTTCCCATTGTTGGTAGGCGTCAGGGCCGATCTTTGCATTCCAGTCACCGAGGACAGTCAGAATGTCTTTCTTAGGTGTTTTCTTGATGATGTTGTCCAGTTGTTCGTAAAATTCTTCTAATTCTTCATCATCATGATCTGCTGTTGGAGCGTATACTTGTATGATAGTGATGTTGTGCGGTCGGGCGGAGATGCGGATGGAGATTAGTCTGCTTGACACGGGGGTGCAGCTGATGACAGTTCCAGCCACCTCTTTCCTTACGATAAAAGCAACGCCATGTTCGTGCTTGGTTTCTTTTCCGCTGAACCAGATTTTATGGCCTTCATCTGTTGTTGTTTCTCCGAAGCCTGTCCATCGAACTTCTGCAAGTCCTACAATGTCCCAGCGATAGCGCTTCAACTCGTGGGTGAGTTCCTTCACTTTGCCGCACTGGTAGAGTGTGCGAACGTTCCAAGTTCCGATAGTTATTCCTTGCGTGGGCAGCTTGATGGTGGGTTTGGTTCCAGTAACACACTTGTCGCCCCCACCCTGGAGACCTCCAATGGGGTGCGCGGTCGTTGGTGATCCGGGCCCCGACCGATCCGGCATGTTATTCTTATTCTGTTGCTTGTCCATCAGTCCTTTCAATGGGCTTAGGCGAACTTGGCGGCGCCCGTCTCCTCTCCAAGTATTTCAACTGACTGAGAGACGCGTCAGCCCCTCACAACGTTTCGCCCGCCAGATAAACAGTCGCCAAAATGTCCACTATTTAGCATACTGTGGCAAAAAAATTCTGGCGTTTATCTTTCTTTGAGCTAGAAAAATCCACTCTCCTCCCTACTTTGCTCTGACATTTTGTATTTTGAGACTTTATTGACTGACACAACACGCCCGCCACCCCCACCCCCAACCACCACCCCCCCCCCCCCAAAAAAAAAAAAAAAAATAATAAAAAAATAAAATAAAAATAAACAAAAATGTTTTTAAAAAATATTTTTTATTTTTTTATAAAATCAAAAATTTTAGGCATCAATCGTATTTTCGTATTTTGAAAAAAAAAATCGTAAAAACATGCCCAAACATCGTACGGTAGGCAGGTCTGATTTACCATTCCAGTCATATCTGTTACACTAGTATCTGAGACATTCATGACATTCATTTCAAAATCTTCATGATTAAATCCTCCCGCTGCCATCGTTTTTATTAATTTAATATTTTTGATTTTTGCATAATAAAATGACATTGTCATACGGATCAAAGTTAGACCCATATAGAAAACTACGTGAGCCTCTTGGTGTTAAGGGCATTAGGTAATCAATTGTCATCACAAACAATCCAAGTACTATCGATCAAAACCAAGTTCTTACTGTCAAGTTTCCGAACATCTGTATGATGTAAGGATCGGACAAAATACCTGAAAAACAAGTATGCACTTTGGCTGGACCTGCGTAGTACAGACGACGACTACCTACATGGGTCAGGTCGAACTGTTGAGAACCGTAATGATGGAATTACAATCCAAATACAAAAAAAAGACTGAAACCGCTGCAGCAATAAATATATATTTGTATCTGATTTATGACGCTCAACTCAATATTGCAGAAAGCAGACTAAGTGGACACGTGTATTAAAATTATAATTAGTATTAAAATGAACTTGCTGACACTCAACCCACACTTTTGTTTGTTTCGCGGTGCCACAGGCTGCCGTAAAACTGAATTTGTACTTGACCTCTTACAAACAAGATACATCCACCATTTCGAAAACATTGTGATATTTTGCCCTACGATCAAACACAACAAAGCTTACCACAACCGTTTATTCATTTGAGCTGACAACAACATTTACTTAGTCGACCCTGAGAAAAAACTAAATGACTACCTACAGTATTTTTATAAGCAATTTGAAGGACAGTCAACTTTGTTCATAGTCGATGATTGCTCTGCTGAGAAAGACATTGTCAAAAAGAGAAACACTTTAACAGAAATTGCCTTCAGTGGCAGACACGCAAATGTCAGCGTCTGGATTCTCACTCAAAAATATAATGATGTACTAAAAGATTTTTGGGAGCAACTAAAGTTTATTTGTTTGTTTTACTGTAAGGATCATGACAGCTTTGAAGACTGTCTCAGAGAAAACGATGTTATCCCAAATAAACATGAATGAGACATTGTAAAAAACAAACTGAAATTGACTAAGCATCTAAAGCTTATCTTAAAGACAGACCATAAAAATGACAGACAGACAAATCATGCAAAATTGGCCTTTTGGTGAAATCATAGATATTACATACTACTTTAAAGATGTTAAATATGTAAACGGGCTTTAAAAAAAGACACCTGGAAATTTATTTATAACACCAGTAACACTGTACATGTCAGGTAATATAACTTTGGGTGTCGATAATCCATTTAAACCATCAATAATACAAAAAATAACTGTTAATATTAAGACACAAACTTTTACTGTTAATGAATATTACAGTGGCTGGTTTAATGCAGTGTGTAATGATTTAGTGAAAGAACTAAACCAAACAAATTTGTAATTTTTCCAGTGTTACAGTTAATAAAATGGTATTACACATAGAGTCAGTGTTAATATTATTTATTTGATATTTTGTTGGACAAATAAAAATGACGGACAATGCTCAAAGCCCTGGCTCGTCAAGCCCTGGTCCATCTGGCTTAAGAAACGTGTTTCACACAACAGACTTGCCTATATCCAACACTTACAATGTCTATGAATCGATAGAAAACTCTTTTTCTGTCATACAAGATAATCTTCTTACAGGAAGTGTAAAGATTCAGGTTGTTGCCAAAATAGAATTTACTAGGGTAGATGGTGAAGTGATTGTATCATATATCTCGACGAGACAACACACTGTTAATGCAAGAAGAGACAGACTGTTGCTCGACTTCCTCAAAGCAATTGACAGTGCAAGAATGAAGGGGTCTGGTGGGCATGAAGGTCGTGTACATGAACTACAACTAAAGCAGTCAAGATATCATCCTATATTAGGCAAATCATGGTTGCCACTACAAACAGAGGTTGCAAACAAGAAGGCTGTCGTCAATATTCAAAACAAAGATAATCAATGTTTCATGTGGTGTGTGCTTGCCAAACTACACTTTGTAAAAACAAGACCTGATCGCGTATCTAACTACACCAAATTTGTAAACGAACTCAACTTCAGTGGTATAGATTTCCCTGTTAAAATAGAAGATATAGAATTGTTTGAAGAACTAAATTCTGGCATATCTGTGAATGTGTATGTGTGGGATAATGACTCTCCTAACAAGTTACAACCCATTAGAGTGTCACCACTTGCTCCAACCTATGGTCAGTCAGAAGATAAACATGTTGACATGTTAATATGTTCCGATGATAACTTTCACTACACAATTATCAGGAGTATGTCACGACTAATTCATGATCATGTATCAAAACACAATGGCAAACAGGAATTTTGTAAAAGATGTTTACTAAGGTTTTCTTCTATAAAAGTTGCCTATAACCATATCAAACACTGTAGGTCAGCTGATGACATTTCAAACAATACTTAAGTATCCAGATCCTGGTAGTCGTGTATATTTCAAGAACTATGGGAATCAGCAAAAGCTGCCATTTGTAGTGTATGCTGATTTTGAATCACTGGTTGTACCATATGAAGGTCCTGTTCCAGAATCATTACCAAAGACTGTAAAGTTGAGTGACCAAGTGGTGTGTTCTTTTGGATACATTCTTGTCAGGTCAGACGGTGTGCATACCGAACCTGTTATCTACAGAGGTGAAAATGCAGCATGTCTATTTTTAATAGAAATGAGACAATTGTATAGTCAGGTAGTACAGTATCTCACATGTCAGATGCCTTTGGTGATGACAGAAGAAGACAAACTGAATTTTGATACAGCTGTGACGTGTTGGATATGTGAACAACCCCTGGGTTGTGATAAAGTTCGTGATCATGACCACATAACTGGGTGTTACAGAGGTGCTGCACATAACAATTGTAACTTGTTATTAAAAATAGATCCTAAGACATATAAGTTACCAATCTTTTTCCACAATCTCAAAGGATATGATTCACACATTATCATGTGTGCTATAGATGAGTCTTACAAAAACATTAGTTGTATTGCCTAGACAACTGAAAAGTACTTGATTTTTAGGCTGGACAACAAATTAGTGTTATGACTCCATGCAACATTTATCTTTAGGGCTTGCTAGTCTGGCAGATGGTCTGACTGAGTTTCCAATAACAAGTAAATATTTTGAGCCCGAGTTAATCAAAAAAGGAGTCTATCCCTACGAGTACATCAGTGAGTGGGTTGTGTTTGAGGAAAGGAGTCTGCCTCCAAAAGAGAAATTTTATTCTACACTAAACGGTAAAGGTATTTCTGATGCTGAATACCAGCATGCTCTCGATGCATGGGGTAAACTAGGGTGTGAAACTATTGGTGACTACCATGACCAGTACTTGAAAGCTGACGTATTTGAAAGTTATCGTGGAAAGGATTTGTTGCACTATGGTCTTGACCCAGCCTGTTACATAACTAGTCCTGGCATGACATGGGATGCATTTTTAAAATCCAGTAAGATATCTATTGACCTGTTGTCTGATCGTACGATGGGTGAAATGGTGGAACGCGGATTGAGGGGAGGCATTAGCATGGCATCAAATATTTATGCCAAAGCTAATAATAAATATCTTACCGACTTTGGCCCCTCAAGGTCATCTAATTATATCTTGTACAAGGACGCATGTAACTTGTATGGGTTCGCGATGGCCGAATTATTGCCCTTGAAAAACTTTCAACTGCATGATTTGACACAGTATGACATAATACACTTAACAAACTATATTATGAATCATGACCGAAACGACGCAAAGGGTTAGATCTTTGAAGTCGACTTCGAGTACCCACACCATCTACATGATTACCACAATGATTATCCATTGGCTGTTGAGAAAATGAATATTACTGAGAAAAAAGAAGACACTAAACTAGCCTGTTTTGGAAAGACGATGGAAAATCCTCATCACCACAAAGATGTGAGACTGGTCACAACTGAATCAGGTGCAATTAAACTTACAGGCAAGCCACAGTACACCGGGTACAAAGAGTTTCATCCGTCATTGTATGCAGTGTCACTCAAAAAAAAGATTGTTAAACTGGACAAGCCAGTATTCATTGGTATGGCAATACTTGAGTTATCAAAACTGTTCATGCTTGAATTTTATTATGATTACTTCAAACTAAAGTATCCTGAGTGCCGTCTGTTATACACTGACACTGACTCGATGATCATTGATGTGCCTACTGAAGACTTTTATGAAGACATGAAAACAGAGTTACATATGTATGACACGTCTGACTACCCTACAGATCACCCGTTGTACAGCACGCAAAACAAGAAAGTGCCTGGGAAGTTTAAAGATGAACTGAATGGAGTGCCAATAGTTGAGTATGTTGGACTGAGATCAAAAATGTATTCTATACTGCACCAGAAGGGAAGTCAGTCGAAAGCAAAAGGATTTTTTTTTAAAAACAGCGATAAAAAATAAAGTTATCCGTCATGAACATCACAAGCAAGTATTAGATGGTGCATTAATGCCTGATTATCCTAACAAGTCACTGAGATCAAACAAACACAATCTTGAATTGATCCAAACACATAAGAAATCACTGGCAGTAGGGGACACAAAATGAGTGTTTCACACTAAGGAAAAGGCTTATGCACCTGGGCATTACATTTAAGTTATCTGAACAAATAGCTGATGAATTAATCAACGAGTTAGTTAATGAAATGGCTAAAAATGAATAACAGTGTCTGGGGGGATAATCTGTAATTCTTCTCTGACAAATGCCCTTTGTGGCGCAGGCTCATACAGATAATAAATCGGTGGGTTACCGGGAACTATTTTTTTTATATTGTGTACGGACCTAGACCAAATGGGGTCGGTTGCTCTGCGCCTGACGTCGTTTTCTGATTCTCCGGGTTGATATAGATATCTCACCTGTTTTGTAAACAAGCTTGTGTCAGGGGCCAGCGACGGTCCCGACGGTGGCGTTGTTTTTGGCTCTGTGATTGTTTTCAATTTAATAGCATCAGCGGGTTTTACATAACCTTCGTTATTCATTGCTTTTATCACAGACGGTAATCTTTTTACACACTCAGTGTTACATGTGAGTTCCTTAGAATACTGGTAGCTGAAAAGTCTCTCTGATAATTGCTTGTTAAAGTTTTCAACTATTGCCTGAGATCTGTGCACGCCAGGTATCCCGCATCTAACCAGTACGCCATGCTTCGCAAATAACTGATTAACGGCGCCCTTAAACTCACTCCCGTCATCGACCTGCACAAGTCTGGGAAATTCTGAAGGGCCTCTTTTATAGATACTTGATAACGCTGTCGCAACTGTACTAGCGTTTTTGTCAGTTATGGGTTCGGCATCCTTATACCTTGAAGCTATGTCAACAACAGTTAGTGCATACTTGTAACGCTTTTTTCTTATTGTATCGTGCGGTAAGAACAGGAGGTCCATTTGATGGGTGTCATTGGGGGTAGTGTTTTCAAAATGAGGTCTTGATATTTTTCTTGGAGCAGGGAGATAAACCTGCCAAATAGCCTGTTTTTGTAATCATTGTTTAATTTGATTGAGTGTTACATCACCGCCCACAGGGACATGTCATTTTTTAATCGCGGTTTTACCCTTTCAATATCCAAGTGGGGAGCAATATATTTTCAATAGTTTATTTTCGTCTGTCATTTTTTCTAGCAATATAAAGTCCAGTAAAATATACAAATGTCATTCCCACTAGAACAAAGATTATAGTAATCGCTAAGTTTTGGCTTTGGGGTAGACATGTAACGAGAAAAAAGTCCCTGATTGCGTCGTCGACATTTAAAAATGTATGCTGCGTGTGACCTAGTCTGAGTTTTTTATTGATAAAATCAAGTTTTTCTATTCTTTGTTTTTCATACTCCTGCTGGGCTTGGGCAAGTTTTTCAGATACCTCATTGTGATGTCTCATTTCTTCTGCAGATTCCTCTCTACCCACTTTTGAAAAGAGATAATTTGATCCGCTAAATGCAAGTCATAATAGCTAAAGTCGCCATATTATTTATTTGCATAGAAACATTTTCGGGAATAATTCCTTGCTTGACGAGAAAGTCTTTTGTTCAATTGACGCTGTTACAACTGCAACTAGCTCAGCTGTATCTTCGAAGTCTAATCTACTCAAGTATGCAGATCTCATTTTGAAAAGACTTTTTCCCAGCATAGAGTAAGCATTGTTTGATTGTACATTGCTTAACGTCCCGACAGCAACAAGGCTTTCTCAGGACGTGCCTGCACTGCTTGTGAAAAAAAATAAATAAACAGAACATTGAATGTATGTCGCCATCTGGTCAAATACGTTAAATAAACCTAACACATGGGGCCTAAATAAAGCTAAGACCATTTAGCAACACACATCCAATATCAAGAGCTACGGGCAGTGCAGACAGTAGGGAGAGTTTTAAAAAGGCAAATACAGGTGAATGGACAAAGGTTGATTGTACATTGCTTAGCGTCCCGCCAGCATCAAGGCTTTCTCAGGACGTGCCTGCACTGCTTGTGAAAAAAAAAAAATAAACAGAACATTGAATGTATGTCGCCAGCCGGTCAAATACATTAAATAAACCTAACACATGGGGCCTAAATAAAGCTAAGACCATTTAGCAACACACATCCAATATCAAGAGCAACAGGCAGTGCAGACAGTAGGGAGAGTTTTAAAAAGGCAAATACAGGTGAATGGACAAAGGGTAGACAGAAACACATGCCCCAGAATAGAGAGAAAAACTCACCCTGTGGGGCTGACCAGGGTGACCCTGGGAACTAAAAAGTACCTAACCCCACCCAAGTCCCCCAGGGCAGACCCGGGTGGGGTCTAAATAAAGCTAAAACCATTTAGCAACACACATCCAATATCAAGAGCTACAGGCAGTGCAGACAGTAGGGAGAGTTTAAAAAGGCAAATACAGGTGAATGGACAAAGGGTAGACAGAAACACATGCCCCAGAATAGAGAGAAAAACCCACCCTGTGGGGCTGACCAGGGTGACCCTGGGAACTAAAAAATACCTAACCCCACCCAAGTCCCCCAGGGCAGACCCGGGTGGGGGAATGGACAAAGGGTAGACAGAAACACATGCCCCAGAATAGAGAGAAAAACTCACCCTGTGGGGCTGACCAGGGTGACCCTGGGAACTAAAAAGTACCTAACCCCACCCAGGTCCCCCAGGGCAGACCCAGGTGGGGGTCATAGAGTAAGCAGCGGCTAGCCCGCTAATTACGGCAGAGTGATAGACAAGGTTCATTAAGTTTTTTGTTTCGCTCATTTTCTAATGCAATAAAAATTAAAATAAAAAATTTATTCACTGCATGAAAAATGGGTCGACAGGTTTTGGCGTTACTGGTAATGTGGCGACTTCTGGTTTTGTTTTTGGAGTGTCTGATCTTTTGGACACTGTTCAAGTGTGGGGTTTGTATTTTTTCCATAGCCTGTAACCTGCATAACCAAATCCAACAACAAATCCGGCAACTATATATTTTGTTGTTTCGGGTTTAGACTCGGCTGTTTGTCTCTCACTTTGTTGAGTTAGTTAGTTATTTGGGTTTAACGCCGAGCAGGCGACTAAGGCCATCTCACGGCGGCACTTTGTTGAGGCAGTGATGAGGGTGTTGGTCCTGACGGTAGTGACACTGGTGCCGGGGTCGTGGCTGTTGGTGGTCCTGACGGTGGGTCAGTTACATGTGTCTTTTCCAATAGTTCTAACTTTCTTTGTTTGTTTAACGCAGCTACTCTTTTTCCAGCCTCAACCCTGCCTGGGCTTTTAGTCTTAGTCACCGTTTGAACCTGTGTCAAGACAGGACTCGGTTGTGCAGTCGTCTGGGTCTCGTCCATTTTCTTCTGCTTTAAAATTTATTTTAGAAAAATCAATATGACTCCCAGTAACTTTACAAGCAAAGTTACCACAGGTGCAAGGTAATTGCCAAACTTGTAAAACATGACGCATGCTAATTTGCCAATTGAACTTGAAACAATAGGGTTGCTTTCAAGGTCGTGTGATTGACTGTCAGTGTCTACAGGTAGAAAGCGAATCACTGCTTTTGTGTATAGACAGACAAGAGATCGACTTAAATCACGAGTCATTAGTGAAGCGATGTGATTGTCATATTTAGCATGAAGTTTATTTAACTCCTCAGCCATGAGGGATTCTGTCATGTATTGTTTACCGAGATAAGCTTTTGATATGCCTGAAACAACTACAGACAAAAGGCGCTGTTTTTTAGAGTCTAAGTCTTTGCTATCTACAGCGCTAATATCACTCAGTAATAGTAATTCGTCTTGGTTCATTTTATAATGAAATTTAAAAAAAAGTGAAACAAAATTCATGCACTTACCTTATGTTTCGGTTGTTTAAGATAAATTCTTAATACTTTAATCTTTGCTTGCGAAACACATTTTACAAGAAACACATAAGACATCCTATGCTTCATGATCACGTTTGTCGAATGACTGGATTGGACTGAAGGGTGGCGCTTATAGAAGGCGTTTAATATTAGAGGGCAAACCCAGACAGTCTAACACACACAGAGAGATAAAACACCACTCATGCCACTCACACCTGTCTATTCACAGAGCGGCAATCAATTACTGTGCTAACATCAAGTTGAAAGCCTACACTGGCATTGAGTTTCATCTGTGAATAAAACACAGGCATCTGATAAGCACCACCATACTGTTTACTAGAAAAGCATATTTTTTAAAGTGTATTATCGGGTGCCTGTATAGTGCGTAGAACTTGATTTCTGAAAAATCAATTTTTCACAAATGGCCAGGTAATGCTTTTCAACACACGTCTGTTGTCATAACCACCGACTTAAAACAGAGTGGGTAAAAAGCATATGTTCACTGACTTTATGACAGGTCTCTCTCTGTGTAAGGAGTTAATGGGGGTTGGCTGTGTGTGGGTGGATGTTGTCCCTTATTCCATTCACTGTTAAAAACCTATTTGAATGTGCCGGGGTCACGATTTTCGATATTGTGGTATGAGGAGGTGTTTACACATATCTTCAGGTTAGGGGTGTTTTTCTTTCCCATACAGAGACGTGTTCCTGCATATCGGTCTAGCGGTTCAAAGGTTTAAACGGCTTGATTAGTTTGAAAGGCACTATTGAATTTGCGGCTTGTCCCTTTACATAAATTTTAGTGCAGGTGGGGTTGATTTTCTTCACAAAACCCAACAGGCCCAGACATGGCGTGGCAAATGTATGCCATTAAACTCTGCCAGCCTAACTCATAAAGACAGACAGTTGATTAACCATGTGGAAATGAGAGACAGGCCTGGGGCATTAAACATCCCTGAGTAGTAAGTGTGATTACCCTGGGTTACTTGCACTGGATTAACAGGGTGTATTGGTGATGGTGGGGAGGTGATGGGGGGGTCGATGCGGTTATGGCGTGATTTATCGATCGATGCAGCATTATTGATTTCAAAGCTTTCGTATTCTTTATTGTTCTCTCTCTCTTGTGACCCTTGACCTTTCTGAGGGGTCATCCAAATTAGTATGCATAGATAGGTCTTGCCATCAGGTATTTCTGTACAAAGTTTGGGTTTGAAGTTGTGAATAGTATTTGAGAAAAAGCATCTTTTGTCAAAATATGGCTATTTATCACCTATTTCCTGAGCTCTTGTGACCCTTCACCTTTCCCAGGGATCAATCAAATTAGTACATATAGGAAGGTCTTACCATCAGGTATCTTTGTACCAAGTTTGGGTTTGAAGTTGTGAATAGTATTTGAAAAAAAAAATTATGTCAAAATATAGCTATTTTTTACCTATTTCCTGATCCCTGTGACCTTGACCTTTGTGAGAGGTCACTCAAATTGGTATTTTTAGAAAGGTTTTACCACAAAGTATCCTTGAGCCAAGTTTGAAGAATGTGGCTTGAATAGTCTCCGAGAAAATGCCAACGTTAAATTTTACCACGGACGACGGCGGACGGACGATGGATGGATGGACGACCACTGGGCCAAAACAGACTCACTTTTGCTTCGCACGTGAGCCAAAAAGAAAAGGTGTAAACATGCCACTCTCGAAATCTGGTCAGCCCTCTTGTCCTCTGTGTACAAGTACACACAAATAACAATGTAAATGAAAATTCACATTTTTTATCTGCTATACTTGTTCACAGAACTGTAGCTTGTACTAAACTCTCAGCAAAATCAGTGAAAGGTTTAGATCATGAACGACTCAATTATGATGCCATGAAAACAGGCTTTGAAAGTAATTTGATGGTACACTTGACACAGTAACCATCTCGACCATGACAGTTCCAAGGATGGTGCCAGAGCAGGTGCCAAGCTGTGCTGGCATCATCCTTATACTGTCAGGGTAGGTCCATGCCGATTCAGATGAAACATGCAGGTGCTGAATGTGTCATTATTAAGCCCTTGACTGCTAACAAAATTTGAACATGATCCATCTGCATGAAGCATACATCCTTAAGAACCTGCACCGCTGCGTGGGCTCATAACGATCTATGGTTCTTGTTGACACCACTTTAAATAGACATTCCTGGGGTGGCTGTGACTCTTTGGCAAAGAATTAACAAATATTACAACAAGAATGGCAAAGCCCTTAACACATTCACGGCCAGCCGCATTTGGATGCACGGCTTATGCCGTACATCCGGATACAGCTGGCCGCAAATGAGTTCAGGCTCACATGCATAAACGATCCAATTATAACATAAGTAAAAGGTTAGCTCTTGTACCTGTGATGTTTTCTCTAAATTTATACATTTTTGAAATGTTTTGTAAAAGTGATGATAAAAGATAAATTCTACTTTTTTCACATCATTTGCCGATCTCTTATGACCCGTGACATTTTAATAGGGGTCATCCAAATACCCTGCATACAAAATATGGCTATTTTTTTTTTCCTATTTCCTGATCTCTTATGACCCTTATGAGGGTCAACTTAGTATGTGGAGAAAGGTATCTTTGTACCAAGTTTGGGTTTGAAGTTGTCAATAGTAAATGAGAATATAAAAAAAAATCAAAATATGGCTAGTTTTTACCTATTTCCTGCTCCCATGATCTTGACCCTTTGAGAGGTCAATGAAATTGGTATGTTTAGAAAAGTTTTGCCACAAAGTATCCTTGGGCCAAATTTTAAGACTGTGGTTTGAATAGTCTCTGAGAAAATGTCAACATTCAAGTTTACCATAGACGACAGACAACAAATAATGCACGCTGCCGTATGGACGACGCAGTACGGACGACGGATGGACAACCACTGGCCCAGAACATAGACTCACTTTTACTTTGTATGTGAGCCAAAATTACAATCTGTGTCAACTGACAAGTGAAGGGTTTACGCCAACCTTTTAGCGTCTCTTCCACCACCTCAACTACACGGTCAATTTGTTGCACTCCCACCACACTCAGACCCTGTCAGGAGAAACAAACAACACTACGTTAACCCATAGTATCCCAGAACTAAATGACTTCCATTCCATAGAATGGAAGCCAGACCCTGTCAGGAGAAATAAACAAACCTGTGTTAACCCTCTGATTCACAGAGCCAAATGACTTCCACTCCATACAGTGGAAGTCATTTTGTTCTTCTGGGAGTCAAAGTGTTAAATTATTTGCCTTCATTTTCGTACCCAGACTATTTGCTGCTCAGTGTATTTTGAAGTGATGGCTCTCAGACAACAGCTTTGAAATCACAGAAAAAAACACATGTACAATTACACAAAAGAACAGAAAATGACTAAATACATAAACACTGATAATCAAGATGGGAAAAGATGGGTTTTAAGACTGTGTTTTAAGACTGTAGGCGCCAAGCTATTCTGACACCAACCCTGAACTATCATGACCTTAGATCTGTCTCCAATACTGTAACGTAGACCGTCAAGGATGTCTAGAACAATTCATAGTTTCATCCTCAAGTTGTAATCAGATAAACAGAGTTACACTCATCCTTTCCTTCAAATAACAGACACGAGTGGTCTTACTTAGCTACTTCTGTCAGAAACGTGTCCTTGCCAACATCACACTCAATAGGTAGAGGTTATAATGAGAATGATAATTTTAATGTTATTAACTATGATAATGGTGGGCTGAGACATCACCCACTTGAATTCATTAGGTTCACTGCAAAACACACACAATTGACAAATTTCTACAATGACTGCATACAGTATTTTAATTTAAGCCTAATAATTATACTCAATCTATGACCTGCATATACTGAGCGTTTGGCTGTCCTTGAGGAACACAGCCAGCCAGCACTAAACGCTTGCCAGAGTTCTGCGCCTGTGTGATCTCATTTCGGAAATGGTCCTCCGCGGGACTCTTCACTGTGCATGAGTTTAGCAGCCACAAGTCTGCGCTGTCTTTATCATCTGCAGCAAAAAAAATTAAACATTAAACAGTTTAAAATTTCATTTCTAATTTACTCATTCTGCCATGATACACTACCACAGGAGACAGCTCAACCACTATCGTTCAAATGTGGTGTCAAAATAGCTTGGCCCCTCTAAGGGACAAACTATTTTGCCCTACCTTTGAATTGTCATGGTCTCCTAAACTGTTTGTTGCTATGTATTGTGCATTACCTGTGATTCTGAAGCCATAGGATGCTAACTGACCAGCCATGTATTCACTGTCAGAGTTATTGTGTGAGCATCCCCAAGTCTTCACATACACCCTTTGTGTACCTGCAAACAGATAAGAAGAATTTAAAACAAAAATGTGCCATACACATCAGAGAAATCGCAATAGTACTGATAGTGGTACACATTGTGGTGGTTAACTCAGCAAATATGTTGCCTCTCTCACGCATAAAACACCTGTACACCAATCCCCACCTTCACTCAGACTATCCTCACACACCCCCCCCCCCCCCCCCAACACACACACAAACATTGCATTTGAGATATTCCCCATTTGGGAAACATACTTTAATATACATCATGCAGGTCCTTACAGGAAAGAGGACTGATTCTCAGAAGCCCTACAGCTGCAAGGGATACCAATAATTAAAATCTGTCTGTTGAAGATGTAACAAGCTGGCTGAGGGTTGTGTAGCAGTAACCAAGTAACCATAGCAGGGATGGATCGAAAGGGGGCGGGGGAGGGGAGGGGGATTCCTAGAGGGTGCGGAACTCACCCACCCCTGACCAAAAATTCTTTAACACATCTCTGGCCAAGCAATTCAGGCAGAGTGACTTCTTTCCCTGGACCAAGAGATTTTTTACTTCAGCATTTCATGACTGAAAAACGGTCATGTCAGCTAAATGGCCTGAATGGTGTTGTTTTTGTATAGATTCAAAAGATTTGTTTAAAATATTGTGTATGAATGCTTCCTGATTTCCATACATTTTTTACTGGCGAGAGTGATAGCAAGATTGATTTGGCAGACTACATCAGTGATTAGGTTGAGTTTTGCAGTCAATAAGTCATATGACCGGAGGAACATAAAATCAATAGATCATTTTCAACAACAAAAATCACGTTTTCGGCATTTTCAATTTTGAAATGTCAGGTACAAAAAAACGGATGTTGTCGGCCTAGTCAAAAGTAGTGTACAACAAACGAAGAGAATACACTTGCATAATGAACACCCTCTTTTAACGAACTAATTACATATTCATCCTCCCCACAGCAGCACGCTCGGTCACCCCTGTAGCCTGTTCAGTAGGCACAGCGGCTTTGCGAGCCACTAATCATAATCGAGAAAAGGTTGAAATTGATTGGGTTCTTGCAAAGCGAAGCGCAGCCGCTGCGTCTACTGAAAGGGCTACTCAGTGTCAAATTATCAACTGTCATGTACAGTTCTACCTTAATCACACGTGTCGTTTGTGGGCGTGGTCTAGTAGTCTGATCAGTTGTCAAAATTGTCCGCTGTTTACGTTTTCGCTGTTTACGTTTTCGCGGTGCTTGCCTGCCATTTGGTTACCAGTCAAAGCTGTTTTCAGTTAGACTCAGTTTGAGAAACATGAGCCTGAATGGCACCAGTCAGAGGTGTAGATTTTCATGAACCCGTGGGCAGAGGTGACTCATGAGGATCTGTGCCTCTTGCAGATGTGGATTACTTAGTCCGCATCTACTTCCTCAGTTTGAATAACACTAAGATAAAATTAATCTCAAGCAATATGCATAGATTCTCTTAGTCTTAACGACCCTTAGGTGGTGAGGACTTTTGAACGTCTATGCCTCTTGCAGACTTTAGAAACTCACTCTTGCACTGGTTACATTCATCACGCAGCCAACTATACCTGTTATACTTGGTGTATAAAATACCAAACACAAGTAATTTTGGCAACTTCGGATTTTTATTTCTTTTTTGCTATTTTGCAATCTAATGTAATCAGGTTTGCATTTCAATGACTACCATTATATAATATGTTTTTTTTTTTCAGTAAACATGTGCAAGCACTGAATTTCTGTGCTACAGTGAAGAGCACAATGGTTTTCAGCAACAAGAACCGGTTTTCTGGCAGTACTGATTCAAGCTTTAGTGTCCAGGACACCAACCACAACACATTTTTGTCAAATTGTCATAGACACCCCCTCCCTCCGCCCTCTCCTAGAAAACAACAAACAAAGCAAGAAACAGATTGTGGTTGTCAGTATACAAGTAATTACATGATGTGCACTTCAACTACAAGACGCGAACAAGCAAGATCGAGTTACTGATTGTGTAACCATGAAATAAGAACGTTAGTTAGTTATTTGAGTTTAACGCCGAGCAGGCGACCAAGGCCATCTCACGGCAGTGAAATAAGAACGAAGGTTATATGTGTGAGCACGAGAGACCACTGATACATCAACTACAACATCTTACATTACAATATTTTGAACATCATGTAAAAATATGCATATTATATCTCTGCAAAAATTAGGAACCGGCAGCACTGACAACAGTAAAGCCATTTCCTTTGCTTCTATACACATCTATTATGAATACCTGAACTGCTGAACTGCATGAAAAAAAATTGGCTACAGACATCTAGACCCCTGTGGCACCCTCATACCTACTCCGAGGATCAAAATCAGCGTCAATGAGACCAACATGAGACTTAAGAGTTACTGCAGCCTGGGGACTGATGACGATGTATGCCTCTTACAGGCGGAATGCATTTTGCATCATGTTGGACCTGTACCTAGTCAGGTCCCATGCTTGCAGTATTGTTTACATTTGCTTGAGAGAGGGGGCAAGTGTCACCCATCACTGTTGGCAGCTGGCCTCCCCCCTCCCTAATTTTTAGGATGCACTCTGTTCATTGAGGTCTGACTGTGTAGGCCTATAGTGCACAAGAGCAGCAGCTAGCTGGCCATAGCTCTCTCTCTCTCTCATACATGCCAACTAACTCGGCGCGGGTCTCATTGACTGTCTAAAAAATGAATAAGTCATATGACGGGCTCACTGACAGAGCAATGCGTCATTTGAAATTTGTATGCGTCAATGACCGATGAGCATCCTATACACTGCTACATCATCAGCGACTACAAGTAGTGGGACTCGTGGCCAAAGTTTCAGAGAAAGAAACAAAATCAGTCAAACACTACCACCACCAGGAAGAAGTGTGAGGGGGCGTGGCAGTATTACATTTTAACGTATGAAACTCTTGCCACGAGTCCCACTACTTGTAGTCAATGAGGAATAGAACTGGTCATTGTCTGCCAAATCAATCTTCATATCACTCTTGCCAGTTGGAGGAAAAAATGCATAGAATCAATGTTCACTTTGTCGCTCCCATTCTCTAGCTACTTGAGTACTTCTTCTTTATTATCCGTGTCCATGATCTCACCAGCCACATCTTTTGTCATGAAACCTCGCCGATATTTTACCACCTTGACTTGCTTAACTCATTCTACCCCAACACCGAAATCCCAAAATGTTGCTGTTGTCCTCTGAAGACTGCATTGCAGTGCAGGACATAGATCTACCATGATAGTTTAAGGGTGATGCCAGAATAGCTTGGCGCCCATAGGCGCCAAGCTATTCTGGCATCACCCTTGAACTATCATGGTCGATCCTTATCTTGCTGTGGTGTGTCTGGGGTAGAATGAGTTAAATGCATGCTGAACACAAAAAATGGGAGACTAGAGTTATCTCCTTCCATAAACATCCACTAGGATTGCATGCAAAGTAGTGAAAGCGAAATATGTGTGACAAACAATTTTCTCATTTGCGGGCGAAGAGAAAAATTTGTGCAAACGATAACTTCTCGTTTGTGGTCAGAAATGTGTTGGAATGCCAAATCAAAGTTTCTTTTTGGGTAATGTGGAACACGCCCCCCCCCCCCTCCCCCAATTCAATATTCCAGTGGTTGGTGACAAGGTGCAAGAGGTCCTCACATGCTTGCACTGACGCCTAAACTACGCACCCCCCACTCGATATTCCGGTGGTTGGCACAAAGGTGCAAGAGGTCAACTCACACGCATTCCAGTGAGTGTGCCGTAGCAATTTTAGCACCTACCCGGGATGTAGCTGTCCCCTGATGCCTCCTCACCGCCATCCTTAGTACTGGTAGATCCACAACGTGTCTGTCGAGTTCTCCGGACCCGCAGCATAACGCCACTTTTGCTCCCCGCCCTCTCAGCCACTCCCACGTCATTCGAGGACACGATGTCCTCAATATCACCAACATCACGCTGTTCCGTAAAAGCTGGCATCGTGGTAAAATTAATATCCTTCGTGTCTGCTATGACTGAACATCAGAGCAGGCACATGAAAGCACTGAACTTGACGGGCACTTTGGGCACCTGCAGAAAAGAAAATAACGTGATCATACTGCTCACAGACATTGCAGATTAATAAGTCATGTTATGAGGCGCGACTTTCTTCCTTTTCCCAGAATATTCTATGTGCCTGGACTCCACAGGGCTCTAAATCGTACTGTTTTTATCCATGAGGGAACCAGTTGTCCACTAAACCGAAATTCTTTTCAGTCACGAAAGATTTCTAACCAAGGGACACTACCCCTACCAACGCAGGTTGTAAAGGTACCTAGGCGCCATCGTCGCTCTACCATGATTTGTGGTACCCAAGTGCCACCGCGGATATGCTACATCAAGTAAATGTTGTGGTACGTTTGTGTCATTGTTGGTCTTTGTGCTGGGAATCCAGTTGAGATGGCGAATGATCTGAATCGTTCTTACTCACGGTTCGATGCTAGCAAACTGTGATGACATGTGCCAGTCTATTGTGCCTGAACCTTTGTCAGTTACTGAAGAGGAGAAAGTGAACATCTTTTCTAAGCTGAACTTGATGAACACAAACCATGCACCTGGACCAGATGGGTTAAGTATTGAAAACCTGTGCATGTCAACTGGGAAAGATCTTCACAACTATTTTTCAGTTCCTGCTCGATCTTCATACTGTCCCTACTGCTTGGAAATCATGCTCTGATTTCTAAAAAAAAAAAAAAAAAAAAAAAAAAAAAACAATGCTCGTGAATTCAACGATTTCCGCCCAGTTGCATTGACTTCTATTCTGTCAAAATGTATGGAAAAGGTGGTGAGGAGGCATCTGTTAAATGATGTTTCCAGACTACAGGATCCACTCCAATTTGCTGTACAGAAATCATAGGGGTGTGGAAGATGCGTGCCTTACTCTGTACAATCTTGTTTTTCAACATCTTGAAAATTTAAAAGAACATGTGAGAATTCTTTTTATTAACTTTTCAAATGCTTTTAATACTGTTGAACCACTGGTGCTTTTGCAGCGTATGATGGACTTTCATGTGAACACAAGCATTATGCTGTGGGTGCGAGACATTTTGAAGGACAGGCCGCAACATGTAAATGTACATGGCAGTCTGTCTGACAAAATGGTGTTAAATTCGGGCTGCCTTCAAGGTTGTGTTCTCTCTCCAACATTGTTTTCTATATACACAGACCATATATATGCATTGTCATACTGCCACGTCTCATCTCTTAAAGTTCTCAGACAACATGGCTCTTGTACGCCTACTCCAAAAAGAAGACAGTCTGGCTGAGTACTTTGCACAGATAGCAGTATTAGGGGTTGGGCCCACGCTACCAGAATTTGTGACTGGCAATGTGTGGTAAGCAACAATTTGCCACCTGCCACATCGGCTTCGTGGCACACATTTCAATGTGCACGCAATGTGTTTCTACTGACTGACCTGCCATTACCATATATGGAACAGCTCTCACGCGTGCGGTTGAAATATTCGGAGCTGCGGGAGTCCCATATACATGGGAACTCTCGGACAAGGTTGATCAATTAACTCACTGGAGACGTGCTGCATATGGATACGCGGCTATTCGCAGCGTTTCTGCATGCGGCGCGTCTCCAATGAGTTAACAGTCTCAAAGCCATCGTTCAGCTTCGCCACCATTTTTCCGACTCGGAAGAGTGATAAAACAGGAAGTGGCGCAAGGACACCGCTGATTGGCTGAGAGGCGGCAACATTGCTCCAGCCTTGCGGGCTACCCCAAAAAAATAGACTCAGATTGTATCGGGTGGCAATTTGTGGTGGCAATATTGTATGCGCCCCGCAGTGTGGCAGCAACATTGCCACCACAAAATTGCACCCAGCAATAGGTGTTTGTGGTAGCGTGTGCCCAGCCTCTTAGAGTCATGGTGCAAAGACAGTTTTCTAGATATGAATGTACAGAAAACCAAGGAGCTCATCATTGATGACAGGAAAGTTGATGATATTTTTGTACCTGTCTCAAATAATAATCAACCTGTAGAAGTAGTCACTGAATTTAAATACCTTGGCACAGTTGTGGATAGTAGGCTGTTTATTTTTACTGGAAACACCGATCTGATTATGAAAAGAGCAACCAACGTTTGTACCTTCTTAGGAAACTGAGAAGTTTTGATGTCAGTTGCAAGGTTTTATAATCCGTTTATAGAATCCTGATTGAAAGCATACTGACTTTTAACATCACTGCTTGGCATGGTCCTGTTTATAGACGCCTGATTGAAAGCATACTAACTTTTAACATCACAGCTTGGCATTGTCAGTGATCCTCGCCAGCCACTATTTGATCAGTTTTAAATGCTGCCATCAGGCAAATGTTTCAACATGCATGCCACTTGCCAAAAAGAATGTTTTTAAGAAATCATTTATTCCAACTCCTGTCTCGATTTTGAACTCTTGTTTATAACAACGTGATATATAATGTGTGATCTACTTAGCATTACCTTCCTTCTTGTGACAGATTGTTTGTCATAGATTGCCTGTGATAGATTGCTGCAATGATAATTTTAATGGAATGTTCTTATAGTGTTTATTAGTGTCTTGTTTTGTTGTTTTATGACGAGCCAAAAGGCAAATTTCTGTCGTGCTTTGACTCGAACAGACGATAAAATTGTATTGTATCTACCACTAAGTGTGCAAATTGCGGTACCTATGTGCCATCGTGAATATGCCACGACGCGTGACGGTTGTGGTACTTATGTATCATTGTGGCCCAACAGCGAGTGAAAAAAAAAATGATACCTATGTGCCAGCGAGACTTCTCATACTATGGAAGCCGCGCTGTCGTATAGGTACCAAAACCTTGACGTGTTGTGTGTAACCAAGATAGCGTTTCTGAGGTAACCTTCCTGCATTTTCGGGCTCCACCACGATGGCACACAGGCACCTTCATTCATAGTGATCGTGGTCAATGGTCAATTATTAAAAGGACAAGGACTTCCAACTTTCGTCCCCCACCCGGGTCTGCCCTGGGGGACTTGGGTGGGGTTAGGTACTTTTTAGTTCCCAGGGTCACCCTGGTCAGCCCCACAGGGTGCGTTTTTCTCTCTATTCTGGGGCATGTGTTTCTGTCTACCCGAGGTCCATTCACCTGTATTTGCCTTTTTAAAACTCTCCCTACTGTCTGCACTGCCTGTAGCTCTTGATATTGGATGTGTGTTGCTAAATGGTCTTAGCTTTATTTAGGCCCCATGTGTTAGGTTTATTTAATGTATTTGACCGGCTGGCGACATACATTCAATGTTCTGTTTAGTTGTTTTTTTTTCACAAGCAGTGCAGGCACGTCCTGAGAAAGCCTTGTTGCTGTCGGGACGTTAAGCAATGTACAATCAATCAATCAATCCAACTTTCGTTGAGTTCGTCCATGATCATGGTAGGGCCACGATATCGCATATGTACCACAACCTTTACGCGTCCTGGCACACATGCACTGTAATCTCGTCTGTATCCATCGTGGTAGAGCCACGGTAGCGCATAGGTAACATCCACGATGACAGGTACTGCACACTTTGTATGTGTGGTATAGCCACGATGGCGCATAGGTAGCACAATTTGGACGCACCATGGCTTGTCATCGCAATATGTAGACTTGTGGTATAGCCACGATGGTGCTTTGGTACCACGTACGAATCTTATGCGTTTGGCATATACATAATATATGATGCCACATAGGTGCTGCATATTTCATGCTGTGGAAGAGCCATGACTGATGACGCTCATGTTCAGTTACCGGCACAACTGACCTTGATCATTGTAGCATGTCCACAATGGCACACAGGTACCGCAATCCATTTTGGTGGTAGAGCCATGACAGCACACAGGTACCAGAAGACTGACGTGTTCACAAGATAGTGTATAGGTACAAAAACCCTCCGATGTCGTGGCTTACCACGATGGCACACAGGTACCGTAATTCATACCGATTGTGGTAGAGCGACGATAGCGCATATGTAACACAACCTTCATGCGTCGTGGCATATCCATGATAGCACACAGGCACCATAATCTGAATTCATCATGGTAGAGCAATGATAACGCATGGGTATCACAATGTGTGTGTTGTGACATAAATATGTAGATGTTGTGGTATAGCCATGATGATGCACAGATACAATTACCTTTGTTCAGTTTTCATCCCTAGGTCCCACGACCAGTCCCTTTAGCGCAAACTGTACCACATGACCGAGCTACAAAAGCCCTTGTATGGACAAATGGCGGACTTCTTGTAGCATTGTGGCGCATCTTGGATGCGAGTTTTGTTCTATAAAAGATCACCAAAACGTTCTTAACTCATTCTACCCCAGATACACCACAGCAAGATAAGGATCGACCATGATAGTTCAAGGGTGATGCCAGAATAGCTTGGCGCCTATGGGCGCCAAGCTATTCTGGCATCACCCTTGAACTATCATGGTCGATCTGTGTCCTGTACTGCAATGCAGTCTTCAGAGGACAACCGCAAAATGTAAGGATTTCGGTGTTGGGGTAGAATGAGAAGTAAAAAGTTACTTAGGGTAACAGTAGGCACACTATTGGAGACGGCAACATCATGAAATATTTTAAATTATGTCATAAGTCTATTGTGCATAAATGTATATTCTTTTTGACATCAGTCATGTCTGGTATTATCTAAGTTGGAAGATTTCTTCTTGATTTCTTTTACGAAAACATTGGAGGAATAAAAACAAATACGTTATTGGTAGCAGGGTTTGCAACACGGACCCTTGTAGGCCTTCGAGAGGTCAAAGGAACCATTGTACCCCTCAGGCCTTCAGAGTAAAATGGTTCCTTTGACCTCCCGAAAGCCTACAAGGGTCCGTGTTGCAAACCCTGCTACCAATAACTTATATTATGTGTTTGGTATACATATGATGGCACATAGATGCTGCATATTTATGTTGAGGTAAATCTGCAAAGGCGCATAGTTATGACAACCTTGCTCATTGTAGCATGTCCACAATGGCAGAAAGGTACAGCAATCCACTCTGGTGGTAGAGCCATGCTTGCACATACGTATAGGTACCAGACGCTTTCAACATTGTCTTAAGCAAGAATCGGACATGGGACTTTCCAGAATTTTTTTGGAAATTCGAATTTGTCTTGAACTCATTGCTTACACTATAAGATGAATGTAGGCGTTTTGTGAAGTTCCCCCACATGAAAATATACTGAATGCGAGTTGCGAGTCCTGGCCTCTTTGCTTTCCTAGGATTTGATCTCGACCTGGTCTCATGTCTGAAGAATGGCGCATAGGTATCCACCATCTTTATGCATAGCATATCCACACATGGTAGATCCACCACAGTACATGTATACATGTATGTACCAGAACCTTTATAATTATGTTACATCAGCAAGCCAGAAATTTGTCTTGTGGAACTATCTATCTATCTACCTATCTATCTATCCCATAGTCTTGCCAACCATTGGGGCACCACTGATGACTTGTCAACCAGCTCCCTCCATTCCACTCTCTTCTCTGCCATTCTTAGTGTGTCGCTCAGCTTCAGTCCTGTCCACTCTAAGATATTGTCCTCCCATCTTTTTCTCTGTCTTCCTCTCCTTCGCCCTCATTGCACAGTGCCTTGCAGGATTGTCTTGGCAAGCCCTGCTGATCGCGTGACATGCCCATACCACTTCAGTTTGAGTTTTTTCACAATGGCCAATAGGTCTTCATAGGGCCCGATGGCTTGCCTGATTCTGCTTCGCCCTTCCTCGTTGGTGATGTGATCTCTGTACGAAATGCCAAGCAGCCTTCGAAAACATCTCATTTCAGTGGCTTGCATCCTCCTTTCGAGGTCTGCTGTGAGGGTCTATGACTCACAGGCATATAAGAACACTGAGATGACTAAGGAGCGCATCAGTCTGATCTTGGAGCAGAGTGTGATGTTTCTGTCCTTCCATATGGTCTTCAGTCTTGTCAGCACTGTTGTTGTCTGCGTGATCCTAGACAGTATTTTTGGTTTTGATCCCTCATCTGTCACAATGGCTCCTAAGTATTTGAATTTCTTAAAAGTTTCCAGTTTTTGGCCTCCAACCATGATTTCAGTGCCAATGCCACTGGCGTTATTGGTCATCGGTTTGGTCTTCTCTGCGCTGATTTTCATCCCAACGCAATGGCTGTACTGTCCAGATTTACCACCAGCTGACCTAGCTCCTCCTCTGTTCCTGCAAAGCCATCAATGTCGTCTGCAGCGCAAGTTCTTGATTGTTCTGCCTCCAGTACTGACAGTTCCTTCATGATCTTTCAGAGCGTCCGTCCTGATTCTTTCCAGGAAGATGTTGAAAAGAGTAGGTGAGAGCAAGCAACCTTGTCTGACTCTGACTGTTGTCAAAAACCACTTTTCTATTTTGCCATTGAAGCAGACTGCGCTAGTGGCCTTGTTGTAAAAGTTTTATATTACTTTATCAGGTTGGCATTGATGTTGTACAGCTTCATGGTGGACCAAGGGCTGCATGCCACACCCTGTCAAACGCCTTCTTAAAATCCACAAAGACATGATAGAGGTCTTGCTGGTGCTGGAGGTACCTCTCACATAGAACTCTCAGGTTGAAGATCTGCTCAGTTGTGCTGCACCCTGGTCTGAAGCCTGCCTGTTCCTCAGCTACGATTTCCTCTGCCTGTGGCTTCATCCTGTTCAGTAGGACCTTTAACATGACTTTGCTTGAGTGGCATATAAGACTGATCAAGCGATAATTCTGGCAGTTGTTGTAATTTGCCTTTTTTCGGGAGAGTTATTATAAGTGATTGGGTCCATGGTGTGGGCCATCCCCTGACTGCCAGATCTTATTGCAGATAGTAAGACGCTTATCATGTCTTCTCCCCCTTCTTGGACTAGTTCTGCAGGGATGTTGTCTGCTCCTGTTGCCTTCCCTTTTTTTCAGCGACTTCACAGCAGCCTCTACTTTTTCTCGGTGGATGGGATAGTTGTCACTGTTGGTCACTGGTGGGGTGACAGGTATGCCTGGGTCCCCTGTAGCTCGGTGGTTGTGGGTGGAATACAAGTGATTATTAGATATGATACATCATCATCTCCTTCTTCCCCTTTTCTCTCTCTCTCTCTCTACAACAACATGGCAGATGTGTCAAAACTGAAGCTGTTAAATTTAATTGATTTATTGCGACATCAGAGAACCAAACAGTCAAACACACAACAGTGATATTGCATGCATGCTGCAATAGCAAACAATGAAAGAACAGGGGAAATGCAATAAGTTTGGCAACACATATATTTCTGTCATACACAATTTGTGTAAAAAGAAAAAAAGTGACATGAAAAAAATGTGTACACTAAATACTTATTTCACAAGATTTTGCAGAAGGTCACTAAGTCGCAAACATTTTTTTCATTTATAAACAAACAAGACCTTCCTGAATGTAGGCAAACATACTTGCTCATTAAACACCTTATTGTCAATCTTACTACACAATAACAAAAACAAACAAGCTGGAGCAAACAGTTGAAGAAAACAAAGATCACAAACTGTGTTCTATCTTTATCATTCAAATATAAAATATCACAAAAGAAAGATGCAGTGTATCATCAACTGATAACCGGTCTGGTTTAAGATGACAAAAAAATACACAAATCAAACTTTGCAATCAGTCTGCTTTAACCCTTATCATTCGGAATACACTTGTGTCAAATACGTTTGACTAAAATAGTCTCCAAGCTATTCTGGCACTACCCTTGAATGAAAGCCATTGGTCTATATCCTTATCTGTAAGTACTATTATAATGTAGCTTGGCAGTGTACAAATTTGAAGCTTTTAGCCTCAGTATGATATAGGTTAAAACATGTCAGCAGGGCCTTTTTTTTCGAGTTAGTTCCTGCAGGAATAGCCTTGACAAAAAGTGTTACTGAGGGCCAAAGGGTTAAGCGTGCAAACACTTTAATGTGCGTTATAGCAATCAGAACATCAATATGATAATAACAGACAAAATATTCCTTTAAAATTAAGGCAGTCTCACACAATACTTCAAATTACAGTCTGAACACAAACCAGGATGACTCCCTGATGAGAATCTTCGCCTCTTACACACTGTACAAGCTAACCTAGATAGTCCAGATTGATTTGTGTATCTTCTTTTTTTTTTTTCCTTTTTTTTTTTTTTTTTTTTTTTTTTTTTTTGGGGGGGGGGGGGGGGGGATGTCTAAACTATTAACTTCACAAAAACTGCACAAAGCAGAAATCATTTAAAAAAAAGATTTTTCCACACAAAAATCTGAATACTGTTTTTAAAAAATTAAACAAAAATGGTGAAGTCCTCAATGCACACATAATTAATCTGACCTTGACCTTACTGAAAGGTCACTAAAATAAGTGTTCTAACATATATGTAAATGGTTGGCTTTTGTACCTGTGAAATAAATGTTTTATAAAAATGTATGTACTTTTCACTCTTGGTGACCTTTCCGAGGCATCATCCAAATTATTATGCATAGGAAGGTCTTACCATCAGGTATCTCTTTGCCAAGTTCTGGTTTGAAGTTGTGAATAGTATTTGAGAAAAAAACATCTTTTGTCAAAATATGTCTACTTTTGACCTATCTCCTGATCTCTTGTGATCCTTAACCTTTCCGGGAGGGGAGGGGGGGGGGGGAGAGGGGGGTCAACCAAATTAGTATGCAAGGAAATGTTTTACCATCAGGTATCTCTGCACCAAGTTTGGGTCTGGAATTGTAAACAGTAGTTGAGAAAAAAAAATTGTCACAATATGGCTATTTTTTGTTAGCTATTTTCTTATCCCATGACCATGACCTTAGAGAGAGGTAATTCAAATTGATATGTTCAGAAAGGCTGAGGCTTGAATAGTCTCTGAGAAAATGTCAACGTTAAAGTTTACCACAGACAATGGACACGAGACGACGGATGGACGGACTTTTGCTTCGCACGTGAGCCAATAAAAACACTTTCTGATGATGTGAACATGTTACCGCAATTCTAAAACAAAATTGCAAAATCAAGTAAAAAGACTGTAGAGAAAAATGAAAATGTTCACTCATTAAATGTCATTTACATACATGCACATAATACACCCACATGTACACTCTAGACGGAACATTAGAATGTACCTGTACACTCTGGACGGAACATTATAATTTACCTGTACACTCTGGACGGAACATTAGAATGTATCTATACATTCTGGATAGAATATTAGAATGTGGTACATATAATCAATGCTTTGATCCAGAATGGTCTTTGATTGCTAAGAGTAGTCGATACAATGTTGTCTTGCTTCATCTAAAACTTTTCTAGAATTCTTTTTACAATCCATGTGAGCAGGCACACATAACAGAGGAGTGTTACTGCCCCTTGTGTGTAACAAGAAAACTCCTACATAACACAGGAAGAAAAGCCATTCATTTCATGACACTCAAAACTTGATGAATGAACAAAAGTGAACTTAGTCCTTTTGTGCAACAGTCTCTATCAAAATATCATACCAAGCATTAAAACTAAAATCACGAGAGAGACACCACGCACTATTAATCTTTCATTGCCAAGACAAGATCACTCTATAGCAAGGAGATACTACCCCAGTAAATAAGAAATTGTATTTGGCTGTTTATGACATACGACTTTAACCCCCTTGCAGTTTAAAGCCACCAGTACCTGCTTATAGTATCAGTGGCTGCATGCACAAGGGGCTTTAAGGTATTTCAGCAGTACATATAATGGAATAAATTAATACTGGGATTACTGAGCAAAAAAATTGCTACTTTATGAGGGCAGATCAGCAGTACAAGGAATTAAAAAATCAGCAGTATCACTCTGAATTTTATTAGTAACATGCTTAACCCTTTTCATCCTGATACACTAGCACTATTGCTTGAAATAAATGACCATGATAGTTCAAGGGTGGTGATAAGAATAGCACCTGAGGCGACAAGGTATCCCCTGGAACTAAAATGGTTGATCTATCTTGTAATCTGTGATGTAGCCTTCATAGGACAATAAGCACATTTTTTTTTTAATAATATCAGCCTCAGGATGTAATGGGTTATAAAAAAAGACACCCTGTCTGAGGAACAGTTCAGCAAGTCTTTGCTAGGAAGAGAGGTTGTTTCTCACAAGCACCTCCATTGGCACGGTCTCACGAGAATCTGTCCTTTGCACATGGAAGTGTTTCACAAGAACAAAATCAACATCCACTATTATACATATACATAACAGAAAGAAAAAAATAAATGGAATGCTTTGCTGAGGACAACATAAGTTCAAATTCAAGACTCATATCAAACCAGAGACCAAAAAATAGACCTGCGTCTCTACTGCAGACACACGAGGAAGTGTTGATGAAATATCATCTTAAACACACCGATCACTTTTGTATCAGGGTGTCCTCTGACAACAATAGATTGCATCAGATTTGTCTGACGCATTCTCTGACACCAAGTTAATATGGCACTACCCTTGAACTTTCTTGCTCAATCTGTTCTAATGTTGTAGAAAGAATTCAAGGGTGAATGCGGAAATCTGGTTGAGAAGGCTGGAAATGGCATGTCTGGTTTGGCAATGATGTTATCGCAGCAAACAGTCCACTGAAATGATGGGACTGAACCAGCACATTTACAACAAGATGAGATAAACCATAACCCATAAAGTCCCTTCCATACATGAGAACTGTCCTTGCTGTCAAGGGTTTCTATCTGTTGTCACTGACCTGACTGATGTGACAAGAACTCCCATTGATAAAGCCTAGCAGATCTTCCAATGCCTCAGTGAGCTTAATAAGGGGCATAGTGCATATGCATAAATGGTTTGAAAAAATATAATTTGTCATGACGTAATTTTTGTTTTTACCAGTATGTAATTTTAGATTTCACGTAATATGCGTTTTACGTTGGCTTCTAAGACTTGAGACAAATGATAATAAAACTATAATTTCACGGTACAATTTCAGTCTTGCTATAATATTTGTGTGAAGTCAGGTTGACTTTACCTAGATACATTATGTACTACTGTAAACGCACATGGTCTTGTGTCAGTGCAACGATGGTCAGTTTGTGTGTTTGTGTGTCAGAGAGAGAGAGAGAGAAATTAAATCATATCTAGAGTATTGCGTCAATGTTTGGTGGTGACGAAGATGCTTCTTTTATATCACCGTTACTGATTTTCTCCAGAAGTCCAGATTTTGTACTTTTTATCTATTTAAGAATTAATTTTTACTGAAAAAGTTGAAAAGGTACAAAGCTGACTAATGCACTTATCCAATTTCTTTCTCCAATCTACCTACAGTATATCCCAAATTTAAAGTGAATATGTATTTCGCAGTTCACCGCCATCCACGGTTGGTCCAATTTTTTTCGGGATCCAAGGTACCCCCCACGATATATCCGGGATCACGCTATAATGATTCGCGATATATTGAGTCGGAGCTGTATGACAAAAACTGTGGACTTTAATGTGGGTCAACTGACTTTTTTCTATAAACAGACATTTAACTGTTCAATGAGACATCCAATTTTAATATGCTCGGAGGTTCTCTTAGGCACCCTTCAATAAAACCATGTCCTAGATTTTCAAGCTTGTACAAACACAAACATTGGAGATTTTGTGTTTACATACATACACACACACTATGTTTCGCGCCAAAAGTACGTTCTGCAGCAAGGTTAGCATAACCAGACATGGTATCATTTTTATCTGGTTACTTCAGCTGTCAGAGGTTGAGGCCTGCAAGCCTATAATGTCATGGGCATGCTATTGAATTCGCCCCACAGCGACCCATCCTAAAAAGTCCCTTCTATAAAAAGAAGGGACTTAAAAATATGGCAAAACCTGAATGGAAATTACACATAGAATCCAACCCCTACCTACCTATCTAACTTCACTGAAATGAAACTTACACTTACTTCTGCAATTTGGCTGTTTGACCTTTTCACTGCCACTGGACACAGATTGTGGTTTAACTCTTTTGAGACATGCTGCATCCAGATTCACGGCGTAAAGCCGCGAATCTGGATGCGGCAGGTCTCGAAACAGTTAAAATCATTGTAAATTCAAGGTCAAATTTCCCCAGCCATGAAAGAAACATGGGTACATAGTGGTTTCAGCAAATGCCATAGATCCTCGTGAGCCTCCACAACTGCAGGGGATCACAAGGATCTATACCTTTTGCAGTTGGGTGGTGTTCATTTTTTCTCAACAGTGAAGGGGTTAAGGTGGGTAACAATAACAACAACTCATTATGGGGTCTTCTGTGCTATGCTGAGTGGAGCGTCTAGGACCAAAGGCTCATTTAATTCAAGAGTTGTAACATCTGAGTTGCATACAAGAAAATATCCATCGCTAATGAAGCAATCATAGAAGGTGTTTGCCTTATGCTGTAGTATAAAGTTTTGGCTGGTTCACTAGTTATTTGCTATTAAAACAACAACCAAGCATAGAACATTGACTACAAGTACACAGTGCTCAATGCAGAATATTTTTTTTGTGTGTGTGCATAAACTTCTTACATACGTTGACATACTTTGTTCAAGAAAAATACATGTAATTTGAAGGTTGCATATGTTCTACCTAATAGTGCTGAGTTGGTATACCTCGCCCTGTACCTAGGTTAAACACATCAGCGGCACCATTGTTGCTATTTTCGCACCAGACCGGTCGTTTGGACCAGTCATGTGCACCAGAACTGCACGCGCAGATAGGCTTTCTGCACTTGTAGTGTGGTCTTGTAAGTTCACGCAGAAGATTGTGATCGCAGTCGAAAAACGGTTTGTTTCCGGTTTTACTTTTAGCGTCAGTTACCTCCCCTAAGGTGCCAGTTTAAGTTCTGTAGAGATGGCGGAGGCTTTGTGTGCCGCAAAGTTAACTTATCTCTTAGTTCGTTCTCCTCAGAACTTGCGTACTCTTGAATCAAGTCCATTGTACTTGTAGTGCACTCATCTCTGGTACTAACAACTAGGATGGTGCTTTCTGCCTCAAAGCAATGCAGATGTCGCAAATCACCACCATTGAGGGAAAAAAGCTATTTTTAAAATCTGCCAAATCATGTAATGTTTCGTAGTGCTAGCATAAGGATGGATTATTGCCGGATTGCATATGGGAAAGGGTTTATTCTTTATTCATTTTATTTTGCAGCAATCAAACGTCACGTGATTCTTTCTCCGAGATTGCTCATTACAGGTGCAGCAAGCACATGCTCTAAACCGATCTGGTGCACATGACCGGTCCAAGCGACCGGTCTGGTGCGAAAATAGCAACAATACATTTAACCTAGGCACAGGGCGAGGTATACCAACTCAGACCTATTAGTACTGATCAACTGACTTGACACCGTATTATACATCTTATAGAGCCAAATGCACAAATCGTAATTTGCTAGCCAAACACTTCATACAAGGCACAGGCGATGGATCAATCATGACACTGGTAGTTCTAGGAATGTGCCTGCATAATTAGCATGACACCTCTCTGGGTAATGTGCTCATCAGGCACTAATCTTGCACAATCAAGACCTCTCAAAGTTGTTGATGAATATGAAAAAGATACAGTGCATGCAGTCATGCTTTTGGTCATTTTCATCCATATTTTGTTAAACATAAATTTTGACATAACATCTTATTACAACACACATTATCATAAGGTAGACATTTTTATCTGGTATCAGTCATTGCTTTTTTCACTTTTTCCATCACTACGCCAATGTTCTGCTTGTACAACCGCTCATTACTCAGGTCCACATAACTATGACGGAGCAAGATGCGTCGAACCTGTGAAGGGGCACTCTCAAAGGGTGTGAAGCGCAACAAAAGAGGGACAATAGGTTTGTTAAAGGTTTCAGCCAGAGAGAGGTCTTTGATACAGTTGTCTGACTGGAGGTATTTGGGTGTGATGCAGCACAGGACAACTGACGCGTGACGCATGCTGCGTTGGATTTGTCCCTGTAAGGTATCTGACGCTGAGTCAACCTGTGGGTTAAAAAAAGGTCAGTTTATTGTAGTATTATTAAAGCTATAAAGTTGTTAACCCCTTCACTACCAGTTGATGTAGCGGTGTTTGTGCAGTCTTTGTTAATTCAACACCAAAGGAATGTGGATTCAGTGGTGTCAGCAAGAAGCATAGATCCTCACGAGTCCCTGAATTGTCTCGTGCAGTTAAGTCAAATTAACTTTTTCTCAACAATCTTTAATGCACTTAAAATAATTAAAAATACACACAAGGACTATGAGTCATTTGTTGTGAAAACCAAACACTACATCCTATGAAGGAAAAAAGCATAAAGCAAAAGGTCCTTTGGCCACAATCACTATTTTGAACAAACAGAGCTGGCCTAATGACATTATACCAGAACCGTGCACAAACCAATGACAGACAATGACTATCAAAGGACCTTGACTCCAACACTCCAAAGTTGTTCTCAAACATCCTTTCACCCAAGTCCCCATCCAGACCATCCTTGCACAAAATCTCCCATTTCCTCACCTGTCCAGTAAAAGTCGCGCTGGATCGTGAGGATCGACTGCTATGCCCTCGCTGCTGTGACATGCCAGCAATATCAGCCCAACAGACAAAGCCACTACTCTCTAGGAGGGATCGGATCTCGTCCACCTTGCTCTGCATGTCCCACTGGTAGCTGATGAACACTTTAGGTTCCTCTTCGCTTTGGTACACTGGGCTCAGGCCATCTAAACAATCAATCAGTCAAATGATCAGTAAGCTAGTTAATCAATCAATCAATCAGAGTGTTACATGGTAATCGTAGTCATAGTATAATGCAATCACACCAGACACACTCACATAGGGTTCTTGTAAAGAAACTTCACTCAGATGCAACTCGTCACACATGGCACAAGCTTGTAGACCACACTGGAGTAACAGTTCCAACAATATTTTATTCTCATGATGCAATCTCAGCACAATGCGTCCACAAGTGCATCCACGCTTTGGTACACTGTCTCTCTACAATGTATCCACAATACAATGCAAGAACACTGGTACACCGTCTATTCTACAATGCATCAGCAGTTTTGATACCCTGTGTCTCTCATACGATGCACGCACATATTTCCTAACAAGCTCTTTTATACTATTATAGATTTCCAGAACAATCTGGCAAATTACACAACCTATCGGAAAAGAAAACTAAACCAAAACTCATTAATATGCATTAAAAAGAACACTCTAGCTCAGTCTACAATCTTCCACTAACATCTAGGTGCATTCCATAAATGTAGTGAAATGTAGCCAACGTGTACTACAAACCTTTGACATCATATTTGAGGTCATAAGAATAAACGCACCCTTTTCCGATCCTTCCGGCAAAAATGTAGGTCGGACTTCAAAACAATGTAATGAACTTCTAGTTACACAACAAAAAACAATCACAATTCTCCATGCACTCCATGCAAAATAAAATGAATCCTACTAAAAAGGTACGCAATTCTTATAAAAAATAAATCAACTGAACATCAGATCTTTCCTATGATTAACTCACACATGCCCTAAAAAGAATAACACAACCACAAACGTAACACAGAGATTTAGAAAGACATATCAAGTAGATAGGAAAAAGCAAAGATAAAGAAGAGGACTGTGCATTATTGACCCAATTATCATAGATCTTGTTGGTGTAAGCACAAAAAGATAGGAGGGGGTGCAAAGTAAGTGACTGGAAACAGTATATGCTGACCCCCACCCCTCCCCCAGCCCCTTGATGCATGGAAATTTAGATCTAGGTCCAGATTGTATGTATTAGGTGGTTTGGACAGCTGTTTAAGTCATTGGCAACCTTGTACACCATTGGCTGTGCTGCAAGGAACTTCTGCCTACTAGCAAAGAAAACCACATTTTAGTGTGGTTTCTGCAGGAGGTATACATTCCATGCCACCATCTAAATTTACGAGTCTTGTGTGAGGGAACCTAATAAAAACAAGAAAGCCCTTATGGCTCACGTGTATGACTGATGTACATGTGTGACCTTTGAGACAACAAGTGTTGGTTTCTGCACCAGCAAAATCCATGTTTTCTCAAAATGTAATCAGTTTTCATACATCTGTCAATCCCGTGACCCTTGACCTTTGCGATAAGTTGACTTAATTAGGATACATAGGAAGGTCTTATCATCACCAGCTACCTTTGTGCTAAATTTGACTGAAAAGTTTACAAAACTGTTGATAATAACTATAATTCTATCAAAATTTGTTGACCTCTTGTGACCCTTGACCTTTCCAAGGGGTCACCCAAATTAGTATGCATAGATAGGTTTTATCATCAGGTATCTCTGTACCAAGTTTAGGCTTGAAGTAGTACTTGAGAAAAAAAACATCTTTTGTCAAAATGTCTATTTTGGACCTATTTCCTGAGCTCTTGTGACCCTTGACCTTTCTGAGGGGTCATCCAAATTAGTATGCATAGAGAGGTCTTACCATCAGGTATCTCTGTAGCAAGTTTGGGTTTGAAGTTGTGAATAGTACATGAGAAAAAACATCTTTTGTCAAAATATGTCTATTTTTGACCTATTTCATGAGCTCTTGTGACCCTTGACCTTTCCAAAGGGTCATCCAAATTGGTATGCATAGATAGGTCTTACCATCAGGTATCTCTGTAGCAAGTTTGGGTTTGAAGTTGTGAATAGTATTTGACAAAAAAAAATTTTTGTCAAAATATGTCTCTTTTTTTTTTACCTATTTCCTGAGCTCTCGTGACCCTTGAACTTTCCGAGGGATCTACCAAATTAGTATGCATAGAAAGGTCTTACCATCAGGCATCTTTGTACCAAGTTTGGGTTTGAAGTTGTGAATAGTATTTGAGAACAAATAAATGATGTTGAAATATAGCTATTTTGGACCTATTTCTTGATTCCCTGTGACCTTTATGAGAGGTCACTCAAATTGGTAAGTTTAGTAAGGTCTTGCCACAAAGTATCCTTGCACCAAGTTTCAAGACTGTGGCTTGAATAGTCTCCAAGAAAATGCCAACGTTAAAGTTTATCACGGATGATGGACGGACGACCTGCACTGGCCCAGAACATAGACTCACTTTTGCTTCGCATGTGAGCAAAAAAAAAAAAGGGTGGAAGGGTGTGCAGTTGATGTCTTCATCCACGAACAGATCAGTCACTTATAAACCCATTCAACCTGACACACTACAAAATGATAGAGATTGACCCTGACAGTTCAAACAATGTGACGGAATCTCATGGCACCTATCCAGTAAGCAAAGGTCCTCAGGCCGACGACAGGCCGCATATGCCCACGCACAGCTGTGCGTGGACCCATGCACTGCAGTCCTCGCAGGCCTGAACAGACGTTTGGCTACTGGGGCAGAGGCGTCCGGTTATTCTGGCAGCACCCTTCAACTGTCATGGTTGATTTATCTCACAAACTGGCATATAACTTTAAAAGAACTCCTAAATTTGGGATTAATACATGTAAACATATCAGTTGTCCTGGTAGTCCCAACTGTAAGCGAAACGTGAAGTATACCTACAGACAGGAAAAAGATACAGTACACTTTCATGTATTACAAATAAAGTACTTGTATAAGAAACAAACGAGGACCCACTTCGTGAAGAAGCCAACATTTCCAGTGGTTTGAGGCCATCCGCCATCTTGTTGAGGTAGGTCTGCTCGAGGACAACCCCCGGCACACGGCGAAGTGGTTTTATGTGGTGCTCCAACACATCCAGAGACTCGGCATACATCTTGGTTTCAAAGTCCACAGCAGGGCACTCGCCTTATGACAAAATAAATCAATTACTTTATTTCTTCCAAAACACAAATTTCAATAGTCAAAGTCGTAGGAGCTCCTCCCCCTGCAATCTTTTTCCCCCCCGACCCCACCCCCACAACTCTTCCGCCTCCCAAAAGTGATATTTTGGAACCACACCACCTGCGCCAGTAGAGACTAAAGACCCTCCCTTGACAACTTTCTGGATCCTCCCATGCTGATTTTTCATGGTTGATCAATTTCACACTGGTTGTCTCCCTCGACCAATGCAAAAGCAAGCGAGACAGTGTCGATTCATCACACGAAGCTGGCACTGAAAACAACACTAAAGTTTTCCCTGTTTTCCTTCTATCATCAAGTGTGTGGACATTTCTGGACACGTGTAGCACAAGTCATACTGTTGTCTCCCTCGATTCGCTGCGCAGCGAGACAACCAGTGTGAACTTGAACGCAAGTAACTCAAGACCAAAAGGGTTGACTGCCAGTGCTTGTAATTCAGAAGAAACTACCAAGTGTTTAGGAAAAAGCACTGTCAAGGGAGATAATAGTGCATGATCGACTGACCGATGATCATAGATACTCTACTTTGGTCCAAGCACACACACACACACACACAAAAAGTTAGGAAAGAGGGGGTGCGCTAATTAAGTGACTGGAAGCAATGCTTATGGAAGATCACCCCCTCCCCCTCCGAAAGGGGGCGTATCACATATCCCACTGTTCCAGCCCCTTCATGTGGTGCATGAAAATTTAAATCTAGGTACCCCAAGGGGGGTCCAGATATTTAGCCGGTACAGCACTAAGGGGCTGGAATTAGAGAGCAGCCTGAACGGAGGGGGGGGGGGGGGGGGGACAAACACTCAAATAACATAGGCCCGACTAAAGGAGGTTGCACTCCTTATAAACATAGATAATGGGTGGTGCCCTATGCGCAGGATAACACCCTTTTAGAGTCGCGCGGTGGCGGACCCCGCCCCCCACCGGCCCCTCCCCACTTATTCTCAAACTCGCTATCCACTCGCGAAGTGTTGCCGTGGGCCCGATAGGGCCGAACGGCAAACACTGGTCACCCTCATCGCCACTCCACCTCATGGTCCCGCACCCGCCCCACCTCCCCATGGTTAATAAAAAGATATCACATCATCTTCATCATCACCAATCACCCGGTCCCTGGCCGCTCCCCCCCCCCTCCACAGGTGGGCCCCCCCCCCCCCCCAGTCCGGCGGAGGCCACCGCCGGGCTCGTTGGGTGCGTTCGGGCGTGGGGGGGGGGGGGAGGGCCAGGAACCACCCATCACATCACCCTATTTTTTTTCCCCCCGGTTTTTTGTCCGTACACGTTACTTTCCTTTGTTTTCCGCCCCTGGTACGTTAAGATAGCACCCCCCCCCCCCCCCCAGGAGTTCGAGGGAATGCCCCAAAGGTGTCGTACCGGGAGGCTTTTTGACCAATTGCCCCCCTCCGGCGGCGGGCACCTGAGGCCCCCCCCCCCCCCACACACACACACACACACCGAGCTCCTCGGTGGGACGCGCCCGGGGGCTGGCGGCCGGCTCCGGGGTCCACCTTTTCCGTATCTGGCCGTAGAGGAGGACACTCAGTCCTGGAAGGTCCACTCTGCGGGATAGGGGGGGGGGGGGGGTAGACAACATAGGGGGGCGAGGTACCCTAGATGGCACTCCGACACCGCGTGACTGCCCGCTCGCCTGCGTACGGTCACCACCCATCAAAATAAATACGGTACCCAGGGAGGTTTAGCATCCTTCGTCCATGCACTCCCTGGGCAATGGAGGGTACAACACCCCCCTCCAGAGAAATATAAACACACTTAAAAATCAACCCTCCTCAAACAGTAAGGGGAAGTAGGGTCCGGGCCTAAAAACCGGGCCTTGGACTGTGACCCCAAAGGGGGAAGCAGGAGCCAAACACCACCAAAGAACAAAGAAGGGAACAACAGCTCTCAAAGGCGGGCAGGCCTAAACCTTTCACAATTGAAGTAACAATATAAAAATTATGTCATGTCTAATTACGCTAACCTCGCTGCTGAATGTAGTACATTTGGCGCGAAGCGCCGGATGTGCGTATATATGTATAAACGAGAGAATCGCCGATATTTCTGTACCGCTGACACTCAAGCTTGAAACATGGCGAAATACTTCAAAGTGGGTGGCTAAGGGAGCCTCCGAGCATATTGTAACTTGATTGAATGTCTCATTGACGACTGTGACAACCGCTTATAGGAAGTCGGTTGACCCAGATTAGAGTCCGCAATTTTTGTCACATTTACTTGAACTTTTGCATATAGCTAGTTTGGAGAAAGACATTGGATGAGTTCTTTAGCCAGCTTTGTATCCTTTCAACTTCTTTAGTAAAAATTAATTCTTTTCAGAAAAGAATTAAAACACTAGAAAAACCTGACTTCTAGAGAAAGTCAGAGGCGGTGACGTAAAAGAGGCAACTCTGTCACCACTCAGACATAATACTCTAAATATGACGTAATTCTCTCTCCTCTCTCTCAGTCTCTCTCTTTCACACACACACAAAAAAAAAAAAAAAAAAAAAACATGCGCGCATCTCCAGGAGAAATAGATCCTCATGCGCCCTCTGGGCGCATGACTGAGTATCCATGCCTCTTGGAGATGTTTGGAGCGCGCGCACGCGCACGCCCGCACGCACGCACTAACACGCACACACACATCGACGCACTTTCAGAAGAGCAGTGCAAGTGACCCGTGTACTTAGTATATCATTACAGTAGCTAGGTAAAGTCAACCTGCTTTCGCACAAACCATTATAGCAAGACTGAAATTGTACCGTGAAGTTCTAGTTTTGTTACAACTTTCTCAAGCCTATGAAGCGAAAGTGAAACTTATATCACGTAAAATATAAAATTACGTAAAAACTAAAACTTACGTTATGACAAATGACGTTTGACAAATCAATGACGCGTATGTCCTGTGCCCCTTATAGAACTCACTGACGCATTGGCAGATCTGCGAGACTTTTTCAATAGGAAATAATTCAGCATCAGAATCAGGTCAAAGACAAACGGTAGGAGACCCTTGACATCGAGGACAGCTCTCATATAGAAGGGACTTTGTGGGTTATGGTTCATCCCATCTTTTTTTGTGTGTGTGTGTGTGCTTGACCAAAGTAGATCTATGATCTTTGGCCGATCATGCACAATTCTCTCCCTTGACAGTGCTTTTTCCTACTCACTTGGTAGTTTCTTCCACAAGCAACTCAAGTTCATTTCTTCAGTGTTGCCGGACTCTTCACTGAGGCTACTGAACCAAATACGTCATTCTTAAACTTTGACTGACACCCCCACCCCAGTATACTATATATGTCACACAATCCAACATCCACATATTGACAAAGAACATTCCGGACAAATAATAATCTACTACAAACCTAATACAGCCCTGAGTGAGTAACGCATGTTGGTCCAGACGTTCTTAAACATGGCGGTAACGAGCTTCTTGCCCAGCCAATCAGCAAACAGCACCTCGTGGAAGATGAAAGGACTGGATGTCATGGCGTCCGTCATCAACACAACCACGTGCGTGGCCGTAGCAAGGTGTGGGCCGTTGATCTGCAGGAACTCTTCCTTGGACCGGCCAAGTTTCATGCTGTCATGGTGAATCACCTGAAGAGTACGGCAGAAGTAGACATATGCGTTGAGCCGGTATACCCGTGTCCATCCATCCATCCGCCCAAACTACATCATTTGTACTATGACAATCGGCACACAGACCGCCCCCCCCCCCCCCCAAACACACACACACTAGCCCGACAATTCACCTTGGCTAACCTATCCATTTGTACACTATGACCATCAATGTTTGTTTTTTTTTCTTCAAATTACAACCGTCATTCGTCGCCCATTACGTCTTCAATCAATCCACAGCCGTATACCGTTAATCGTAAAACCCGACCCGCTCTGGACCGTGACCCTGCCCGGCAGAAAATGTACTCAAGTTGCACTAGGCCTCCGTGTTTATTGCCTTGTACCTTTCAACAAAATTAATAACCTATATACGTACATGACATAAATCACCGAGTAGCTATGAACGAGCAGAAAGAAACTTTTACCATACTCGAAAGGCCTATGCGTCGGTGCTGGTCTGTGATTTTGAACCTTACGGCCAGGGGCCGTAAGTTCAAAATCATAGTTCAGCACACCTATAGTGTTCAATATCTAAGAGCTGAAAGGGTCTGCAAGGTGGCTTTCGTTGAGGCACGCCCGTTGCTTGACAGGCAAGAAATTCACATTCAGGCAAACTCTGTCCCACTGAAAGCTATTTTGACGGAGACCGAACAGTATGTGACCAGAACAAAGTGTCAACCTCTCCAACAAATCCTGGCATATTTGAGACTATACCTATAATCAATACAAGCAGTTTGAAACACGAAATATAACAGCTGGGGGAGGGGGGTTGAGGGTGTCCCCGCCCCTCCCCCCCCCCTCCCGAATAAAAAGTAAGGGAAGCCATAGCATCCAGAGTATCCTCTGGTCCCTCCAATAATTTTCTGGATTTTGTGAGGAAAAAGAATTGGAGAAAAAATGTTTAAAGAAAGCAAACGTATTAAAATTAAATATTTGTTATTTGGAGAACAAAATAATACTTTTGGAGAAGAAATCTCATTGTTGTGTTTGATTTTTACGAGGTTGGACTGTCACTTGCGCCCCCCCCCCCCTTTATTGTTTACATGTCAGGCACGCTGACCCCTCCCCTCCAAATGACAAATATCTTTCTACGCCACTGCTTTTACACTGAACAACACACACAGTTCACTGTTAAGACAGACTGAAAAAGCGTGCATTAGCCTGTTACTCAGTGCTGTTTTTGCCATTATAAAACGAACAATCATGATAAACGACTACTATACAACAAATATCAGTAGTCGATGGGCTTCTAAGTGACCAAAAGCCGGGAGAGCAGAAATATTCAGTAAGCGGCAACGCGTCCGACTGTCAGGTCCCTATCAGTCCAATGGCTACGTCCTTCAGGAAATAAGCAGTACTAAAGAGCAGAACTGCATATCAAAACGATCGATTATAAAGCTCGTCTTTTCTTTGTCATTGTCAAGACATGGAACTCATAAATAAATCATAGTCTAATCACATACCATACCTGTCCTTTTTTTAAAATAAGTTCTCGAAGTACGAGAATGATTAACATATATAATTCAAGGCATACTTCAAGACATGCTCTGGATACTTAAATCGACCTACTCTAGACAGTAATATCTCCTTTATAATGTTCTTAGCATGTCTTACAATGATGATGGACAAAGGGCAAACTTAAATTATGAAGTTTGAATCTCGCAAAAAAAGAAGACTCTTCAGCTCTTCTTCTCCTTTGTTCGTAGGAGAGTTGAGTCCTTACGTTGCATTCAAAATTAGCAAGAAATTTAGAAGATCCCTTCAAGATGTTCGAGTGAGGAGGGGAGCAGATGTCGCCTCAGACCACCATCTGCTTACCTTAAGAATGAAGCTCAAGCTAAAGAAAAGCCGCACAGAGACAACAAGAAGACAGCGCTATAATGTAGGCCTCCTGAGAGAAACTGGAGTTAGAGAAGAGTTCAAACTGGTGCTGTCCAACCGGTTTCAAGCGCTACAGGAGCTAGTAAATGAAGAGGAGGCGGTCACCACAGAGCAGCAGTGGAAGGCAGTTAGAGAGGCGCTGAACTCAACCTGCAAAGACACTGTAGGGTTCAGGAAACACCACCACAAGGACTGGCTGTCGGCACAGACCTTGAAGAAGATAGAAGCGAGGAAGCAGAAGAAAGCAGCGGTCAACAACAGTCGCACGAGAGCAGCCAAAGTAAGGGCACAGGGGGAATAATCGGAAGCAAACCGCGAGGTGAAGAGGAGTATCAGGGAAGACAAGAGGGCCTACACAGACAGCCTGGCAGCAGAGGCAGAAAAGGCAGCAGGCAGCGGCAACATGAAACAGCTCTACGACATTACCAGAAGATTGTCGGGTAAGTATGGCCATACAGAAAGACCAGTAAAAGACAAAGAAGGCAAGCCTATTGCAGACAGAGCAGACCAACTCGACAGATGGGCCGAGTATTTTGAAGAGTTACTGAACAGACCTAGCCCACCCGACCCCCCCCCCCCCCCCCCCCCCGACATCCAGCCGGCAGAGACCGACCTACCCATCAGCTGTGACAGACCCAGTCGGGAAGAGATCAGAAAAGCAGTGGCATTTTTGAAGAATGGCAAAGCAGCAGGGCCAGATGGCATCCCAGCGGAGTCTCTGAAAGCAGACCTAGAGACAACAGTGGAGATGCTGTACCCACTGTTTGGAAAGATCTGGGAAGAGGAGGTGATGCCAGCTGACTGGAAGGAGGGGTACCTAATCAAGCTTCCCAAGAAAGGCGACCTCAGCAAGTGTTCCAACTACAGAGGAATCACCTTGCTGTCAGTACCAGGAAAGGTCTTCAACAGGATCATCCTAGAGAGAATGAAGAGCTCCGTTGACCCCCAGCTGAGAGACCAGCAAGCAGGATTCAGGAAGAACCGATCATGTACAGACCAGATCGCCACTCTCCGCATCATCGTGGAACAGTCTCTGGAGTGGAGCTCCCCGCTGTACGTCAACTTTGTGGATTATGAGAAAGCATTTGACAGCGTGGACCGAGAGACTCTGTGGAAACTCCTACGACACTACGGTGTACCCACAAAGCTCGTCCGCCTGATCAAGAGCAGCTATGATGGCATGACATGTCGCGTGATCCACGAAGGGCAGTTCACCAGAGAGCTCCAGGTCAGAACTGGTGTCAGGCAGGGGTGTCTGCTGTCTCCGTTCCTCTTCCTACTGGCCATAGACTGGGTCATGAAGATGACCACAGAGCACAGACGAAGTGGAATACAGTGGACACTGTGGACACAGCTTGACGACCTCGATTTTGCAGACGACTTGGCATTACTGTCCCACACTCATCAACAAATGCAGGACAAGACCACGAGGCTTGCTGACATCTCGTCCCAAGTGGGCCTCACCATTCACAAACAGAAAACAAAGACAATGAGGCTGAACGCAACCAGGGAAGAACCAGTCTTGCTTGCTGGCACCCCGCTGGAGGAGGTGGAGTCCTTCACCTATCTCGGGAGCATCATAGACAAAAAAGGCGGCACTGATGCAGATGTCAGAGCACGAATCGGTAAAGCCAGAGCAGCCTTTCTCCAGTTGAAAAATGTGTGGAGTTCCAGAGAGCTGTCACAACACACCAAAGTCCGGATTTTCAACTCCAATGTAAAAGCAGTTCTCCTATATGGAGCAGAGACATGGAGATTGACAAAAACCACAGTCAACAGATGATTGATTGTACATTGCTTAGCGTCCCGACAGCAACAAGGCTTTCTCAGGACGTGCCTGCACTGCTTGTGAAAAAAAACAACTAAACAGAACATTGAATGTATGTCGCCAGCCGGTCAAAGACGTTAAATAAACCTAACACATGGGGCCTAAATAAAGCTAAGACCATTTAGCAACACACATCCAATATCAAGAGCTACAGGCAGTGCAGACAGTAGGGAGAGTTTAAAAAAGGAAAATACAGGTGAATGGACCAAGGGTAGACAGAAACACATGCCCCAGAATAAAAAGGAAACCCACCCTGTGGGGCTGACCAGGGTGACCCTGGGAACTAAAAAGTACCTAACCCCACCCAAGTCCCCCAGGGCAGACCCGGGTGGGGGCACAGTCAACAGAGTACAGACCTTCATGAACAGTTGCCTTAGAAGAATTTTGAAAATCCACTGGCCAGAGAAGATCAGCAACGTCAGACTCTGGGAGAGAACAGAACAGATAACAGCAGAGAATGAAATTGGGCGAAGAAGATGGGGATGGATCGGTCACAGTCTGAGAAAGCCAGCTTCCAGTATCACTAGGCAGGCATTGTCATGGAACCCCCAGGGAAAGAGGAAAAGAGGTAGGCAGAGAAACTCCTGGCGTCGAGACCTCCAAGCAGACATCAAGAGACTGGGAACCACCTGGAGTAGAATTGAAGGAGAAGCACAGGACAGGAGTTGCTGGAGGTCTCTCGTCGACGGCCTATACCCGGGTAGGGGTGACAGGCGTAAGTAAGTAAGTAAGTTGCATTCAAAAGGCAATGAAAAACCTCTGGTACCTGTGTCTACTGCGACGGATTGTGAAAAGTCTTAGCTTAGGCAAGAGAACATTGATAACCCATTGCGTCGGCGAATTGTAACAATCAACGCCTGCCATGACGCAGATGGCTTTAACACTATGGCCCCCTGCATTTTTAACCCATATCATACTGAGGCCAAAAGCTTCAAATTTGTACACTGCCATATTCAAGCTACATTATAGTACTTACAGATAAGGATATAGACCAATGGCTTTAGTTCAAGGGTGGTGCCAGAATAGCTTGGCGCCTAGAGGCGCCAAGCTATTCTGGCACCACCCTTGAATTATTTTATTCAAACTGCAAGTATTTCACACACTGGTGTATTCTGAATGATAAGGGTTAAGAGGGGCAGATCATAAGCAACACAGATCAGTAACACCTCATACTTTGCTAGCAAAACAAACAATAACAAAAAGAAGGAAAAACAGTCGCACCAGTATCATCTGATTTTAAACAGTCGGTGAATGTAATTGCGGCTGATGTCTGTCAGCAAGAGGCCACATATATTCACATGAGACCATGCGGCTACAGGGGCTCATGAGAATCTATGCCTCTTTCATATGAAAGGTGGTGGCTGAGGGATTTAAAAGAAAAGGTGTGCAAGGAGCTGACAGGTTGGCAATAACAGTGATCTGACAGCATTACATGATAAAGCAAGAAGGGATTATCCACACAACACCCCTATCGACGGGTCTTCTGCTATACAGATCCCCACGTTTCTATAATACAGCCATCGTTTGCCGAACTTCAAAATACTGACCTCGTCAACCTAAGGAACACAGGAGGCATTAGTCGTCAGGTATCTCAACCACATACCCTAAAGCAGCATTGACCCACGTCAGGGCTAGGTCTTTAAAAAGTACCCTATTGATACAGCCCCCCACCCCCATCTCCACCCCCTTCCCAACCGGTGACTGACCTGAAGAGCTATCAATGCCTCTTGCAGATGGACAATATTTCATGCGGGTAATCATGGATTTAATTATGTGCTTGGTGGAGAGGTAATGAGGCGCTAGAAGGGGGGATACACATAGGCCTACATGCAAAGCACATGGGATTCCTGGTGATCCGCGCCTCTTACAAAAATTGGAATGCGTTCCAAGGAAACTACCTGCAGATCTATGCCTGTCGCATGTACTAGTGTTGACAGGCTATTGAAGTGATAGACTCCTCCCGAGAATATCAAACAGCCTTTTCTGACTTGAGATTTTATCTGAACAACGCAGACACGATATTCTAATAGTAGCTCAAGTGTTGCCGTCAGGCGCAATGAAAGTACGTCTCTTAGTGAGTGACACCTGGACTGGATTTGACGAGTGAAAGTGCCTACTGCAATATGTGTGCTGGTCCATGATTTTGGACCTTACGGTTTCGAGCCGTACGGTCCAAATCGCAGACCTTCACACATATCAGTATACACAGCTTCTACTTCTCAGATTTTGCATATTGACTGAGCTCATCGTATCACTTTCCATTTCGATATTTATAATAGACTAAATTGTGCGATCGTTGGCGATCGATACCATTGCACTGACTTTTAAACAGGTATTCAATTATAAGTCTTTCATCGTAGCTGTCAGTGTCAGTCCCTCAGTGTAAAGTGAGCGGACATACGCGTGTGTGTCAATGTGACTGCCGTGTTGTGTGTCAGTGCCGGTGTGTGTGTCAGGTGTGTGTGTGTGTGTGTGTGTGTGTGTGTGTGTGTGTGTGTGTGTGTGTGTGTGTGTGTGCAGGGGTGGATCCAGGGGGGGGGGGGGCAGGGGGGTCCATGGCCCCCCCAGACCCAAATTTGTTAAAATGCTATAACAAAGTCCCTTTTTTGGGGTGTTTGGACCCCCCCCCCCCCCCCGCCCTGTTGGTTGATATTTTGGCGAACGGCTGAGCGGACCGCCCCCCCCCCCCCCCCGCCCGTCGTATGATATTTGGGAGAACGGATAAGCTCTAGCCCCTGGAAGCAAGGACTAGTACGTTTACCCCCATCTGTCGCTTACCCCCCTCCCCCACTCACCCCACCGTTTGATTTTTCGGCGTCTGGAAGCAAGGTCCGTCGCCTACCCTCCCCCCCCCCCCCCCCTCTTTTCCCTCACTGTTTGATTTTTCGGCCCTCGCGGAAACAAGATCTAGTTAGCGTGGTGGAGGCCTAGTGTATAAGGTTCAAGTTGCTCCCCCCCCCCTCCGCCGTGGAGCTAAGTGATCCGGCCCTGGTGTGTGTGTGTGTGTGTGTGTGTGTGTGTGTGTGTGTGTGTGTGTGTGTGTGTGTGTGTGTGTGTGTGTGTGTGTCCCGATGGTATAATTCGACAAAGACTAGAACATAGCACCACACCGGCCTTCAACCTACTTAGTTTCGCACATGCGTATACAATATTCCATGAACACATTAAAAAACAATGAAAGCAAGCAACGGACCACAGTGTCTGTTTAAAGTACTGTTTTACACCCTTCATTACATCACGCTGCTCTCGGTATGTCATTTCATACCTTGGCTCAAAGCCGCAAGGTCTACAAACACAGATCGACATACGCTATGGTAGACCTATATAAACACTGACTCGAAAATAAACGTGTTAGGGATCGGCCATTTGCACCTCGACCTTCCTCCAAAATGTATTTTGAAATTACGACGTTAGTAAAAACAGAATATATACTGACGAGCAAAAAAAATGCGACATTTTTGGAATCATCGTAAACGAGTGTTTCCGATCAGATTCCAAAAATGTCGCATTTCTTTTGCTGGTCAGTATATTACGGCGATTCGTTTCACGAACCCTTTTCCTTCATTTCGTAAGATAAATGGCATATTGCCCCGCACGGTACTCTGTCAAGGTGAGTACATAAAACTATGATCTAAAGGTGAAAAGAGTACCGCTAAATGTCCTTCTCCAAGACATTTTCTCTTCACAGGGGACCAAGAAGTGAAACAATAAAAACGTGCGTGACTTTGTAGGGCAGCAATGAAATGTCGGCACGGTCAAAAGGCGCTGGGCTTGACTACAAGCGGACAAAGACGACTGCATTATATATGTAGTTCCTATTTGCAAGTGTTTCGTTTCTTGGCACTTCCTTATAGTCAAGTCCACAGCTGCAGTTAATTTAACTCATTCTACTCCAGACACACCACAGCAAGATAAGGCCCGACCATGATAGTTCAAGGGTGATGCCAGAATAGCTTGGCGCCTATGGGCGCTACGCTAGTTCTGGCAACACCCTTGAACTATCATGGTCGATCTGTATCCTGCACTATAGTGCAGTCTTCAGAGGACAACGGCAACATTTGGGGATTTTGGTGTTGGGGTAGAATGAGTTAAACATTTACATAACTGTACATAAAAGGGAATCGTCGTCAACCGCCTGTTGCTTGACTAAAACGCAACAAATAGGCATGCAGACGATGTTTGAATAGATACCGACACATTGAGTCCATTTCAGTCTAAGTTCACACTAATACTGAACAACATATAACCTGTGTGCTTGCTCTAACAATATTATTTTATTTTATTTAAACATCAGTTGGTCTGCGGTTTCAAGTTGGACCTTACTGTCTCGTGCAGTGAGTACTAGAATTTAACACTAGCACACAATAATGTCTTGTCACTGATGGAGACATGCTTAAAAATGTGACCCATTTAGCTCCGACGCTCTACAGCAGGAGATGAATCGACCATGATAATTCGAGGTTAGTGCCAGATTAGCTTGGCCCCACCAGGCGCCATGCTAATCTGGCACTACCCTTGAATTATCATGGTCGATCCACTGTGATCTTCTGCAGCTGATAAATAGCGGTTAAGTGACTCCTCTCTCCTCTACACACACAAATTGTTGGGGGGGGGGGAGGGGTGTGTGTGTGTGTGTGTGTGGGGGGGGGTGGTGGTGGTGGTGGAGGATGGGTTGAAGGTGGCACTGCAACAACAACACCGCTGCAACAACAATGACAAAACAACAACAAAAACCTTGAAAAGAACTACTGCATCTGTAGCCGAAACCCAGTGACATAATGAAAAGAAAAGGGGAGACTGCCAGTGCTAATATTTTAGGAATGTTACAAAGTAAAGTAGATAATAGCACTGTCAGGGGAGAGAAATGTGCATGATCGACCAGTGATCATAGATCTACTGTGGCCAAAGCACACACACACACACAAAAAAAAAAAGAGATAGGAAAGAGAGGGGGCGCTAAAAAAGTGACTGAAAGCAATGCATATGGAAGCCCCCCCGAAGGGGGCGTATCACATATCCCACTGTTCCAGCCACTCAGTGCATGGAAATTCAAATCTAGGTCCCCCCAAGGGGGGTCCAGATATTTAGCCGGTGTAGACAGCTATTTCGGTCTTGGCGACCTCTTCAGCACACCTTCGGCGATACTGGAGGAGGCAGGAATTTCTGCCTACCTGCAAAGACAACCACATTTTACTGTGGTGTCTGCAGGGGCATACATTCCATGCCACCACCTAGAGCCAAATTTCCATGCACCCTAAAAGAGAACCTACCAAAAGGGGGAACAGTGGGATATGTGATACGCCCCCTTCGGGGGGGGCTTCCATATGCATTGCTTTCAGTCACTTTTTTAGCGCCCCCTCTCTTTCCTATCTCTTTTTTTTTTTTTTTTTTTTTGTGCTGTGCTTTGGCCACAGTAGATCTATGATCACTGGTCGATCATGCACATTTTAGTCTCTCCCCTGACAGTGCTATTATCTACTTACTTTGTAACCTTCCAGTGACATCATTTAATGTTTACTTGTTGCGACTTGTAATAATGAGGGAACACGATCTCTCCGTTGTGTCACGCCGTACCCGCAACCTGCTATTAACGTGTTGAAGGAACCGGGCAAAATAGGCTGTGTCCTCATGCACGCGGATTAACCAACCACAGCTGACATCGGCCTGTGGCGCTGTTCTCTATCTTGCTTCTCTCTCCCTGCGCAAACTGAGGGAGATGATTCGGCCTTGAAAGCTCAGTGATATTGCCACGGTAATCTGACAATACGAGTCCAAGTAAGTACCTTTGCTGTCAGGCGATGTGCGCTGCCGTAAAGGGGACAAAAATACGGTCATGCCGTTTGCTTTCAAGGGGGCAGTGATGTTCTTGTCATGGTGGTTCCTGAAGATCTTGCTGACAGGACATACCTTGACTAGGTTGTTTGTTTATATGCTGCAATCTCAAAAGGGGGTCGATCTATTCCCAGGGCACAAATTGCCGGCTTTGGATGACCAACGAGCGTGTTGGCGTGTTAAGAAAGATAATCACCAGCTTTGTCGGCATAGTTGGCCTTGTCACCACAGCATAAGTGACTGCCGAGATGATTTTGGCCATAAAAATCAAACCGGGTGACCTGATGACAGTCTCTGACTGAGGAACGAGAAGGAAACTCGAGAACGCAGGAGACGCAGATCCTCATGAGCTCCCGCAATTGCGGGGGCTCATGAGGATCTATGTCTCTTGCAGAAAAGTAGCCCGTTCGTAGCAGAAATTAACTACTACACTGAGTAAGTACGTGTCAGGCACCAAACACTAGTATAGTGGTTGTTCGAAGGTTAGAATTACAACGGCTCTTTGTCTTACAAATCAATACAAGGTTCACACCGTAGCAAATTTTATTGTTTGAGACGATCGTGATAGTTTTCAGTGTCAACAACAAACATACACAGACATGACTGGAAATGGTCCGATATAGTTTCGTTACACCGTAGGTTTTGGTGAATCACGCAGAAAAAAATGAACTATTCAGTACTAATGAAATTACAAGCTACGACAGGAAAAGTATTGCTTCGTTGTCCCTAACAGTCTTTATCAGTTCAACTCAGGAACATAATTTGTGCTCCGCATTTGTACACAATGGTTGATAACACGAAGGGACGTGAATTACAGGGAATTATGACTATCCTGGTAGTCCCATCTTCTTATAAATAGCACCCATAAATCATACAGTACCAACGCAATCTGACTCAGGTTTTCCGTCTTTAACAACAATAGCAGTGTCTGTCACGGTAAAACAGACAAGCAAGCTACTTATTCTGATGCAGGCCTCGTGAGATGTATGCTGCCTTATTGGCAAGGATCGGTCATATTTAGAGTCCTATGGCAGGAGATGAATCGGCCATAATTCAGGGGTAGTGCTAGATTAGCTTGGCGCCTGATGGCGCCGCAAGCTAATTTGGCACTACCCCTGAATTATAATGGCCAAGCCATCTCAAATGGTAAACTGTCGTAAGGTGACACCTTCAAAATTATTTTGAAAAGGCGGCCGTGGCCGGGGTTCAGCTGTGGGATTAGTTCGGAACAAAAGACCGCAAGCCCCTAAGTACAATTCAAAACTTGTACTGCCGGCACGCTCCAAGGCGGAGGTCAGTGGTTAACACGCGTACACACAAGTGTAGTGCCTGATTTGGTAATCAGAAAAGTACCCTCACCCTCACGCCGACATCATGGTTGTTTTGTGTCCCACAACTTGTACGTTATGATAAATCGGCAGATATTTGTTGTTTCGTCCCACTTTAAGTCCGTGAAAGTGTATGTGTTATCGATCACGTTACAGTCCTGTTCGTTTCGCCGGCCTTCGTCGCATTTGTTCTGACGGCTCTATTCAGTACTACACGACTGCGTGAGTATGGTGTTCTGTGAAAACATGTTCCATAAATCGATGGAACCGAGCTTGGAGCAACACAACTGGCGAGGGTTCGTGTTTGCTGACTTAACACTCTTCACTGCCACTGGACGTAAAATTATGTCATTGAAAGCAAGGCAGATTTTAACAATGAATAATCCCATAAATCCAAGGAATATATATCTATATGAACGGGGCCAACAAGAGGCAAAGAAATGAGCCCCAGTATCTACGGGGGCTCATGGGGTTCTTTGCTTCTTGCAGTTGGGTGTTATTCGCATTTTTCCAACAATGGCTCAACAGATTAATCTGTCTGTGTGTGTGTGTGTGTGTGTGTGTGTGTTGGCATGCGTCATTGTGTGCGTCCCTGCCTGTATGCGGGTATATAGATACCACCAAGAAATTAAAACGAAAATCCCACGTCTTTGGTTCAAATTTGCATGTGTTTGGTTTCTTGGACATGGGCGGATCTAGGGGGGAAGGGGTGTTCCTAGGGGTTCCGGAACACCCCCCCCCCCACACACACACACACCCAAAATTGTTTAACATGGTGTAACTAGTCCCACCCCACCTCTACCCCCCCCCCCCACCCCCACCCCCCAATTTGATTTTTGGGCCATTGGAAGGTCTAGCGTCGAGGAGGCCTTTTGTGTCAGGCTGAAGGTCACAAACCCTCCGAGGTAATTGAACCGCCCCTGTCTTGGCACTTTCTTCTTCAAGTCCAGCGCACGTTAAACTGCTGTTAAACACTTATCTTTTAATTTCCCGTACGTGTTGTTACTATTGTGTAAATGTGAGAATAAAAGCATGTCACTCTTCAGTTCCAAGGAGAACTCTCAAATGCGGTGTAGTGCTGGTCTGTGATTGTGGATCTTACGGATGAATGCCCGCGTAAGATCCACAATCACAGACCAGCACTACACAAATCGTTGCGTGCAATCTTGGTCGAAAACCGTGCCTCAGTCACGACCGGTTTTGTAATTTTGGCGCAACACCACACCCATGCTTCATCGATGACTGAACGTCCAATCGCACCTACTTTCTTTGCGGAAAATGACATTCAAAATAATTACTGATGCGGCCGGCACCAAAGAGGCAACCCTGCATCCGAACAAGCATCAAAAGTCTGCGAAGGTTCTTGAGGATCTATGCCCTTGAAGTTGGAGGGTGTTCATTAAATGAGTACGATATATAGGTATTTTCTGTTCCTTCTGCTGGTCAGTATAGCCGGTTAGTTCCAGTCCGCCTCGACACATGTTATTTTAGTCCTTGCCCAACGCGAAGCATAGCGTCTCCTGTGCCCTGCACTCTAAGGGCCCGAATCAAGACTGTCAATACCTATCTCTTGTTCTCTGCTCAGTCCTCGCGCGGAGTTCAGTCTTAGATTTAATCCTGCAAGAGCCAAACCGCACGATTCCCCCGCATATTGGTGAGGTTCCTTGCCTCTTGCTGACGGCCATGTTCGTATCCGTGTTCCTTGGACTGATAGTGGGTTCCAATCAAGCATAAAATCCAAAGTTAAGTTTGAAATACGGCACGGCAACCTAAACTTCTGGGCCCCGCATTGTTATTGCTGATACCGCCACAAACAGCTACGGTACACGGCGTTTAACTCATTCTACCCCAACACCGAAATCCTTAAATTTTGCCGTTGTCCTCTGAAGACTGCATTGCAGTGCAGGACACAGATCGACCATAATAGTTCAAGGGAGATGCCAGAATAGCTTGGCGCTCTTATGCGCCAAGCTATTCTGGCATCACCCTTGAACTATCATGGTCGATCCTTATTTTCCTGTGCGTGTGTCTGGGGTAGAATGAGTTGAAGGCCCACTACCGCGACCGTCAACTGTTCAAACACATGATGTCACGTCAGTAACAGATGGTTACGAAACGCTACACACATGCCTAGTTATGGTTCATTTTGACACGGGACAATCCAGTTCAGGACACGTGGTCTTAATATCAAGTAACTTGACTATGACTCCACTCCGTTCTAGAAATAACGCTTTCAGAACGAGAAACAGCTAACAATAGATTGACACGCTGACGGCTGAGCTGAGCGGTAAATAAGTGCGATCACGCCGCGTTTGCTTAGTGCTGCGTGTCCAACCTGCCATAGAAGCTCATTGGGTGTATCGATAAAGCAACACAAATGGTGCTGAAATTTGTATTCGCTGACGCCGGCTGCGCTGAGCAGTAAATAAGTGCGATCACGCCGCGTTTGCTTTTGCTGCGTCAGTGTCCAGCCTGCCATAGAAGCTCATTAGGTGTATCGACAAAGCAACACAAATGGTGCTGAAATTTGTATTCGCTGACGCCGGCTGCACTGAGCGGTAAATAAGTGCGATCACGCCGCGTTTGCTTTTGCTGCGTGTCCAACCTGCCATAGAAGCTCATTGGGTGTATCGATAAAGCAACACAAATGGTGCTGAAATTTGTATTCGCTGTGACGCCGGCTGCGCTGAGCGGTAAATAAGTGCGATCACGCCGCGTTTGCTTTTGCTGCGTGTCCAACCTACCATAGAAGCTCATTGGGTGTATCGACAAAGCAACACAAATAGTGCTGAAATTTGGATTCAGTTTTACGCGTAATGGTACTTTAACCCATATCATACGGAGGCTAAAAGCTTCAAATTTGTACTCTGTCATCCAAGCTACATTATAGTACTTACAGTTAAGGCTATAGACCAATGGCTTTAGTTGAAGGGTGGTGCCAGAATAGCTTGGCGCCTAGAGGCGCCAAGCTATTCTGGCACTACCCTTAAACTATTTTAGTCAAGTTTATTTCACACACTGGTGTATTTCGAATGATAAGGGTTAATGTCAATCTGAGCTTCTTTCAGCCTCGAGGGGATTTGTAACCAGAACTAGAGTTGACAAGTCTAGTGAAAGCGTGCTTTGATCGGCCACGACAGTTGTTAGGTGAAAGCAGGATGTGATCGTACATAACCTGCCTTCAGCTAATCAAGATCAACCAGTAAACTTGGCAACTACTTGCTGGCATTGATTTTACGTGTACCAGCGCAAATTCAATGTACAGCGGCACTGATGGCAGCACTCGAGTTGAAAGTCAGTAAAAGGTTCCGAAAAGCATCATCCCAATGCGCAAAAGGCCATCGGGCCGACGTCCGCCGGCCGCGTTGGCCCGCGCCGGCACGGCCACGTGCCAACGGCGGCCGACATCGGCCCGAAGACCTTTTGCGCATTGGGATCGACCTTCGCGGCCTTTCTCTTTACAGGACAATATACTGACAACACTGACAACTAAGCAAACTGTACTAAAAATAAGAATCAAGACATGGCAGTGAGGAGATGTCGGCACCAACACTGGGGATGAATGTCAGTAGAAAAGACCAGCCTCAGACATAGACGTAGCCTCAGACATAGACGTAGTAAGACGCAGTGTAAACTGTGCTACTCGGTCCATTTTAGGGGTCGCTGTGGAAACGGTCAGCGTTTTGTTCTTTCCGTACCTGATGTCACCAGCAAATACAAACCAAGAGAACAAATATCAACAGACCAAACTGAACTCTCGACCAACTTAAAACGTACGCCGTCAGTCGAGAAAAAAATAAAGATGATTCTTATCAGCCCCTGCAGCTGAAGAACGGGTTCATGGGGATCTATCCATCTTGCTGACACCACTCTAAGTCTGTACCCTGGGTGGAACACTTTGGGGTGAAATTAACCAATAAAACCCTGACACGCTGCTGCGATTGGGTTAGAGTCCGAAATAGCTCAGGCGGTTAAGCGTCGGAGCAGGAGAGCGAAGGGAATCGCCGGGTCATGGGTTCGAATCCCCGTCCCGGCCCCGGTAGCTGGACTCGCAACCCAGGGGGAAAAGGCGGATTTGTTCAATAGCATGTCCGTTGAAAGGTCCTGGTAAATCAAAGTGGCACAGTTGGAAAGCGCCTGAATTGATCAGTGTTCAGGTCGTACTCCGTAGGCAATAGATTTCCCTGTCCCCCATAAACCCGCTCGTCAGGGCCGTCCATTATCACTTCCGGCGGTGCCATCGACTTCTTCTTCTTTTCGTTCGCAATGGGCTATACGGTCAGTCCAGCACCGGCGATGAATGACGTCGTTTTCTCCAGGTCTTCTTGACTGCCGTAGAGTTTGGTCTGCAGTGGAGTTGGCGACGGCCACACTTCTTTTCTTTCATCGTCCAATAGGGGGCATCTCTGGAGAATATGTTCCGCTGTTTGGTCTTCCTGACCACAGGCGCAGGTTGGTGATGGCGCCAGCTTGAGCTTTCTGTTCATGTGAGCGTTCAGTCTGTTGTGACCGGTACGCAGTCTGATCAGGACGACTTGCTGCTCTCTGGTCATTGTGTGGTAGTCGTCTCTGTTTGACCTCGGCCTCATCAATGCCTTGATGATTGTCTTTTGCTCACTATAGCTGATGCTGTTTTCTTGTTGATCTTTTGTGGCTCCTTCTTTCGCCAGCTCGTCTGCCCTTTCATTTCCTGGTACCCCACAGTGGGCTGGTATCCACTGGAGAACAACTCTTCTGGTTTGTCTGACCTTCTGCAAAGCTCTGGTCAGCTGGGGGAGTTTGTCGTTCTCGAGGGCCTGAAGGACTGAAGGGGCATCGGAGAAGAAGACGATAGCATGGGTCTGTAGAATTCTGAACCATGGAGGCGGCCTGCATAAGTGCTTCGGTTTCTGCTTTGTAGTTTGTGCAGTGTTCGCCGGTGGCTACACTGGATGTGGCTGTATGTCCCCCTGGGAACTGGATCAGGATGCCAGCACCTCCATTGGAAACGGCATTTGTTGCTGATCCATCAGTGTAGATGTGGATCCATGCCTCCTTTGGGTACTGTTCGTCGATCAGGGCTAGGGTGAGTGCCCGTCGAACGGTGTCATCCTGACTGTCTCCTGAGGCAGCATGTGGGACACTGGTGCAGATCTGGATGTCTGGTTTGTCCACTGCCCAAGGGTTTTCCACTTCTTTTGTGATCAGAGCTGGAAGTCTTCCAGAACAAGTGCCTGCGACGGATCATGAAGGTCTTCTGGCCAAACATGATTACAAACGAGGAACTATGGAAGAAAGCAGGCGCAGACAGCATCGCTGAAACCATCGCCACACGGAGATGGAGATGGCTAGGCCACGTTTGCAGAATGTCACCCGACTTATTACCAAGGGTGGCACTGAGATGGACACCACAGGGGAAGAGAAACCGTGGGCGACCAAAGGAGACGTGGCGCCGAACCGTGGAGCGAGAGCTCAAGAACAGAGGCCTTACTCTGCAAACAGCACCCAAAATAGCAGCTGACAGACAAAAGTGGCGTTCCCTTGCCGTCGCCTCAAGCACCAGACGGCGCAGAGAGGACTGACTGAATGAATGAATGTGATCAGAGGTAGAGTGCTCTGTGGAAGGACTTCCCTGTACTGTCGAGAAAATCGCATGCTCTCATGGACAAAGCTGCTTCTTTTGAACCGGTTCTTGGTAAAGTTGCTTAGTCTGTGCGTCATGGGGTGGTCGGTGCCGCCGACGTTAAGCCCGGAACTAATCATGCGATTGGGTGTGGATTGACCATGATAGTTCAACGACGGTGGTGTCAGAATAGCTTGGCACCTGTAGGCGCCAAGCTATTCTGACACCACCCTTGAATTATCATGGTCTCCAGAAATGTCCCATAGACCTCTGAGCACATATAAAAAAGAGTATAATTTCATCCTCAGGATGTAATGGGTTAAGGAAGATTGCAGGAACACAAACGGCTTCAATTCAGTGGCAATGTAGGGACCAATGCAAGTCAAACGTTACAGCTGCTCGCTGGTACTGGATGACTTTTTGAACGGTCTTCTGGCATTCGCCCACGTCTCAGATGGCACACTGGTTACCTGACCCGATTGTGCGGATTTGACGGAGGGAAGTAATCACTGCTCTAGAAAGGTATTACTTTTTGTGGCCATGCCGTCAATCAATCACGCCAGGTCAGACTATCACCTGAGGACTCACGGAGTGTTGGGATCTGTTTTCCCTCCCCCCCGTCTCTTGTTTTGTACATAAATTACACGTAACTCCCGGGAACAAGCAGTGGCCACGCCGTCACAAAGCCATTGGAGACGCGTTAGGTCAAGGTTTATGGCTCACAAATGGGCCATTTTCAACGGCCGTTTCCCGCATACTCGGTTGTAAATCGCTTTGCAATTGAAAAATAACACGCTGGTACCAGGGGGACCCCCCCCCCCCCCCCCCCACCAACCGACAGGCCACACTGCCGACAGGGCAGAACAATGCGTAGAGCTTGCCGTTACGGAATTCGGTTGGGAAATTTCGCGGCCTGTGTGTGTGTGTGTGTGTGTGTGTGTGTGTGTGTGTGTGTGTGTGTGTGTGTGTGTGTGTGTGTCGGTGTGTCCTTTTGATAAAGCGACATACCTAGATACAAGCGACGCACGATAATCTGACGGCTTCTCACGGTGTGTTTGTGCGCGCGCGCGCGAGCACACTCGCGATCCAAAACAGCACTGAGTCACTATACTGATTTTCGATTTAATCTGTCATACAAAGCAAACACTTTAGCCCACCTGAACCAATAGATACTATTAATACTGACTTGCCAGACCAGCCTACACTTTGTGCCCTAAAACAACAATTCATCGAGTCACCTGAGAACTACTGAGAAAAATACGCACTCTTTAAAACTATTCATACTCCAACACTTGAACAGCGAGTTGTCTACACACACACACACACACAGGGGGGATTAGTTTAAAGGCCCACTACCGTCGTACCTGTTCAAAGATACACTTTTGTAACAGATGGTTACAAAATGCTACACACAGATCTAGTTTAGATACAGGACAATCCAGTTCAGCACACATCATCTTTATATGTATCAAGTAACCTGACAATGACTCCACACCGTTAATAAATACAATGCTATCAGTACGAGAAACAGCTAAAAATATATTGACACACTAATGACCGCGCAGAATAAATAAGTGCAATTACGCATGTGCTTTTGCTGCGTGTCCCAACCGCTGTTAAAGTTCATTAGGTGTGTCGACAAGGCATAATAAACACAAATGGTGCTGAAATGTGTCTTCAAATTTACGCGTAATGGTACTTTAATATGTAATATGTTGCTTATCATAGCTGGTACAAGGGCCGAAGGGGTATAGTTCGGCGCTTTTAAACGTGTCACAGTACATCAGAAAGAATCTCAGGGTGGTCATGGTGATAGGCACCATGTACCATGTCAGCTGTACTGGTACAGGTCATATTACATAGTCAAATTTGGCCAGTTTAGGCAGTAAGAGGACCGGTGTTTTTAAAAATAATTTTTGCCTTGTTAAAAAATTTCTAGTAGGGCTGAATGTTGGAATTTCTGCTGATTTCAGCTGTGCTTGGGTGTGGAGTTGGTAAGGAACCAGTTTTATAGCCAAGAAATGAGATGGGTGATGTGCTGTTTGTTTGGGTATTTTGTGCTCGCAAATGTGCAGCTGGTGGGCGGTAGTGTTTTTTAGGGAATTGAAAAATTAGGGGATGCCTGGGACTGACTAAGGCTAAGAGACTGGACCATACAGAAATGGCACTGTAGTCCGTGACCTGTCAGGTCACCACATGCCATATGTGACATAGACCGGAAACTGGTTTAATGTAACCATATCATTGAGTTTGGACTTCTGCAGTTGGAAAACTGACAAAAATCATGAAAAATTTGAAATTTTGCCAAGAAATCGCTACGTTTGCAGTTTTATAGGCGGTTTTGCATGGCAACACCCTGTTTACCTACACTGGGAGCTATGTTTAGTGTGTTTGTTCATTTATTTCTTGTCTTACAGGTAGTCATGAGTCTGACCTTTGACCCTGAGCTGTGACCTTTGACCTTGAAAGGGGTGGGGTTTGGGGCGTTCAGTTTGATAAATGCATTAATAAAATGCAATCTTTCAGTTATTAAAGTTGTGGTGTGGGTGGAGTAGGGTGGGGTGGGGTTTTTTTTTTGGGGGGGGGTGGATTGGGGGTGGGGAGGGGGGTGGGGAGGGGGGCTTAAGGTCAAAGGTTAAGATGAAAACTACAATGAAACAGTGTCAGCATGTGCATTTCATCAGACAGCTGACCTCAGAGTGACATAAGCCGCCAAAATAATGTGACATGCAGAAGTGTTATTTTGCATGATCCTGCTACACTGGCTGCATCTGAGGTGTCATTCTGCTGTAATTGTCATGAGGGATGTCTCTGGTGTCTATTCTGAGCCAAACATAAGCATTTTTACACTGCGTAAAGCTCATTTGAGTGCATTGTTATGGGAACAGCAGTTGCAGCCACCAGTACAGGCTTTTACAGGAGTGTTCACAAGTTTGGCACACACATGCCTACTGCATTTGTAACATGAGTTAAGGTGTTTTGAGACTCTGACAAGTGTGTTTTATATAAAAATGAACTGTACATAACCATTTTACTCTGCTACCTCCTAAATAAGCACTCCAGACACTTGTTTGGGTATGCTGTGTGTCCCGTGTAGCATAGTTTTGGCTGTTTTGTGTAGTCTTTTGTCTGTGGGATAGCTCAGTAGACTTAATGTTTAAAGTGCAGAGCTGTTTCATGACCCCTTTGCCTGAGGAAAAGATTGTATGCAGCATATAGGGCATGGCAGCTGGTTACAGGCCTCTTCCTGCTTGCTGTCACCAGATAACAGGGTCAATGAGGATGCCTGGGCGTTGTCCTTTTGGCTGCCCTGAGATACACAAGGAAATGGCCTTGGGTCTGAAAGCTCATTTTTCATCAATGTCAGTGTCATGGTAACTTTTTTCAGTTGTCCAGCACACCAGAAGTCAGTTTGACTGTATTGCATGTGTGTGTAAACTTGGAAAAAACAGAAAAAGTAGGGGGGTGGGTAATGGAAAAATATGAAAAAAAAAAAAAAATTTTCATGTGCTTGTGTCTCAAATGCAACATTTCTGAAAATCAGATATGTTACTTGATATACATGCCAATTTTGGAGGCATTCTGACTTCTTCTTCTTCTCGAACGCCGTCACACCTGGAGTTTGGCTCTCAAAATGAAATCTGTGGTCTTCTGTAGCACCTCCACAGGCCCGTACAGTTTCTCTTGTAGAGTGGCGGGCTTCTGCCATATCTCCTCCCTCAGCAGCTGGTGGTTTCCACAATCCTGGAAGATGTGCTCTGTGGTCTGCTCTGCTTCTCCACAAGGGCACAGAGGAGATGGCACGAGGTGAAAGCGTCTGTGCAGGTGGAAATTGAGTCGGTTGTGCCCGGTCCTCAGACGGAAGATGGTCACCTGCTCTTGTCTGGACAGCTGATAACTGGTAACTATTTAGGGGCCGTTGTGGTGGTCTGTACACAGACTTAATGATGGAGGCATTCTGACCATATCTAGTCTGTTTTTTATGGCATCAGATATGCATGATCCAAAACGTCAACAGCATAGTAAACGCCACAACAACGCGCTTCACATAATGGGCCATAACTTAAAGATGCAGCAACATTCAATGGTGTCACTTTGGGTTTGACTTAGCTAGTGTCCAAGAGTTGCACTGATGGCAGATTGAATGGTGTTCAGGTGGGAGAGTTCCTCTTTCAGGTCATATTACATAGTCAAATTTGGCCAGTTCAAGCAGTAAGAGGACCGGTGTTTTTTAAAAATAATTTTTGCCTTATTTAAAAATTTGTAGTAGGGCTGAATGTTGGAATTTGCTGGAAATGTCCGGTTAGCTGAGAGGGGACATGTTTGGTGCTTTGATTCATACCATCCTGAGCTTATCCAATGGAGAATTGTGGGCCTATGTTGAGTTGCCGTTGACCTAGTGATTTGAGGAGCACGCTGATTTCAGCTGTGCTTGGGTGTGGGGTTGGTAAGGAACCAGTTTCATAGCGAGGTGATGAGCTGTTTGTTTGGGTATTTTGTGCATGGTAAATGTGCAGCTGGTGGGCGGTAGTGTTTTTTAGGGAATTGAAAAATTAGGGGATGACTGGGACTGACTAAGGCTAAGAGACTGGACAGTACGGAAACGGCACTGTAGTCCGTGACCAACAGTGAACATAATAGTCCACAAAATGATAATGCCCCGATTTCATCCTCCCCCAATGAAATAAATCACTAAATAAGGATCGAGGTCTGATTCCCTAGGAATGGATATTCATACTTACTTACGCCTGTCACCCCTCCCAGGGTATAGGCCGTCGACGAGAGACCTCCAGCTACTCTTGTCCTGTGCTTCTTCTTCGATTTTACTCCAGGTGGTTCCCAGTCTCTTGATGTCTGCTTGGAGGTCTTGACACCAGGTGTTTCTCGGCCTGCCTCTTTTCCTCTTTCCCTGGGGGTTCCATGACAATGCCTGCCTAGTGATACTGGAAGCTGGCTTTCTCAGACTGTGACCAATCCATCCCCATCTTCTTCGCCCAATTTCATTCTCTGTTGTTATCTGCACTGTTCTCTCCCAGAGTCTGACGTTGCTGATCTTCTCTGGCCAGTGGATTTTCAAAATTCTTCCAAGGCAACTGTTTATGAAGATCTGTACTCTGTTGACTGTGGTTTTTGTCAATCTCCAAGTCTCTGCTCCATATAGGAGAACTGCTTTTATGTTAGAGTTGAAAATCCGGACTTTGGTGTGTTGTGACAGCTCTCTGGAACTCCACACTTTTTTCAACTGGAGAAAGGCTGCTCTGGCTTTACCGATTTGTGCTCCAACATCTGCATCAGTGCCACCTTTTTTGTCTATGATGCTCCCGAGATAGGTGAAGGACTCCACCTCCTCCAACGGGGTGCCAGCAAGCAAGACTGGTTCTTCCCTGGTTGCGTTCAGCCTCATTGTCTTTGTTTTCTGTTTGTGGATGGTGAGGCCCACTTGGCATGAGTTGTCAGCAAGCCTCGTGGTCTTGTCCTGCATTTGTTGATGAGTGTGGGTCAGTAAAGCCAAGTCATCTGCAAAATCGAGGTCGTCAAGCTGTGTCCAAAGTGTCCACTGTATTCCACTTCGTCTGTGCTCAGTGGTCCTCTTCATGACCCAGTCTATGGAAGAGGAATGGAGACACCAAACACCCCTGCCTGACACCGGTTCTGACCTGGAGCTCCCTGGTGAACTGCCCTTCGTGGATCATGCGACATGTCATGCCATCATAGCTGCTCTTGATCAGGCAGACGAGCTTTGTGGGTACACCGTAGTGTCGTCGTAGGAGTTTCCACAGTCTCTCGGTCCACGCTGTCAAATGCTTTCTCGTAATCCACAAAGTTGATGCACAGCGGGGAGCTCCACTCCAGAGACAATGGATATTCATGAGCTCATGAAAATCCATTCCTCTTGCAGATGGTAGTCACTGTTTTGGCTCTTGAGGTATGTCTGGCTGGTTGCACCAATTTGAAGTGTACTTACAATTTAGTCTTGGCTGTTCAAGTAAAGGAATGGACCATTTGACATCGTGGCATGGTGATGACAGGAAACAAACATACTTTGACAGCCTTTTGTCTGTCGCTGGTTAACAAGTCAAAATCACTAGATGCAGACAAGACTATCTTATACCAAGTGTGTGTGTGTGTGTGTGGGGGGGGGGGGGGGGGAGGAGGGATTGCAGAAAATGCGAGTGCTGATGGAAATGATGACAGAGTTTTCTGGTTGTTGTACTGTGGTTAAGCGATTTTTCCCACAGAGTTAATGAAGAGCATGTCCTGATTACAAGTGCACAAAATAATTCTCTTTTCGCAGAACGTCTTGCGCATCAATGGAGATAAGTTTCTAGCTGAAAAGAAGTTTGAGACCAATTACATTAACCTTTTTTAATAAAGCAATTGGTCTCGTTAATCAATCAATTACTTCTGCCACACATACAAAGCTAGTTATATTCCCACCATGCATCTAATGGTCTGAACATTAAAAGGAATACTCACTTCTGTGCATCACGGGACACAACCACAACCAGACACATCACTACCCAGTACCTAATGAAATGGTCAACATTAAAAAGATAAAGAAAAGAATATTTTGAATTTAGCTTTTTAGCTTTTAATTTGAGGCTAATCAGTCATATTTCCATCTCTGCCTCTCTCTACAGTGAGCGCACACACACACACACACACAAACACACATAAACACACACACACACACACACACACACAAAGAGAGAGAGAGAAAATGCCTTTCACTTTCAACATCCCATTCAAACAGACAAACATTTTAACCCATAAAGCTCTGAAAGACTATGACAGGATGTGGATCGACCATGATATTTCAAGATTGGTGCCACTACCAGAATAGCTTGGCACTTCTGGGCGCCAAGCTATTCTGACACCAACCTTGAAATATCATGGTTGATCTGTCTCCAAAACTGTGACATAGACCTCATAGGATATCTACAAAAAATTGATAATTTTGTTGTCAGGGCATAAGGGGTTAACACATTAAAAAACTACATGCATGTACATATTTTGATGGGTGATAAAGCAGCAGCAATAACTACTGTAAGAGCCAATGTTCCAATGAATTAGTCAGTCACTAAAACAAACGAACAAACATAGGAGCAAAGAAACCAATGAATAAATGAATGAAGAAATAAAAAAACAACAAACGAACAAATGAATAAAACAATTAAATGTATAAATAAAATAAACAAAAATAATGAATTAAATAAATTAATTCTCACCTGAAGACTTTTCTTTTTCAAGTCAGCCTTCAGATTCTGTGCTAGCCTCACATCAGCTGGATCGTAGATGAGGTAGACCACATCTGGCTTTGGCCTCTGGGCACGGGCTCGCAGGTGCCAGTTGTCAGCCTGCTTGTGTTCCTTGTCAAGAGTTGCTAGGATCTGCTGCATGATTTTCTTGCGGACGACACGACTGTCGATCCCCAACTGTGTGACCATGTCTCGGTCGGTCAGTGACATGAGGAGAAAGCCATCCACCATCGACTCTGCCAGGCTCTAGATCACAGTATTTCAAATTCAATGGTTATGATACTAATTTATATAGCAACAAGTAGATTAATATAGGAATATAAATTAAAGCGACCCACTCCAGACAGTAGCAGGTTAATAGTTTGCAATATATTTCATACCTATAAATGTCCCTAAAGCATGCCTTACAATAAAGCTGGACAAAGGGGCTAAATAAATTATAAAATTAGAATGTACATATAGTAAAATTAAAACAAAAATTCTGCTCTTGTACTCCATTATGTGCAGGAGAGTTCCTTCCTTTAAGCTCAAAAGGCAGTGAAAAACCTATGGTAAGTGTACCTACCGGTACTCCTATCAACCATGAAAAAAGGGCAGAAAAGTCTTACCTGAGGCAAGACAACATTGACAACCCTTTGTATTGGCAAATGTTAGCAGTCAAAACCTGACATTGAGCAGGTCGCTTTAATGCACAGTACTTTATTTAAAATAACACATACACGGTTTATATCTGTCTAGTACAAATATGTTTCCAAACTATATATACCTACTTTGTGAACCTATTTGTACTAGACATATCAACCATGTATGTATTATTTATACATGTACAATGGTGCAATGGCTTCACAAAAACAAATGTGCATCTTTAATGCCTAACACAAGTAGACAATGTCAACAAGTGTTCGTGTACTACTGAAGTACAATGGTAGAACAAAACAAATGTGTGTTGATCTATGAGAATGAGCTTAAAACTCTAGGCCATAAGTCCAAAATCATACACCAGCACACAAATAATAAACCACTTTACCTGTCTATAGAATTCCTTGATGCCAAGACTGAACAGCCACTCCTGAAGGTCAGCAGCATTCCACTGACAGATCTTCTTTTTCTTGTACTCCCCACTAAACTCCGTATCTGGTGGCGTAAATGGTAATGGTGGTGCATTTATAGTGGCAAACTTCTCCAGTTCTTCCATGATCGCACCAATAACAACAGAAGTTTTCTCAGCAGATGATTTTTTCATGTGTTCCGTGCCAGTAAGGTCCACTGCTGAGGACATGAGCTGTAGGTATTGCTTGGGTATTTCTGCACTCTCCACGGCGCTGAACAGTACAGGGAACACTTTGACACAAGTGGGATCCCCACTATGCCTCTCCATCAGCACTTTGCCCTCGTACACCGACACTGGGCAGTTGAAGAAACTGTCGGAAAACACCAGGATGGCTGCTCTGCATTTCTCTATGGTCTCCATCCGCAGGGAGAACCAGCAGGGGCTGTCTGTGTTCCTCTCATCCTTGTCAAACCACAGGTCCTCTGCCAAGTTATTCTCCTTCAGCTGACGCACTAGCTCCACCACAAACCTCCGTTCCAGGAATCCCGCATCTGGGGAGTATGACACAAAAATCCCCTTCTTGGTGCGCTTTAATCTTGGGGTTTGTGACATGGGTCCTGACTGGGATGAATCCCCTGATTTCTTGTTGCCTACAAATTTTACATCCGTGGAGGCTTGCCCATCTTTGTTACGCTCCGGCTGTGACCGGACATTAGAGAGGGAATCGTTAAAGTTTATGTCATCATGAGCTTTGTCCTCAACACCTCCTACCTCATCCACTTCAGGTTTGAACCCTTCACCACCAGATGGGTTTTCATCGCCACCATCATCATTTTGCTCTACTTCACCTTCTGTAGCATTATCAGCTGCATCATCATTGCTGCCAGATGGTCCTGGCTTACTGGCTGGGTCCTCATTCTGCTGGCTCCCAACATCCTGACCCTGGGTATCAGGGGCAGGGGTTGGCTCTGTCCCCCCTGCCTCTCCGCCGTCCGTAGTTTTGCCCATTGCTGGATCACCACAGTCCTGGTTCACCGCACCAACACTGTCCCCTCCTGCTGCTTGACCACCACTAATCACTGGTTCACTTGTCTCACCTTCACCACCTGTAAAAAGCAAACACTCTTTTAGCCACACTCGCTTGCACAAAAGTGGGTGTTGTCCTCTAATCACTCTAAACCTGTTGCCAGAGGTGGACAGCATGACACAGTGTTGCTATTTATACACCAGATGGCCCATCAGATAACATCACAGTTTCGAGAGTATCAAACCACCATTCTTACAATTAATGTGCGATTCTATTGGTAGCCGGTTTCCAAGGAGAAAAGAAAAGTACTTTTGAATGACAGTTGCTTTTAATCGATGTAGCTTTATGCTGCATACTGTAGTTTAAGGGTAGTGCCAGATTAGCTTGGCGCCTTTATTAATCTGTCACTACCCTTGTACTATCATATTCTGCCCATCTCCTGCTGTCATGCCTGAATCAGAAATGATAGAATGAGAACTAATGAGCGGCGTTGTGGTCAGTCACCTTGTTCAACACTTGCTGCAGGTGCTGTCGTCTGTAAATCAGCTTCTGCTGCATTCTGCGTGTCTGAGGCGTCGGCCCCGCTCATCGTCCGCACTTTTTCATTTCATTGTAATCCCACGGCCCTTATCTGACTATCCTGTCGCCACCACTTTTCGCACGTCTACTCTCCCGTCGCTCATATCAAGCGAGCGGTGACCTAACAGCATGGCTTCGCTAGCAGCGCATAGAAACCAAACATTCTTCATTCAGCGACGGGGTCAAGGGTGAAAGGTCAGAGGCAAGCACCGTGGCTGTTCTGACTACCTCCCCTGTCAACCTAAGTGGTGTGTTTTTTTTTTTCATAGTTCTTTGTCGCATATACATGTCAGTGTAACACTCGAACGATCTCCGACAGTAGGGATGATTCCAAACGTGTAAACGCTCACTTGTAAACTGTTTTTTACATCAATGGGATGGCCGAACAGTTCAACACTATGGCCACACACTATTTTGCATTAATTCACTTTCCCTCCCTCGATAAGTCTCAGCGCACAAAGAATTTTTGGTTTGCATGCGTTAGCGGCGGGTTTGGTTAGCGGAAGGTCACAGGCTTGGTATGTTTATGCAAAATCACAGCGAATAACCACATGAGGGGGTAACGGTAAGCACTAAAACCCGTTTTGATTTAAGTAAACTTGAATGCACTTACCAATCGCTCTTTTTGCTATTTATTTGGGTTTCACGTTCCACGACTTCAACAAAATTCGTCTGCTCTGGTCAGTGCTTAACGCGGTGGGTTAGTTTTAACCAAAATGGCGACCAGAACCACCAGAACTGGAGTCAAGGGCCACCATATAAAAAATTATGCATACATTCAAGAGGCTTAATTTTTGCTTCTGCAAATAGACTTTTCAGACTCACGTGTTGAAGCTCGGAGCGCGGTGTACTAGGTCGAGTCAGTCACCACTGAATACATCGTGTCACTAGCCAATCTTCAATGTCACGTATAATTATTATGCACGAAGTATGATGAAGAATGCATGCATGGCAGTTTATAAGCAAAGAGAAACAGGCAACATCAAGAAGGCACGCTTCCGGCTAAATGTTTAGAGAAGGGGGGGGGGGGGGGGCGTGGTATGGGGGAGTTGCCGGGAGGTGTGTGGGGAGGGGGTTAACATTGACATGCATACATGTACAAGACAAGGGTGGCAGAGTGATTACAGCATAAGTTGACATTCTCTCTCAGGAAAATCGTATAAAGTATGTTAACCCTTTTCATCCTGATGCACCCATTGCTTGTCAAATTTGACTGATAGTTCAAGGATGGTGCACAAAAAGAATAGCTGGGCAACTGAGGTGCCAAGCTATTCTGGCACCACCCTTGAACTAAAACGGTTGATCTATCTCCTAATCTGTACCGTAGACTTCATAGGACAATAAGCTAATTTGTTAAAAAATCAGCCTCAGGATGTAATGGGTTAATTAATGTATTCTACTAAAGCATATCTTGTGTCTTAAAAAGTTAATTAATGTATCCTACTAAAGCATATCTTGTGTCAGAGACCATGTCTGTATCAGGTCTAAACATGTCTTGCATTATTCCTGAGCACACAAAGATTTATCAAAATACGTTTTAAGTAACCCCTTCCATGATCCAACACCTGTACTTTTATGAGAAATAGGCCAACAAAATACATAGTAACAATAGGACCTCAGGAGGACATGCCAGGGGTTTGCCTCTTGCATTTGGGTGGTGCATGTGTTCTGAATGGATGGGTAAATTAAAATTCTTCTCCTTTGTGGCACTTTTAATAATAATAATAATTATATTTATAAAGCGCAAACTCCCTGCGGTGCAGGCTGTAAGCGCTGTACAATGCAAATCAAAGTTTAAACCTAAACACAAATCAATAGACAGCAAAAACACAAATATTACAATACAAATTCTAAAATTAACAGCACATAAACACACCCAAAGCACAAACAACCATCGCAACAAGGACTGGCACAGGATCATCATGATGTTATTGTGAAACAGAAAAGAGATTGGAATTTGGTAAGACAGAGTATTGAGACTGGAAAAGATGTGTTTTAAGCTGACTTTTGAAAGAAATTACTGTCGGGGCATCATGAATGTGCTTCGGAAGCGAATTCCAAATGACTGGGGCCTGGAAACAAAAGGACCTTTGACCAAAGGACTTTGTATTTATTTTCGGTACTTTCAAAAGTTTTTCACTGCTAGAATGTAAGGTGCGGGAAGCTTGATAAGTAGTTAACATACTGGAAAGGTAGTATTGTTGAATTAAATAAACTTTATTGTCCATTAAACAACACGCATAAAATGAAAAATTTCCTTTGGCTCACAGAAACATAAAACATGTAGGACATAATAATAAAGGAGATTTGTTAAGCGCTTATCCTGAAAGTAGCTCTAAGCGCTGATACAATGAAAAGGCTAACAGCTAACACGCACACATAACGAATTAAACTAAGATAATACACCATGAAGAAGGATCTCTGATCCAAAACATCGTGTTTCATAATTGAAGGGTTTTCAGCCTGTATTTTCTGTTTTCCTTTCACATAAAACTCTTGCGGCAACTGTTTTACTTCATTTTCATTAATACATATTGTAGATTTGGCAACTGAAATCACACACACACATATACATTATAGCTGAAAAGTGTATTCATTGTTTTTAACCCTTTGGCTGTCGGTATCACTTTTTGTTGAGGTATTTCCTGCAGGAGTCGCCTCAACAAAAAGTGATACTGATACCTTGAGGGTTACACATTTCTCAACCTTACCACATTATCTTGAATGATGATGATAATCATTGTATCTTTTCGGGTTTCAGATGGCTGTGCCAAACCACCACCAGGAGCCCACCTTCACTATCGAACAGATAGAGCTTATTCGACGCCTGCGGAACAGTGGTCTAACAAAGGAACAAGTTGTACGGGCATTTGAGTCATTTGATCGTGTTGATTCTGAGCTGGGTGACATCTACAATATTCCTGCATCTGCCACTGCTAAGCTCAGGTCATTTGCTACAGTTGTTTCAAAGGTAACTAGTTTGATGATGGTAACCTTACATTATCCTTGAGGTTTAGAACAAATTAAAGGAGGGGTGTCGGTGACTGTGCATCACCTACTTTCCATTAGAACATTCCAAATGGAAAAGTGGAAACTTGTTTATGCAGATAATCTGTTCAGAAGGCTATTATGTGCATACGATTTTAGGATGTATTTAATCTGTATTACAATGTATTTATCTACAGGTATAAATCATGTAAAATAAAAAAATAAAAACAACTAGAATTTTTTAAAACTCATTCACTTGATTCAGCCCGACGGCTGGATTTCCCAAATTTTGGAGGAGTCATCTAATGACTATGCACCAGTTGCAGGAGATGGATCAACCATGATAATTCAAGGGCAGTGCCAGATTAGCTTGGCGCCAACAGGTGCCAAGCTAATCTGGCACTACCCTTGAATTATCATGGTCGACCCATCTCCTGCTTTAGGGCATCAGGGCTGAATGGGTTAACACTCAGTTGTGATGTTCTCTCTTTTTTTTTCTCTCCAGGCTCCAACACAAGCGGATGTTTTAACAGCCGCAAGCCCACAGGCACCTTATGAGCCAGTTGTTAATGGCAAGTCAGCCACACCACCAACGCTCACAGCACGGCCAATCTCAGCTCCAGTACATGTGAACCGGCGGTTTCAGGGAGCAAGGCGCTCAATTGAGCTGTGTAATGGGAATAGTGTAGCATCAGAGAATAGTGATGGTGACGTGATACAGATGTCAATGCAGGATGTGTGCCCTAAAGCCAAAGCTGTGAAACTGTACCACACTCAAGAAGAAAGGACTGAGAAGACAGTTGAAGAGTTTATCTCGTAAGTTATCAAATTTTCTACCATCCATGCATTCATACACTTGTTAACCCTTTTCATCCTTATACACTATTGCTTGAAATACATTTGACTATGATAGTTCAAGGGCGGTGCCTGAATAGCTTTGCGCCTGAGGTGCCAAGCTTTTCTGGCACCACCCTTGAACTAAACTGCTTGTTCTGTCTCCCAATCTGTAATGTAGCCTTCATAGGATAATAAGCAAATTTTAAAAATTCAGCATCAGAATGTAATGGCTTAATTTACTGCTGTAATTTGTTAGCAGTAATCCTTATAAAGGATTACTCTTACTTACTTACTTACGCCTGTCACCCCTACCCGGGTATAGGCCGTCGACGAGAGAACTCCAGCAACTCCTGTCCTGTGCTTCTCCTTCGATTCTACTCCAGGTGGTTCCCAGTCTCTTGATGTCTGCTTGGAGGTCTCGACGCCAGGAGTTTCTCGGCCTACCTCTTTTCCTCTTTCCCTGGGGGTTCCATGACAATGGCTGCCTAGTGATACTGGAAGCTGGCTTTCTCAGACTGTGACCGATCCATCCCCATCTTCTTCGCCCAATTTCATTCTCTGCTGTTATCTGCTCTGTTCTCTCCCAGAGTTTGACGTTGCTGATCTTCTCTGGCCAGTGGATTTTCAAAATTCTTCTAAGGCAACTGTTCATGAAGGTCTGTACTCTGTTGACTGTGGTTTTTGTCAATCTCCATGTCTCTGCTCCATATAGGAGAACTGCTTTTACATTGGAGTTGAAAATCCGGACTTTAGTGTGTTGTGACAGCTCTCTGGAACTCCACACTTTTTTCAACTGGAGAAAGGCTGCTCTGGCTTTACCGATTCGTGCTCTGACATCTGCATCAGTGCCGCCTTTTTTGTCTATGATGCTCCCGAGATAGGTGAAGGACTCCACCTCCTCCAACGGGGTGCCAGCAAGCAAGACTGGTTCTTCCCTGGTTGCGTTCAGCCTCATTGTCTTTGTTTTCTGTTTGTGAATGGTGAGGCCCACTTGGGACGAGATGTCAGCAAGCCTCGTGGTCTTGTCCTGCATTTGTTGATGAGTGTGGGACAGTAATGCCAAGTCGTCTGCAAAATCGAGGTCGTCAAGCTGTGTCCACAGTGTCCACTGTATTCCACTTCGTCTGTGCTCTGTGGTCATCTTCATGACCCAGTCTATGGCCAGTAGGAAGAGGAACGGAGACAGCAGACACCCCTGCCTGACACCAGTTCTGACCTGGAGCTCTCTGGTGAACTACCCTTCGTGGATCACGCGACATGTCATGCCATCGTAGCTGCTCTTGATCAGGCGGACGAGCTTTGTGGGTACACCGTAGTGTCGTAGGAGTTTCCACAAAGTCTCTCGGTCCACGCTGTCAAATGCTTTCTCATAATCCACAAAGTTGACGTACAGCGAGGAGCTCCACTCCAGAGACTGTTCCACGATGATGCGGAGAGTGGCGATCTGGTCTGTACATGATCAGTTCTTCCTGAATCCTGCTTGCTGGTCTCTCAGCTGGGGGTCAACGGAGCTCTTCATTCTCTCTTAGGATGATCCTGTTGAAGACCTTTCCTGGTACTGACAGCAAGGTGATTCCTCTGTAGTTGGAACACTTGCTGAGGTCGCCTTTCTTGGGAAGCTTGATTAGGTACCCCTCCTTCCAGTCAGCTGGCATCACCTCCTCTACCCAGATCTTTCCAAACAGTGGGTACAGCATCTCAACTGTTGTCTCTAGGTCTGCTTTCAGAGACTCCACTGGGATGCCATCTGGCCCTGCTGCTTTGCCATTCTTCAAAAATGCCACTGCTTTTCTGATCTCTTCCCGGCTGGGTCTGTCACAGTTGATGGGTAGGTCGGTCTCTGCCGGCTGGATGTCGGGGGGGGTCGGGTGGGCTAGGTCTGTTCAGTAACTCTTCAAAATACTCGGCCCATCTGTCGAGTTGGTCTGCTCTGTCTGCAATAGGCTTGCCTTCTTTGTCTTTTACTGGTCTTTCTGTATGGCCATACTTACCCGACAATCTTCTGGTAATGTCGTAGAGCTGTTTCATGTTGCCGCTGCCTGCTGCCTTTTCTGCCTCTGCTGGCTGTCTGTGTAGGCCCTCTTGTCTGCCCTGATACTCCTCTTCACCTCGCGGTTGGCTTCCGAGTATTCCCCCTGTGCCCTTACTTTGGCTGCTCTCGTGCGACTGTTGTTGACCGCTGCTTTCTTCTGCTTCCTCGCTTCTATCTTCTTCAAGGTCTGTGCCGACAGCCAGTCAAAGGATTACTCACTAGAGGAATATAAGGTAAACACATCTCAGCTCAACATCTAGGCTTTGTTTCATTAATGATTAAGAGACTGTGATTGATTAAATGTTTTGAGTGGTTGTGCTATTGTTTCCTGTGTTCAATACATGTTACTAATTGAATATGCTTGTTGCTGCAGGCAAGGATCAGACAAGATGCATGAAGAGATTCGAGACTTCATAGTGGAAAATCCCAGTTTCTCTCCCAGTGATATGTCCTTGGCGACAGGTGAGAAATAATGAGAAATCAGTGATTATATTTTGCCTACAGTAGTCAATAGGCGACTTCCTATAAGACGTTTTAGGTGGGGGCACTACAAAAAAAAAAAAAAATTCTTTTTTCAAACAAACCCTGAAACTTACTTACTTACGCCTGTCACCCCTACCCGGGTATAGGCCGTCGACGAGAGACCTCCAGCAACTCCTGTCCTGTGCTTCTCCTTCGATTCTACTCCAGGTGGTTCCCAGTCTCTTGATGTCTGCTTGGAGGTCTCGACGCCAGGAGTTTCTCGGCCTACCTCTTTTCCTCTTTCCCTGGGGGTTCCATGACAATGCCTGCCTAGTGATACTGGAAGCTGGCTTTCTCAGACTGTGACCGATCCATCCCCATCTTCTTCGCCCAATTTCATTCTCTGCTGTTATCTGCTCTGTTCTCTCCCAGAGTCTGATGTTGCTGATCTTCTCTGGCCAGTGGATTTTCAAAATTCTTCTAAGGCAACTGTTCATGAAGGTCTGTACTCTGTTGACTGTGGTTTTTGTCAATCTCCAAGTCTCTGCTCCATATAAGAGAACTGCTTTTACATTGGAGTTGAAAATCCGGACTTTGGTGTGTTGTGACAGCTCTCTGGAGCTCCACACTTTTTTCAACTGGAGAAAGGCTGCTCTGGCTTTACCGATTCGTGCTCTGACATCTGCATCAGTGCCGCCATTTTTGTCTATGATGCTCCCGAGATAGGTGAAGGACTCCACCTCCTCCAACGGGGTGCCAGCAAGCAAGACTGGTTCTTCCCTGGTTGCGTTCAGCCTCATTGTCTTTGTTTTCTGTTTGTGAATGGTGAGGCCCACTTGGGACGAGATGTCAGCAAGCCTCGTGGTCTTGTCCTGCATTTGTTGATGAGTGTGGGACAGTAATGCCAAGTCATCTGTAAAATCGAGGTCGTCAAGCTGTGTCCACAGTGTCCACTGTATTCCACTTCGTCTGTGCTCAGTGGTCATCTTCATGACCCAGTCTATGGCCAGTAGGAAGAGGAACGGAGACAGCAGACACCCCTGCCTGACACCTGTTCTGACCTGGAGCTCCCTGGTGAACTGCCCTTCGTGGATCACGCGACATGTCATGCCATCGTAGCTGCTCTTGATCAGGCGGACGAGCTTTGTGGGTACACCGTAGTGTCGTAGGAGTTTCCACAGAGTCTCTCGGTCCACACTGTCAAATGCTTTCTCATAATCCACAAAGTTGACGTACAGCGGGGAGCTCCACTCCAGAGACTGTTCCACGATGATGCGGAGAGTGGCGATCTGGTCTGTACATGATCGGTTCTTCCGGAATCCTGCTTGCTGGTCTCTCAGCTGGGGGTCAACGGAGCTCTTCATCCTCTCCAGGATGATCCTGTTGAAGACCTTTCCTGGTACTGACAGCAAGGTGATTCCTCTGTAGTTGGAACACTTGCTGAGGTTGCCTTTCTTGGGAAGCTTGATTAGGTACCCCTCCTTCCAGTCAGCCGGCATCACCTCCTCTTCCCAGATCTTTCCAAACAGTGGGTACAGCATCTCCACTGTTGTCTCTAGGTCTGCTTTCAGAGACTCCGCTGGGATGCCATCTGGGCCTGCTGCTTTGCTGTTCTTCAAGAATGCCACTGCTCTTCTGATCTCTTCCTGGCTGGGTCTGTCACAGCTGATGGGTAGGTCAGTCTCTGCCGGCTGGATGTCTGGGGGGTCAGGTGGGCTAGGTCTGTTCAGTAACTCTTCAAAATACTCGGCCCATCTGTCGAGTTGGTCTGCTCTGTCTGCAATAGGCTTGCCTTCTTTGTCTTTTACTAGTCTTTCTGTGTGGCCATACTTGCCTGACAATCATCTGGTAATGTCGTAGAGCTGTTTCATGTTGCCGCTGCCTGCTGCCTTTTCTGCCTCTGCTGCCAGGCTGTCTGTGTAGGCCCTCTTGTCTGCCCTGATACTCCTCTTCACCTCGCGGTTGGCTTCCGAGTATTCCCCCTGTGCCCTTACTTTGGCTGCTCTCGTGCGACTGTTGTTGACAGCTACTTTCTTCTGCTTCCTCACTTCTATCTTCTTCAAGGTCTGTGCCGACAGCCAGTCCTTGTGATGATGTTTCCTGAACCCTACAGTGTCTTTGCAGGTTGAGTTCAGCGCCTCTCTAACTGCCTTCCACTGCTGCTCTGTGGTGACCGCCTCCTCTTCATTTACTAGCTCCTGTAGCGCTTGAAACCGGTTGGACAGCACCAGTTTGAACTCTTCTCTAACTCCAGTTTCTCTCAGGAGGCCTACATTATAGCGCTGTCTTCTTGTTGTCTCTGTGCGGCTTTTCTTTAGCTTGAGCTTCATTCTTAAGGTAAGCAGATGGTGGTCGGAGGCGACATCTGCTCCCCTCCTCACTCGAACATCTTGAAGGGATCTTCTAAATTTCTTGCTAATGCAGATATGGTCTATTTGGTTCTCTGTTGTATGGTCAGGTGAGACCCAAGTTGCTTTGTGTATTCTTCTGTGTGGGAAGATGCTGCCTCCAATGACAAGTCGGTTTAGAGCACAAAAGTCTACAAACCTCTCCCCGTTCTCACTCATCTCCGAGCCTACTCTTTGTCTCCCCATCACCTCTTCGTATCCGGTGTTGTCCTCCCCTATTTTGGCATTAAAATCGCCCATGACGATGGTGATGTCTCGCTCCGCACATTTGTCCAAGGCACTCTGGAGTCGGTCGTAGAACTCTTGTTTCTCTTCCTCATCACTGTCATTAGTGGGCGCATAACACTGGATGACGTTCAGCTTGAGCTTTTTCTTGGTTCTAAAGGCTGCTGTGATAATTCTTGGCCCAAGAGGTTCCCAGCCCATCAGCGCTCTCTGTGCCACTGGTGACAGCATGAATGCTACTCCTTCTGTATGGGGGGCATTCTCCTCTTCATGACCTGAATACAGAATCATCTCCCCACTTAACAGCCTTTTCTGGCCAGACTGCGTCCATCTGGCTTCACTGATACCTAGCAGGGAAAGGTTGTACTTTTGCATTTCCGCTGCTATCTGGGCGGCCTTGCCGCTCTGGTACATGGTCTTGACGTTCCATGTGCCCATGGTTGTATCCCTGGATAGAGAGAGGCGGCTCGGTCCTGTGGCTTCCGAAGACTTCTGGCTTTCACCACAGGACGTCATAAGTCTTCTGGTAGAAGAACCTTCCTCCTCCAGGAAAGGAATTACTATTAGTCTTTTCGTCGGCGTTTTTGTAGCTATTTCCTTTTTTGCAGGGTGGGGAAGCTACCCCCACGCCCAACCCCCTTACTAGGAGGACCAGGGGTTTTCTGTCGGGGGTCACCTTCCCTTAGACCATGTTGGTTCACGGCACCTTATTTCATTCGGTGCACCCCTCTCACGAGGGACCCCCTATCCACCACCCAGGGGACGCGCCTCAACGCCATATGGTCCCAGCGTGAGGAAACCCTTAAAGCTTTTCTTATTTAATTTGCTACACATGGGTAATAATATGCGCCCGCTTTTGTTTTTGCTTATTGTTGTTAACTGTCTTGTGTATGGAACTGCTGATACTGTGAACTGTACTGATGGATGCGTGTACAAGGGGATTCCAGTAAGAAGTAAATGACAGTTAAGTAATTTACATACATGTAGTAGAAAACTGTTGGCGGGATGTCTTTGAAAAAATATTGTTATATTCGACTTGCATACTGATGAGCAAATGAAATGTGCCATTTTTTGAACCATCAGTGTTACCAATGGTTCCCAAAAATTTGACATTTCTTTTGCTTGTCAGGCAGATAAAACCTTACCATTGAAGTTTAGTGTATATTGTGCTTGTTTACAAGGTGTAGGAGTGACCTGCGCAAGCAAGTTCCTGGTGGGTAACTTCATGGCCCTGCCATCAGATGTGTTGCGTCAGTTGTGTCTATGGTTCCTCAAGACACGCTCGCAGCAAAAGACACAGTCACTACATCAGCAAGGTGAACAAAAGAAACGATCTCACAGTGCCACAAAAATGCTGCGTGATATGATACAGGAGAGTCTGAATGCTGGCAGTTCACCGTCTGATACAGGTGAATGAAGCACCGATTTGTGGTTGATTTTGTATGCTTGTTTTCAAAAGTATCTTTAGAGCATATATCCAAAACACAGTCCCTCAGCCCTCTTTTATTGCAAGTGTGTCATCAACACCTCTGGCCATTTTTATGTGCACAATGTGCTGGGAGTATTTACAATTTCCATCATTGATGACATTAACATTTAGTTTAATGCTACAGAATTTGTTATATCTTGTTACAAAGAGTGTCATGAACATTTATTTTGCACCCTACAGCCCAGCCTAGCCCCCCACCACCTGTGCTTGCAACCACCCACACTGTTTACAGTACTGTATTGTTTAACCCATTCAGCCCTGACGCACTACAGCAGGAGATGGGTCGACCATGATAATTCAAGGGTAATGCCAGATTAGCTTGGCGCCTGTCGGCGCCAAGCAAATCTGGCACTACCCTTGAATTATCATGGTCGATCCATTTCCTGCAACTGGTGCAGTCGTTAGATGACGTTTCCAAAATTTGGGAAATACGGGTGTGGGGCTGAATGAGTTAATCTGTTCTTTTGGTATGATTTTTTTTCTTTTCCCAGTTTGCATCTTTTTTATATTTCAGGAATGTCTTCCAGCAGTAGTGTTGCTGCAGACAATGCTGTTGACATGAAAGGCTATCAGGATTCAAAAGACACTAAGTGGGATGTGACTAGCTCATTGTCTCTACCAGTGTATCCCGAGGGCCTGGATATGCAGTTTACACCACGCCGTGAGAGGTTCACTTTCCGCAAGAAACACCTCGAGATCCTGGAAGCAGTCTTCAAAACCAACCAGTACCCAGCTTATGAAGAGCGTCTAGAAATAGCCGACAGGTGTAACAACATTATGGAAACTGTAGGTAAGGTAAATGCACATCAGTGTATGACAAGTGTGTTAAATATAAATTAAACATGATTGCTTACAAGAAACAAGAATAGCAAAGACCGTATAGCTCATGTGTGTGACTGATCCATGTGTGTGACTGATCCATGTAATTAGTCTGATATTTACTTTTCTGACAGGTCACTGAAATGAGTAAGTGTTCAGGTGTCTTAGCACCAAGTAAAGGTTGGCTTTTGTACCAGCAAAATCCATGTTTTCTCAAAATTTATGCATTTTCAAACATCTTCCAACCCCCATGACCATTGACCTTTGCAAGGGGTCAACTAAATTAGTTAATATATGCGTTTAAAGGTCTTGGCATCAGCTACCTATGTGCCAAATTTGACTGAACAAGTTTGCAAAAACACTGATGAAAACTAAAATTGTACCCAAAATTGGCATTGCTGACCTTTTGTGACCTTGACATTTTTGAAAGGTCGTCCAAATTAGTATGCACAGAAAGGTCTTACCATCAGGTATCTCTATACCTAATTGTGGTCTGAATTTGAAAATACTGTTTTTGTCAAAATACAGTATTCTAAGTATCCTTAAGGCAATCGTAAATGTGGATAGTTTTGACTTGATGATTTGAAAACTATTGGCGAACTATCCTATCCACTCGATAGTTTTTCACCATGCACGGCGATAGCTCTCCACAAGCTGCGTATGCGCTATTTCCTTATGTGGAAAATCTCGCGAGACTTTGAAGGCCTCGATACAAACTGGGTGCGTACATGAAAGATGAAGACTTGAGAAAAATTCACATAAACCACAATTATCCTTGCGATATTGAAGCAGAAACGAGTCTGGATGAGAGCGTGGCTACTTCGATGTCCGGTTTTGAGAGCAATGCTTGTGCAAGAGATGTGTGCGAAAGATCCATGCAGCTACAACACATTGAAGTTGTCAACCAAATGCTGACGGCAAGATACTGTCACTGATGCGCAATGCCTAGGGCTCTGCTGATTGGTTGTTTGCAGATAGGCGAGCTGGCTAGGATAGGGAAAATAGAAGCAGGTTCTATTTGGACTATCGGGTGGATAGGAAAGTATCGCCGAACTAGCGAGACCTAATGACAAACTATCGAGTGGGCGGATAGGACAGGATAGTCCCATTTCTAGCCTCGTGTACGGGCTCCTTACGGCCAAGTTTTAAATCTGCACCTTCAGTAGTGTCCAAGAAAATGCCAGTGTTAAAGTTTACCATGGACAACAGAGGACAAACAGACCATGGACAGATGACGAATGGCTCACAGACTCACTTGTCACATGAGCCAAACAGCAGATATGAGTGGATTTAGTTTTTGGTTTGGCAAAAAATGAATCCATGACTCCGTGAGCTTTTTATTTAGTGAGAAGCTTGAAAATCTTGCTACAATGCTGGACCTGCTTCATGTGCAAAGGTGAACACTGATACAGCTTTTGACACCTGTCTCTTGGCTTGACTTCGCGAACGAAGATTCTATAGGGCTTGCCCACGTCGTCTGCAGGCATTTTCGTGGCTGCGGAGGCCAATCCGGGACAGGCAGGTTAGACCGCAGTGGCTGCAGGGGAAGGTCTGGTCAGGGTTCTGATTTACGACAACTCTGTTTTTTCTTCTAAGCCGCTTGTCCTTAAGGTTAGCTCTGCGAGAGTCCTCAAAGGAGACGGCTGCCTTGTGAATGGTGGAGCGCCAGGTGTAACGGTCCGCAGCAAGCGAAGACCACTGGCGGTGGTCGATTTGGCAGGCACTAAGCGACTTCTTGAGACTGTCTTTGTATCTCTTCTTTGGTGCCCCTCTGTCTCGGTGTCCAGTGGCGAGCTCGCCGAACAGAGTGATCTTGGGTAGGCGATGATCCTCCATCCTGGAGACGTGCCCCGCCCAGCGAAGCTGTGTCCGCAGCAGCAAAGCCTCGATGCTCACAGTTTCCGCCTGTTCAAGGACCTCGACATAGTCACTCCAGTGAATGCTGAGGATGGTACGCAGGCAGCGCTGGTGAAAGTGTTCGAGGAGTCGTAGTTGGCTGCGGTAGAGGGCCCAGGACTCGGAACCGTACAGCAGGGTGGTGAGGATGACAGCTCTGTACACGCTGATCTTGGTGCCTTTTTTCAGCTGTTGATTGTGCCACACCCGCTTGAATAGTCGCCCGAAAGCACTGTTCGCTTTTGCCAGCCTGTTGTCCAGCTTGGCGTCTGACGTGATGATGCAGCCAAGGTAGGTAAACTGGTGTACAGACTTCAGTTCGGACTCGCCGATGGTGATGTGTGGAGGGCGATGCTCTTCCTTGGGTGCCGGCTGATGAAGGACCTCTGTCTTTTTCAGACTGACCTCAAGTCCAAAGAGCTGGGCAGCATCTGCGAAGCAGGATGTAATGCGCTGCAAGGCTCTCTCTGTGTGTGCAACGAGGGCAGCGTCATCAGCGAAGAGCAGCTCACGAATCAGTTGGTCTAGGGTTTTCGTGTGGGCCTGCAGTCGTCTGAGGTTGAACAGGCTGCCATCAAGACGATACCTGATGTACACTGCGTCGTCATCGTCGAGGTCCACTGTGGCCTGCTTCAACATCATGCTGAAGAAGATGGTGAAGAGGGTCGGTGCCAGCACGCAGCCTTGCTTCACGCCGTTGCGAATGGGGAATGGTTCTGAGAGGTCACTGTTTAGTCTGACCTGGCCTTGCTGGTCCTCGTGGAGCTGGACGATCATGTTGAGGAACTTTGGGGGACAACCTAGTCGCTCCAGGATCTGCCACATACCTTGCCTGCTCACAGTGTCAAACGCTTTTGTTAGGTCGACAAACGTTACGTACAGCCCTTTGTTCTGCTCGCGGCACTTCTCCTGAAGCTGTCTCAGCACAAAGACCATGTCGGTGGTACTCCTGTTGGCTCTGAAGCCACACTGGCCCTCTGGGAGGTGGTCTTCAGCGATGGCAGGTACCAGCCGATTCAGGAGCAACCTTGCGAGAATTTTCCCGGCAATGGACAGCAGGGTAATTCCACGATAATTAGAGCAGGCAGACTTCTCTCCTTTGTTCTTGTACAGGGTGATGATGACTGCATCACGGAGATCCTTTGGTAGTGTTCCTTTTTCCCAGCAGCAGAGAAAGAGGTCGTGGAGCTTGTTGTGCAGTGCTGGGCCTCCATGTTTCCAGATCTCTGGCGGGATTCCGTCAATGCCTGCTGCTTTACCACTCTTGAGCTGGTGGATGGCTGTGAGGGTCTCTTCGACGGTGGGCGGTTCGTCCAATTCAACCTTTAGTGGAAGGTGTGGGATTTGGAGGATGACTTTCTTGAACAGTGCGTTCAGCGCCGAAGAGGTCCTGAAAGTATTCCGACCAGTGGTTCAAGATGGAGGTATTATCTGTGAGGAGTGCCTGTCCATCAGCGCTTCGCAGGGGACTTTGTACCAGGTGCCTAGGGCCATACACTGCTTTCAGTGCTTCGTAAAAGCCCCTGTAGTCACCGTTGTCAGCGCAGAGCTGGGTCCTCTGTGCGAGTCTGGACCACCACTCGTTCTGGAGCTCTCTAAGCTTGAGCTGGAGACTGCTGCAGATGAGGCGGAAGGCAGACTTCTTCACAGGGCAGGAAGGCTGGGCTAGGTGGGCCTGGTGGGCGGCTCTTTTTTTTGCTAGAAGTTCCTGGATCTCTACGTCGTTTTCGTCAAACCAGTCTTTGTTCCTCTTTCTAGCAAAGCCCAAGACTTCCACAGAGGATTTTACAATAGCAGTTTTCAGTTGTTCCCAGAGTGTTTCAGGAGAGGAGTCTGCTGGATCAACTGTGTCTTTGAGCATGCGCTGTAAATCGGCCTGAAGGGCAGCTTTCTTGTTGTCATGCTGAAGGCTGGCAACATCAAGCTTTTTCTTGGGAGGGCCCCCTTTCTTGGGTTTCAGCTTGAGGCGGAGCCTGAGTTTGCAGCGAACAAGGTGGTGGTCAGTGTGGCACTCTGCGCTGGGCATCACTCTGGTGAGGAGGACGTCACTGCGGTCCCTCTGACGCACTAGGACATAGTCGATAAGGTGCCAGTGCTTGGAGCGAGGATGCATCCAGGTGGTCTTTCGACTGTCCTTTTGCTGGAAAGTAGTGTTGGTGATGACAAGTTGCTGCTCTGCACAGAGCTCCAACAGTAGGCGACCATTGTCATTGCAGTTCCAACGCCATGCTTGCCGAGGACTCCTTTCCAGGCTTCAGAGTCTTGGCCCACTCTGGCGTTGAAGTCGCCAAGGATGATGACTTTGTCGTCTGCAGGGGTGCTCTGCAGGAGGCTGCGCAGGTCAGAGTAGAACTTGTCTTTTTCTGCAGGCTCTGCCAGGAGGGTTGGGGAGTACACACTGAGACTTACTTACTTACGCCTGTCACCCCTACCCGGGTATAGGCCGTCGACGAGAGACCTCCAGCAACTCCTGTCCTGTGCTTCTCCTTCGATTCTACTCCAGGTGGTTCCCAGTCTCTTGATGTCTGCTTGGAGGTCTCGACGCCAGGAGTTTCTCGGCCTACCTCTTTTCCTCTTTCCCTGGGGGTTCCATGACAATGCCTGCCTAGTGATACTGGAAGCTGGCTTTCTCAGACTGTGACCGATCCATCCCCATCTTCTTCGCCCAATTTCATTCTCTGCTGTTATCTGCTCTGTTCTCTCCCAGAGTCTGACGTTGCTGATCTTCTCACACACTGAGAAGGGTGACGTATTGCTGGTGTCTCAGTGGGAGGCGCATGGACATGATGCGGTCGGAGTGACCCGTTGGTAGGTTTTCCAACTTAGTCGCAATGGGGGTCTTCACCATGAAGCCCACGCCTGAGAGCCGTCTTTCTGATGCAGGCCTGCCTGACCAGTAGAGGGTGTAGCCAGCGCCAAGTTCTTGGAGGCTGCCTTCCTCCGGAAGGCGTACTTCGCTGAGCGCGGCGATGTCGATATTTAACCTCCGCAATTCATGGGCAATGAGGGCGGAGCGACGTTCAGGGCGTCCACTGTCTGCTGTGTCGAGCATGGTTTGGATGTTCCAGCATGCTACGTTGAGTCCGGTCGTGGTCGTCATGAGAGTGGATCCATTGTTTTTTCTTGTTTTCTGACCGCATGAGAAGATGCCCGTTGACCGCGGCTAGCCAACTGGGGTTACGAGGGGATGAGCTTTGGTTAGGCCACCTTTTCTAGGCCCCTCTCCGTGTGGAGCAAACAGTGCTGTCCCTAGAGAAGGCTGCTTGGTCGTTCAGGGTGTGCCGAGTGACGTTGTCATCCCCAGGTCAACATCAGGCGACCAATATCCTGAACCGCCTGCATGCAGGTTTGAGACTGCGGCTTCCAGTAACATCTTTCACCTGCCGTTTTGCCCCTTGCCCATCGCTACAGGACTTGGAAAGTTCAGTGTCATAGTCCGTGGGCGTTTCCTAAAGCCTGCGCGGTGGAGTGCAGTGTGCGCAGTACTGGCCCCACCCTTTAAACCCTTGGTTCGTTTGCCATGGCCTAGCAAGCTGGGACGGTGGCATCGAGGTCCTCGGGTCGTAGGTTTTATATCAGACTGTCCTTGTCTTAGTCTCTGGCTCAAAAGCCTTCCCCGGAGACACAAAGGCTTTGATGTCAGGGGTTTCCTCCCTTAGCCTTTCCGCAGCCAAGCGGCCAGGCCTGCAAGGCAGCAGGGGACTCGTGGGGGCCGGGGTCGTCTATGTCCCGTGCAGATGTGAACATCTGCCCACTGCCCAGACGGTGACACCAGAGGAGAAAAATCCAACGCCGGAACCCGGTATCGAACCTCGCACCTTTGGCATTGGAGGCAGACGCCTTAACCACTGCGCCACTTCCCCGCCCCACCTGTAGATAATGAGTATTATCAAAAAGTTAGTAAGTTAGTTATTCTGCACATTAATTATCTTAATCAGAAATGAAGAATAGGTTTGCATTTCAGCTGTGTGCTTGTTTTACAGCAAGCCGTCCACTGGGGGAAAAGGAACGAATGACAGCTCAGAATGTTGCCTATTGGTTCAGTAATCGGCGAAAAGACATCAAGCGCATTGCCCGTGAAGGTAAAATTCAGAGGCCTCAATTAGCTCCCCCCCCCATTGTGAGAAGATTGCTAATAGCTAGAAAATTGAAGGATAAACATGAGCAGTATAAATAAAAAATAAATTTAAAAACGTGTTCAAAACTACTTGTAAAATATCACTTATAGTCAGCAGACTTTCAGAATGCTTTCATACAAATGTGTCGGAAAGAGTCTATTAAGAAAGGTCATGGGATGTGACTGATTTTGCCCAAATACTTCTGACAGGTGAGCGTCCAAGCAAAAGAGAATGAAGGGAACAGCTGGGTTGTGGGAAAGACTGGCTTGTTATATAGCTTGTTCATTGAAAGATTTTGGCAAATCGGAGTACCGCAATTGCAGCACACATGAATTTATCAGTATTCAGATCGTACTCCATAGACCCACCAACTATTCTGGCACCACCCTTGAACTACATAGATCATGGTCGATCCATTTAACAGAGTAAAAATATTGGGGCTAAATAGATGAATGATCTGCATAGTTGTCACTTTGCCATGGAAAATTTTCAGTCCATCTTGGTTGCTTTTTCAGGTGGTATGGACTTTTCAGAAGTCATCCTCCCAAGTCGTGTGCGACAAAGTCCTCTAGACAGCAGTGGTCAGGCGGCTGAAGCTGCAGCCTCCTGGGTCATCCAGAGTGTGGGTATCGACTTCTCATCTCTTCAGTCACCTATTCTTGGACCTGTAGCCTTCCCCACAGCCACTAGATTGTTGCCCGAAAATGGAGCAGGTTTGGAGGCAGCTAGTGTGTCTCCGCATGCTGGTAAACAAGCTGGCAGGGATACTAGAGTTCACATCAAGCAGGAACCTGTCAACGTTGATATGCAACAAGACACAATTGAATCAATGCAGCAAAGTGAACAAATATTTGTTACTCAAGCTGAACAAGGTCGAGGTACAACAGTGGACAGGATCGCTGCTGTCATCACCTCGCAGCTGATGCAGTCAGCAGCCTCTACCAGTGTGACTAATGGTGATGGAAATGATTCACCAAGTGCAAGTACATCGTCTGAAGTAAAACAGCATGGTGATGAATCTCAGGACCACGTGAAAAGTGAAAATGAATCTGGTGGATATAACATTTGTTCAGTGCTGCCTCATCCAGCATTTCAATAGATGGCAGTCCTACAATACACATAGATTGGTTGTAGGTTGTACATTGCTTAATGTCCCGACAGCAACAAGACTTTCTCAGGACGTGCTTACACTGCTTGTGAAAAAAATAAACTAAACAGAATATTGAATGTATGTCGCAAGCTGGTCTAATACGCTAAATAAACCTAAGACCATTTAGCAACACACATCCAATATCAAGAGCTACAGGCAGCGCAGACAGTAGGGAGAGTTTAAAAAAGGAAAATACAGGTGAATGGACCAAGGGTAGACGGAAACACATGCCCCATGTAACGCACGCAGACTTGCCCACAGTCGTACGCACAGACTCTCACGCAACAGACGCATACACCGCCACTGACTCAGACGGGCGCATTCATGCGGTAAAACAAACACACGGGCTCCCTTTCTAAAGTGACTTTTATACAATATACAAGAAAAGAAAGGCTTAAATGACTATCAACTATATACACTCCTCTGCTAACATCCGAACATCACACACACAATTCACAATATCTCGCCAGGCTAGGTGTTAGTTCTGTCTCCAACCTGTTTGATGTTATTGCCTGATTACGTTGGTCCTTCTCACGTCTAGGCGTGCAAGTCCGTTGTATGCTCTTTCCTGTCATCCTGTCTGTAACACGGACGTCCTTGTACTCGCACCGTAGCGCAGTTCTCGCTGTGATCCGGGTATCTTGGTCCCGATCAGACTCACTCTGAGCGAAGAGCTGGAGGGATGACCTCACGTTAGGTCCCACCTGTGACCGACGTCTCGGCGTCCGTCGTTCCACTCTTTACAAGTACTCTAAACACAACAACAAGGATCCAAACGTAACGCTTGCTAAACACACAACATATTGGATCAATGAGAAACGTCACGTAACCTGGCTGATACAAATAACTCACACGTTCATTCACACACACACACGTGCTTCATAAACTGTCTACTTCCGTAACACCCCCATATCTGTCACTATCTTGAAACAGACTATAGCCTAACACTCTTGCTATACACTACTCTATACACTGGAAAAGACTATGCTTAACCAACCACGTACTATCTTCATAGCGGCTTAGACATACACACCTCATATTCCTTTAGTTATCTATCTCGGTAAATAACTGTATTCCAAAAACACCGGTTACTTCACTGAATTCTAAACCAACATAACTGAACCAAACCGGCCAACACCATACAAGCAAATTACTCTTAGCAACGCATACTGTCTTTAACTAAGCAACTATCAATACTACATATATAGAAACATACCTGAATTCTAGGCTTCAGAGTCTTGGAATACGGGCTAGGTATCTCGCATACATTCGTCCAAGCTGATGATAAAGCCCCGTACTAATATATTCCTGCTCTGACAGACACAGCTTTGCCTAGAACTCACTAAAACTCTGTGCTAACCATGTCTTACAGATTTCACGTGGGCAGCAGGCCCCACGGACTATCGGCACAAACAAACCGTTAACAAAAACCGTACCGTACTAACCCTACTGTGTGAGCACTATGTATGAGCATAGAGCTTCATCACACCCAGAATAGAGGGGAAAACCCACCCTGTGGGGCTGACCAGGGTGACCCTGGGAACTAAAAAGTAGTTAATCCCACCAAAGTCCCTCAGGGCAGACCCGGGTGGGGGTACAATACACAGACTGTGTCAGATCCTGCTCTAGTGTCAGTACAGTAGCTAATGTTTTATTTCTGTGCTGATTTGCAGTTTGCACCTTTACAGCCTAGAGTGGTTTGGTCCAAAATTTTATACAAGAGCTCGTTTTAGGTGTACATCTCTTTTTTTTTTAACCCTTCGTATGTCGGTAGCGCCTTTTGTCGCGATGATTCCAACAGGAATCATTGCAACAAAAAGCGCTGCTGACAGCCAAAGGCTTCAAAATGTTTGTACATGTATTTAAAAGTGAAAGGCAAGTCCATTTTTGTGAAAAGTAAGACAGCAAGTCCATTGTTGTGAAACGTGAGATAGCAGATCCATTGTCGAGAAAAGGGAGACAGCAAGTCCATTGTTGTGAAAAGGGAGACAGCAAGTCCATTGTTGTGAAAAGGGAGACAGCAAGTCCATTGTTGTGAAAAGGGAGACAGCAAGTCCATTGTTGTGAAAAGGGAGATTTTGCAGTGAACATTTGCTTTACACAAATATGGACTGTCATGCGCCTTCACAGAGCAGATTTACATGTATGTATTGAATCATAACACAACTATAACACAGCATCGCATTTATGTTCTTTTCTCTTCCACTGTGGGGTTTTTCCTTTCACGGGGGTGGGGTGGGGTGGAGGACAGATTCTATGGGAAGAAGAATTCTAGTCAAACATTTTACATTGTCTGTTGTGTCCTGCTATGGTGAAGATGACCTTCTCTTTTATTTCCAGCACCAACTGAAGGGAATGTATCAGCCAGGCTATTCATGGGTAGTGCCAGATTTGCTTGAGACCATTCATGCATCAAGCCGATAGGGCACTGTCCTCAAGAAGCCATGATAAATCCATCTCCCACAGCTTGTACATAGTACTTAAAAAAGAAGAATCTAGAATGTAAACCATGTGGTTTTGGAAGTGAAGGAATTATGTTGATGACAAACAGAATGGAAGAGGTACAACCAAGAACAGGTTTGCGTATCAACAAGTATGGCATTGCCAAATTATATACTGTAGTATTTAATATTTTATAATTATGTCCTTAATATATTCTGTTTAAATTTCAATATTTGGCAGCAGTTTACAGTAGTGAGTGTTAGTACTGATTTTTATTTAATGTGCAATAAAACAATCTGGTATTTAACTCTTTGCTTATGGATGTTGAACAGCCCCACGAGATTACTACCCCTAGAACACTATTGTCAGCGAGATTCATCCAGCCTAGGTTCTCTTGTGGTGCGTGTGCTGGGCTATTTTCAGCACTGAGTGTGTTGTTACATGGCAGGTGCCCTGGATTCAGAAATAAACTTGCAACAAATTTACTACGTGGCATAGTACATGACAGAAAAGTTACTTAACTCATTCAGCCGAATGGCCGCATTTCCCAAATATTGGAGGCATCATCTAATGACTATGCACCAGTTGCAGGAGATGGATTGACCATGATAATTCAAAGGCAGTGCCAGATTAGCTTGGCACTACCCTTGAATTATCTAATCATGTTTGACCCATCTTCTGCTGTAGGGCGTCAGGGCTGAATGGGTTAACACGTTCTACCCCGAGGACCGAAATCCCCAATGTTAAAGTTGCCCTCTGAAGGACCGTATTACAATTCTAGAGACAGATTGAGCATGATAGTTCAAGGGTGGTGCCAGAATAGCTTGGCGCCTTTCGGCGCCAAGCTATTCTAGCACCACCTTTGAACTATCATCTTGCTTCACGTCTAGCTGTGGTGTAGTTTTGTTAAAGTCTGTCATAAAAGTAGAATTTCAGAGCCATTTTCATTTTAAAATGAATGATTTATTGCCAAGTTATAAATCTATTCAACTGCAAACACATTGCTTCACTTTGTAAAGCATGGATACTGTGCATGTATCATTACAAATATTTCCAGGCATTTTAAATACCATCTTATTAAACTGCATAAAACAAAGCTGAATGTAACATGTCATTCACCAATAACAAGAGCAGAAGAGAGAAACATTACACAAAACACTGTAAATGTTGTACAGGCATCACCTGACGGGCAGCTGCAAAGAAATAACCAAGAAAGAAACATCCGCACAAAATGAACAAGAAAGACTCATGTGTATGTCCAATCTACATATGTGACCTTTGTGACAATAAGTAAAGGGAAGCTTTCTACACCAGCAAAATCCATGTTTTCTCAAAATGTAATAAGTTTTCACACATCTGTCAAACACCCTTGACCTTTGCGATGAGTCGACTAATTTAGTATACACAGGAAGGTCTTATAATCATCAGCTACCTTTGTGCCAAATTTGATTGAAAAGTTTGCAAAACAGTTGATAATAACTACAATTCTATCAACAATTGTCATTTTACACACATCTGCCGAACTCTTGTGACCCTTGACCTTTCCGAGGGCTCATCCAAATTAGTGTGCATAGATAGGTCTTAACATCAGGTATCTCTGTAGCAAGTTTGGGTTTGAAGTTGAGAATAGTTGAGAAAGAAAAAAAAACAAAACATCTTTTGTCAAAATATGGCTATTTTTGACCTATTTCCAGAGCTCTTGTGACCATTGACCTTTTCGAGGGGTCATCCAAATTAGTACGCATAGAAAGGTCTTCCCATCAGGTATATTTGTAAGAAAGTTTGGGTTTGAAGTTATGAATAGTATTTTAGAAAATACATTATGTCAAATTATAGCTATTTTTACCTATTTCCTGATCACTTGTGACCTTGACCTTTGTGAGAGGTCACTCAAATTGGTCTGTTTAGAAAGGTCTTGCCACAAAGTATCCTTAGGCCAAGCTTGAAGACTATGGCTTGAATAGTCTCCGAGAAAATGCCAACGTTAAAGTTTACGGACGACCACTGGCCCAGAACAGACTCACTTTTGCTTCACATGTGAGCTAATAACTTGTTCAGTCAGAAGTTTTATTTTTATTTTGAAGCATGTCTCTCTCTTTCTTTATTACTTTTTTGCAGTTTACATGCTGGACACTTTTTCAGTCTAGAATTAGCAAGACTTGCCACGGGATTTTAACCCCACAGCTACATTGCCCAGATTTTGGAGGTGTTACCTAATGACTATGGACCAGCTGCAGGAGACAGTTGGTTGTACATCGCTTAACGTCCTGACAGCAACAAGACTTTCTCAGGACGTGCCTGCACTGTTTGTGAAATAAACTAAACAGAATATTGAATGTATGTCGCCAGCCGGTCTAATATGCAAAATAAACCTGTCTAATATGCTAAATAAACCTAAGACACGCAGATGTTAGGGACGCTGTACCTCTGTGCTAATTTATTGTACCCTAGTTTACAAGATGAGGATTTCATCCCAAAGTCTACCGTATGTTTGGAGCTCACATTTCTTTTAGGAACATTCACAGTTCATATTTTTAAGCTTATCCTTCTGATCCATTTCCCTCTTCTCTAAGCCAAACTCTAATCAACACGCGCCAGAGCACACAAATAAAGACGGACACATGGCACTGGGGGCTCGTGTAGCGACAGGAATTTTGAAGGAGAAGCACGAGCATCAAAATGACGGCACAATAAGCTTCATGTCATGACATCGATAGTCTCACGACGCCTTGTCCACAGTGACAAATTTGCTGTTTTAGGTCATGCATCCAAAAGGCACGCAGCCTCTTCCAGGGCTGACTTTTCTTCCATGCAGCCTCTTCCAGGGCCTGATGGGAGTATATACAGATCCAAAACTTGCAAAAATAATTATTATTAAATAAGTTGAAGAGCTATAACGCTGGATTACGAACTCATCCAAAGTCTATATTTAAAGCTAGCTATATCAAAAAGTGCAAGTGAATAGAACAAAAATTACGGACTCAAATGCGAGTCAAAACCTACTTTCTATAAGCGGTCTTCCTAAATCAAACCTTCAGAGAGAGAGAGCTTCGTGTCAAGTCTTATATAAAAATGACATGTCTGATGCTTTGCGTCCATTTAGCAACAATGTGCAACACTGATGTGTCTAGTGCTTTTACATCACCGTCACTGTATAATGTCAAGAATTCTTCGTTGAGGCATTTATTTTGGGGATGAATTATTTTTTGGGTAACATTGAATAGGTACATACAGTGGAGTCCAGTTAACACGAGCTCGCTTTACACGAAATTCCGGTTAACACGAACCGTTTTTGCATTCCCGGCCGACGGCCTTCTTATTCTGTATTAAAATTTCACTGATAACACGAAATGCTTAACATGAAATTTCGCTTTACACGAAGCTGGTTTCGGTTCCCAACCAGGGCAATTTCACTATTATTCACCTGTTTAACACGAACACATATTCCATTCACAGAAAACCAATTCACGTGTCGCTCTCGCGCTGTGGAAGTACACATGACAGATCAGAGCGAACTCTAGTCTGTGATTGGCTGAATAGCCTTCGGCTGTTGTAATCTGTCTTCTCATTGGCTAGCATTTCTGTACTGTATTCATGTTGTATCATTCGTGTACCAACACAACCCTTTTACCGATGCGGGATTGTACTTCAGCCTGTGTTGCTTTTACCTGAGGATTGTAACTTAGTATGGATTTTACCTGATGGATTTACATTAAATACTCGAGCTGTACACGTTTGCTTGTGTTTTCCTAGCGAGCTGAAGGTATGCATAGAAAGTACGATAATGTGCACTTTTAACCTGGTACTCATTCACGCACACGTCTTACACACTTTCTCCTTGAGGGCCGTGATCAATTTTGAGGCCATATTGGTTAACACGAAATACGGTTAACACGAAGTGATTTTCCGTGTCACCAGAAATTTGTGTTAAGCGGACTCCACTGTAGCTGGTTAATGAGCGCATCCAATATCTTTCTCCAAGCTAGCTATATTCAAAATTGCAAATGAATATAACACAAACTACAGACTCAAATGCAGGTCAACTGACTTTTGATAAACGGCAATTTTTATCTTTAATGAGTAATCCAATTAAAAAATGCCGAAAAGTACTCTGAAATAAATCTTGAGGGAAACATTTCCTAAAATTTCAGACCAATACGTACACAAACACAGGAGAAACTCGTGTCTACATACATACACACACAGCGTTTCCCGCCAAATGTTCGCTCAACAGCGTGGTTAGCATAGCTAGGCATGACGTAATTTTTATCGCGTTACTTCGCTGTCAGTCTGATGTGTGCCCGCCTTTGTTCGTCATGTGCATGCTACGGAACGTGCTCCGACCAGCCCCATCTCAAAGTCTACTGTATTTTCAATACGGTAGACAAAAAAAGAGTAGAAAATTATTGCAATTACAAAATATGTACATGGAAATTATGTAAAACATGCATTAACCGCAAACACATAACTCATCATCTCTTAGATGCAGCAGACCATTTAGCACACACGCACATCCAATATCAAGAGCTACAGGCAACACAAATAGTAGGGAGAGTTTGAAAAGGAAACTACAGGTGAATGGACCAAGGGTAGACAGAAACATATGCCCCAGAAAAAAAAGAAGAAAAACTCACCCTGTGGGGCTGACCAGGGTGATCACCAAAAAGTAGTTAACCCCACTAATTTCCCCCAAGGCAGACCCTGGTGGGGGTGCAGGAGATGGATCGACCATGATAATTCAAGGGTAGTGCCAGATTAGCCTGGCGCCTGTTGGCGCCAAGCTAATCTGGCACTACTCTTGAATTATCATGGTCGATCCATCTCCTGCTGTGGGGCTAAATGGGTTAACACCTGAAGTATTCATCAGGCTAATACAAGAACTGCAGGGTCATGGGGTAGCAGCACCTGTGGGACCAGAGCAAATCCCCCCCACAACCCAAGTATGCATTCAAAATTAAACAAAGAATTCCAAACACTGACTAGACACAGAACTGCTGATCCAGAGGTACAAAAACAGAACATTGGTGCAAAAGAGCTACTCAAGTTCATGACTGACAAATACTGGAACATTTAAAAGAAGTCATGAATCAAGTAAGTTTAAAAGTGAGGCATGAGGTGTAAACAGAACTTGGTCTTCTATACTTGTTGGTTTTTTTTGGGTCCATTTTATTCATCAGGAACCCATGCACGCCCCACACAAAATAACCAGTAAAAAATGTGCATAATACTGTTATTAACAGCATCGGCAGCACATATTTGAACATTACAAGTGTAGAATACATGCAAGGCATTCTAGCTGAATGCTGGTGGCATTGTCAACACCAAGATGATGGACCACAACTTTGGTGCTTTCACTTTCAGCATCAAGAAATTTATGGACTACAGCAGCTCAAAGACAGGTGCATTCAGCCGCGACACTCTACAGCAGGAGACTACCCGACCATAACAGCTGAAAGTGCTGCCAGAATAACTTGGCGACCCTAGATGGCAAGTTTTTCTGGCACCATGCTTGATCTATCAAGATTAACCCATTCAGCCCTGACGCACTACAGCAGGAGATGGGTCGACCATGATAATTCAAGGGAAATATGTGCGTCGGGCTCAATGAGTTAAGCCCTTGACTTCTACTGGTGATACAACTTGGCAGAGAAAGACACATAGTTCAGCATCTTTTCTGCCGAGCAGTGCCGTCAGCATATACCAAGAGTTAACCCCTCACTGCCAAGAAAAACTGAACACAACCCAACTTCAAGAGGCATTGCAGGGGCTCTTGAGGATCTATACCTCTTGATGAATCCACTTTGTATGCATGTTCTTTGGACGGCTGTTGCCTTTGGTCATTGAATAAGTGAAGATTTCAGAAACAAAATACACGTGCAGTCTGGGGGGGGGGGGGGGTTAATGTATACTGCGGTCTGTAGTCCTCAGAAGGTCACTTGCCAAACAGCAGAGTTTCACGCTCAAGAGCTCACAGTTCTCTTGGGCTACCATGGTCCAATCACCATTAGCACACAGCTGCGCACTGGTTTGTGATTTTGAGCCTTACAGCTTCAAATCACAGGGTCCAAAGTCATAGATCAGCACACAAATGTAATACGTGGATTCGAGAGAGGCATTCAAGCGTGACCTAAAGACCCATATATTTTTTGTACATTAGTTTTTGTTAAGCGCCTAGAGCTCTAATCTGAGGTTAGGCGCTATACAAGTACTCATTATTATTATTATTATTAATTCAGTCAGATTTAGAAGTGAAAGAGTCCAAGCAATACGCAAGTACTGGCAGGCAAAAGTGTGCATCATGGAATGGGTCTAAACGACTGCTCAAAGTTTCATGTGCTTATCTTGCACCTGGCGGTTAGAATTCAAGGCAGAACAGTAACCAAACCCACAGCATCACTAGCCCTCTTTTAGCCTCTTGAGCACGCAGCTTTCAGTACTGTGAAGAGTAACGGTGGCTATCAGTACTGTCAACAGAACTAGTGGCTGCATACACAAGGGGCTCAACACATTCTGCCCCAGGACCGAAATCCCCAAATTTTGAAGTTGCCCTCTGAGACTGCTTTACAATTCAGGAGACAGATTGACCATGATAGTTCAAGGGTGGTGCCAGAATAGCTTGGCGCCTATGGGTGCCAAGCTATTCTGGCACCACCCTTGAACTATCATGGTCAGTCCATATCTTGCTGTGGTGTGTCGGGGTGAATGGGTTAATGCATGAAGGCCACTGGAAATTGACCCAGGCGGTACAAGTCAGTCTAATCCTCTTCCATCGTCTCTTCGTCAGGCTGTGTGTGAGGGGTGGCAGTGAAATTCAGTGTAGACTGATTCCCGGTCCTGTCCGGATTGGGCATCTGGAAGATGCGGAAATTAAACCTCTGCCGCATGGATCTGAAAAAACAAAATTCATGGTAAAACTTCAATTCCATTTCAATGAAATTTATTTTCTGACGTGTTGGTGCAGTTTAATGTTCCTGTTTTAGATGCAATTTTCAACTGGGCATGCAGCCATGAACGCATGCGTAAGAGGATTAACCCTTTGGTTTTTTGTAGTGCTTTTAGTCGCCATGATTCCTGCAGGAATCATCACGGCAAAAAGCACTACCAAAGCCAAATTAGTTAGTTATTTGGGTTTAACGCCGAGCAGGCAACTAAGGCCATCTCACGGTGGGAAGGTTAAAAATCTGGTCAGCCAGACTAAAAGAAAGGTCTTAAGACATGATGTAAATATACCTTAAACATATATCAGGCTAAAATGTCGCACAGGTCTTTAAAGAAAACGTCGAAAGACTATCAAAAAGGTCAAAATAATAGAAATATCATAGTCTATAAACGCTCAAATCTTATTAAAAATATGGCACTCCCTCAGAAAACTGAAGATCTTGTCCGGGGACACATCCCGGAACAAAACCTTCAAGGAGTCTGCTGTGAAATGTTTATGCCTTGTGTCGATTAAAGTTAGTTAGTTATTTGGGTTTAACGCCGAGCAAGCAACTAAGGCCATCTCACGGCGGGAAGGGTAAAAATCTGGTCTGCCAGACTAAAAGAAATGTCTTAAGACATGATGTAAATATACCTTAAAAATATATCAGGCTAAAATGTCGCACAGGTCTTTAAAGAAAACGTCGAAAGACTATCAAAAAGGTCAAAATAATAGAAATATGAATTTTTTTTCTAAAATGTATTTTTTTGAAAAATACTTACCGATGGCATTACTATCTGGGAATACACTCTATTGCCTATAGATTTCAGCAAAATTGTGTGTAGCACACAACTGGGGAGGAGACACCGGGGATCCAAGCACTATGACCCCGGGTGGCCTCCCCTTACTACCCTATCCCGGCGAGCACAGGGCGACCTCGTCAGTTTCACACATAGCCACAAGAGGCAAGCGGGGCAGGCGGGAGGGCCATTTGAGTAATGCCATCGGTAAGTATTTTTCAAAAAAATACATTTTAGAAAAAAAATTCATTTGTTTTTTCAAAATACATTACCGATGGCATTACTATCTGGGAGAATGGCGAACAGGCGGAGGGTGCCGTATCTAACCACAACCCAACCACTCCGCCGGCCCCCTCGAGAGAGAACTCCCGACGATTTCAGCTATGATGTGCCTAAGACGCCAGCAGTGCTCGGAGGGAGTGCTGGGCCGCGGAGATGTCGCCCACCCGTGCCAGGGAGTCACGTCAGCCGGATAGGTCTCTTAAGGTAGAAGCGTGCGAAAGTGGAGTCTGAGCGCCAGCCACCCGCTGCCAAAATATCTTTGACCGAGCAGTTGCGGTCCAGGGCTAGACTGGTGGCTACTGCTCTCACTTCATGCGCCCGGATTTGTAAAGGCTCAGCGCCGCGTGGGGAGAGGTCTAGGTAGTCTGACCTAATCACCCACCGCAGCCAGGATGACACGATCTGGGCCGAGATGTGGCGTCTGCCCGCGGACAAGGTAAGAAGAGGCGCGAGCGCCCCCGGCGCTGCGGCTGAGAGCGGCGCAGGTAAATCTTTAGCGCCCGCACTGGGTCCTGTTGCCGCGATCCAGGGGAGAGGTCCGCTCCACAGAGGGGCCGTATCGTTAGCACCAGAGGAGCCGCCGCGGGCGGCGGTTCTTGGCCAGGAAGGACGGATCGGAGAGCCTCTGCGCAGAGCCGTCGGAACGAACCGCAAACAGGCTGGGAGCATCGAGAGCGCGTGAAGCTCGCTGACTCGGGACGCTGTAACGAGAGCCAGAAGGAAACAGGTTTTCCGGGTCAAGTCTGAGAACCGAGCCAAGGGGAGGGGCTCAACCGGTCCGTATTCAACCACGTCAGTACCCAGGCAAGATCCCACCGGGGTACTAGGGAACGTGAAACCGGACGTCGGAGTTCAAAGTGAGCCAGAAATTTGACAGATCCTTGCAGGCGCCTGGGTCCGGAAGACACCGGTGACGGTAGATGTCCGCGAACGTAGCGCGGTAGCCCTTGATGGCGACTGGGGCTAAGCCCCGGTCGTCGAAGAGCCACAGGAAGAACTCCGCCAGTTGGTGGGAGGCTAGGTTAGTGGGAGGGTGCCCATGGGAGGTGCACCAGGTCTGAAAGACCCTCCACGTGCCTTCGTACACCTTCCTTGTAGAGAGTCTGCGGGCTGCTGCAATTGCCGCCACTGCTGCATCCGAGAACCTCTAGCGGCGCGGGCGTGCCGGACAACCTCCAAGCGTGTAGGCGGAGGCGTACGGGGCACGGATGGAAAAGCCGCTGACGGGGCTGCTTGAGCATCGTGGAAGGGGTAGGAAGCTCCAGAGGAGGGTCTGTCGCAAGCGCGAGGAGGTCCGTGGTCCAGCTCTTGGTCCAGTTGAAGGGGGCCACCAGCAGGAGGACCGCCGAGCATCCCAGAAGCTTCCGCAGTACCTTCGGAACGAGGACTGCCGGGGGGTAGGCGTAAGCAATCCGGCCGACCCAAGGAATGGGGAGCGCGTCCACTGCCCAAGCGAGTGGATCCAGGACTGGCGAGACGTAGACCGGGAGCTGGCTGCTTCATCTGGTGGCAAACAGATCCACTAGCGGCGTTTCCCAGTGAGAGCAGAGCAGGCGAAAAATATCCGGGCGTAGGGACCGCTCCGTGTGGAGCAACTGTCCGCGACGAGACAGGGCGTCCGCCTTCACGTTGAGGTGGTCAGGGATGTGGCGGGCTCGTAGGGCAATGCCTCGATCCCTGCACCAGAGGCGAAGGTGGCACCGAAGAATGCAAAGGGAGGGCGAGTGAGTGCCACCCTGATTCTGTATGTAAGCCACCACCGTCGAGTTGTCGGAGAGCACGAGGACGTCCTGATTGGCCAAGGTCTCCTGCCAACGTCGAATGCCAATCCAACTGCCTTCAGCTCCAGCCAGTTGACGTGATTCCCGAACAGCTCCCGAAGCCAACGCCCGAGGCCGAGAGAAATCCGGTAACAGGTGCGCGCCCCAGCCGGCCTGGCTCGCCTCTGTACAGAGAGACCACCGAGGCGGCGGGGAGTGTAGGGCACCCCCGAAGCCAGCCAAGCGAGGTCCGCCCACCTCTCGAGGTGAGGACGAGCCCGAGGCGTGACAGGTACTAGATCCAACAGAGCGCCCGAGGGTCGCCAGTGAAGAAGGAGACGTAGCTGGAGAGGCCGAGCATAAAGTCTGCCCAAGGGAAGCAGGTCCGCAGCCGCCCTGAGGAGGCCCAGGAGTTGAAGCCAGACCCTGGCGGTGAAGGAGGATCCCATCCCCATCGAAGTGGCTAAGTCGACTATCTTCTGTCGCCTGGCCAGAGGCAGGCGGGCAAGGTTGAGGTCGGTCAGGAATTCCATCCCCCGATGTAGAAACCGTCGAGAGGGAGAAGAACGGATTTCCCCAATGAGTAGGAAACCTAGACGACGCAGAAGGGAAAGCAGGGCATCCCTGTCCGTCTGGAGGGCTGCGGAGACCAAGTTGCGCAGTAGAAGGTCGTCCAAGTAATTGGAGGCCGGGCTCAAGGAGCGCTGACGGAAATTGGCTATCACGGCGTCGAGCAGTCTTGTAAACACCCACGGACTGATGTTGAGGCCGAAAGGAAGGGCGCAGAACTGGTAGACGATCCCCCCCAAGTCAAACCGAAGGTACCGGCGAAACGACGGATGAATCGGGACGTGCAGATAGGCGTCTGACAGATCGAGGCTGATCGCAAAGTCCATCGGCCGGAGGGCCGCACGGAGTGTCCTGGCCGTCTCCATCCTGAATCGAGGGGCCAAGCATCCTGAATCGAGGCCAAGCTGATACATCCTGAATCGAGGCCAAGCTGATAAGTCGATAACTGGACGCCACTTGCCGCCTGGTTTGGGAGCTAGAAGAGTCGGCTGTAGAACGCCGGAGAGTCCTGCCGCAAAACCACCTCTGTCGCCGCTTTGGTGAGGAGGGTCGCCACTTCCCCGCGCAGAGCGTCCGCCTGTGTGCCGTCGAGCGGTTCCTGGGTCCACATGGGTGCTCAGCGAAGAGGCGGAGGCGACAGGAACGAAAGTTGCAGGCCTGCGGTAACGGTGGAAAGAATCCAGGGGTCGTCCGGGAACAGCGATCTCCAAGATCGCTGAAGAGCGACAGCCGCCCGCCGACGGGAGGCCCGATTAATGAGGCGGGGGCGGAGGTGGGGGCGAGTCAAAGAGCCCGACCGCGGCCCGATCTACGGGCACCGCGGGGCCAAGAAGGGCGAGGGGCGGGGCCGGCCTGAGTAGCCTGGAATGGACGGGCCCGACCTCGTGAAGATCCGACTGTAGAGAAGGAGGGCCTGAAAGACCGCTGGGCACGACCCCCGCCGTGCGGGGGGCGCGAAAGCGGGTCGAGGCTGGGTTAGATGCAGGCTTGGGCCACAAGTCCTTGAAAGATTCCTTAAAGGTGTGCCAAGTGTCGCCGAACAGCTGAGGACCCCCTAAGGGGGCGTGACGGAGCTGGGTCTTCACTGACAAGGGAAGGTCCGAGCAGAGGCGCAAAAGGGTATCCCTCCTCCAGAGGTCGCATTTGGCAGCCGCTGCCCTGGCGGTGGCGGAAGAATGGTAGGCGGACCGGTTGGCCGCTATCAGGATGGACTGCACGTCACGAAGCGGGGACTGAGCCTCCAGGTCCCACGTATCCTGTAGGCACTGCAGTGCTGCCTGGGTAGCCAGTTCCAAACCCGAGCACGCCAGCGAGTTCCGCGCTAAGGAGGCGATCCTGTCGAGAGGCCGAGGCCACGAGTTCTGGACGAGCCTGCGGCCGCCCGCCTGTAGTAAGGCCGCCACATCCACCGCTGGAAAAGGTAAGGCGAAGGCTTGGGAGTGTCCAGCGTACTAGGCCTGGCGGAAGCTTAAGTTGATTCCCACCGGCGATCGAGCGGCGGTAAAGTATCCCGTGTCGCCGAAAGCGTCGTTACGCAGCTGGGCGGAGAAGCATCGGTGAGGTCCCGGAAGCCGGCTTGCGGGAGGGACTTGCGGCGCTGGACTTGCCTCTGCGCGTCGACCATGGCCGAAGCCTGTCTCTTCGGAGGAGGCGAAGGCGGACAGACGTCGGGCGGTAGGGACTTGGCGATAAGCCTTGAAGCCTCACCCATAGCGTGGACCGACTGTGATCCGAGCGAAGGGCCGGCAACGTCTGACGAGGCGGAGGCCGACGCGACAGCGGAAAAAGGCGGGAAGGAGAACCCGCCGCCGAGTCCTGCAAGAAGATCGCCGAGGCCGAGTCCGACGGATGAAGGCTGAGGACGTCCGTTCCAAACTGATCTTCTCGCGGCAAAGACGAAAGGGGCGAGCGGCTACGAGAGTGCCGCACCGCCGCGCGCGAGGTAGACGCAGCCGCCCGCGACGCACGCAAAGAGGCGCGCCGCGGCGACGGAGGGACCGTGGCAAAGCGACGGTCCACCTCGAAGTCGGGATCCGCACGCGGCAGCCGACGTGAGCGACAAACCGCGATCGGAATACCGAGGAAGTGGCCTGGTCACCCCTGGCCCGCCCGGGAGAACCGGTGCGAGGTGGGGGGGGGGGGGGACTGCCAATAGTCTCCCCTAGCCCGCTCAGGAAAGGCGGAGCGGGGAGGGGACAAATACCGGGCACGCGGCCCCCCGTCCGATGTGTCGGACCGTGGAGGACGCGCGATGTCACACCGGGCCCGCCTGGTCGATACGAGGCGGGGGGGGGGGGGGCAGTCTAGGGTCACGCCAAGCCCGCTCAGGAAAGGCGGAGCGGGGAGGGGACGATTTATGAGCCCGCTGCCCCAGCTCCGAAGCCTCGGAGCGAGGGGGGGGGGGGGGGGGGGGCGAGGGTCCAAGTCACACCGGGCCCGTCCGGTCGATACGAGACGGGGGGGGGGGGACAGTCTACGGTCACGCCAAGCCCGCTCAGGCGAAGCGAAGCGGGGAGGGGACCATTATGTGTACGCGACCCCCGCTCCGACTCCTCGGAGCGTGGGGGGCGAGAGTCAACCACACCCCGGGCCCGCCCAGGCGAGACGGGGCGGGCGGGGGGGGGAAGAAAGCGAAGCATGCCTTGCCCGTTCGGAAAATACAGAGCGGGGAGGCAGCATTACTAACGGTCTCGAGTCACGTTCCGAAGCCTCGGTGCGTGAGCGAGAGCATTTCTTATCACGTTTACTCTCTTTCTTATGCTTGCGTTCCGTCACCCGTCCCCGCTCCGGAGACCTAGAGCCGGGGGTGGCCGACGAACGCTCATCTCTCCCAGACCGCTCGCCCGAAGCAGAGCGGGGGGTGGGAACCAAAATGGGCTCAAGCCACGCGCTAACGAAGCAGAGCGTGGGGAGCGTGACTCCGAAACTCGCCTACCCTGCTCCGAAGACTCGGAGAGGGGAGGGAGAACCTGCGAGGTAACGGTACAAGAAGGGGACTTACCTGTGGGCCGGAAAGCCCGATGCGCCGAGGGAAGTACGTCCACCCGTGGAGGATCCCGTGGAGACCGAAGCGGGCGAGGGGACCGGTCACGCCTGAAGAAGTCCCACCTGCGCGAACACCGGTCTTCCGTCCAAGCGGCGCCACCATCACACGTTCCGTCCGAAGCACAGCCCGAACACGGCAAGCAAGAGTCGAGTGCATCAACCGGCCACTGGAAGTCCCCGCACGGCGGCAAGTCTTCGACACAGAAGAAGCCATAAGGCCCTAAACCAGCTACGCCGGCGAAGAAAGTCAATCGTGCCCCCCAAAACAGCAGGGCACAAGTCACGTGCGTCGTCGAACCCCAAGGCCAAGCCAAGGGTGAACTCACAAGTCAGAGCCGGTAAAACCGGTCGGCGCACAGGTCACAATGAGTCCAATTGTCAAAGGAAAAACCACGAATGTAGTGAGTCCAGGGCTGAATCGAAGACTCCAATTCAAGCCCACAGTCAAAAACCACTGAAACCCGTAGAACGGAGAAAGGCAAAAACTCGACCGTCCCCGGTCGAGCTATGAGTGAAAACTGACGAGGTCGCCCTGTGCTCGCCGGGATAGGGTAGTAAAGGGAGGCCACCCGGGGTCATAGTGCTTGGATCCCCGGTGTCTCCTCCCCAGTTGTGTGCTACACACAATTTTGCTGAAATCTATAGGCAATAGAGTGTATTCCCAGATAGTAATGCCATCGGTAATGTATTTTGAAAAAACAAATCATAGTCTATAAACGCTCAAATCTTATTAAAAATATGGCACTCTCTCAGAAAACTGAAGATCTTGTCCGGGGACACATCCCGGAACAAAACCTTCAAGGAGTCTGCTGTGAAATGTTTATGCCTTGTGTCGATTAGAGTTAGTTAGTTATTTGGGTTTAACGCCGAGCAGGCAACTAAGGCCATCTCACGGCGGGAAGGGTAAAAATCTGGGCAGCCAGACTAAAAGAAAGGTCTTAAGACATGATGTAAATATACCTTAAAAATATGTCAGGCTAAAATGTCGCACAGGTCTTTAAAGAAAACGTCGGAAGACTCTCAAAAAGGTCAAAATAATAAAAACATCATAATCTATAAACGCTCAAATCTTATTAAAAATATGGCACTCTCTCAGAAAACTGAAGATCTTGTCCGGGGGCACATCCCGGAACAAAACCTTCAAGGAGTCTGCTGTGAAATGTTTATACCTTGTGTCGATTAGATCAGCACAAGACAACAAAAAGTGTTGAACAGAGTACTGCTCGTCGCAGGCATAACACCATGGACGCTCCTCCTGTTTTAGTAAATAAGAGTGCATAACATACGTGTGCCCGATGTGGAGCTGAGCAAGGACAGTCTCCTCATGGCGGCTGCCGCAGCGATAAGGTAGACCGTCGGACAACTTAGGAAGGGCTTCATGCAGCTTGTTAGCTTCCTCTTTGTCCCACTTGGACTGCCACTCACGGGCTACGTACGCACTAGTCACATGTCTAAAATCACTATAAACAGTCTGTGTGTCAAGGACAGGGTCATTGCGTGCATTGTTGGCAGCAGAATCTGCGATCCTGTTGCCTTCGATGCCCACATGCCCTGGGACCCAAATAAAAATGATGTCATAATATTCCTTCATCAAGTCCGCGTGGAGCTCTCTGATCTGCACCAGCAGTGGGTGGTCATTTCCCGTGCCCTGAAAGGCCTGCAGGGCAGAAAGAGAGTCAGACAGAATCAGGAAGTTCCTTTCTCTAGATCGATAAGCATGCTTGAGTGCCAGCAGAACCGCCTGCAGTTCCGCACTAAATACAGATGAGTGGTCTGGGAGGCGGTGCTTAAATGGGCATCTAGGATGGCGAGAGGATACTGCGGCCGCAGCCACTCTCCCATCCTCAGACTTTGACCCATCGGTATAGATGCGACAATAGCCAGGAAAAATTGAAAGCAGTTCATTGAGGCTCTGTTGGTATATGGCTGGTGGAGTAGAGTCTTTCTTGTGGGCAGTCAAGTCCAGCAAGATGTCAGGAACTGGTAAGAGCCAAGGTGGAGTGATGTGTTGCAGGGATTCCGAAACTCTGTCCAGGTCCAATCCGGCCGCCTGCAGATGAGGTCGGACACGGAAAGAAAGTGGACGGACAGCTCCCGGATGGGTATCGTAAATCTCTGCAAACGATGGTTTAAAAACACAATCATAGGCAGGATTGTCTGGATGGGCCTTCAGTTTCAGAACGTAGCTGAGCATGAGGCGGATGCGGCGGAGCTTGAGAGAAGGCTCCCCTGCCTCGGCATACAGACTAGGAACTGGAGACGTCCTGAAGGCCCCAAGACATATCCGCAGACCCTGATGGTGAATTGTGTTCAGACGCTGTAGCACAGACTTGGAAGCTGAGCCATACACCACAGAGCCGTAATCCAGTTTGGACCGAACAAGGGCCCGGTACAGACGAAGTAAGACAGTACGGTCCGCACCCCAGTCAGTACGACCGACGACACGAAGAATGTCGAGAGCTTTCTGACAAGAGGTTCTAAGGTAATTAATATGGTTGCGGAAGGTAAGTCTTTTGTCAAAGATGACCCCCAGAAACTTTGCCTCCTCGGCCACCTTAATCGGCACTCCAGCAATGCTCAGGCTAGGTTCTGGAAAAAATTTCGTCTGAATATAAGAAACATACGAAGAGGGTGGCTCGAAAAAAGAAAAATAACTCACGACATGTCCTGTGGAGTGAGAAAAATAAACTGACGAGCCATTTGTGACTTTGCCACTTCCAGCATCATGTCCATGGAGATCTGACGGTTCACCATGTCCTGAACAAAAAATTAAGTCAAGTGTCACTGACAGAAATAATGCCCTTAACTCATTCTGACCCGATTACGAAATCCCACATTTTTGAGTTGTCCTGTGAAGTCAGGAGACAGATCGACCATGATAGTTCAAGGATGGTGCCAGAATAGCTTGGTGCCTATATTCTGGCACCACCCTTGAACTGTCATGGTTGAGCCGTATCTTGCTGTGGTGTGTCAGGACTGAATGACTTAAGTCAAACAGAAGTCATTAAAAGTCAGTGAAACTCACCAAGACCCATGAAAATCACTGTTCTCTGAAGGTGCTATGAACTATGAAAGTGATAATGTTAAAATCTGCATTTCTGAATATACAGTTGACAGACATGACTGCAAAAAGCCCTTCACAGATAGCAATGACTGAAGTAAAAAAAAAAAAAAAAAAGGTTCAATTAAGACATGCATACTGGTACATTGGAAAAAAAGAGCATTTTTGATAGTTACTGCCATTTTCATACCTTTTTTTTCATCAAATACTACTATATTCTGCTTAGAAGAGACGATTATAGTGTTTCCCAGGGAAACGCTACCACAGCCTTTCACAATTTCTGCTATGACTTAAAACTGTCCATCAACGGGACAAGACAGCATGAAAAAAAGGATCAGTCCCAGAGATGCTCTACAGTCCATTACATACTTAAAAGGGCTGGTTCCTAGAGGTACCCTCACTGCTATCCTTTCACTCTGATAGCTAGTTTTCAAATGATATGCATAGACTTCGTGCACATTATATATGCTGGCTGATGGTTTAACTTATTTAACCCCAGGACCCTGTAGAATAAGATGGATTGATGATGATAATTCAAGGGGCCTCAAGGCGCCAAGCTCATCTGACACTACCTTGAATTATCATCATCAATCCATCTCCTACAACTGGTACATAGTCTTTAGACAACGCCTCCAAAAGTTTGGAAATGCGGCCCTGGGGTTAAGAGGGTTAAACACAGCCCAACAAGAGTTTAAGGGGGTATGGTGGGATGAGTTTTGTGTCATGTAACCTTTCCAAAATTGCAACAGTTCTAACATTCAGGTGTGCATCTGACACTGCAGGCACAAAACTGATATCTGTGTTGCTAACATGACGGAGCGCTTCTTCTTTCTCTGGTGATGGATAGTCTTCCTGTTTGTTCCTTCAGTGACTAAAGACCTATCATTTTATCCATCACTGGCAAAATTTATCTGATAAAAAAGGAGAATTTTCCATCAACGGAAACCCTCTTCCTGTGTATACTTTTGAGTTGCATCGTTTACCATGAAGACATCAAACTCATCAAGGCAGCGAAAAGGTGACTCCATGGCGTTCCACAAGCTGAGGATGAAGCAGACAGTGGAAAACGACCGCTCGCCTCCAGACAGCGACTTCAAATCCTTCGGCATCTGCGAGTCCTCGGTTGGTGTCACCTGAATATAGGAGTGCCACTTTGATTCTTTTGCTTCAACCCTTGTGTGCAGGTAGCTACTGGTATTGTAAATAGAACCACTGGCTGCTTGCACAAAAGGGTTAATGCCATGCACACAATACTGTCACAGGAAAGTCAGTATGCCATGCACACAATAAGACTGTCACAGGAAAGTCAGTATGCCATGCACACAATAAGACTGTCACAGGAAAGTCAGTATGCCATGCACACAATAAGACTGTCACAGGAAAGTCAGTATGCCATGCACACAATAAGACTGTCACAGGAAAGTCAGTATGCCATGCACACAATAAGACTGTCACAGGAAATTCAGTATGCCATGCACACAATAAGACTGTCACAGGAAAGTCAATATGCCATGCACACAATAAGACTGTCACAGGAAATTCAGTATGCCATGCACACAATAAGACTGTCACAGGAAAGTCAGTATGCCATGCACACAATAAGACTGTAACAGGAAATTCAGTATGCCATGCACACAATAAGACTGTCACAGAAATTAATGAGCATAAAAAGGAATTGACTAAGAGAACATCATCAGGCGAAAAATATTTAGGTCATGAAAACGCCTAGGCGAATGAGCGCAGTGAACAAGTAGACATGCTGAAGTGGCAATAGTTTATGGGTCAAGTCAACAGATACATTTGTAAATAATCAGTGTACATCTTCCATCATAAAATCACATCAATGTTGAAAAACATACCCACATTGAAATTTGGGTAATGCAGAAGCAAACTCGTCAAGTGCTATAAAGGACTGTCTGAAATCATCTCATTTTGTGATAAGATACTGTGACATTTAAAGGAGAACAAATTTCAATGAAAAATTAAACACATGAAAATTTTAATGGAAAAGAAATCAGTAGGAAAAAAAACTGAATTCTAGAGATACAACAAAACAAAGCATACAACCAGTCACTAAACTACAAGAACAGAGAGAAGAGAGGGAAAAAGAACAGTATGGAACTTATGGTTCATGTGCTGAAATTTGGTGACAAGTGACTTTGACCTTTGATCAATCAAAACATCTTTATCACACTGGCAACTTTGACTTCAGAGTTGGCTACATTATTGTACCTAAACTTTAAGCATCTTGCTTAGAGCAAGTGCCTGTGAGGGTGCTCAAACTAAACTAGTATGCATTGGGTGATTTTATCATTCCCTTTTTTTTCTTCTTGTGTTTGTGTGGCCAATTTGGCACTATATTTGAGAAAAGACAATCTATGTCATTTTTCCTTCGTGCTGGGACCATATGGCGTTGAGGCGCGTCCGCTGGGTGGTGGATAGGAGGTCCCTCGCGAGAGGGATGAACCGACTGAAATAAGGTGCCGTGAACCAACATGTCTAATGGAAGGAGACCCTGACAGAAAACCCCTGGTCCTCCTAGTAAGGGGGTTGGGTGTGGGGGTAGCTTCCCCACCCTGCAAATAACGAAATAGCTACAGAAACGCCGACGAATAGACAAACAGCAATTCCTTTCCTGGAGGAGGAAAGTTCTTCTACCAGAAGATTTATGACGTGTGGTGAAAGCCGGAAGTCTTCGGAAGCCACAGGACTGAGCCGCCTTTCTCTATAGAGGGACACAAACATGGGCACATGGAATGTCAATATCATCTACCAGAGCACAGAAGGTGTAGCATTCCTGCTGTCACCAGTGGCACAGAGAGCGCTGATGGGCTGGGAACCTCTTAGGCCAAGATTTATCACAGCAGCCTTTAGAACCAGGAAAAAGATTAAGCTTAACGTCATCCAGTGTTATGCGCCCACTAATGACAGTGACGAGGAAGAGAAACAAGAGTTCTACGACCGACTCCAGAGTGCTGTGGACAAATGTGCGGAGCAAGACATCACCATCATCATGGGCGATTTTAATGCCAAAATAGGGGAGGACAATACCGGATATGAAGAGGTGATGGGGAAACAGGGACTAGGGGAGATGAGTGAGAACGGAGAGAGATTTGTAGACTTTTGTGCTCTAAACAGACTTGTCATTGGAGGCAGCATCTTCCCACACAGAAAAATACATAAAGCAACTTGGGTCTCACCTGACCATACTACAGAGAACCAAATACACCATATCTGCATTGGCAAGAAATTTAGAAGATCCCTCCAAGATGTTCGAGTGAGGAGGGGAGCAGATGTCGCCTCAGACGACCATCTGCTTACCTTAAGAATAAAGCTCAAGTTAAAGAAAAGCTGCACAGAGACAACAAGAAGACAGCGCTATAATGTAGGCCTCCTGAGAGAGACTGTAGTGAGAGAAGAGTTCAAACTGGTGCTGCCCAACCGGTTTCAAATGCTACAGGAGCTAGTAAATGAAGAGGAGGCGGTCACCACAGATTGATTGATTATTGGTGTTTAACGCCGAGCAGGCGACTAAGGCCATCTCACGGCGGGATGGGTAAAAATCTGGTCAGCCAGACTAAAAGCAAAGTCTTAAGACAAGATGTAAATATACCTTAAAAATATGGCAGCCTAAAATGTCGCAAGAGTCCTTAAAAGAAACGTCTACAGACTCTCAAAAAGGGCAAAATAGTGAAATTCACATAGTCTATGAATGCTCAGATCATGTTAAAAATATTGCATTCTCTCAAGAAATTGAAGATTTTGTCCGGGGGAACATCCCGGAACAAAACCTTCAAAGAGTCTGCAGTGAAGTGTTTATATCTGGTGTCAATGAGATCGGCACAATACAGCACACCTGACCATACTACAGAGAACCAAATAGACCATATCTGCATTAGCAAGAAATTTAGAAGATCCCTTCAAGATGTTCGAGTGAGGAGGGGAGCAAATGTCGCCTCAGACCACCATCTGCTTACCTTAAGAATAAAGCTCAAGTTAAAGAAAAGCCGCACAGACAAGAAGAAGACAGCGCTATAATGTAGGCCTCCTGAGAGAGACTGGTGTGAGAGAAGAGTTCAAACTGGTGCTGTCCAACCGGTTTCAAGCGCTACAAGAGCTAGTAAATGAAGAGGAGGCGGTCACCACAGAGCAGCAGTGGAAGGCAGTTAGAGAGGTGCTGAACTCAACCTGCAAAGACACTGTAGGGTTCAGGAAACACCATCACAAGGACTGGCTGTCGGCACAGACCTTGAAGAAGATAGAAGTGAGGAAGCAGAAGAAAGCAGTTGTCAACAACAGTCGCACGAGAGCAGCCAAAGCAAGGGCACAGGAGGAATACTCGGAAGCCAACCGTGAGGTGAAGAGGAGTATCAGGGCAGACAAGAGGGCCTACACAGACAGCCTGGCAGCAGAGGCAGAAAAGGCAGCAGGCAGCGGCAATATGAAACAGCTCTACGACATTACCAGAAGATTGTCGGGCAAGACCAGTAAAAGACAAAGAAGGCAAGCCTATTGCAGACAGAGCAGACCAACACGACAGATGGGCCGAGTATTTTGAAGAGTTACTGAACAGACCCAGCCCACTCGACCCCCCAGACATCCAGCCAGCAGAAACCGACCTACCCATCAGCTGTGACAGACCCAGCCGGGAAGAGATCAGAAGAGCAGTGGCATTTTTGAAGAACGGCAAAGCAGCAGGGCCAGATGGCATCCCAGTGGAGTCTCTGAAAGCAGACCTAGAGAGAACAGTAGAGATGATGTACCCACTGTTTGGAAAGATCTGGGAAGAGGAGGTGATGCCGGATGACTGGAAGGAGGGGTACCTAATCAAGCTTCCCAAGAAAGGCGACCTCAGCAAGTGTTCCAACTACAGAGGAATCACCTTGCTGTCAGTACCAGGAAAGGTCTTCAACAGGATCATCCTGGAGAGAATGAAGAGCTCCGTTGACCCCCAGCTGAGAGACCAGCCAGCAGGATTCAGGAAAAACCGATCATGTACAGACCAGATCGCCACTCACCGCATCATCGTGGAACAGTCTCTGGAGTGGAGCTCCCCGCTGTACGTCAACTTTGTGGATTACGAGAAAGCATTTGACAGCGTGGACCGAGAGACTCTGTGGAAACTCCAACGACACTACGGTGTACCCACAAAGCGCGTCCGCCTGATCAAGAGCAGCTACGATGGCATGACATGTCGTGTGATCCACGAAGGGCAGTTCACCAGGGAGCTCCAGGAAAGAACTGGTGTCAGGCAGGGGTGTCTGCTGTCTCCGTTCCTCTCCCTACTGGCCATAGACTGGGTCATGTAGAGGACCACAGAGCACAGATGAAGTGGAATACAGTGGACACTGTGGACACAGCTTGACGACCTCGATTTTGCAGACGACTTGGCATTATTGTCCCACACTCATCAACAAGACAAGACCACGAGGCTTGCTGACATCTCGTCCCAAGTGGGCCTCACCATCCACAAACAGAAAACAAAGACAATGAGGCTGAACGCAACCAGGGAAGAACCAGTCTTGCTTGCTGGCACCCCGTTGGAGGAGGTGGAGTCCTTCACCTATCTCATGAGCATCATAGACAAACAAGGCGGCACTGATGCAGATGTCAGAGCACAAATCTGTAAAGCCAGAGCAGCCTTTCTCCAGTTAAAAAAAGTGTGGAGTTCCAGAGAGCTGTCACAACACACCAAAATCCAGATTTTCAACTCCAATGTAAAAGCAGTTCTCTTATATGGAGCAGAGACTTGGAGATTGACAAAAACCACAGTCAACAGAGTACAGATCTTCATAAACAGTTGCCTTAGAAGAATTTTGAAAATCCACTGGCCAGAGAAGATCAGCAACGTCAGACTCTGGGAGAGAACAGAGCAGATAACAGCAGAGAATGAAACTGGGCGAAGAAGATGGGGATGGATTGGTCACAGTCTGAGAAAGCCAGCTTCCAGTATCCCTAGGCAGGCATTGTCATGGAACCCCCAGGGAAAGAGGAAAAGAGTTAGGCCGAGAAACTCCTGGCGTCGAGACCTCCAAGCAGACATCAAGAGACTGGGAACCACCTGGAGTAAAATCGAAAGAGAAGCACAGGACAGGAGTTGCTGGGGTCTTTTGTCGACGGCCTATACCCGGGTAGGGGTGACAGGCGTAAGTAAGTAAGTGGGGGTGAAGAGTTCCCCCCCTCCCTTTTTCCTTTCCTTTGGAAGGAGTTGAAGAAACAGAGGGGGGTCGGCTCCCGGGCCTCCTCTGGTTCCTCGGAGATGAAGGGGGTGGAGCGGCCGCAGCATCAGCAACGACAACTTCCACTCCCTCCATCCGCTCCTCCAATGCAGCATATTTGTTTTGAAGGGGGACATCAGTGTTCCCCTTCTGGGCCCGTGCGCACAGCAGTCCCATAGATTTCTTAGACTTCTGGTCCTGGGCAGCGTTCCTGCCGCTAGAGTTAGCGGACTTAGAAGGCTGACCAGAGCCAGAAGCCTTTGGAGTTGACAAACTAACAGGTTTGGGTGGGGGCTGAAGCTTAGGGGCAACAGAAGGCGGTACTACCGGACCGGCAGTGTCCGCCTTCTGCGTTCCCTGGCTCCTCGTCACCACCGGAGGAGGGTTACTCTCCAGGGGCGAGAGGAACCGAGGCTCCGCCCCCAAACAAGAAGTTGGGGTTTGACAGAAGTCTTTGGTGGGGCGCTTGCCTGCCACCGTTGCACTGAAAGTATACACAGAGGTGTTAGAGGTTGAGGAAGCCGCAGCTGCACCAGGGCCTTCAACCAATTTTTGGGCATCCAGAAAGGACAGCCCATTCTCCACACACACCTGCTAAATCTTGCACTCAGATATCCAACGAGGGCATTTCTTGTCCGAAGCCATATACGCCCCCTGGCAATTCACACACAGAGGGGTGGCTGTGCAGGACTCGGCAGAGTGTCCGGGCTTAGTGCAACGGGCGCATGAAGCCTCTGCCTGGTGGCATGTCTTCTGCCCATGGCCATACATTTGGCACTTAAAGCACCAGAGGGGGAGAGGGACGTACTTCTTCACTTTCAAGGAGTAGTAACCTCCCCAGATGGTAGTAGGAGGGGTGGGGGTGCCAAACATCAGGATGATGATTAGAATGACGGATCTCCCCACCACCTTGTATGGAAGCGAAGCGCCTGACGTAAGTCACCCCCTGAGACTTAAGGTTCCGCACAAGTTCATCTTCTGACAGTTCTGCCAAAGCTTGATCTTTGATTACGCCTCTTGACGAATTCATAGTTTTGTGGGGTGTGACCTCCACTCGAGTGTCTCCGATGGAAGAGAGCCCCAGTAGCCTGCTGGAGTGTGCCCGGGTACGGCACTCTACCAGCAAGTCACCAGACCTGAGGCGCTGGGCATCAGGCCTGCCAACACGGCCCCTGAGGGTCTCCCCCACCAGAAAAGGATGTAGATAGGAAACAGGTTTCTCCTTCACCTTGCTATGGACAATGAGGAAGCGAGGCCATACGGCCGACACCTGAGGCGTCGATTCCTCACAGTCCGAGTCACTGTCATGTTCAATGTTGGTGGCTATGTGCCGCTTCTGTGCAAGTTTTCTTTTTTTTTTCTTCTTCCATATTATAATAGTAGAGATATTCATCCCCCGGGGGTCCCCGCCCGCCACCGAGCCCAACAAGGGAAAGTGCAACTGTCGGCGGGTCTCCAGCCGACGCACAATGGAGATTGCCCAAAAGATATACTCAAGGGGGTAAGCCTGATTGAACCACCGCCTTCTATCACACTGTTGAATGCAGGGGAATACTGGCGTAAAGCACCTAATCAGCAGCAGAGGCTATAGCATGGTGCTCCGTATATGAACCCGCATGTCAACAGTGGGATAGGGCTCAACGTGACAAGAGCCGATTGACTAGGCCGGTACGACTAGCCTCCCGTTTAGGTAGAAGTCAAGGCCAAAGTGGAGTGTTGGCACCAGTGAGCCGCAACCCAAAGGGAACCTCAGCCACCAGGATCCTTTTCTCCCCCGACATGGGTCTCCAAGCACAGAAAACACTTGGGATCCAAAGGACCAAAAGCTCATGAGTATTTTTAAGGACCAATCCAACATGGTACGACCTGGGTTAGCACAGCTCCTCAAAAACCGGACCAGTGAAAAAGACTGAACAACATTTCAGCTGACATCAAGTCCTAATCCTGGACAAAGATGGCACCCCTCTGCTAGCCCACTCAGTCAGTGACTGAGTAGACTACCCACCCACGCCACGTGGAGGCCAGTGCCGAATGGGCGCGGTCACCACAGAGCAGCAGTGGAAGGCAGTTAGAGAGGTGCTGAACTCAACCTGCAAAGACACTGTAGGGTTCAGGAAACACCATCACAAGGACTGGCTGTCGGCACAGACCTTAAGAATTTAGAAGTGAGGAAGCAGAAGAAAGCAGTTGTCAACAACAGTCGCATGAGAGCAGGCAAAGCAAGGGTACAGGAGGAATACTCAGAAGCCAACCGCGAGGTGAAAAGGAGTATCAGGGCAGACAAGAGGGCCTACACAGACAGCCTGGCAGCAGAGCTAGAAAAGGCAGCGGCAACATGAAACAGCTCTACGACATTACCAGAAGATTGTCGGGTAAGTATGGCCATACAGAAAGACCAGTAAAAGACAAAGAAGGCAAGCCTATTGCAGACAGATCAGACCAACTCGATAGATGGGCCACCAGACATGCAGCCGGCAAAGACTGACCTACCATCAGCTGTGACAGACCCAGCTGGGAAGAGATCAGAAGAGTAGTGGCATTTTTGAAGAACGGCAAAGCAGCAGGGCCAGTTGGCATCCCAGCGGAGGCTCTGAAAGCAGACCTAGAGACAACAGTGGAGCTGCTGTACCCAATGTTTGGAAAGATCTGGGAAGAGGAGGGGTACCTAAGCAAGCTTCCCAAGAAAGGTGACCTCAGCAAGTGTTCCAACTACAGAGGAATCACCTTGCCGTCGGTACCAGGAAAGGTTTCAGCAGGATCATCCTGGAGACAATGAAGAGCTCCGTTGACCCCCAGCTGAGAGACCAGCAAGCAGGATTCAGGAAAAACCGATCATGTACAGACTAGATTGCCACTCTCCGCAACATCATGGAGCAGTCTCTGGAGTGGAGCTCCCCGCTGTACGTCAACTTTGTGGATTACGAGAAAGCATTTGACAGCATGGACCAAGAGACTTTGTGGAAACTTCTACGACACTATGGTGTACGCACAAAACTTGTCTGCCTCATCAAGAGCAGCTACGATGGCATGACATGTCGCGTGATCCATGAAGGGCAGTTCACCAGGGAGCTCCAGGTCAGAAACGGCGTCAAGCAGGGGTGTCTGCTGTCTCCGTTCCTCTTCCTACTGGCCATAGACTGGGTCATGAAGAGGACCACTGAGCAGAGAAGCGGAATACAGTGGACACTGTGGACACAGCTTGATGACCTCGATTTTGCAGACGACTTGGCTTTACTGTCCCACACTCATCAACAGGACAAGACCGCGAGGCTTGCTGACATCTCGTCCCAAGTGGGCCTCACTATCCACAAACAGAAAACAAAGACAATGAGGCTGAACGCAACCAGGGAAGAACCAGTCTTGCTTGCTGGCACCCCGTTGGAGGAGGTGGAGTCCTTCACCTATCTCGGGAGCATTATCAACAAAAAAGGCGGCACTGATGCAGATATCAGAGCACGAATTGGTAAAGCAAGAGCAGCCTTTCTCTAGTTGAAAAAAGTGTGGAGTTCCAGAGAGCTGTCACAACACACCAAAGTCCGGATTTTCAACTCAAACATAAAAGCTCCTATATGGAGCAGAGACTTGGAGGTTGACAAAAACCACAGTCAACAGAGTACAGATCTTCATAAACAGTTGCCTTAGAAGAATCTTGAAAATCCACTGGCCAGAGAAAATCAGCAACGTCAGACTCTGGTTGAGAACAGTTAGTTATTTGGGTTTAACGCCGAGCAGGCAACTAAGGCCATCTCACGGCGGGAAGGGTAAAAATCTGGTCAGCCAGACTAAAAGAAAGGTCTTAAGACATGATGTAAATATACCTTAAAAATATGTCAGGCTAAAATGTCGCACAGGTCTTTAAAGAAAACGTCGGAAGACTCTCAAAAAGGTCAAAATAATAGAATCATCATAATCTATAAACGCTCAAATCTTATTAAAAATATGGCACTCTCTCAGAAAACTGAAGATCTTGTCCGGAGGCACTTACTTACTTACTTACGCCTGTCACCCCTACCCGGGTATAGGCCGTCGACGAGAGACCTCCAGCAACTCCTGTCCTGTGCTTCTCCTTCGATTCTACTCCAGGTGGTTCCCAGTCTCTTGATGTCTGCTTGGAGGTCTCGACGCCAGGAGTTTCTCGGCCTACCTCTTTTCCTCTTTCCCTGGGGGTTCCATGACAATGCCTGCCTAGTGATACTGGAAGCTGGCTTTCTCAGACTGTGACCGATCCATCCCCATCTTCTTCGCCCAATTTCATTCTCTGCTGTTATCTGCTCTGTTCTCTCCCAGAGTCTGACGTTGCTGATCTTCTCTGGCCAGTGGATTTTCAAAATTCTTCTAAAGCAACTGTTCATGAAGGTCTGTACTCTGTTGACTGTGGTTTTTGTCAATCTCCATGTCTCTGCTCCATATAGGAGAACTGCTTTTACATTGGAGTTGAAAATACGGACTTTGGTGTGTTGTGACAGCTCTCTGGAACTCCACACTTTTTTCAACTGGAGAAAGGCTGCTCTGGCTTTACCGATTCGTGCTCTGACATCTGCATCAGTGCCGCCTTTTTTGTCTATGATGCTCCCGAGATAGGTGAAGGACTCCACCTCCTCCAACGGGGTGCCAGCAAGCAAGACTGGTTCTTCCCTTGTTGCGTTCAGCCTCATTGTCTTTGTTTTCTGTTTGTGAATGGTGAGGCCCACTTGGGCCGAGATGTCAGCAAGCCTCGTGGTCTTGTCCTGCATTTGTTGATGAGTGTGGGACAGTAATGCCAAGTCGTCAGCAAAATCGAGGTCATCAAGCTGTGTCCACATTGTCCACTGTATTCCACTTCGTCTGTGCTCTGTGGTCATCTTCATGACCCAGTCTATGGCCAGTAGGAAGAGGAACGGAGACAGCAGACACCCCTGCCTGACACCAGTTCTGACCTGGAGCTCTCTGGTGAACTGCCCTTCGTGGATCACGCGACATGTCATGCCATCATAGCTGCTCTTGATCAGGCGGACGAGCTTTGTGGGTACACCGTAGTGTCGTAGGAGTTTCCACAGAGTCTCTCGGTAAACGCTGTCAAATGCTTTCTCATAATCCACAAAGTTGACGTACAGCGGGGAGCTCCACTCCAGAGACTGTTCCACGATGATGCGGAGAGTGGCGATCTGGTCTGTACATGATCGGTTCTTCCTGAATCCTGCTTGCTGGTCTCTCAGCTGGGGGTCAACGGAGCTCTTCATTCTCTCTAGGATGATCCTGTTGAAGACCTTTCCTGGTACTGACAGCAAGGTGATTCCTCTGTAGTTGGAACACTTGCTGAGGTCGCCTTTCTTGGGAAGCTTGATTAGGTACCCCTCCTTCCAGTCAGCTGGCATCACCTCCTCTTCCCAGATCTTTCCAAACAGTGGGTACAGCATCTCAACTGTTGTCTCTAGGTCTGCTTTCAGAGACTCCGCTGGGATGCCATCTGGCCCTGCTGCTTTGCCATTCTTCAAAAATGCCACTGCTTTTCTGATCTCTTCCCGGCTGGGTCTGTCACAGCTGATGGGTAGGTCGGTCTCTGCCGGCTGGATGTTGGGGGGGTCGGGTGGGCTAGGTCTGTTCAGTAACTCTTCAAAATACTCGGCCCATCTGTCGAGTTGGTCTGCTCTGTCTGCAATAGGCTTGCCTTCTTTGTCTTTTACTGGTCTTTCTGTATGGCTATACTTACCCGACAATCTTCTGGTAATGTCGTAGAGCTGTTTCATGTTGCCGCTGCCTGCTGCCTTTTCTGCCTCTGCTGCCAGGCTGTCTGTGTAGGCCCTCTTGTCTGCCCTGATACTCCTCTTCACCTCGCGGTTGGCTTCCGAGTATTCCCCCTGTGCCCTTACTTTGGCTGCTCTCGTGCGACTGTTGTTGACCGCTGCTTTCTTCTGCTTCCTCGCTTCTATCTTCTTCAAGGTCTGTGCCGACAGCCAGTCCTTGTGGTGGTGTTTCCTGAACCCTACAGTGTCTTTGCAGGTTGAGTTCAGCGCCTCTCTAACTGCCTTCCACTGCTGCTCTGTGGTGACCGCCTCCTCTTCATTTACTAGCTCCTGTAGCGCTTGAAACCGGTTGGACAGCACCAGTTTGAACTCTTCTCTAACTCCAGTTTCTCTCAGGAGGCCTACATTATAGCGCTGTCTTCTTGTTGTCTCTGTGCGGCTTTTCTTTAGCTTGAGCTTCATTCTTAAGGTAAGCAGATGGTGGTCTGAGGCGACATCTGCTCCCCTCCTCACTCGAACATCTTGAAGGGATCTTCTAAATTTCTTGCTAATGCAGATATGGTCTATTTGGTTCTCTGTTGTATGGTCAGGTGAGACCCAAGTTGCTTTGTGTATTCTTCTGTGTGGGAAGATGCTGCCTCCAATGACAAGTCGGTTTAGAGCACAAAAGTCTACAAACCTCTCCCCGTTCTCACTCATCTCCGAGCCTATTCCCTGTCTCCCCATCACCTCTTCGTATCCGGTGTTGTCCTCCCCTATTTTGGCATTAAAATCGCCCATGACGATGGTGATGTCTCGCTCCGCACATTTGTCCACAGCACTCTGGAGTCGGTCGTAGAACTCTTGTTTCTCTTCCTCGTCACTGTCATTGGTGGGCGCATAACACTGGATGACATTCAGCTTGAGCTTTTTCTTGGTTCTAAAGGCTGCTGTTATAATTCTTGGCCCAAGAGGTTCCCAGCCCATCAGCGCTCTCTGTGCCACTGGTGACAGCATGAGTGCTACTTGTCCGGGGGCACATCCCGGAACAAAACCTTCAAGGAGTCTGCCGTGAAATGTTTATACCTTGTGTCGATTACATCAGCACAAGACAACAAAAAGTGTTGAACAGAGTACTGCTCGTCGCAGGCATAACACCATGGACGCTCCTCCTGTTTAAGTAAATAAGAGTGCGTAACATACGTGTGGCCGATGTGGAGCCGAGCCAGGACAGTCTCCTCACGGCGGCTGCCGCAGCGATAAGGTAGACCGTCGGACAACTTAGGAAGGGCTTCATGCAGCTTGTTAGCTTCCTCTTTGTCCCACTCGGACTGCCACTCACAGGCTATGTACGCACTAGCCACATGTCTAAAATCACTATAAACAGTCTGTGTGTCAGGGACAGGGTCATTGCGGGCATCGTTGGCAGCAGAATCTGCGATCCTGTTGCTTTCGATGCCCACATGCCCTGGCACCCAAATAAAAATGATATCATAATATTCCTTCATCAAGTCCGCGAGGAGCTCTCTGATCTGCACCAGCAGTGGGTGGTCATTTCCCGTGCCCTGAAGGGCCTGCAGGGCAGAAAGAGAGTCAGACAGAATCAGGAAGTTCCTTTCTCTAAATCGATAAGCATGCCTGAGTGCCAGCAGAACCGCCTGCAGTTCCGCACTAAATACAGATGAGTGGTCTGGGAGGCGGTGCTTAAATGGGCGTCTAGGATGGCGAGAGGACACTGCGGCCGCAGCCACTCTCCCATCCTCAGACTTTGACCCATCGGTATAGATGCGACAATAGCCAGGAAAAATTGAAAGCAGTTCATTGAGGCTCTGTTGGTATATGGCTGGTGGAGTAGAGTCTTTCTTGTGGGCAGTCAGGTCCAGCAAGATGTCAGGAACTGGTAAGAGCCAAGGTGGAGTGATGTGTTGCAGGGATTCCGAAACTCTGTCCAGGTCCAATCCGGCCGCCTGCAGATGAGGTCGGACACGGAAAGAAAGTGGACGGACAGCTCCCGGATGGGTATCGTAAATCTCTGCAAACGATGGTTTAAAAACACAATCATAGGCAGGATTGTCTGGATGGGCCTTCAGTTTCAGAACATAGCTGAGCATGAGGCGGATGCGGCGGAGCTTGAGAGAAGGCTCCCCTGCCTTGGCATACAGACTAGGAACTGGAGACGTCCTGAAGGCCCCAAGACATATCCGCAGACCCTGATGGTGAATTGTGTTCAGACGCTGTAGCACAGACTTGGAAGCTGAGCCATACACCACAGAGCCGTAATCCAGTTTGGACCGAACAAGGGCCCGGTACAGACGAAGTAAGACAGTACGGTCCGCACCCCAGTCAGTACGACCGACGACACGAAGAATGTCGAGAGCCTTCTGACAAGAGGTTCTAAGGTAATTACTATGGTTGCAGAAGGTAAGTCTTTTGTCAAAGATGACCCCCAGAAACTTTGCCTCCTCGGCCACCTTAATTGGCACTCCAGCAATGCTCAGGCTAGGTTCTGGAAAAAATTTCGTCTGGTTAGTAAAATGCACACAAACAGTCTTGGAGGGCGAGAACTTGAATCCATTGAGAGACACCCACCGCTGGATGCGATCAACGCACAGCTGCAAGCGCCTCTCAAGGGACGCAAGTCCTCGACCACGTGCGCACAAAGCAAAGTCGTCAACAAACAAAGAGCATTCAGAATCATCCTTGACGGCCTTTACAATGTTATTAATTTTAATACTAAATAAAACAGGAGATAGAATGCTGCCCTGTGGGACACCCATCTCCTGTTCAAAGGAGTTGGAGAAGGTGGAGCCCACACGGACATGGAACGACCGGTTAGTCAAAAAATTGTGAATAAAAACGGGCAGGTGCCCTTTAAAACCCATGTCCAACAAGTCAGACATTATGCCATACTTCCAGGTAGTGTCATACGCCTTCTCAAGATCGAAGAAAATTGCATAGACATGCTGCTTGTTGACAAAAGAATCTCGAATAAATGATTCAAAGCGGACTAAATGGTCAGTTGTACTACGGAAGCGCCGGAAACCGCACTGGAGGTCTGTGAGGAGACCATGTGACTCAAGATGCCACACCAGGCGGGCGTTGACCAGGCGCTCCATAGTTTTACATAAACATGATGTCAAAGCGATAGGCCGGTAGTTGCCCGGGTCGGAAGGATCCTTACCCGGCTTGGGGATCGGTACAACCACAGCCTGGCGCCAAGACGGCGGAAAATGACCAGTTCCCCAGATATGGTTAAAGGCCTTGAGAAGTACAAGGAGTGACCTCTCAGGCAGATGCGTTAGGAATTGATAGTGGACGGTATCTAGGCCAGCAGCAGAGTCATTACATTTCTGCAAAGCTTGCTGCAATTCTGATAATGTAAACGGGACATTATAGTCTTCTGAGTTATCGGACTTAAAATCACAAATACGAGACTCTCGCTTCTCCTTCTCTCTCTGGAAGAAAGGTGAATAATGCTCCGTTGAAGAATTATGGGCAATGGTGGAGGCAAGCAAATTGACCACAACTTTTTATCTGTAACCAAACTGGCACCATCTCTAAGATGGCCAACAGAAGCCGAGCCACCTCTGCCCCTAATTCTCCGAACAGCCTTCCATACTTTCTGGGACGGAGTCCGAGAAGTTAAAGATGAGACGAAGCGTCTCCAGGAAGCACGGCGTTCACGTTTAAAAATGTAACAGGCTTTCGCCCTTTGTCTTTTAAAGGTTAAAATATTCACTTGCGACGGATTACGGAAAGCACGTCGCTGAGCAGATTTGCGCGCTATTTGGGCGTTGCGGCACTCTTCGTTGAACCATGGTACTCTCGGCTTTCGAGGGACTGATGCGGAAGTTTTAGGGATGGTTTCACCCGCTACGTCCAACAAAATAGTAGTAAAAGAAGAAATAGGTTCTTCAGATGACATGACCACCTCCTCTGTAATACGAGACTGACAGAGGGAGGCGAACAGAGGCCAGTTAGCTTTCTTAAGATTCCAGCGCCCCACCGGCGGATCCTCCCCACAGCTGACCGATGACAGGACTACTGGGAAGTGGTCACTACCACACAGGTCATCGTGAACCTTCCAGTCAAAGTCCAGCATGAGAGAAGGATCACACACAGTGAGGTCTAGAACAGAACTAGATCCTGAACCTGGGTTAGAGTATGTAGGTGAACCATTGTTAAAGACACATAGGTTAAGTTGAGAAAAAACATCTTCTAACATCTGACCTCTGCCATCATAGTGGTCACTACCCCAAAGGTGAGCATGACCGTTAAAATCCCCCATGAGAATAAAGGGAGGGGGCAGTTGATCAACTAAATTAAAAAAATCATTACTACAGACCCGCAGGGATGGTGGCAGGTAAATACTGCATATGGTTATGATCTTCTTCAAGGTAACCCGAGCTGCGACAGCCTGAAGACAGGTGTCGATGCTAACGGGGCTACATAAAATTTGGCTACTAATGAGAAGAGCCACTCCACCCGAGCGCCTCTCCGAATCAGAGCCTTTATGTATAACGTTAAAACCATTAAAGGACACAGGGTCAGAAGTCTTCAGGTAAGTCTCCTGAAGAGATATTACTGAGGGGTTATAGCACTTGACTAAAAGACGTAATTCCTCAAAGTTGGCTTGAAAACCACGACAATTCCACCGAAGCAGACAGTCCATGATTATGTCTTATCTGAGGGTGCGGAGTTTTCCCCCCTTTTTCCTTTGCCTTGGAAGGAGTCGGAGAAACAGACGGGGGCCGGCTCCCGGGCCTCCTCTGGTTCTTAGGAGATGAAGGGGGTGGAGCTGCCGCAGCATCGGCAACTTCCACTCCCTCCATCTGCTCCTCCAATGCAGCATATTTGTTTTGAAGGGGGACATCAGTGTTCCCCTTCTGGGCCCGTGCGCACGGCGGTCCCATAGATTTCTTAGACTTCTGGTACTGGGCAGCGGTCCTGCCGCTAGAGTTAGCGGCCTTAGAAGGCTGACCAGAGCCAGAAACCTTTGGTGTTGACAAACTAGCAGGTTTGGGTGGAGGCTGAGGCTTAGGGGCAGCAGAAGGCGGTGCCACCGGACCGGTAGCGTCCGCCCTCTGCGTTCCCTGGCTCCTCGTCACCACCGGAGGAGGGTTACTCTCCAGGGGTGAGAGGATCCGAGGCTCCGCCCCCAACCAAGAAGTTGGGGTTTGACAAGAGAAGTCTTTGGTGGGGCGCTTGCCTGCCACCGCAGCACTGAAAGTATACACAAAGTTGTTATTTGAGTTTGGCGCCGCCTCAGCTGCACCAGGACCGTCAACCAGTGTTTTTGCGTCCGCAAAGGACAGCCCCTTCTCCACACGTACCTGCTGAATCCTGCACTCGGAGATCCAACGAGGGCACTTCTTGTCCGAAGCCATATGCGCCCCCTGGCAATTCACACACAGGGGGATGGCTGTGCAGGACTCAGCAGAGTGTCAGGGCTTAGTGCAACGGGCGCATAGAGCCTCTGCCTGGCGGCATGTCTTCTGCCCATGGCCATACTTTTGGCACTTAAAGCACCGGAGGGGGGGAGGGACGTACTTTTTCACTTTTAGGGAGTAGTAACCTCCCCAGATGGTAGTAGGAGCTGTGGGGGTGCCAAACGTCAGGATGATGGTAGGAAGACGGATCTCCCTACCACCTCGTTTGGAAATGAAGCGCCTGACGTAGGTCACCCCCTGTGACTTAAGGTTCCGTACAAGTTCATCTTCAGACAGTTCGGCCAATGCTTGATCTTTAATCACTCCTCTAGAGGAATTCATTGTTTTGTGGGGGAGTGACCTCCACTGGAGTGTCTCCGATGGAGGAGAGCCTCAGTAGCCCATTGGAGTGTGCCCGGGTACGGCACTCTACCAACAAGTCACCAGACCTGAGGCGCTGGGCCTCAGGCCTGCCAACACGGCTCCTGAGGGTCTCCCCTACCAGGAAAGGGTGCAGCTTGGAAACAGGCTTCTCTTTAACTTTGCTGTGGATAATGAGAAAGTAAGGCCAGACGGCCGAAACCTGAGGCGTCGCTTCCCCACAATCAGAGTCGCTATCATTTTCAAGGTCAATGTCAGTGGCTATGTGCCGCTTTGGTGCCAGTTTTGTTTTTTTGATATTTTCCATATTATAGTATGATAAATATTCATCCCCCGGGGGTCCCCGCCCGCCACCGAGCCCAACAAGGGAAAGTGCAATTGTCGGCGGGTTAGTTAGTTAGTTAGTTATTTGGGTTTAACGCCGAGCAGGCGACTAAGGCCATCTCACGGCGGGATGGGTAAAAATCTGTTCAGCCAGACTAAAAGCAAGGTCTTAAGACAAGATGTAAATATAGATTAAAAATCTCAGGCTAAAATGTCGCACATGTCTTTAAAAGAAATGTCTACAGACTCTCAAAAAGGGCAAATAAAAAAGATTCACATAGTCTATGAATGCTCAAATCTTGTTAAAAATATTGCATGCTCGCAAGAAATTGAAGATTTTGTCCGGGGGAACATCCCGGAACAAAACCTTCAAGGAGTCTGCTGTAAAGTGTTTATATCTGGTGTCAATTAGGTCAGCACAATACAGCAAAAAGTGTCGAACAGAAAACTGCTCATCACTGGCAAAACACCATGGACGCTCATCCTGTTTAAGTAAGTAAGAGTGCGTAACATACGTGTGCCCGATGTGGAGCCGAGCAAGGACAGTCTCCTCACGGCGGCTGCCGCAGCGGAAAGGTAGACTGTCAGACAACTTAGGAAGAGCTTCATGAAGCTTGTTCCCTTCCTCTTTGTCCCACTCGGACTGCCACTCGCGGGCTATGTACGCACTAATCACAGGTTTAAAATCACTATAGACAGTCTGTGTGTCAGGGACAGGGTCACTGCGGGCACTGTTGGCAGCAGAATCTGCGATTCTGTTGCCTTCGATGCCCACATGGCCTGGGACCCAAATAAAAATGATGTCATAATATTCCTTCATCAAGTCTGCGTAAAGCTCTCTAATCTGCACCAGCAGTGGATGGTCTGTTCCCGCGCCCTGAAGGGCCTGCAGGGCAGAAAGAGAGTCAGACAGAATCAGGAAGTTCCTTTCCCGAGACTGATAGGCATGCTTGAGTGCCAGCAGAATTGCCTGCAGTTCTGCACTAAATACAGAGGAATGGTCAGGGAGACGGAGCTTAAATGGGCGTTTAGGATGGCGAGAGGACACTGCAGCCGCAGCCACCCTCCCATCCTCAGACTTGGACCCATCCGTATAAAGACGACAATAGCCAGGAAAAATTGAAAGGAGTTCATTGAGGCTCTGTTGGTATATGGCTGGTGGAGTACAATCCTTCTTGTGGGCAGTCAAGTCCAGCAAGATGTCAGGAACTGGTAGTAGCCAGGGTGGAGTGACGTGTTGCAGAGATTCCGAAACTTTGTCCAGGTCCACTCCGGCCGCCTGCAGATGAGGTCGGACACGGAAGGAAAGTGGACGGACAGCTCCCGGATGGGCATCGTAAATCTCTGCAAACGACGGGTTAAAAACACAATCATAGGCAGGATTTTCTGGATGGGCCTTCAGCTTCAGAACGTAGCTGAGCATGAGGCGGATGCGGTGGAGCCTGAGAGAAGGCTCCCCTGCCTCTGCATACAGACTAGGAACTGGAGATGTCCTGAAGGCTCCCAGACATATGCGCAGACCTTGATGGTGAATTGTGTTCAGACGCTGCAGAACAGACTTGGAAGCCGAGCCATATACCACAGAGCCGTAATCCAGTTTGGACCGAACAAGGGCCCGGTACAGTCGAAGTAAGACGATGCGGTCTGCACCCCAGTCAGTACGACCAACGACACGAAGAATGTCGAGGGCCTTCCGACAAGAGGTTCTAAGGTAGTTAACATGGTTGCAGAAGGTCAATCTTTTGTCAAAGATGACCCCCAAAAACTTTGCCTCTTCGGCCACCTTAATTGGCACTCCAGCAATGCTCAGGCTAGGTTTTGAAAAAAATTTGTCTGGTTAGTAAAATGCACACAGACTGTCTTGGAGGGCAAGAATCCGAATCCATTGAGAGACACCCACCCCTGGATGTGATCAACGCACAGCTGCAAGCGCCTCTCGAGGGACGCAAGTCCTCGACCTCGTGCACACAAAGCAAAGTCGTCCACAAACAAAGAGCATTCAGAGTCATCCTTGACGGCCTTTACAATGTTATTTATTTTAATGCTAAATAAAACAGGAGATAGAATACTGCCCTGCGGGACACCCATCTCCTGTTCAAAGGAGTCGGAGAGGGTGGAGCCCACACGGACATGGAACGACCTGTTGGACAAAAAATTGTGAATAAAAACGGGCAGATGCCCTTTAAAACCCATGTCCGACAAATCAGACATTATACCATGCTTCCAGGTAGTGTCATATGCCTTTTCAAGATCAAAGAAAATTGCATAGACATGCTGCTTGTTGACAAAAGCATCTCGGATAAAAGACTCAAAGCGGACTAGATGGTCAGTTGTACTACGGAAGCGCTGGAAACCGCACTGGAGGTCTGTGATGAGACCCTGTGACTCAAGATGCCACACTAGTCGGGCGTTGACCAAGCGTTCCATAGTTTTACATAAACATGATGTCAAAGCTATTGGCCGGTAGTTGCCCGGGTCGGAAGGATCCTTACCCGGCTTGGGAATTGGCACAACCACAACCTGGCGCCAAGATGGCGGAAAATGACTGGTTATCCAGATATGGTTAAAGGCCTTGAGAAGTACAAGGAGTGAATCCTCAGGCAGATGTGTTATGAGCTGATAATGGATGGTATCTAATCCAGCAGCAGAGTCAGTACATTTCTGCATGGCTTGCTGCAATTCTGAAAACGTAAAAGGGGCATTATAGTCTTCCAAGTTATCCGATATAAAATCACAAGCACAAGATTCTCGCTTCTCCTTCTCTCTCTGGAAGAAAGGTGAATAATGCTCTGTTGAAGAATTATGGGCAATGGTGGAGGCAAGCAAATTGGCCACAGCCTTTTTATCTGTGACCAAACTGGCACCATCTCTAAGATGGCCGACAGAAGCCGAGCTACCCCTGCCCCTAATTCTTTGAACAGCCTTCCAGACTTTTTGGGACGGAGTCCAAGAAGATAAAGATGAGACGAAGCGTCTCCAGGAAGCACGGCGTTCGCGTTTAAAAATGTAACGGGCTTTCGCCCGCTGTCTTTTAAAGGTTAAAATATTTGCTTGCGACGGATTACGAAAAGCACGTCGCTGAGCAGATTTGCGCATTGTTTGGGCCTTGCGGCACTCTTCATTGAACCATGGTACTCTCGGCTTCCGAGGGAGTGATGTGGAAGTTCTAGGGATGGTTTCACCTGCAACCTCCAACAAAATAGAAGTAAAACAAGAAACAGGTTCTTCAGCTGACATGACCACCTCCTCTGTAAGACGAGACTGACAGAGAGAGGCAAACAGAGACCAGTTAGCTTTCTTGAGATTCCAGCGCCCCACCGGCGAATCCTCCTCACAGCTGACCGATGACAGGACTACTGGGAAGTGGTCACTACCACACAGGTTGTCGTGAACCTTCCAGTCAAAGTCCAGCATGAGAGAAGGATCACACACAGTGAGGTCTAGAACAGAACTAGATCCGGAACCTGAGTTAGAGTATGTAGGTGAGCCATCGTTAAAGACACATAGGTTAAGTTGAGAAAAAACATCTTCTAACATCTGACCTCTGCCATCATAGTGGTCACTACCCCAAAGGTGAGCATGACCGTTAAAATCCCCCGTGAGAATAAAGGGAGGGGGGCAGTTGATCTACTAAGTTAAAAATATCATTGCTACAGACCCGCAGTGATGGTGGCAGGTAAATACTGCATATGGTTATGGTCTTTTTTAAGGAAACCCGAGCAGCGACAGCCTGAAGACAGGTGTCGATGCTAACGGGGCTACATAAAATTTGGCTACTAATGAGAAGAGCCGCTCCACCCGAGCGCCTCTCTGAATCAGAGCCTTTATGTATAACATTAAAACCATTAAAAGACACAGGGTCAGAAGTCTTCAGGTAAGTCTCCTGAAGAGATATTACCGAGGGGTTATAGAACTTGACTAAAAGACGTAATTCCTCAAAGTTAGCTCGAAAACCACGACAATTCCACTGAAGCAAAGAGTCCATGATTAAGTCTTATCTGGGGGTAAGGAGTTTTTCCCCCCTTTTTCCTTTACCTTGGAAGGAGTTGAAGAAACAGAGGGGGGCCGGCTCCCGGGCCTCCTCTGGTTCTTCGGAGAGGAAGGGGGTGGAGCTGCCGCAGCATCAGCAACAACAACTTCCACTCCCTCCATCCGCTCCTCCAGTGCAGCATATTTGTTTTGAAGGGGGACATCTGTGTTCCCCTTCTGGGCCCGTGCGCACAGCGGTCCCATAGATTTCTTAGACTTCTGGTCCTGGGCAGCGTTCCTGCCGCTAGAGTTAGCGGCCTTAGAAGGCTGACCAGAGCCAGAAGCCTTTGGAGTTGACTGACTAACAGGTTTGGGTGGGGGCTGAGGCTTAGAGGCAACAGAAGGCGGCACAACCGGACCGGCAGTGTCCGCCTTCTGCGTTCCCTGGCTCCTTGTCACCACCGGAGGAGGGTTACTCTCCAGGGGCGAGATGAGCCGAGGCTCCGCCCCCAACCAAGAAGTTGGGGTCTGACATGAAAAGTCTTTGGTGGGGCGCTTGCCTGCCACCGCTGCACTAAAAGTATACACTGAGGTGTTAGAGGTTGGGGCAGCCGCAGCTGCACCAGGGCCTTCAACCAGTTTTTTGGCATCCAGAAAGGACAGCCCCTTCTCCACACGCACCTGCTGAATCTTGCACTCGGATATCCAACGAGGGCATTTCTTATCCGAAGCCATATGCGCCCCCTGGCAATTCACACACAGGGGGGTGGCTGTGCAGGACTCAGCAGAGTGTCCGGGCCTAGTGCAACGGGCGCATGAAGCCTCTGCCTGACGGCATGTCTTCTGCCCATGGCCATACTTTTGGCACTTAAAGCACCGGAGGGGAAGAGGGACATACTTTTTCACTCTCAGGGAGTAGTAACCTCCCCAGATGGTAGTAGGAGGGGTGGGGGTGCCAAACGTCAGGATGATGGTAGGGAGACGGATCTCCCCACCACCTCGCTTGGAAACGAAGCGCCTGACGTAAGTCACCCCCTGAGACTTAAGGTTCCTTACAAGTTCATCTTCTGACAGTTTTGCCAAAGCTTGATCTTTGATTACGCCTCTTGACGAATTCATAGTTTTGTGGGGTGTGACTTCCACAGGAGACGATGGAAGAGAGCCCCAGTAGCCCGCTGGAGTGTGCTTGGGTACCAGCAAGTCACCAGACCTGAGGCACTGGGCGTCAGGCCTGCCAACACGGCTCCTGAGGGTCTCCCCCACCAGAAAAGGATGCAGCTTGGTAACTGGTTTCTCCTTTACCTTGCTATGGACAATGAGGAAGCGAGGCCATACGGCCGACGCCTGAGGCGTCGCTTCCTCACAGTCCGAGTCACTGTCATTTTCAATGTTGGTGGCAATGTGCCGCTTCTGTGCAAGTTTGGGTTTTTTGTTTTTTTCCATATTATATTAGTAGAGATATTCATCCCCCGGGGGTCCCCGCCCGCCACCGAGCCCAACAAGGGAAAGTGCAAATGTCGGCGGGTCTCCAGCTGACGCACAATGGAGACTGCCCGAAAGATATACTCAAGGGGGTAAGCCCGATTGAACCGTTTGAGCCACCGCCTTCTATCACACTGTTGAATGCAGGGGAATACTGGCGTAAAGCACCTAATCAGCAGCAGAAGCTATAGCATGGTGCTCCGTATATCAACCCGCACGTCAACAGTGGGATAGGGCTCAACGTGACAAGAGCCGATTGACTAGGCCGGTACGACTAGCCTCCCGTTTAGGTAGAAGTCAAGGCCGAAGTGGAGTGTTGGCACCAGTGAGCCGCAGCCCAAAGGGAACCTCAGCCACCAGGATCCTCTTCTCCCCCGACACGGGTCTCCAAGCACAGCAAACACTTGGGATCCAAAGGACCAAAAAGTCACGAGTATTTTTAAGGACCAATCCAACATGGTACGACCTAGGTTAGCACAGCTCCTTAAAAACCGGACCAGTGAAAAGGCTGAACAACATATCTGCTGACATCAAGTCCTAATCCTGGATAAAGATGGCACCCGTTTGATAGCCCACTCAGTCAGGGACTGAGCAGACTACCCACCTACGCCACGTGGAGGCCGGTGCCGGGTAGGCTTGTCGGCGGGTCGCCAGCCGACGCACAATGGAGACTGCCCGAAAGATATACTCAAGGGGGTAAGCCCGATTGAACCGTTTGAGCCACCGCCTTCTATCACACTGTTGAATGCAGGGGAATACTGGCGTAGAGCACCTAATCAGCATCAGAGGCTATAGCATGGTGCTCCGTATAACAACCCGCATGTCAACAGGGGGATAGGGCTCGACGTGACAAGAGCCGACGACTAGGCTGGTACGACTAGCCTCCCGTTTAGGCAGAAGTCAAGGCCAAAGTGGAGTGTTTCAGCCACCAGGATCCTCTTCTCCCCCGACATGGGTCTCCAAGCACGGCAAACACTTGGGATCCAAAGGACCAAAAGCTCATGAGTATTTTTAAGGACCAATCCAACATAATAATAATAATAATTACGGTATTTATAATGCGCTTATCTTATAATAATTATAACTCTAAGCGCACACTCACAACTCGCGCACGCATGCGCACGCTTTAGACAATGACTCACATACCACAAACAGTGAAATACATTATGACGGTCAGCTTGGGGTGGGGAGTGCGGTGATATAGTGCTAAAACTGTTGAAAGAGGTGAGTTTTGAGGGCGGACTGGAAGGAGGAGAGAGAGTGTTTCTGACGGAGAGAGAGTGGGAGAGTGTTCCAGATGGATGGACCGTAGACGGAGAAGGAGCGGGGACCGAAAGTGTTAAGTTTGGTGCGAGGGATGTGGAGGCGGAGAGGGTCGGAGGCAGAGCGGAGGGAGCGGGAAGGTGTGTATGGGTGAAGTAAGTTGGAGAGATAGGCAGGAGCGCAGTTGTTCAGGGATTTGTAGCAGAGAGACAAAACTTTGTATTGGATGCGTTGGGGGATGGGGAGCCAGTGAAGGAGTTTGAGCAGGGGTGTGATGTGGTCGGATTTTTTCTTTCTGAGGACGAGGCGGGCAGCATTGTTCTGGACGCGTTGGAGAGTGAAGATGGTGGAGTGAGGGAGACCGGAAAGACCTGGGTTAGCACAGCTCCTTAAAAACTGGACCAGTGAAAAAGACTGAACAACATATCTGCTGATATCAAGTCCTAATCCTGGACAAAGATGGCACCCGTCTGCTAGCCCACTCAGTCAGGGACTGAGGGGACTACCCACCCACGCCACGTGGAGGCCGGTGCCGGGTAGGCTGGTTGAGAACAGAGCAGATAACAGCAGAGAATGAAACTGGGTGAAGAAGATGGGTATGGATTGGTCACAGTCTGAGAAAGCCAGTTTCCAGTATCACTAGGAAGGCATTGTCATGGAACCCCCAGGGAAAGAGAAAAAGAGGAAGGCCGAGAAATACCTGGCATCGAGACCTCCAAGCAAACATCAAGAGAATGGAAACCACCTGGAGTAAAATCGAAGAAGAAGCACAGGGCAGGAGTCGCTGGAGGTCTCTCATTGACGGCCTATACCATGGGATAGGTGACAGGCGTAAGTAAGTAAGTATGTCATTTAAAAAAAAAAAAACTATTTCCAGACCCCCTGTGACCTTGACATACAAGGTCCGTGAACTTGGTATGTTATGATAGGTTTTGCCACAAAGTACACTTGGGCCAAGTTTGAAGATCATAGCTTGAGCAGCCTCTGAGAAAATGCCAATTTGTGTAGACATTCTGCCAAAATAGTTATAATTTTAAAAACATGATCAAAATCAGGCTTGCTATTTGCACGTGAGCAAAGCGAGGAAAACTGCAACAGAAGATACAAGTTTCTACCTGCACCTTAAGGACAATATTGACAGACCTGTACACTACAATGTCAGTTACAATACAAATGAAATGAGCACACTTGAGGAGTCAGCAACCACATACCCACATTTCCAGGGCTTTGCCAGTGTGGTCGAAGGTCATTTTCCCCGAATACTTTCTGTGTGACAGCATGACGATGAAATAGTACTTAGTTCTCAGCGCGATCAATCTCTGGAACTCGCAGTAAGCCATTTCCCTGTGGGCCATGACCTTAGATAGGCACTACAGGAACAAAAGAGAAAGCAACAAAAAACATCAAAGATTAATGTTTAATGCAGAAATGATGATCACACTTACCGACATGGTCAGAGTCCCTGCCTTGTGGTCAAATGTCAACACCCCCCCAAATGAGCGTGTCTGGAGACAACCGACGAAGGAAGTATGTGCCCGCCAGGCTAAGGAGAGTCTGAACTTCTTGTAGGCCGCTTCTCTGGTCTTCATGACCGCCGTCAATTTCTAATAATAATAATAATAATAGTAATAAAGGAGATTTTTTAAGCGCTTATTCTAAAAGTAGTTCTAAGCGCTGATACAATGAAAAGGCTAACAGCCAACACGCACACAACATACGCACACACACACAAATACACATGACAGTGGTGTTGAATTGTGCATGGCTGGGGAAATGAACAAGTGAAAGGCAGCGTTGTAGAGGTGGGTTTTAAGAAGTGATTTAAATGAGAGCGTTTGACAGTTACGGACGTGGACAGGGGCGGGAAGGCTGTTTCAAGTGGCGGGGCCAAGATGGGAGAAGGCACGACCGCCACGTGTTTTACATTTGAAATTGGGAAGGCAAAATTTACATGTCAGAGGAAGAGCGGAGGATGCGAGATGGAGTATACAGATGGAGGAAGTCCGAGATATAAGCAGGAGAAGTCAGGTTGGTAGAGTTAAAGCACCGGCAGGACATTTTATACAGAATGCATTCTTGTACAGGCAGCCAGTGGAGTTTCTCAAGGGTGGGGTGGATATGGTCAACACAAACCACTGCACCTGACTCTGGTATCAAGCCACCAAATGCAGACATTTTGACTCACAGAGAAAGGAAATAAAAGAACAAACAAAGAGAAAACATGCTCTGGAATGAAACATGTTTGTAAACTGTTCGTTTTTCTCATTCCATAGCAAGTTTCTGTCCTCCTGGTTTGTTTATTTGCATTTTGCACACTTTAATCTTTTGTTCGGGAAAACGGTAAATGAAAAGCATGTAGGTGGAGAAAAACAGAGAGCATCAGAGAAATGGAATAGAGATGGTACATAAAAGCCTCAGTATTATGTGCTCCTGTATCCGTGGGCGTTTCCTAAAGCCTGCGCGGTGGAGCTTTTTGGTGGAGTGCAGTGTGCGCAGTACTGGCCCCACCCTTTAAACCCTTGGTTCGTTTGCCATGGCCTAGCAAGCTGGGACGGTGGCATCGAGGTCCTCGGGTCGTAGGTTTTATATCAGACTGTCCTTGTCTTAGTCTCTGGCTCAAAAGCCTTCCCCGGAGACACGAGGGCTTTGATGTCAGGGGTTTCCTCCCTTAGCCTTTCCGCAGCCAAGCGGCCAGGCCTGCAAGGCAGCAGGGGACTCGTGGGGGCCGGGGTCGTCTATGTCCCGTGCAGATGTGAACATCTGCCCACTGCCCAGAGGTCACACCAGAGGAGAAAAATCCAACGCCGGAACCCGGTATCGAACCTCGCACCTTTGGCATTGGAGGCAGACGCCTTAACCACTGCGCCACTTCCCCGCCTTAACATGTATATCGTGGCATTGAATATACCAGTAATGCGCACTGGGCCCTGTCTCCCACAGAGATGCACAGAGAGCTAAAAGTCCTTGGGCCGACATTATCCTTAGCTGGGCAGCACAAAGCTGTGCACAGGCCAGCTAAGGCTACCATCACCCCATTCACCTTTTGCTAAATTAATTTTCTTCACAAGTCTGGTGTAAATTCATCACTGTAATAACACGATCACAACTTAATGGCTCACTGGTACCACAATAAACTGAGGCTAACCTGTATGACAATTGTTGAAGCACATGGGGTACATTATAGTCTAGCAGATGCCCTTCATAGATGATCAGTTGTTTACGAGATAGTGATTTTCTTCAGAGTAACAAAGGTTTGGGTATATCAAAATGAAGTCTAGTATGAATAAAAGCAGTGCGCACTCATTTTAAACTGGCGGAGGATGGAGACATTTTTCGGTAGCACATTTTGTTTCCAGTAATTCTGCAGACGAAACCCAGACTGTCGCAGCCATGTTCACAGGGGATCAGTAGTTTACAGTTCCTGTATTCAGTTGTACTATGCACTATATGCTACTTAAAAGGATTTCAATTTTATTTTTTAAGTATTTTCCACGCTTAATTGTATTAAGAGAAAAAACAATTACGAAAAAGCATCCCTTGAGCTCAAATATCATTACTCAACAATAAGGTATCCCAAATCACGTGATCATCACATGATACAATATGCACACGGACTCCTTGCCGTGAATTTCAGTGTGCCGACGAGTTCTTTTGATTTGTTCTGCATAAGCTTGTTTGTTTCCCCAAGAAAAGCAACGTGCAAAGTCGCTTTGTGCATTTTTATGTCTTATTAAAGGTTTGTCACTTTTATTTCCATTCACTTTACCATCACTTTACCCATTTCATTTTGACACCATAGCACCAAAACAAAACGCAACCCACAAAAACAAACGCCATCTTCGAAACCGATGTCCGAAGTGCAACATGCTGCATGCTCTAAAAGAGAAAGAGTGCCACACTACTTGGTTTTAACTGTCATGGCTGAACAAAGTTTTGGAACTTGATTAATTATATATTTCTGTAACATTTAATTCAATCAGTAAGCTATGTTGTGATGTGTGATCACTGCCAATGCAGTCCCAGTGATCACTGATGGTACAGTACACTACACAATGAAAGAATACACAGTACAATGATGACAAACTGCTTCAGTCATTCCATGTCACTGATCTCGCTCTTTCCGATCACAGTGCCATCTTCTTTGATCGTTTTTGTTTCCAGCCCAAATCCCGCAAGCGCGTGGTTATTTCCCGCAATGTAAAAGGAATGGATCTTAATCAATTCCGCACGTCCGTGTGTGCTGCCGCTGCAGAGTTAGATTCCTCACCAGACACAGTTTTACTGGAGGACTACAACAGATCGCTGCAGCATATCCTGGACAAACACGCTCCTCTAACATCCAGACGCGTCACTGACCGCCCCTCAGCTCCTTGGATGACAGGCAAGGTCAAGGATACTAAGAGAGAGCTCCGCCAGTTTGAGCGGTGTTGGCGGTCTAGCAAGTTGACCATTCACCGACAGTTGTTTGTGCAGAAGCGCAATTACCTAAAATCCCTCCAGCGCAACGCCAAGCGTCAGCACTTCTGTTCCCGCCTGCAGGCCTGCTCTAGCACCAAAACCTTGTTCAGTGTGTCTGATGAACTCCTTGGGGTACGCAAGGACATTTCCTTACCCTCCACCGTACCAGCTTCGGATCTCGCAGACGCTTTCTGTCAGTTCTTTGACAAAAAGATTGAGGACATCCGGCGTGAACTGGATGTTTCTGACGATACTCCTGAGATCACCAGCTATCATGGTCCACAACTTGCAGAATTTCAGCCTGTGTCCGAGGACTTTGTTCGTGACATTATTGCACATGCTCCTCTCAAGTGTTGCTCTCTGGATCCTCTTCCAGCTAGCCTTTTCAAATCATGTAAAGCTGACCTGATTCCAGTCATCACCAGAATCATGAATGTGTCACTACAGACTGGTGTAGTGCCTGAATATTTCAAACAAGCAGTTGTGACACCTTTGCTGAAGAAACCTGGTCTCAACAAAGAATGTTTTAATAACTATCGGCCCATCTCCAATCTCCCTTTCTTATCAAAGCTATTAGAACGCATTGTTCTGTCTCAGCTCCAAAACCATCTCATTTCCAACAACCTCCTAGAAACGTTTCAGTCAGCTTACAGAAAACAGCACAGTACAGAAACTGCTCTCCTGCATGTTACAAACAGCCTTCTGTGCAATGCTGACAACAAGCTGGTTTCCATTCTTTGCCTCCTTGACCTCTCGGCGGCATTTGATACGATTGACCATACTGTACTCCTAGAGAGACTTAACACAGCCTATGGCATCTCTGGCAAAACACTTAGCTGGTTTTCCTCGTATCTGCGTGGGCGTACTCAGAAGGTTGTTGTCAATCAATCAGAGTCGCAGCCCCTCATGCTGAGATTCGGTGTCCCCCAAGGATCTGTCCTTGGGCCCGTCCTTTTCAGCCTTTACACCCAATCCCTGTCTGACGTCATCACCCGACATGCCTGTGAATTTCACAAGTATGCCGACGACACCCAGCTCCACAAAGGTGCTTCTCCATCTAATTTTCCTGCTCTTGTGAAAGAGATTGAACTTTGTATTTCCTCTGTGAAAAAATGGATGCTGTGCAACAAACTGAAGCTGAACGACGGCAAGACTGAATCACTTTGCGCTGGTTCTGACCACTCCCTTAGTCAGGTCCCACCAGGGGCCTCCCTCTTGGTTGGCGACAGTGAAATAACCTTTAGCCAGTCTGTACGTAATCTGGGAGTTCAGTTCGACTGCAGTATGTCCATGCACCATCACATTACTAATGTGTGCAGGACGGCGAACTTCCAGCTGCGAAGAATCAGCTCCATTAGACCATTCATCACCCGGTCCGCTACTGTTCAACTTATTTGCTCCCTTGTCCTTAGCCGCTTAGACTATTGTAACTCCCTCCTGGCAGGTGTCCCCCAGAAAGAACTCTCTCGTCTGCAGACAGTCCTCAACAATGCTGCCAGACTTGCTTTTGGCAAATCTAAAATGGACCATGTAACCCCCCTACTTCAGGAATTGCACTGGCTACCCATTCAGTTTAGAGTCGAGTACAAGATTGCGGTCCTGGCTTTTCGCTGCTTTGATGGATCCCTACCGCCATACCTCTCATCCCTCCTCAACATCTATCAGCCCTCCCGTTCCCTTCGTTCCTGCTCTGAGAAGCGTTTCCGTGTCCCCAGCTTTTCCTCTAAGCGGTTTGGCTGCCGGACATTCCAGTATCAAGCCCCTGTTGTCTGGAACTCACTTCCCCTACACCTCCGGAATGCTGAAAACATTGACGTCTTTAAGACCCAACTTAAAACCTACTTCTTTCAGCTTGCGTACCATTAATCCACAGATTGTGTGTGCGTGTGTGTGATGTTGGTTTGGTCTGCATACATATGGTTTTGTTATGTGTGTTTTAGTTGTATGTGCGTGCGTAGATTAGAAGTGCATAGATTAGACTTTTTTAAAGGTAGTGAGATTCTCCATATATACATTTTTTTGTAACGCGCTTAGAGCCCACTGCTCCTGGGGATTCAGCGCGATATAAATGCTCTTTATTATTATTATTATTACAATGTGAACATGCTGGGAAGTTAATGCAATGCTTTGTTTAAAATTAAACCCAATCTCGCTAGCAGTAGCCTAGCTGCACAAAAGAGGAACTGTATTTTGCTGCTGCATAATTTGCAGTTTGTCAGCATTATGCCATTTGAAGTTCGCTGCAAGGATTCTTAGCAGCTGGCAATAGCACTGACACTCATATATATTTGGATTAAAACTAGAAAGAAAACGGAGACAGTCGACACAGAGATAATTTAATAAATCAGTCAGTCAAGTGATCAACGAATGAGATATACTATGTATTGTATGATGAACAGCTAGTTTTAGGGGAAGGGGGAGGAGGAGGCATGTACTGCATAATGTGCACATACTATTTCTTTCAGTGTTTCCATCACCCACTCATAACACCATTGGGCTCGACGAGTTCTCATGCTTTATTTGAGTGATTTACAAAATACAAAACACATGTACTTGATGCTGTTATCTTATTTTCTTACTGGCTTTGACATTTGCTGGAAGATTTATAGTCCCATACTTTAAGCCTGTCCCACCTAAAGCACACAGAGATTGACTGTATTTGTGTGTAGGTAGCGTTTTATTTGAGGTGGCAGTTGTGGCCTCATCGTTAAATTTGGTGCCTCTGTGCATGTGGCCACCAGTACCATTTACAAAACTGACAGATGCATGTGCAGGCTAGTTCACAGTATCACTGATCAATGTGTATTGGGCAGCTACTGAAGTGATTAGTGGTAGCATCATCCATGATGTCTGTGTGCATTTGGCCACTGGTACTGTTTACGAAGGTGCTGTGTACAGAACTAGTGGATGCGTATGCATATTAGTTCTGTTACTGTTATCAGATGTGGCCTCATCTCTAAGTTTTTGGTACCCATGTGCATAAGGCCAACAGTACTTTTCACAGAACTGATGGCTGCATGTGAAGTGTGATTAACTGTATACATGAGATTTGTAGGTGGGCAGCTAAAATACAGGCAGTCAGTACACGCCACTTTCTTAACCTCGAGTCTCTATATAGGTTTTACATTCCACTAATGCCCATCAGTATACAACTGTGCATGTCTTTGGTGGGTACACCAGTCAGTACACGCCACTTTCTTAACCTCGAGTCTCTATATAGGTTTTACATTCCACTAATGCCCATCAGTATACAACTGTGCATGTCTTTGGTGGGTGTTCTGTATGTGGGGTAGGGTTGGGAGCGGGCAGTATGGCACCTATTACCATGTATGTGTATGTTCTCATGTTGTATGCTGATGTGTATGTACAAAACCTACATTACAACAAAAATAAATAAATAAATAAATAATTTAAATAAATAGTTATTTGGGTTTAATGCCAAGCAGGTATCTAAGGCCATCTCACGGCTGTTAAATAAATAAGATAAAGTAAGTCAAAGATATCCCTGTATCAAGTTTCGGTTTAAAGATGTGAATAGTATTTGAGAAAAAAAAACATCTTTTGTCAAAATAAGGCTATTTCAGACCTATTTCCTGAGCCCTTGTGACCCGTGACCTTTCCGAGGGATCAACCAAATTTGTATACATAGAAAGGTCTTACCATCAGGTACCTTTGTACCAAGTTTGGGTTTGAAATTGTGAATAGTATTTGAGAAAATATAAATTATGTCAAAATATAGCTATTTTTGACATATTTCCTGATCCCCTGTGGCCTTGACCTTTGAAAGAGGTCACTCAAATTGGTATGTTTAGAAAAGTCTTGCAACAAAGTATACTTGGGTCAAGTTTCAAGACTGTGGCTTGAATAGTCTCCGAGAAAATAACAACGTTAAAGTTTACCATGGCGGACGGACACTAGACGGACGCTGGACGGACAAACACTGGCCCAAAACAGACTCACTTTTGCTTCACACGTGAGTCAAAAAGAATGATATGCAAACACACACAAAAATGTGCATTTCCTCAGACACATGATAAAATGCCAATGAGGAATCCAAAACGAACATCGACATAACAAAACAATGTCTAAAAAAATGTTCTGAAAAATGTCTCTTGTTCAAATATTTAATTCCTTTAAGTGTTACACAATTGTTTGTACAGTGTAGCAAACCTGTTCTGAGACAACTGCCAAACACATATGAATTAACAATGGCAAAGCCCTTAAGGCTCAAGTGCATGATCGATCCACATAATTAATCTGACCTTTGTGACCATGACCTTTCCGACAGGTCACTGGAATAAGCAAGCGTTCTAACATAAAGGTTGGCTTTTGCAACTGTGAAATCCATGTTTACTTAAAGTTTATGCATTTTTCACACTTTTGTCAACCTCCCATGAACCTCGACCATTGCAAGTAGTGAACCAAATAAGTATGCAAAGAAATGATTATTTTCAGCTATCTTTCTGCCAAATCTGGCTGAAAAGTTATGCAAAAATGCTGATAAAACTAAAATTTGAACAGAAAATAGACATTTTCACCGATCTCTTGTGACCCTTGACCTTTCCAAAGGGTTATCTAAGTTAACATGCACCTGCATCTGTGTACCGGGTTTGGGATGGAGTTTTAAACAGTATTGCAAAAAACACAATTTTTGTCCAAAAATGGCTACTGCATTTGCGACCTATTTCCTGTTATTTTGTGACACTTGACTGTTCGAAGAGGTCATCCAAATTAGTATGCATAGGAAGGTCTTAACATCAGATATCTCTGTACCAAGCTTGGATTAAAGTTCTGAATAGTATTGCAGAAAAAAAAAATCTTTTGTCAAAATATGGCTATTATTTTACTTATTTCCTGATCTCTTGTGACACTTGACCTTTCCCATCCAAATTAGTATGCATAGAAAGGTCTTACCATTAGGTATCTTTGTACAACGTTTGGGATTAAAGTGAATAGTATTTGAGAAATAGTTTCGTCAAATATGGCTATTTTGGACCTATTTCCTGACATTTCTCCTGTGATCTTGACCTTTGAGAGGTCACTAAATTGGTATGTCTCGAAAGCTCTTGCCACAAAGTATCCTTTGGGCAAAGTTTAAAGACTGTGGCTTGAATAGTCTGTGCAAACATGCCAACCTTACCACAAAAAATGGCAGCTGGACAACGGCAGACGGGCACTGCACAGATGACCACTGGCCCATTACATAGATCATATATGCACTTTTACTATCGCAAATGAGCCAAAAAGTTGAACAAGTGACCGGTATTTTTTCCAAAGAGTAAATATTGTTATGTCGATGCTCGTTTCCTCATTGGGAATTCATTGTGTACGAGGAAATGCACAGTTTTAGCCACTGTCTAACACTGTTTGGCGTTTTTCGTTTGGATTATCTACAGACAAACAAGATGGGATGAACCATACGCAAAGTCTCGTCTATATAAGAGTCATAACTCAAAAAGTCCCTTTTGTATGCGAGCTATACTCACTGTCAAGGGTCTCTACCTCTTGCCTTTGACCTGATTCTGATTTTGAAATATATTTGAAAAAGCCTTGCAAATTTGCCAATGCATCAGTGTGCTCTATAAGGGTCACAGTGCACACACGCGATTTGTTTTGAGAGAGAGAGAAATATGTCACATCTAGAGTATTGTGGCAATGTCTGTGTGATGATGAAATTTCTGCTTTTTATGTCACCGTTGAGGTTTTTTACTTAAAAAATGAATTTTTCTCTAAAATGTATTTTTTCGAAAAATACTTACTGATGACATTACTCATACAATTAATTTTTACTGGAAAAGTTCAAGAGATACAAAGCTGGCTAATGAACTCATCCAATGTCTTTCTCCAATCTGGCTATATCCAAAACTATGGACTCTAATGTGGCTCAACCAACTTCCTATAAACAGTCATTTAACTCTTCATTGAGACATCCAATTCCAAGATGCTCAGAGGCTCTCCTAAGCACCCCCTGAATGAAACACCTCCCCTAATTTCAAGCTTGTATGTCCGCAAACTTCGGAGATTTTCTTGTTTACATACAAACGCACATACACATATGGCGCTTTGCGCCAAAAGTACGTTATACAGCGAGGTTTGCGTAACTAGACATGATGTAATTTTTATCTTGTTGCTTCATTGTCAAAGTTGTAGTCTAGCCCACCTATGATGTTGTGCGTGTTCTTTTGAAATCGCTCCACCGTGTCCCATCCTAAAAAGCCTCTTCTATAAATAGAAGAGACTTAAAAACACCAATGATGATAGCACATGCACCAAAACTCACTTCTATGAAACGCTTGAGACTTTTCACTTCTTTCTGACTCTTCAAGTATCTTGTCTTTGTTTCATCGTACTGACGAGTAATCTCTTCAGGATCTCCTTGACTGTGTGAGGACAAAGAAAGGTTGTATCCTGACAAAAGTGATAATGCAAACAACACAAACAAACAAAAATCAAGATAGTACAATAAAATAAGTTAGAGTTGCTTTACAAAATGTTGTCTTCAAAATTACAAAACCTACAAAATCTAAGCCATTGTATGGAAGTGACAAGTATACTCTGAATAGTATTACTCTAAACTAATGAAGGATTATTTCTACTTGTCTATGATCATAATCAATCATGGAAAGTGACATTACATTAACCCATATAAACCAATGACCGCACTTCCCAAATTCTGAAAGCGTCACCTAACGACCATGTGCCAGTTGGAGGAGATGTATCGACCATGGTAATTCAAGGGTAGTGCCAGATTAGCTTGGTGCCTGAAGCGCCAAGCTAATCTGGCACAACACTGACAGGTCACTCCCATCTGCAGGTGTTTAAATGTCAAATAGCAATACAACCTGCAAAGTCCAATGTCTTATCATATGTGCATTTTTCTCTTATTTGTCAACCTCCCTTGAGCCTTGACCTTTAAAAGTGGTTAAGCTAAATATGCATGCACAGGAAGGTCTTATGATCAGCTAGCTTTCTGCCAGGTTTGACTGAAATGTTTGCAAAATGTTATTTTTCTCTAAAATGTATTTTTTTTTTAAAAATACTTACCGATGGCATTACTATATGGTATTTTTACCCTTAACTTACCAGATTTCAGCCTAAGACCCTTTGTGTGTACCTACACGACAAGGGCCGTAACTCAGAGAGTTGTCTCCAAGTGACCGGGTAGTCTCCCTTCCCTCCATCCAGTCACATGAGCTGTGTATTCCCACCAGTCTTACACTCAGCGTAGAGGCGGCGAGTGGCGTAGGTGGGAGGGTCCTCCGAGTAATGCCATCAGTAAGTATTTTTCGAAAAAATACATTTTAGAGAAAAATACATTTGTTTCCTCAAACTACATTACCGATGGCATTACTATATGGAAGAATAGTGAAAAGGAGGAGGGTGCCGCCCAAAAACCCCGCCATGGGCGAAGGTGGACTCTGCTCACCACCCGACCGCTGCAACAATGTCTCTGACTGCGCAGTTGCGATCGAACGCGACGCTGGCGGCGACCGCTCTGACTTCATGAGCCAATATCCGCATTCTCCTGGCCCCCTATGGGGAGAGATCTATGTAAGCGGAGCGGATGGTCCATCACAACCAGGACATGATCGTCTGGGCAGAAATGCCAGCTCGACCTGGGGTCGAGGGCAGGCAGAGGCGGGAGCGGCCTCTCCTGAAGGGCTTCCCTCTGCGCAGGTAGACTCTTAATGCTCGGGCCGGGTCCTGCAGCCATGATGTCTGGGACCAACTGAACCCTGTAATGAACGAAGACTGAACACCCGGGGCGCGGCCGCGGGGAGTCTATTCCTGGCCAAGGAAGGAAGGATTGGTCAGAAGGTGAACTGATCTGTTGGTCCTGAACTGCATGCAGACTGGGTCCGCCGAAAGGGCATGCAGCTCGCTCACTCTGGCCGCTGTGGCGCGGGCCAAGAGGAAGCCCGTCTTTCTAGTCACATCCGCGAGGCGGGCCTAGGGAAGAGGCTTGAACCGACAGGAGTTCAACCAAGGCAACATCCTCAGGAGGTCCCAGCGTAGAACAAGAGAACGAGTGACTGGCTGCTGCAGTGCGAAGTGGGACATCAGCTCTGGTAGGCCTAAGTGCCGATAAGTATCCGTCACCATCGAGAGATAACCACAAATGGTGATCGGGGCCAAGTCCTGCTCAATAAACAGCCACAAGAAGAACTTGGCCACCTGAGGCGTGGTCAGAGCCATGAGGGAGAGGCGCTGCAACTCGTACCAGGACTGTAGGACCCTCCATTTTCCCTCGTACACCCGAAGGGTGGATGGTCTGCGGGCTGCCGCGATCGCCTCCACTGCTGCATCGGAGAAACCTCGAGCTGTGAGGGCTTGCTGCACAACCACCGGGCGTGAAGCAGAAGTCTCTCCAGGCAAGGGTGGAAGAGATTCTGCCTGGGCTGCTTGAGCATCGTACGAGGCGTGGGGAGCCGGAGAGGAGGGTCGATTGAGAGGCTCAAAGATGTCGTCCACGTCCTGTTCCAACTGAACGGTGCGACGAGCAGTAGGATTGTGTTGCATCCCCAAAGCTTGAGGAGCACCTTGGGCACCAGCACCGAGGGAGGATAAGCGTAGGCTACGAGGCCCTCCCAGGAGACTGACAGAGCATCCACCGCCCACGCGAGGGGGTCCGGGGATGGGGGAGACAGGGAGAAAGGGATTGCCTATACAAAAACCATGGGTTGCTGTGCACCCACGAGGTAGGCCCAGTACTATGAAAGGGATTGCCTATACAAAAACCATGGGTACCTGTGCACCCACGAGGTACAGTAAGTTTTCTTAGCGAGGTATGGCGAAGGTTAACCTCTTGCCAAGTGGAATCGAAGAGGAGGGACCCGTCCAGAGGAGCACGGCGAAATTGAGCAACTAAGGTCGAGGGAAGACGGGACAGCTCTTCAGCGCTGCATCTCGTCTGATTAGGTCGCAATTCGCAGCCGCCGCCATGGAGTTGGTCGCAATGTTGTGCATGCCGCGATTAGCTGTCACCGCCAACGAGAGGACATCCCACAAACGAGTCCCGTTCGGCCTCTCCTAAAACTTCTCCACACTCTGCCACAACCGCCAGCATGGCCAAGTCCCAAAAAACCCGCACAAGCCAGGGAATCCGAATCAGACTTGCCGTGAGGTCCAGACCTTGCCTCCAGCTTGTAACTGCGCCGCAGGGTCCACCGCTGGGAGAAGGCAGGCGAAGGCTTGAGAGTGTCCCGCGTACCAAGCTTGCCGAAACACGATATCAATGTCAGCAGGCCAATGAGTGTCCGCAAAGAAACCCCTATCCCGCAGCTTACTCCGCAGGTGCTCATAAAATTCATTTTTCTCTAAAAGGTATTTTTTCGAAAAATACTTACCGATGACATGACTTTATGGAAGTGTCTACTACTTACTCAATTCTAGCCTAAGAACCCGTTGTGTTACCACCGAGGGGGGCCGAGAGTTGTCTCTCATTACTGCCCATCCGGTTCCGAGTCACGGTGTGACTAATCAGTCAGGATACTTAGCTCACCAGCGGCGAGCGGGGCAGGTGGGAGGGTCGTCCGAGTCATGTCATCGGTAAGTATTTTTCGAAAAAATACCTTTCAGAGAAAAATGAATTTGTTTCTTCAAAAACATTACCGATGACATGACTTTATGGAAGAATTGCGAACAGGAGGAGGGTGCCACGCCCCAGCGCACCTATAGGGCCCAAGAGCCGTCCTCCCTGCCGCAAACTCCCGACGACCCTAGGAAGGTGAATACGTACGGCGCCGAGGTGCCAGGAGGGAGTGTTGCGCCGAGTGATGTCCCCCACCAGAGCGAGGAGTCTCGATGGCCTGCCAGATCCCTAGGATAGAGGCGGGCGAATGTAGATTCTGCCCGCCAGCCCCCGGTAGCCATGATGTGTATGAGAGCACAGTTCCGGTCGAACGTGACGTTCGCGGTATGGCGTGTACCTTGTGTGCACATATCTTTAGCCTCTTCACTCCCTGGGGGGGGGGGATCCTGGTATGACTGAGCGTAGCCAGGAAGAGACGTCTGGGCTGAAGCGTCAGTCCTGCCGGCATAATGGCAAAAGAGGCGTGCGCGTCCACTCCGGAGGCTTGTGACTGAGTAGGTACACGCGTAGGGCTTGCACAGGGTCTATTGCCTTGTCTCCTGGGGAAGTAAGTCCCTCACAGCGGTCAAAAGGTGCACACCTGTGGCTCCGTCCAAGGAGACGTGGTCATGGCCAGAAGGCAGGGTCCGTAAGGAGCTGTACGGCACGGACCGCTCGAAGCTGCAGGCAGGCAGGGCGCACCGAAGCACGTGTAGCTCGCTGACTTGGGCCAACATGGTGAGAGCCACCAGTAAGCATGTCGGAAGGGTATTGTCCGCAACAGGCCATCCTTGGTCTCCGAGAAGCCAGAGGAAGAAGTCCGCGAGCTTGGGTAGTTAGGTCGGTGGGGGGAGCGGCGACGGACGCCGCCCAGGAGCACAGTACTCACCATCTTCCCTTATAGAAGCGTCAAGCTGAGTGCTTGTGGGTTGAAGTGATAGCCTCCACTGCTGCCCTCGAGAAGCGCCTAGCATCGAGGGCCTGCGGCACAAGTCCAAGCGTGAAAGAGGAGGTGCCCCGGGCAAGGGTGGGACAGCAGTCTTGCGGTTGCTCGAGGAGGAAGGGGACGAAACTGTTGGGGGGTAAGTGGAAGCGAAGAGACGGTGCCACAGAATGGACCTGCGAAGACTGACCAGGTGAGCGGAACTGGGATCGGGGAGACAAGCAGGGGGAGGCTGGTGAACCACCTCGTGGTGAACAGGCCGACACGTCGTCTCCCACCGCGCGCCGAGCATCCGAAGGCGTCCTGGCGTAAGGTCCACTCCGTATGAGGCTAGTGGCCGCGACGGGAGAGGAAGGAGGCCAACACACTGTTGGCCGGGTCTCTGCTCATTCTTACTCTTCCATCCACCTTCGCTTCCTACTCTTTCCTTCTTATCCTTTGCTTGTTACTCGTCTTCTCTCTTCCACCCTCGTCTTCTATTCTTTTAAGCAGTGCCGCGCACGGAGGGAAGGTTGCGGACCTCGCACCCGCGCCACAGAAGAAAGAGGAACATGCAAAGCTGGGTGAATGCGCCCCACCGAGTTACTTGTATGTACGCCATCACTGTCGCGTTGTCGGAGAGGACGAGCAGTCCCTGGTGACTGAGTGTTCCTTCCACGTGGTGCAGGTCTGACAGAACGGCTTGCAGCTCCAACGTGAGTGTGTTTGCCAGCGTACCCAGAGGTGCAGCTGCAGCAGCTGGGCGTAGAGACGACCGAGGAGGAGTAGATCCGGCGCCGCATGTTCAACCAAGGAGCGGAAGCCAGACCCTGGCGGAGGCTGTGTCCTGCTGTGCTATCTGGCTGCAAGTCAGCCAACCTAGGATCCATGGCCCCAGCAACGCACCTGTAGAGGACGAAGGGGAACTCCCAGCCGAGATGGACAAAGCGACGAGAGGGTGTGAGGACCGACTTGTCTGTGGTGACCGCATCAGGGCATCCTTGTCCGAAGTCCGATCGCGTCCGCAAAGCACACAAGGAGGTTATCAAGGCAGGTGGACGCCAGGGCGACGGGAGCCGCGGCTAGGTACCCCTGTGTCCATGAATGGTGAGGATCCAAGGGCAGAGGACAAGAAGGACGGCAGCGCCCGAACTGGTAACTACTCCGTCGCCGAAGTACGGCGACACTCCCTGGAGGTCAAGTGCACGGGGACCTGGAAAAGGGTAGGAAGTGCAGGCTGAATGCATAGTCTAACTGAAGGCGGAGCCGAAGACCACACGGCGAGAACCACAGGCCAGCGGCGGCAGGAGCGAAGGAGGAGTCCTGCGAAGCCCAAGGTCCAAGAAGAATCCTCCAGGCTGCTCGAACGCACCGAAGAGCAGGCCGCCCAGGGAAGCAAGACGCGGGAGAGTCGTCAACCCGCGGCCGGACGTCAAGGAAGCCAGGAGTCCTCGAAGCGACGGACGAAGGCTTGGGTCAGAAGAACCCGAATCCCACGCAGGCAAGGGAGTGACGGACAAGCGAAGTCACCTAATCCAACCGCAGAGCCGCAAGCGGGTCCACAGCAGGCAGGAAGCGGAGGCACGCCTGGGAGAGTCCCGAGAACCAGTCCTGATGAAGGCAAGCCAAGCGGCTGGACAGTCCATGGACGGCGAAGCATACTGAGTTCCGGGAACCTGACAGGAGGGGCGCTGAAGGACACAGCGTAGGTGACGAAGCTGGAAGCCGCATCCGGAACGGGAACTCCTAGCTGTCTTCCCACGTCCAACGAAGAAGTCAGAAGACGTAACGTGAGGCGAAGGCCAGAGACTGAGTCCTCCGGGAGGATACTGGCACGGGTAGGGCATCCAGAGGGCGAAGCGACTGTTGCTAGGCAACCGGGACCGGCAAATCCGAGGAGGGGGGATGGGCTGGGGGAAGAGGAAGAGGGACGGGACGAACGGAAGGACGGACACAGAAAGGGACAAGGCGAACGCGAAGACACCCACCAGCGAGGTGGATCCGGATCCATGGAGCGCCGCGGAGAGGTCCCTCCTATGCTCGCTAGAAGCGGCGTGCAGATGTTGAGTGGTGGTAGGCCTCCGTGTCGCCTGGAGGCTTCGGACGCGCGCGTGAATGTGTCTCCAAGCCAGGCTCGATGAGGCGGGCTATCTGCCGGCAAGGGTGCCCCCAGTGGGGGCCCGCGGGCTTTCTAGGAGACGAGGGGGATCGATAGAGGACCTGGGACGGTGCGAGGGCACGTCTCTCCGAACTGGGCTCTGTGAGGCGAGTTCTCTGCCCGTCGAAAGGCTTTGTCCGGGCGCACTCCCTCCTGGGAGCGCCCACCTCGATCAAGACCCACTCCACGCATGAGCTTCGGCGTCCGGCGTGGCATCTTTCCACAGGGTCCTTCTGGTCTCGAGCGGTCGGTGTACTGGGCACAGTGGAAGGCGTCTCAACTGGGTTTGGCGCAGCCAACAGAGTCGGGCGCTCGCGTCTGTAAAAGCTCCATAGCTGCGACCAGCGTAGCCCAGGGCAGGTGGAGCAGACATCCCAAGTGTGGTAAGCGGCACATCCAGTGCAGGGGAGACTGATCCTGAGGCATCTGACGGCCACTGGAACCTCTGCATAGCTAGCAGGTCCTCCACCAGCCACTGCAATCACTAGTAGCCGGGCTCCACCAAACTGCCGATAAGCTGCGTAGACCTCCTCCAGGAAGCTATCGTGGTGACAGTCGACCTGCTCCGAGCACGAGGCTCCAGCCCCAAGTCGTCGGCCGCAGGGAGGGCTTCCGAGCCGATCCTGAGTGGCAAGAATGATCCATACCTCTCGAAAACCTCGGACGCGTGCGCAATGTGTCTCCAAGCCGGGCTCAATGAGGCGGGCTATCTGCCGGCAAGGGTACCCCCAGTGGGGGGCCCGCGGGCTTCTAGGAGACGAGCGGGGATCGGCAGAGGACAAGGTACGGCGCGAGGCGCATCTCTCCAAACCAAGACTCAGTGAGGTGGTTTACTGCCTGTCAGAAAGGCTTGTCCAGGCACGCTCCCTCCTAAAAGCGGCCACCTCGATCTACCTGCTCGCACACTAGTCGTAGCGTCCGGAGTGGTGTCAGTCCCAGGACGGTCCGTTTCGTGCGGAAGTATGCAGTGTCCGGGAATGGTGCCTCGACTTGATTCGGATCCCACAAAGGAGCCGGTCGCTCGCGTCTGTACACTCCATAACTGCGAACCCCGCAGCTCAGGCCAGGGGGAGTAGGTGTCGCAAGCGCGGTCGGAGGCGCATCCGGTGCAGGGGAGACCGACCTCTGGTAACTAACGGCCACTGCCCAGTCCGTCTTGCGTATGGATGAGCAACAGGTCCCTGCAACAGACCAAAACCTCGAAGGCACGCGGACAAGGGCCTGTGGGCCCCCCGTCCTAAGGTAGCCTTCACAAGACAAAAACAAGGCACAACAGCGAGGTACAAGCGTGTCAGCAAGCCTGGGTCTGCAACACATCCCTTGTAAGCTAGCGTTGCAGGCAAGAGGGTCCCGGCGAAGCTAAGGTAAGCCCCCTACCCTTGGGGCCCCAACCACAACAATGTGGTGTACCCATCTTCCCAGCTACCCATCTTCCCAGCGTGTCTCTTCCTCCGCTGGGTACCACCCTGCATCTCACCCGAGTTGCAGACACCCTGGTCTGGAGGGCATAGTGTCCGCCACTCTAACGAGAGCACACGACACATGTACAACAAACTCAAGCATGTCATGACAGGTACAGGCATGAAGCAAGAGTCAGATATAGTAACATTATTAACATAATGGAGACCGGGCGTGGGCAAGCGAGGCCCCGCCAAGCCAAGGTGAGCATATGATGCATGCTGTACAACTCAACATGTGAAGACAAGAATAGGCAGGACACAAACGTCTGGGACCGTAACATTACCCCGTAACGGCGACAAGTCGCGGGCACGTAAGGCCCCTCCAAGCCCAGGCAAGGATATGACGCCTGATATACAAGTCAAACATGTGAAGACAAGAATAGGCATGAAGTAAGCGTGTGGCACAGTAACATTACCCGTAATGACGACAGAGCGTGGGCCCTTTTTTTTTTTTTTTTTTTTTTTCCATTTCGTCTCTCTCTTTCTCCTCCCACAACGGGTTCTTAGGCTAGAATTGAGTAAGTAGTAGACGCTTCCATAAAGTCATGTCATCTGTAATGTTTCTGAAGAAACAAAGGCGTCCGCAAGGTCTTTAATCCCGGGGCTGAGGAAGGATCTTGAAACGTTTCGCCTGAAACGGAGCGTCGACTGAGGCCGCCACCTTCCTCTTGAGCGGCGGAGAGGGCGAGCATCCTTCCAAGGGAAGAAAGCGGAGATCAAACGCGCCGCCTCGTCTAGGACCCGTGACGTCTCTGACAAACCGGGTGTCTCTCCTGCCGTGTCAGACGTCGAAGCACTGCAGGGGTCCTGGGAGCCCAGGGCTGACGCAGAGTCCTCCGGGTGCAGACTGAGGACGTCCGCAGCACAACTGAAGGTGCGGACGATATGGAAACCACGTCACGACGGGGAACCAACCTGTCCGGCGGAGACTAGTAGGGTCTGTTGGGCGAGTGCTCGGGGTGCCTGTGCGCGAGGGACAGGTGAAAGCTGCGTTGTGCGCAACTGCTGCCGAAGTCCGGGGCACTACCATGGTGCTGACCGGCACTCTTGCTCGAACGATGAGTGAGGGAGGCGCCTCCTACGTGAGTCGAGAGAAGCCGGCGGGGAATCGTGATGAGAAGTCCTAGTGGCCCGCCAAGGAGTGTCCTTAGAGCTGTGTCCACGAAACTTGCCCGAGGGCTAGGGGACCGGCTGCGAGGAGAGAAACGCCGAGAAGTGCGAGGGGACCGGCTCCGGCCGGGAGCCTGACACGGAGGAGACGGGCTACCTCCATAGTTACAAGTTCCCGTGCTAGGAGGCCTGCGTGTGCTGGGGGTGTTTGACGGACGGCGATTAGCGGAAACATCCCCATGAGTCCGTGTCTTCCGAGTGCTCTGTCTCTTGGTCGCTCCTTGCGAAGGACAATGTGAGACGGGTTGACTCTCCCGGCCATCGCTATGAGAGGGCTAACGGGACTGAGTCCAGTGTCCGGCGTGAAGAGGGCCCCACAATCTCATTGGTCGCTCGACGGCGCAGAGATGTGGGGGGAGCGGGGGTTACAGTCACTTCAGGGTCTTGCACTGACCTGTCATTGTCCAACGGCCCAGTAGAATCTTTAGCCGCTGGGGGCCCCGCCGATAAAAGTCCCAACACTGAGACCACTTCTGCTCCTTCCACGTAGAGCACTTAGCGCAGTACGAGACGAGGAGCAGCCGGAACAGATAAGACGAGTCCGTCGGCCACTGGAATCCTTTACATGTCCTACAGGTGCGTAGCTGCGCACTGCAACACAAAGCAGAAGCTATGAAAGCAACCGCACAGGGCCCTTAACGAAGGCCCCGCGCAAAGGACTCACCCCCCCAGTCCGAGGGCTAAGCCCAGTCTTAACCGAAAAATTTGACAATTTCCACGGGATATGCTGACGGCTTCGTAAACAGCCCGTTTACTCGTAGGCATAACCCGAGGCCTTACCTCGCCATCTTCTTAGCCACTAGCGAAACCTGAGATGAAGTATAGCCGAAGAATTAGTCCAAACAACGGAGAGGCTGAAGCCGGTGAACCGTTCCCGGTGAAGCTAAGGGTAAGACTGGCGGGAATACATGGCTCACGTGACCGGATGGAGGGAGGGAAGACTACCCGGTCACTTGGAGACAACTCTCTGAGTTACGGCTCTTGTCGTGTAGGTACACACAAAGGGTCTTAGGCTGCAATCAGGTAAGTTAAGGGGTATATTCCATATAGTAATGCCATCGGTAATGTATTTTGAGGAAACAAAGTATCAATAAAAACTTTCGTTTTATGCATTTCCTGACCTCTTGTGACCCTCAGGGTCGTCAAATTCAGTATGTGCAGGATGATTTATCTTTAAGTATCCTGACATCAAATTTGGCTTTAAAGCTGACTATAGTATTTTGATGAAAGATAATTTTTGTTAAAAATCATTTTTTAACCTCTTTTTTACCCAGTTTGAGCGATGACACGCAAATTGGTATGTTTAGAAAGGTTTTTCCCCACAAAGTATACTTGGGGTAAGTTTGAAGTTTGTGTCTTGAATATGTCAACGTTAAAGTTTACAATGGATAACAGAAGACGGACAATGGATGACATGACAAACAATGGACGGCTGAATGACAATGGAGGCCTCACTTTTGTTATCACACAAGAGGCCAATTTTTTTTTACCTCTTTTCCTCTTTATCAATGCGAAGATTGATTTGGTTGATTTCACTCTCCAGACTGGTTGATGTTCTGCGGGTGGCCTTTTCAGGACAGATTTCCAAGGCCTTGGCTCTATCCTCCTGCACAAAAAAAAGAAGTAAATTGCATGACACCCCATTGCAAAAATATCAAAAAAGAAAGCAAAAAAAGAAAGAAGACAAAGCCCTTATGGCTCACAAATAACAATCCACATAACAAGTTTAACCTCTGTGATGACCTTTCTGACAGGTCGCAGAAATGAGTATGTGTTCATCTCTTAATGAAAGTAAATGTAAAGGGTTGGCTTTTGCAAGAGAGAAATCCATGTTTCTCCATCACAATGTATGCATTTTTTACACATCTGGCCCCCAAAACCCCACCCCTCCCCCCATCTTTTGCGAGGGGTCATGTAAATTAGTCTGCATAGAAATGTCATCAGTAACCTTTGTGCCAACTTTGACTTTAATTAAGTGTGCAAAAACTTTGCTGAAAACTAAAATTTATTTTTTTCAGCAAGTTTCAGTGCGTTACAGACAAAAATGAATTTTTCTCTAAAATTTATTTTTTTGAAAAATACTTACTGATGGCATTACTACTAGGAAGCTTTGCTTAGCATATCAATTTTAGCCCAAAAACTTACTGTGTTACTCTCCACAGGGCAGGCAATCATTGGAGTTAGTTATTTGCCGAGCAGGCAACTAAGGCCATCTCACATCGGGATGGGTAAAAGTCTGGTCAGCCAGACTAAAAGAAAGGTCTTAAGACATGATGTAAATATACCTTTAAAATATGTCAGGCTAAAATGTCGCACAGGTCTTTAAAGAAAACGTCGAAAGACTCTCAAAAAGGTCAAAATAACAGAAACATCAGTCTATAAACGCTCAAATCTTATTAAAAATATGGCACTCTCTCAGAAAACTGAAGATCTTGTCCGGGGGCACATCCCAGAACAAAACCTTCAAGGAGTCTGCTGTGAAATGTTTAGACCTTGTGTCGATTAAATCAGCACAAGACAGCAAAAGGCGTTGAACAGAGTTCTGCTCGTCGCAGGCATAACACCATGGACGCTCCTCCTGTTTTAGTAAATAAGAGTGCATAACATACGTGTGCCCGATGTGGAGCCGAGCAAGGACAGTCTTCTCACGGCAGCTGCCGCAGCGATAAGGTAGACCGTCGGACAACTTAGGAAGGGCTTCATGCAGCTTGTTAGCTTCCTCTTTGTCCCACTCTGACTGCCACTCATGGGCTATGTACACACTAACCACATGTCTAAAATCACTATAAACAGTCTGTGTGTCAGGGACAGGGTCGTTGCGGGTATCGTTGGTAGCAGAATCTGCGATCCTGTTGCCTTCGATGCCCACATGCCCTGGCACCCAAATAAAAATGTCATAATATTCCTTCAAGTCTGCGTAGAGCCCTCTGATCTGCACCAGCAGTGGGTGGTCATTTCCCGTGCCCTGAAGGGCCTGCAGGGCAGAAAGAGAGTCAGACAGAATCAGGAAGTTCCTTTCTCTACTTTCTCTAGATCGATAAGCATGCTTGAGTGCCAGCAGAACCGCCTGCAGTTCTGCACTAAATACAGATGTGTGGTCTGGGAGGCGGTGCTTAAATGGGCGTCTAGGATGGCGTGAGGACACTGCGGCCGCAGCCACTCTCCCATCCTCAGACTTTGACCCATCCGTATAGATACGACAATAGCCAGGAAAAATTGAAAGGAGTTCATTGAGGCTCTGTTGGTATATGGCTGGTGGAGTAGAGTCTTTCTTGTGGGCAGTCAAGTCCAGCAAGATGTCATGAACTGGTAAGAGCCAGGGTGGAGTGATGTGTTGCAGGGATTCCGAAACTCGGTCCAGGTCCAATCCGGCCACCTGCAGATGAGGTCAGACACGGAAAGAAAATGGACAGACAGCTCCCGGATGGGTATCGTAAATCTCTGCAAACGATGGTTTAAAAACACAATCATAGGCAGGATTGTCTGGATGGGCCTTCAGTTTCAGAACGTAGCTGAGCATGAGGTGGATGCGGCGGAGCTTGAGAGAAGGCTCCCCTGCCGGCATACAGAATAGGAACTGGAGACGTCCTGAAGGCCCCAAGACATATCCACAGACCTTGATGGTGAATTGTGTTCAGACGCTGTAGCACAGACTTGGAAGCTGAGCCATATATGCACCACAGAGACGTAATCCAGTTTGGACCGAACAAGGGCCCGGACAGTCGAAGTAAGACAGTACGGTCCGCACCCCAGTCAGAGCGACCAACACGAAGAACGTCGAGAGCCTTCTGATAAGAGGTTCTGATGTAATAAATATGGTTGCGGAAGGTAAGTCTTTTGTCAAAGATGACCCCCAGAAACTTTGCCTCCTCGGCCACCTTAATTGGCACTCCAGCAATGCTCAGGCTAGGTTCTGGAAAAAATTTCGTCTGGTTAGTAAAATGCACAGTCTTGGAGGGCGAGAACTTTAATCCGTTGAGAGACACCCACCGCTGGAGGCAATCAACGCACAGCTGCAAGCGCCTCTCAAGGGATGAAATTCCTCGACCACGTGCGCACAAAGCAAAGTCGTCAACAAAGAGCATTCAGAATCATTCTTGACGGCCTTTACAATGTTATTAATTTTAATACTAAATAAAACAGGAGATAGAATGCTGCCCTGCGGGACACCCATCTCCTGTTCAAAGAAGTCGGAGAGGGTGGAGCCCACACAGACATGGAACGACCGATTAGTAAAAAAATTGTGAATAAAAACGGGCAGGTGCCCTTTAAAATCCATGTCCAACAAGTCAGACATTATTCCATACTTCCAGGTAGTGTCATATGCCTTCTCAAGATCGAAGAAAATTGCATAGACATGCTGCTTGTTGACAAAGCATCTTGAATAAATGATTCAAAGCGGACTAAATGGTCAGTTGTACTACGGAAGCACCGGAAACCGCACTGGAGGTCTGTGAGGAGAGCCCGTGTCTCAAGATGCCACACCAGGCGGGCGTTGACCAGGCGCTCCATAGTTTTACATAAACATGATGTCAAAGTGATAGGCCGGTAGTTGCCCGGGTCGGAAGGATCCTTAGAAGCTTGGCCCACGCTACCACAAACACCTATTGCCGGGCGCAATTTTGTGGCGGCAATGTTGCCGCCTCAATTAGGGGCGCCTACAATATTGCCGCCACAAATTGCGACCCGATACAAACCGAGTCTATTCATTTGTGGTAGCCGGCAAGGCTCGAGCAATGTTGCTGCCTCTCAGCCAATCAGCGGTGTTCTTGCGCCACTTCCCGTTTCTTCATCTTCGGCGAGCCGGAAAAAATGGCGGAGAAGCTGAGCGACGGCCGACGGCTTTGAGACTGTAATATTCATTGGAGACACGCCGCATGTGAAAACGCTGCTAAACAGCTGCGTATCCGTATGCGGCACGTCTCCAGTGAGTAAATTGATCAACCTTGTCCGAGAGTTCCCATGCATATGGGACTCCTGCAGCTCCGAATATTTCAACCGGGCGCGGTGAGAGCTGTTCCATATATAGTAATGGCAGGTCAGTCAGTACAACACATTGCGCGTACATTGATACGTGTGCCAGGAAGCCGATGTGGCAGGTGGCAAATTGTTGCTTACCACACATTGCTAGTGGCAAATTCTGGTAGCGTGGGCCCAGCCTCTTACCTGGCTTGGGGATCGGTACAACCACAGCCTGGTGCCAAGACGTCAGAAAATGGCCACTTCTCCAGATATGGTTAAAGGCCTTGAGAAAGTACAAGGAGTGACCTCTCAGGCAGATGCGTTAGGAATTGATAGTGGATGGTATCTAGGCCAGCAGGAGAGTCATTACATTTCTGCAAGGCTTGCTGCAATTCTGATAAAGTAAAAGGGGCATTATAGTCTTCTGAGTTATCGGACATAAAATCACAAATAGAGACTCTCGCTTCTCCTACTCTCTCTGGAAGAAGGGTGTTGAAGAATTATGAGCAATGGTGGAGGCAAGCAAATTGGCCACAGCTTTTTATATCTGTGACCAAGCTGGCACCATCTCTAAGATGGCCGACAGAAGCCGAGCCACCCCTGCCCCTAATTCTTCGAACAGCCTTCCAGACTTTCTGGGACGGAGTCCGAGAAGTTAAAGATAAGACGAAGCGTCTCAAGGAAGCACGACGTTCAGGTTTAAAAATGTAACGGGCTTTCGCCCTCTGTCTTTTAAAGGTTAAAATATTCACTTGCGACGGATTACGGAAAGCACGTCACTGAGCAGATTTGCACGCTTTTTGGGCCTTGTGGCACTCTTCATTGAACCATGGTACTCTCGGCTTCCGAGGGACTGATGCGGAAGTTTTAGGGATGGTTTCACCCGCTACGTCCAACAAAATAATAGTAAAAGAAGAAACAGGTTCTTCAGCTGACATGACCACCTCCGCTGTAATACGAGACCGACTGAGGGAGGCGAACAGAGGCCAGTTAGCATTCTTGAGATTCCAGCGCCCCACCGGTGGATCCTCCCCACAGCTGACCGATGAGAGGACTACTGGGAAGTGGTCACTACCACACAGGTCGTCGTGGACCTTCTAGTCAAAGTCCAGCATGAGAGAAAGATCACACACAGTGAGGTCTAGAACAGAACTAGATCCTGAACCTGGGTTAGAGTAGGTAGGTGAGCCATCATTAAAAACACATAGGGTAAGTTGAGAAAAAACATCTTCTCTAACATCTGACCTCTGCCATCATAGTGGTCACTACCCCACAGGTGAGCGTGACCGTTAAAATCTCCCATGAAAATAAAGGGAGGGGGCAGCTGATCTACTAAGTTAAAAATATCATTACTACAGACCTGCAGGGATGGTGGCAGGTAAATACTGTATATGGTTATGGTCTTCTTTAAGGTAACCCGAGCTACGACAGCCTGCAGACAGGTGTCAACACTAACGGTGCTATATAAAAACTGGTTGCTAATCAGAAGAGCCACTCCAACCGAGCGTCTCTCGTCTCTCCGAATCAGAGCCTTTATGGACAGCATTAAAACCATTAAAGGAGACAGGGTCAGAAGTCTTCAGGTAATTCTCCTGAAGAGATATTACTGAGGGATTATAGGACTTGACTAGAAGGTGTAATTCTTCAAAGTTGGTGTGAAAACCACGACAAATCCACTGAAGCAGAGAGTACATGATTAAGTTTTATGTGGAGGAGAAGAGTTCTTTCCTCCCTTTTCCTGTGCTTTGGAAGGAGTTGAAGAAACAGAGGGGGGTCGACTCCCGGGCCTCCTCTGGTTCCTCGGAGATGAGGGGAGAGGAGATGCCGCAGCACCAGCACAACTTCCCTCCACCTGCTCCTCCAATGCAACATATTTATTTTCAAGGGGGACATCAGTGTCCCCCTTCTGGGCCCATACGCACAGCGGTCCCGTAACTTTCTTAGACTTCTGGGCTGGGGCAGCGTTCCTGCCGCCAGATTTGGCGGCCTTAGAAGGCTGACCAGAGCCAGAAGCCTTTGTATTAAGATTGACAGGCTTGGGTGGGGGCTGAGGCTTAGGGGCAGCAGAAGGCGGTGCCACCGGACCGGTCTAGTCCGCCTTCTGCGTTCCCTGGCTTCTCGTCACCACCGGAGGAGGGTTACTCTCCAGGGGCGAGAGGATCTGAGGCTCCGCCCCCAACCAAGAAGTTGGTGTTGACAAGAGAAATCTTTGAGGTTCCGTACAAGTTCATCTTCAGACAGTTCTGCCAATGCTTGATCTTTAATCACTCCTCTAGAAGAATTCATCGTTTTGTAGGGAGTGACCTCCACTGGAGTGTCTCCGATAGAGGAGAGCCTCAGTAGCCCATTGGAGTGTGCCTGGGTATGGCACTCTACCATCAAGTCACCAGACCTGAGGCGCTGGGCCTCAGGCCTGCCAACACGGCTCCTGAGGGTCTCCCCTACCAGGAAAGGGTGCAGCTTGGAAACAGGCTTCTCTTTAACTTTGCTGTGGATAATGAGAAAGCGAGGTCAGACGGCCAACACCAGAGGCGTCACTTCCTCACAATTGGAGTCGGTATCATTCTCAAGGTCAATGTCAGTGGCTATGTGCCGCTTTGGTGCCAGTTTTTTTGTTGTTGGTATTTTCCATATTATAGTATGATAGATATTCATCCCTCGGGGGTCCCCGCCTGCCACCGAGCCCAACAAGGGAAAGTGCATTCATCGGCAGGTCTCCAGCCGACGCACGATGGAGACTGCCCGAAAGATATACTCAGGGGGTTATGCCCGATTGAACCGTCTGAGCCACCGCCTTCTATGACACGGTTGAATGCAGGGGAATACAGGCGTAGAGCACCTAATCAGCAGCAGAGGCTATCGCATGGTGCTCTATATATCAGCTGCATGTCAACAAGGGGATAGGGCTCAACATGACAAGAGCCGATTGACTGGGCCGGTATGGTAAGTCAGGATCCTCTTCTCCCCCGACACGGGTCTCCAAGCACGGCAAACACTTGGGATCCAAAGGATCAAACTTACTTACTTACGCCTGTCACCCCTACCCGGGTATAGGCCGTCGACGAGAGACCTCCAGCAACTCCTGTCCTGTGCTTCTCCTTCGATTCTACTCCAGGTGGTTCCCAGTCTCTTGATGTCTGCTTGGAGGTCTCGACGCCAGGAGTTTCTCGGCCTACCTCTTTTCCTCTTTCCCTGGGGGTTCCATGACAATGCCTGCCTAGTGATACTGGAAGCTGGCTTTCTCAGACTGTGACCGATCCATCCCCATCCCCGTCTGCAAAATCGAGGTCGTCAAGCTGTGTCCACAGTGTCCACTGTATTCCACTTCGTCTGTGCTCTGTGGTCATCTTCATGACCCAGTCTATGGCCAGTAGGAAGAGGAACGGAGACAGCAGACACCCCTGCCTGACACCAGTTCTGACCTGGAGCTCCCTGGTGAACTGCCCTTCGTGGATCACGCGACATGTCATGCCATCGTAGCTGCTCTTGATCAGGCGGACGAGCTTTGTGGGTACACCGTAGTGTCGTAGGAGTTTCCACAGAGTCTCTCGGTCCACACTGTCAAATGCTTTCTCATAATCCACAAAGTTGACGTACAGCGGGGAGCTCCACTCCAGAGACTGTTCCACGATGATGCGGAGAGTGGCGATCTGGTCTGTACATGAGCTGCCAACCCTGAGGCAACAAAATTCCTGAGCTGTGGCCTCCACGACGCTAGTCCTTGATTCTAGGTGCCAAAATATCAAACAGGGGGGGGGGGGGGGGGGGGGGGGGGGGTAGGCGCTAGACCTTGGCTGGAAAATCGTACAACGGTGGGAGGGGGTACACACCTTGCTCCAGCCGAAAAATCAAACACAGTGCACGTCAGCCCGCCTAGGTTTACTGTGCAGCGATGTTTATGTCTGCCCGGCACATTTTACAAACGGCAAAGTGTTCGCCCTTTCTCGATTCGTCCATGTAAGGAACGCTTGTAGTCTGGATGGAACTTCACCAACCACTTCTGCTTCTTTGGAGGCATCATTTTGTTGAAAATCGAAAATACCAGTTGTGAAAATTGCTAAGCATGTGCTCCAGACCAGGTCAATTTCGAAGCAACCGGAACAAACACAGAATGGATGCAAATTTGCTGCGCATGCGTAATCAAGACTGGTTGTGAGTCCCCGAAAGCTTAGCGGTGCAGTATAGCGGCAGGCTTTCAACTACAGGCGCTTGACCCCGAGCGGTACGCCAAAATGCCTCGAATTTTAAAACAAAGCTTGAAAATCTGAAAATCGGGAAAAATGTACAAAAAAGCGGAAATTGGGGACTTGGAAAAAAATCGGGAAATTCCCGAAAAAATCGGGAGGGTTGGCAGCTATGTCATAGAAAGTACAACTTCAATGTCATTATCTGCTAGAGCACATCATTCAGACAAACCTCTGACAGAAATTGCCACAGCTTTACTTCTTCAGAGATTCGTAATAGCAGCTCTTCAGCCGAAAAAGCTGGTCATCAGGAATTTTGTTGCTGTGGTCCAAGTAGTCGCCTGGCTTTGACTTAAAAACAAGCAGGGCTTCAATAGTGTCTTGTGACAGACTTGCCCGCTGGTCGGTGGCATTTTTTCTCACCACAGAGAACACCCTTTCACATGGGGCGCTGAGTGAGGGATGGTCAGGATTCCTGCCATCACCTTTGCCAGCACTTTCAGATCCTGTCATCTGCCAATTTCTGTCCATGTCATGTCAACCCTGTCGCTGTTGCTGCTTCAGTTTCTCATCGCTGGCAGCGCACTCAAATTGCTTATGTGAAGTTGTTCCCACATGTCGAGTACAGTCAAACATACCGCTGTGCTGGATGCTGAAATCGGCTTTGCACAACGTGCAGTGCGCATAGCCAATTCCCTCTCTTGACGATACGAGGCACAGGTATTTCTCATGATACATCGCCTTATATTTCTGCAAAGCTCTCTTTTTCTTGTTGTGGTCGCTGTGTAAGACTTTACAATCCGAATCGCTGTCAGATTCCTCTGTTTTTCGCTCGCCATGTTGTCAGTCGACTAGAAAATTCGAACCGGAAGATGGAATTAATTTAAGTTTGTTTATATCTGATTGGCCATTCTTCTAAAGCAAAGGGCAATCCAACCAATCAAAGCACGTAAGAAGAAAGTTAGGTGGAAGTTACCGGCGAAAAACCGAAAGTACGATTTACAGATTGAAAACGATGTTGACGCTGAAAGCGGAATCTTAGCGATGAAAAACGCATAATTTGAAGTGACAATGCGTAACAGCGTAATGAGACCCTCAAAAGGGGAATTTATTACGCTCAAAGCGTAAGGTAAACAGGTCTGCCAGGGTAGCCAGGACGAGATTGTCTGTGCTGATATGTCTCTTCTGCCCAGAGCCAAGGCCAGGAAAAAGCGCGAGCGCCCTTGTCTTAGTGGCTTAGTTCTGCGCAGGTACACTTTAAGGGCCCTGAAGGGTCCTGTAGACGGGAGTCCCGTGGCTGATCTGTCGCCCTGAAAGGTCGGACGATTACGACTTGTGGGGCCGACGCTGGAAGGCGGTTCTTTGCTAAGAAGGCCAGGTCCATAAGCAGCTGTACCGACCCATCGGTCCTGCGTTGGAGACAAGAACTGAAAAGGCATGAATCTCGCTAACCCGTGAGGCTGTGGCAAGTGCAAGCAGGAAGCAGATCTTCCTGGTAAGGGCTCCCAAGCGCGCTAATGATAGAGGCTCGAATCTGTCAGCGTTGAGCCAGGTGAGCACCCAGGACAGGCCCCAGAGTGGAACCAACGAACGGGAGGCCAGCCGCTGCAGATCGAAGTGTGACATCAGATCTGCCAAGACTTTGCATGCCCCCGGATCTGGCCGTCCCAGGTGTCGGTATGCGTCTGCCACCATCACCAGGTAACCCCGAATGGTGATGGGAGCTAAGTTCTGCCTGAAGAAAAACCACAGGAAGAACTCGGCCAACTGGGGGTTGGTTAGGTCCATGGGGGAAAGCTGCTCCAGAGCGCACCAAGACTGGAGGACGCGCCACTTTCCTTCGTAGACATTACGAAGGGAGACCCTCCTCGCTGCAGAGATCGCTTCCACTGCAGCACCTAAAAAGCCTCTAGCTGAGAGGGCTTGCCGGACAATCTCCAAGCGTGTAACATCAGTCGCTCTGGGCTCGGGTAGAATAGCTGTTGCCTGGCCTGCTTGAGCCTCGTACTCGGGAGTTGGAAGAACCAGTGGAGGGTCCGTGGCGAGAGCCAAGAGATCGGTGGTCCAACTCTTGGACCAGCTGAATGGGGCGACTAGAATTAGTACCGTATTGCTGTCCCTGAGCTTCTGAATGATCTTGGGCACCAGCAACGTGGGAGAACATGCGTACGCCAGGAGTCCTTCCCACGGGATGGAGAGCGCGTCTACGGCCCAGGCTAGCGGATCCGGAACGCGGGAGACGAATAGTGGAAGCTTGTTGTTCCATCTTGTGGCAAAGAGATCGATCATCAGCGTCTCCCAATGCGCGCAGAGTAGCTGGAAGATATCTGGATGTAGAGACCACTCCGTGTGTAACATTTGGTCTCAACGAGAGAGACTAGAACATTGAGATGTCCCGGAATGTGTCGCGCCCGCAGGGTTATGCCCCGGTTCCCTGCACCAAAGGAAGACTTGGCACACGAGGATGCAGAGGGAGGGAGCCTTGGTTCTGAATGCAGGCTACGACTGTCGAGTTGTCGGAGAGCACCAGCACCTCCCTTAGCGTGAGTCGATCTTCCCAAATGATGAGAGCCAGCCACACCACTTTTATCTCCAGCCAGTTGATGTGTCTGCCTGACTGCTCTTCCGTCCAGCTGCCCGAGGTCTCGGCAAACTGCGGCAGCAGGTGGGCCCCCCAGCCTGAGCGGCTCACGTCCGTGCAGAAGGATAGCTGAGGGGGAGGGGAGAAAAGGGGGATCCCCAACGCCAGCCAGGCACTGTCCGACCAACGCTGAAGATGAGGCTGTACTAACTACGTCACCGGGACCAAGGTCGCTAGATCGCCCGAGAAGGGGCGCCAGTGTAGAAGCAGATGAAGCTGAATCGGCCGCGCATAGAGTCTGCCTAGGGGAAGAAGATCCGCTGCCGCGTTTAGCAGGCCTAACAGACGAAACCAGGTCTTGGCAGGGAGGGCTTCCGCATGTAAGGCTCCGAGTGCAGCTTCCACTATGCTCTGAATCCGTTCTACTGGTAGTCTTACTCGATGAGGTCGGTCAAAAATTCCATACCTAGGTGGACAAACCGGAGCGAAGGTATTAAGTCGGACTTGCCTCCATTGACTAGGACGCCTAGGCGATGGAGTAGCACCAGCAGGGCATCTCTGTCGCTCTCAAAATCGCTCGCCACCTGGTTCTGTAACAGTAGGTCGTCCAGATAGTTGGACGTCGGGCTGGAAGCTGCTTGCCGGAACCTTGTCATCACCCCGTCTACAATCCTGGTGAAGACCCACGGGCTGAGGTTCAGTCCGAAAGGTAGGGCCCGAAACTGGTAAACTACCCTGCGGAAGGCAAAACGCAGGTATCGTCACGACGCCGGATGGATGGGCACATGCAGATACGCGTCCGCTTGGTCAAGGCTTACTGCGAAGTCCTGGGGTCGCACCGCCGCCCTCAAAGCTCTGGCTGTCTCCATCCTGAAGCGCGGGGCCAAAATGAAATTGTTTAGGGCTTGGGGACGAGAAAGAGTCGACTGTAGAAACGCCGGGGAGTTGAGACGCAAAACCACCTCCGTGGCCTGCTTCTGTAACAGAGCCATCACCTCACCTTGCAAGGCAGTCGCCTTGTCCTGCTCTCCCGGTACTCGAGTCCAGAGGGGAGTGTGTCTCAGTGGGGGGGGGGGGGGGGGGGGGAGGGGGGGGAGGACCGACTCCGAGATAGTCGACAGAATCTATGAGTCGTTCGTGAGCAGCTGCCGCCACGCGCTACTGCTCGTCCTGTTGCATCAAATCGCAGTTGGAGGCCGCCGCCATGGAGTTGGCTGAAGAATGCAATGCATCCCTGTTCGCTGCCTCCAGCACCGTGTGGATCTCCCGCAGGGGCGCCGACGTCGAAAGGTCCCAGGTGTTTTCCAGATGCTTGACCATGGGCTTTGTCGCCACCTCCAGGAATCCCGTACATGCCAGCGAGTTGCAGACCAAGGAAGCCGTCTTATCCACTCCTGTTTTCAGTGAACGCTGGTTGAGCTCTGCCTGCACCAATGCGTCCTTGTCCACCGCTGGGAATGCACAGGAAAACATCTGCGAGTGACCTGCATACCACTGCTGGCAGAAGCTAATATCCATCCCGTCAGGCCAAAGTGTGTCTGAGAAGAAATCCTTGTCCCTGAAGCCGTCCGTTTGAAGGTGCGCCGAGAACGCCTCCGCTAAATCCCGGAACATGGCCCGCGGTTCGCCGCTGCAGGCTGCGTCGGTGTCCCAGGGAAGGTGCCTCCGTCCAATGGCTGTCGTCCGAGTGATCCCGGCGCTGACGCCAAAACTGCGCCTCCACTGCAGCGTGATCCCTGCCAGACTGGTACCAAGAACTGCTGCTCCTAGCTGAGTCTCGGAAGCCCGGCGTCGAGACGAGGTCTGTTGCCACGACACGCTAGAACTTGTTTGCCGGTCCGGCGAAGAGGACAGGGAAGATGAGACATCACCACGAGCACGGTGTCCTAAACGTGCCGCATCCCTGCGCCGTGATCGCTTCTTCGATCGCTCCCCATCCCACACTGTGTATGCAAGACGGGCGGATCGTGTATCCAAAGTCTGCCCTCGGAAAGGCAGCCCGTCTTGTCAGCCAATTGCACTGACTAAACTCGTACTGACCCGGAGGCGGTCGTCAGTGTAGGTGGATCGCCTGTGGCTCCACTCTCTCCGTCGGGACCCGGAGGATACTCCCTTGGCCTGTCCTGTCGGCGGCTTAATCTCCGACGCTTTCCATACCTCACTGTGTATGCAAGACGGGTGGGTCGTGTATTCGAAGTCTGCCGTCGGAAAGGCAGCCCGTCTTGTCGGCCAATTGCACTGACTAAACTCGTACCGTCCCGGAGGAGGTCATGCGCAACTTAAAAAGAAGAACATTAAACACATCAAAATATAATTAAGCTACTCGCGTACACACACACACACACCTGTATGCCTTATTAACTATTGTGGTCTAAACATAAAGGCAATAAACACGATTTCACAGTAACACAAATCACATAGGACATATTGTAATATAAAAACACGTCACTTGCATCATACATAGCCCTATTTCCTACTCATTAGTTTGGCCAGCCACCTGCTGCTGTGGTATGCAGCCACTCACCACTGCAAGCAGGCTATCTAGGTCACTGTCTGGCATCAACTATTCCTTCTATAATCTCTGTTACAGGACTACTGATGTGTGGTGTGTTATGCCCGTGTTTAATGTTCTCTATCTCTTCTCCCTCAGTTTTCTACATACCCTGCGGGATGTTTGACAGCAGATACACACAGTAGTAGGATAATGGAAGAGCATTCCCTTCTAGCACCATGAACAGTTCTTCCAGTCTGTCTGATTAACTCACCAGTTAAAGAATCAGTACAATGGAAAGAACACACACATGCGCTGTCACAACAAATTAAAGAGCAAAAACAAAACAAAACAAAACAAACAAAAAAACATGCAGTTTTTCTGACACTCTAGAATTTAAAACAGGAGGTCCTACAGACCCTTTCAGCTGTTGTAAAAACAGGAGCCCTGATTTTGAGAATGGCTTGTCCACCTGGCAGCCTGTCTAAAGGCAGTATGTGTGGTTATACTTTTAGCCAGAACACTTAAAGAGTCTGCACAGTTGGGGTAGGACTCCAAACCTAACTCTGTCACATGACAGCTTCGGCATGTTTAACGTTTAAGTCTGCAGCCGCCATGAAAGAGCTAAGAAAAATTCACCATGCCGTGTTTAACACATTTGTGCACGTAAGAGGTGCCAAGGAGGCTTAGACTGGAGGACTGTGTAGGGTGACACGGATTCATGAGGGGCAGGGCAGCTAACATGTTCACGGACAGTTATCAAGATGGAAACTGACTTTTGGCATCACTTGACCGTTATGTACCCAGTGGGACATGGAGTGGTCTGTGGCGCAGTGGTTAAGGCGCCTGCCACCAATGCTAAAGGTGCGAGGTTCAATACCGGGTTCTGGCGTCTGACTTTTTTCCTCTAGAAAGTGTCACCATTACTATGGGCGGACCGTCGGGGGTTCTTTCTCCGGGTACTCCGGCTCTTCATCCCCCTCCACTTTGGTACCGGTTTCAGGCCACTTTATAAATTTTAAATACAAGCAATCAGAATTTCTGAAACCTCATTAGCTGAGCTGATCCTTCGCACCACGTGAATGTCCTGCGTTTGTCTTGTACTGTTTGTCTTTAGAGTGAATGCGTGTGTGTCACGTGAGCATGAGTGTTGGGTGCAGTTCGCGGTGCTTTCAGCCGATTCACAGAATTGGAAAAAAGCGCCTATGTAATTACTGGTATTATTACTATGGCTAAAACTGGCACAGCGGTAAGACAGTCTCCTAGTAGTAACATATACTGGTAGAAGAAACATTGGCATATTTACACATTTGCTGATCTCATGACCCTTGACCTTTCCAATAGGTCATCCAAGTTAATATGCATTTGGGTTTGAAGATGTCAAAATACAGCTATTTTAAAAACCTATTTCTCACCCCATACATGACCTTGACCTTTCCAAGAGGTCACTGAAATTTGTGTGTTTAAAAAGGTCTTGTCACAAAGTATCCTATGACCAGGCTTGAAGACTGCGACTTGAATAGTTGAGAAAATTTAAGTTTAGCACAGACAGACAAGAGATGACAGATGGTCCAGTACATAGACTCGCTTTTGCTATGACATGTGAGCCCAACAATTTTTATTTTTACTTCATTTTTCCACAAACATAAATACCAAATGATGGATGCCAGTTTATGTGTTGCATTGAATATGAATTACAGCTTACATTCAAAAAAAGAATCAGCATTCATTTACTAGTCATCTCCTACTGACACATCAAGGTGCAAGAGCTGCCACTTACCTTAATCTCCTTCTGCATGGCCAAGACTTTCTTCTGTTGTTCAGCAATGTTCTTCTCCTGTTCCTTCAGCTTTGACTCATAATGTTTGCGATGTTGCTTGCATGTGTCAAGCTCCGTCTCTGCAGCACTCAGCTCCTCCTGTAGGGAATTTAACCCATTCAGCCCTGACACACTACAGCAGATGGGTCGACCATGATAATTCAAGGGCGCCAAGCTATTCTGGCACTTTCCTTGAATTATCATGGCCGATACATCTCCTGCAACAGGTGCATAGTCGTTAGATGACGCCTCCAAAATTTGGGAAATACCTGCGTGGGGTTGAACGAGTTATCTACTATTCATTTCTAATCTTTCTGCAACCAACAAATCATTTTCAAATATTTACCTTTGTCATCCCAAGGCATGATGTGATGTTTTCTTTCTTGGTTATTTTATCATAATGAAGGCAAACAGGATAGTGAAAATATATACAAAGAAGGATCATGCCTTTAGAGGAATGTCACAGTTGGCACGCGTTTCCATCTCAGACTCAATGTCCTTGAGTTTTCTCTCCTCTTCCTGGCACTGCTGTTGAGCTGCCAGTTGGTTGGCTGAAGCTGCGGCTTTCCGCACCTGCAGGTCACTGATCTGATGTTTGTAGCCTTCAACGTCTTCTTCCTGTGACGATTAATAATTAAGCATAATTATGATGCCGCAGTAACATGTACATTCATGGGTGACAGGGTAAAAAAATTTAAAGGACTGAAACCGACCCACGGGCCAATGGGTTGTCCCATAATGCATCGCCAGCAAGAGACATATATTCTCACGAGACCCTGTGGATGCAGGGGCTCATATGCCTCTTGCAGATGTAACAGGCTGGGTGAAGGGCTGTTATGTATGAACCAAAAAGCTGAAATTCTTATTTCGAAAAAGCTGAATCAGTCTCCAGAACTGAAAACTGTACATTGTTCCCCATTTCTGCCTTTCAGACATCCAGTTACCTTGCACGAACTCTCCTACTTTCTGTGCAAAATAACTTCTTGCCTCGTATCTTTTTTGTGTAATAGGCCGATAGTCTGTAATGTCCAAAATCACAGCACACACATCTCAAGTCAGGAAATGGCTGTAACAAGAAAGGCAAAGCCATTATGGCTCACATGTATGACCGATTTACATGTGTGACCTTTGTGACAAGGGCTGGCTTCTGCAGCAGCAAATTCTTTTTTTTCTTCTGAAAATGTAAGCATTTTTCACACATCTGTCAACCCCCCATGACCCTTGACCTTTGTGATGAGTCGACTAAATCAGTATGCATAGGAAGGTCTTATCATCAGCTATCTTTGTACCAAATTTGGCTGAAAAATTTGCAAAAATATTGGTAAAACCTACAATTTTATCAAAACTCGTCATTTTACACACATTTGCCAGCCTCTTGACCTTTCCAAGGGGTCATCCAAATTAGTATGCATAGATAGGTCTTACCATCAGGTATCTCTGTACCAAATTTGGGTTTGAAGTTGTCAATAGTATTTGAGAAAAAACACCTTTTGTCAAAATATGGTTATTTTTCACCTATTTCCTGAGCTCTCGTGACCCTTGACCTTTCTGAGGGATCAAACAAATTAGTGTGCATAGAAAGGTGTTCCCATCAGGTATCTTTGCACCAAGTTTGGGTTTAAAGTTGAGAATAGTATTTGAGAAAAAAAATCTTTTGTCCAAATATGGCTATTTCGGACAGATTTCCTGAGCCCTTCATGACCCTTGACCTTTTCAAGGGGTAATCCAAATTAGTATGCATAGATAGGTCTTACCATCAGGTATCTCTGTACCAAATGTGGGTTTGAACTTGTGAATAGTATTTGAGAAAAAACATCTTTTGTCAAAATATGGCTATTTTTCACCTATTTCCTGAGCTCTTGTGACCATCAACCAAATTAGTATGCATAGAAAGGTCTTACCATCAGGTATCTCTGTACCAAGTTTGGGTCTGAAGTTGTGAATAATATTTGAGAAAAAATAAATTATGTCAAAATGTAGCTATTTCTCACCTATTTTCTGATCCCGTGACCTTGACCTTCGTGAGAGGTCACTCAAACTGATATGTTTAGAAAGGTCTTGCCACAAAGTATCCTTGGGCCAAGTTTGAAAAATCTGGCTTGAATAGACTCCGAGAAAATGCCAACGTTAATGTTTACCACGGACGACAGACGACCACTGGCCCAAAACATACTCACTTTTGCTTCACACATGAGTCAAAAAGTGCACAAGTTCTTGAATATTGGAACAGTTTTATATTATACAATTTAAGGGAAAACAAAAATAAACAACGGAGGAAAAATTACACAAGTGTTAACCCATTCAGCCCTGACGCACTACAGCAGGAAATGGATGGGTCGACCATGATAATTCAAACTAATCTGGCTTACTTACGCCTGTCACCCCTACCCGGGTATAGGCCGTCGACGAGAGACCTCCAGCAACTCCTGTCCTGTGCTTCTCCTTCGATTCTACTCCAGGTGGTTCCCAGTCTCTTGATGTCTGCTTGGAGGTCTCGACGCCAGGAGTTTCTCGGCCTACCTCTTTTCCTCTTTCCCTGGGGGTTCCATGACAATGCCTGCCTAGTGATACTGGAAGCTGGCTTTCTCAGACTGTGACCGATCCATCCCCATCTTAAACTAATCTGGCACTACCCTTGAATTATCATGGTCAACCCATCTCCTGCAACTGGTGCATAGTCATTAGATGACGCCTTGAAAATTTGGGAAATACGGCAGTCGGGCTGAATGAGTAAAAAAAGTAACTCACATAAAAAGAAGAAAATAAGCAGACAGGTAATATTACAAGATATTACACTAATACAAATGCACCAGCACTTCTGGAAATGGAAGATTAGTATTTTACTTTATAAATATATTTGTTTCTCAACCAAACTTAGTAATGTTTACTATATGCTTTCTGAATTTGGATATCATTAACTCATTCAGCCCGACGGCCGTATTTCCCAAATTTTGGAGGTGTCATCTAATGACTATGCACCAGTTGCAGGAGATGGATCGACCATGATAATTCAAGGGCAGTGCCAGATTAGCTTGGCACCTGTTGGTGCCAAGCTAATCTGGCACTACCCTTGAATTATCATGGTTGACCCTCCTCCTTCTGTTGTGCGTCAGGGCTAAATGGGTTAATCTAAAACAAAGAAAAGATTTATGTTGTTAGAAGAACAAGGTGAGACTCACTAGTGTTGTAATATCCACTGGTACAGGGTCCTCTACACTCTTCAGCTCATTCAGTTCCTGGGGGAAAACACACAATATTAATTATTACTAGTTTTGTAATCCAACATTTGAGTGCAGGACTGTGATTTGGACCTTAATTTAACTCTTCGACGCACGCAGTCAAAAACACTTGCCACTATGAAACGCACAGCAGCGCACCCCCTAAACGCACGGCAAAATCTATGGAGCAGGTGTGAGCTAAAACACTCAAAATTTCATTTCCCAATACTGCTTTCTGGACCCTTCCAGCTATAATGTACTTCTTCTACTATAGCTGAACAAGTTCCATTCACCCTCCTCCGAAAATACATGAAAGACACAGAGCTACATAGGGGACATTTAGCATACTAAATACAAGAAACATTTAGTTTTGCATTCCCTAAGTATCATTCATTGCCACCGGAAGCCAGCTCTCTAACCAATTTCCCCCAGGATATCTCGCCCGACATGGTTGATAAACATCTCTCCACTTGACACTGGTTTCGTGGGAAAAATACAAGAAATAGTATGAGAAAGGGGCTGGGCAAATTTATTCGCCTTTGTGTGCTCATTAGAGGGCTATAAAATTTAACGGCATGCACTTGAAGATTGTGCGCCGTGCGCGGAAGAGTTAAGGCCCCAGCCCAAAATAACAGACCAGCACACATTTTGTTTGACTGCCAAGTACTGCAACATTAAATGGGCACAAAATCAACACTTTCTACAGCCTTAAACAAAAACCTGCAGGTTACTTCAACCAGTTCATTTAGAATACGAATAACAAAGAATGAAAACAATGTATAATACACTGCGCTATGGTCTTTTCAAAGTTTATCACTATTATTTTCAAAGTTTATCACTATTATGTTCCCAGTTAAACTGAGACATTTTGTGTAAATGATGATATACATTTCAAATGAGAGAAGAGTCAGTGCTGCGATGTCACTCACGTATTTGAGACTGCTGATGGACTCCCCTATCTTCATGAGGGTCGTCTCACACTTCTTCTCCTCTTGGCTGTTAGTCTTGATGTCTTGCTGTAATGCTGCACGACGCTGGGCCAGCTCTTTCACCTGTAGTATGCAAGTGTATCTTTTTTAATTTTCTTCTTTCTTTATACAAAGTGCTCTGAGGTCAAATTCGCAATCTCTTCAAATAAAACCACGTAACAGTTTAGGAGACAGATTAACTTTGATTGTTTAACCCTTTCCATCCCGATACACTTTTGCATGAAATAAATTTGACTATGATAGTTCAAGGGTAAAGCCAGAATAGCTTGGTGCCCAGAGGCGCCAAGCTATTCAGGTAGTGGTACTACCTTTGAACTGAAATGGTTTATCTATTCCCCAAATCGTTATATAACCTTCATAGGAAAACTTACAAATTTTGAAATTTTATCCTCAGGATAAATTGGGTTAAAGGTGGTAGCAAACTATTCTGGCACTGCCCCTGAACCATTACAACCCATCTATATCCTGTCATGTGTCATGGCTAAATATTCTGAGCCTGCCAAAGACATGAAAACTATAGAATTTTATAAGTGTAAGCTTCTAAACCATCTCTCACCTCTTGTGCGAGTCTGTCTACCTCCCTCTTCTGATGTGCAATCTCTTCTTCGACGTCTGACGTCAAGAAACGCGCAGTGTTCATGTCTGAGGAGTAGAATCGGAATGTCGGCTGGCAGTACAGGTGATCTCCCTCACGAGTGAAAGCCTGCAATTCCATTATGATATTGTTATTGTACGTTCAGTCACATATAAAGTAAGCTTTGGATGTAACAAAACATGATGGGACCCAAACTTTTGTCGTCATATCTTTAGTTTGTTATAAGCAAAGCAATTTATATTGAGCAAGCATGTTCAGGATTTCTGAAAGTGTAGTTACACCTGACTTAATTAAATCTGCTCTTGTTATGAGCAAAGTCAACTGTATCATTATTAGTATCACTGAAAAAAATAAATAAAAGAGATTTCCATAAGGGTTCTAAATGAAGGAAAAAGTTCCAATGTTTGTCAGTAATCCCCAAATGTCACTTCATAACATGACATTTCTGTTTAAAGGGTTTATTGATGATCATTTTGAACTTTTCCTTAATGTCAGTGCAGTGTTCTGATAAGAACATCTTTCAGGTTCTAGTTAGTTAGTTATTGGGGTTTAACGCCGAGCAGGCGACTAAGGCCATCTCACGGCAGGATGGGTAAAAATCTGGTCAGCCAGACTAAAAGAAAGGTCTTAAGACAAGATGTAAAAATATACCTTAAAAATATGACGGGCTAAAATGTCACACGAGTCTTTAAAAGAAACGTCTACAGACTCTCAAAAAGGGGCAAAATAAGGAAATTCAGTCTATAAATGCTCAGATCTTGTTAAAAATATTACATTCTCTGCTGCAGCGATAAGGTAGACTGTCGGACACCATAGGAAGAGCTTCATGCAGCATGTTCGCTTCCTCTTTGTCCCACTCGAACTGCCACTCGCGGGCTATGTACGCACAGGTTTAAAATCACTATGAACAGTCTGTGTGTCAGGTACAGGGTCATTGCGGGCACTGTTGGCAGCAGAATCTGCGATCCTGTTGCCTTCGATGCCTACATGCACTGGGATCCAAATAAAAATGATGTCATAATATTCCTTCATCAAGTCTGCGTACAGCTCTCGAATCTGCACCAGCAGGGGGTGGTCTGTTCCTGTGCACTGAAGGGCAGAAAGAGAGTCAGACAGAATCAGGAAGTTCGTTTAACTAGACTGATAGGCATGCCTGAGTGCCAGCAGAATTGCCTGCAGTTCTGCACTAAATACAGAGGAATCTTGCCTTTTGTCTTATTTTTTGGGTGCACTTTTCATTTTGTGTGTATCAAAGGTCTAAAAGTATACTAAAACTTTAAGTATTCGACAGAATATATCCAAATGTTTATTCAAAATACATCTGAATGTCTTTCCATTTTTTTCTTTTTGAGTTTAATTATACTATATATATATATTTGTTTCTTTAATAATCTCAGATTAATCAGGTGTAAACATGGATTCCTTTCTCTCTTATTTAATACTATGTACCATGGTCACTGAACTGGAGAAAGGTTATATAGATTTTTCAACATACTTTGATCAAACTTTACTGGGAAAAAATACATTGTAATAAATTTATTCACCATCAAGAGTCACGGCTGGCGCCTAGCACTTGGTTCGCTTCCAGCTGCCAGAAAGATAAGGCGCCGCGAGGTCACATTCCACTCTCGCCCGCTCATTCTATTTATATCGCACTTGATACTGTGCGGTACACGGTATGACCGGCGCTCTGCCGCTATAACAACTACCTACACATTTGTATTCATAACACATCTCTGCCTACAGTGACTGTTGTGGAAGCAACATCGTTCAAAAGTTGAAATTCTCACCTACACACTGATACCAAATATGACAACATTACGACTTGCACTTGTGTAGCAGGTTATGGTGAAAATAAAGAGAACGGGAATTTGTTGATGTACGATGTCGGTGTTTGTTGTGAAATTGACAAAGTTCCCACAGCCATAACACGAAGACGCTACTTTTCCCAACGAAACACACTTGCATGCATAAGGGTCAGCATGTCTACAGTAAGTATCACTTACCGGATTTTGGATTCATGGTGGGGAACGAAAGCAGGAGGGTGGTTAATGAGGTCACTGACTGGTCGCGTGTTCTGGCATTTCTCGCCCGCAGCCGTCTCGGTACTCCACAGACTGCTATTGCCATCCCGAAATACGATCAGTCCATAACAGGTCACAATATTCAACAGTGTTTTTAAACATACCTTGAGGTTTAACACATTTTTTGACACACTAGACATAAGAACCGAATACCGAGTTTCTGTTCACAGATACACAACTCCGGCGCCGTCTATGCGAGAATTTGTTTCTGTTTGACTGCTGTAGGAATGACGGAGTGGAGGACGGGTGACACGAGTGTCATGTGCTCGGTCATGAGCAGTCTGAGTTTTTCCTCCTCTGTCTGCAAGCCATATGTCCTGCTCTTTAGAATGTTAATGGTAGCGTGACTCTCTTCACCTCCCTGCTCACCATGAAGCGCCAAACCAAATCCCCACTTTGTCATAAATTCAACGCAGTGACATTCCAGGATATGTTGTTTCGGAATGATGCTACTGGCTGGAAAAGTACTTCGAAAAAAACGCATGTAGTTTGCAATCTTGTCATTGATGTCTTGCATTGATTCATTCTTGCTCTTCACCGGCATTTTGTGAGAAACATTAGCTTGAACTTGTGAGTAAAGATCGTTCAGAATTCAGAACTTTAAGGATATGTCATGCGCTGCTGCATGAAGTTTTGGATCATCTGTCAGCTTCATGGTATTGCTGATAACACTGTCACCAACATCAGTCAACACATCATACTTCAAGTAACGGTGGCAGTGGTTGCCAACAAACGAACGGCCATGGTATGCTTGCATGAATATCTTATTCCTCTTTAGTGCTTCGTCAAGGCCAGAAGTGACAGGCCCGCACAGAAATGGCAACTTTGTCTCTTCTCTCAGAGCTTCTATTTTGTCCTCGAATTCTGCTACCCGCTGCATCTTCTGCTCACGTCGTTCATCAAAATTCTTCGCACTCTCATTGTGTCTCTTGTCGCTCAACACTTCAATACCCTCAGTCAGCTGTTTTCTTTTTTCCAGTTCTTTGATGACTCTTACTTCTGAAATGTACTTTTCAAAAGGTGTGTTTTCATCATGTGCCTCCTTTCCCTCGGCCAGTCTTTCAGCAATGGCTTTATCAAGTTCGTGGCATTCTTGCTCAAGGAGGGAATGATGTTTTTTTACTATACCTAACAGAAGATGGAGGTATAGTGGTGCCGTTTGCGAAATCTCAACATCAAAGATTGGTTCATGTACAACATTGTTGTAACCCTTGGCATTCTTTTTGTCTCCTCCTGCACGAATGTATCGTCTGTAATCCCTCTTGATGTTGTTCAGAGTTCGTTGTTTCACTTGTACTCGCTCATGTGGAGCTCTTTGTAGCTGACTTTTCGAAGCTGTGCACCAAAGACAAGGGTGGACCCCTTGTGCTCCTGAGAGACCAAAAAGTTTGACGAGAAAATCGTAATCGCCAAACAGAAATACACGTATCTGTTTTTCTTTCCATTTCATGGTTTGGAGAACTGACACCTGCTCTTTAAACGGCTGCAAAATTGTTTGAAGATTTTCATGACTGTCTTTACAGTTAGCCATACACACCAAAAACGTATTGTGTTTAGAGTTAGGGTTTTGGAGATTAGCAACTTGAAGCATTGTTTTATAACTGTTACCGCCATGATCTCCTCCTAGTTTTATCCAAATTTCATCTTTTGGTATTTGTTCATGCCATTCAAGAAGATTTGCAGCTTCATACTTGTCAAGCAGTTCAGGAACAAAATGTGTGAGATCTTCTATGTATGCGACAGGTGTTTTCTGGCTTTCCTTCTTGTTTGTGACTTTGTTTTCAAAGGTCAGATTCTTTTGTTCAATGGTCACTCTGCCACAGAGTGCTTCCTTCTGGGCCTGCCTTTCTTTTCTTTCACTTTCAAGGTTGACACCAATACTTCTCATGAAGCGTTTATATGTTCTGTACTTGGACCAGCTTAATCCTAGATTGGTTCTCAGCGCAATACCCTGTTTTCTACAGACATACACGGATCGCCTATGGCCTGCTCTGTCTAATATTGCAGTCATTTTTTCATTTCTTTCTCGTCTTAACTCGTCAGCTATTTGTTCAGTTTCGTCCACCTCTGATCCGCCAGACATATTCGCTCTAGCACGGGCTAGCACCTTCGACCTTCTTTGTATTACGGCCGATGATGCCACTGTTGTTGGTTTTCTTGGTTTGGGTATGTGCATAAAATACAAAGGCTGTCCTCCAGTCTTGCAACGGATTGTGGCATCAGCTGATTCATTAAGCATTGTGCGGTTTAGTGCCGTCTGATATTTTTCTTCCTCCTTTGTCAGTGGCATCTGCAGTTCCTGGATAGGTCGAAGGCTGGGTCGTTTGATATGTGGAGATGTGGCTATATCGAAACCTGTTTTTTCAATTGGTGAAATGGCTATTTCATGCGTCCGCTTTGCTGGTGAAGATGGGGTCCACACTCTTTGTAACGGCGACGTTTGAGCATCGACTGTGCATGGCGTTTTACGGGGAGTAGACGTCGGCGGAATAAAAACTTGTATACCACTATCACCTTCATTAGTGCTGTTATCAGTGTCAGTGTTATGAGTGTCACATGCCGCGGATTGAAACGATCGTTTCTTTCCATGCCGGGAACCCCGCTTCGCTGGTCGTCCTCCTTTACCTAGCTGCATGAAGTGAACACATGCGACACATTCTTCAACACTCGTATTTGAATCGAACATGGTCCAAATGTTTTGTGATGAGGCAATATCAGACGCCGCATTTCGCGTTGTCTCCTCGGACACACGTGTTTTAGTCGAGTCTATCCGTTTCATCCGACAATAGCAACTCCTACACATTGTTTTGGAGTGCATCATGTCTTTGTCTTCCTGGATATTAATTCTATAACACTTGTGGAATAAGTGTTCATAATTGATACAAAGAAATGACTTTTTATCCATGTATCTCTTTTGTGATCTCTCGCCACATATTCTGCACAATGCATTTACTCTCATTGCATGGAACACACCTGTGTGTACACAGACTGTACGCGTTTCATCAGACTCCATCATGATCAAAAGTTAAATCAAAAGTACATCAAAGGTTGACTGTTAGTGTTACACTTTTTCCCCAAGAAAGAAACGTGGCTATCTCCTCAATAGTATCCGTGTAACTAAGCCCTCTCTTTCCCCAATGCCGGGAGTGTACACCAAGTCGGATGTCTGGAACTTGTCTGTCGACACCTGTCAGTGACCTCATTAATTACAGTCCTGCTTCCGTCCCCCACCATGAACCCAAAATCCATTAAGTGATACGTACTGTAGGCATGCTAACCCTTATGCATGCAAGTGTGTTTCACTGGGAAAAGTAGCGTCTTTGTGTTATGGCTGTGGGAACTTTGTCAATTTCACAATAAATTCTCATTCTTGTACATCAACAAATTCCCGTTCTCTTTATTTTCACCATGACCTTCTACACAAGTGCAAGTCATAATGTTGTCGTGTTTGGTATCAGTGTGTAGGTGAGAATTTCAACTTTTGAACGATGTTGCTTCCACAACAGTCACTTTAGGCAGAGATGTGTTATGAATACAAACCAGTAGGTAGTTGTTATAGCGGCAGAGAGCCGGTCACGCCGTGTACCGCACAGTAGCAAGTGCGATATAAATAGAATGAGCGGGCGAGAGTGGAATTTGACCTCGCGGCAGCCTTATCTCTCTGGCAGCTGGAAGCGAACTAAGTGTCAGCTATGGTAAAGGCGTGGAGTAGTATTTCCAGTGGCACTGCTTTTAGCTTTCTTGTGTTTCACTGTAGACACGTGAACATCAAAAGCTATGAGGCCGCATACTTAAAATCAACTCTGCACAGTTTGCGGCGATACGCCAGCCCACAGGCCGCTAACTTGCAAATATACTGAGCGTGGAGCTCGTCGTTTACGCTTTTCTCGAGCCAAGCCCATCTCCAAATATTCTTGGCTCCAGAATCGTCTATTCTGTCTCCGGGTTTAAGTATTTTCTCTTCGCCATATTTTGACCAGACTACGATTACCACTAAAGACTGGAAGCAACCTGTGCGAGCTAAAGCTAACGCCTCGCTCAATTTTGAATACGCGGTTCGGGGATATCTGCCACGTAAAGATCGCAAAATACGGTATTGGAATAATGACTTTACGATTTTGTTTTTGGCGGAATTTTTTCTTCTTCGGCGGAATGGCACCTTCACTTAAGCGGAAATCTGCCAAAAAGAGGAAAATTCCATGCTCTGCTCAAGGGACGCAAGTCCTCGACACAAAAAGCAAAGTCGTCCACAAACAAAGAGCATTCTGAATCATCCTTGACGGCCTTTACAATGTTATTAATTTTAATGCTAAATAAAACAGGAGATAGAATGCTGCTCTGCGGGACACCCATCTCCTGTTCAAAGGAGTTGGAGAGGGTGGAGCCCACACGGACATGGAACAACCAGTTAGACAAAAAATTGTGAATAAAAACGGGCAGGTGCTCTTTAAAACCCATGTCCGACAAATCAGACATTATACCATACTTCCAGATCGAAGAAAATTGCATAGACATGCTGCTTGTTGACAAAAGCATCTCAGATAAACGACTCAAAGCGGACTAGATGATCAGTTGTACTACGGAAGCGCTGGAAAATACACTGGAGGTCTGTGATGAGACCCTGTGATTCAAGATGCCACACCAGGCGGGCGCTGACCATGTGTTCCATAGTTTTACATAAACATGATGTCAAAGCGATTGTCCGGTACTTGCCCGGGTCGGAAGGATCCTTGCCTGGCTTGGGGATTGGCACAACTACAGCCTGGTGCCAAGATGGCGGAAAATGACCGGTTATCCAGATATGGTTAAAGGCCTTGAGAAGTAAAAGGAGTGAATCCTCAGGCAGATGTGTTAGGAGCTGATAGTAGATTGTATCTAGTCCAGCAGCAGAGTCATTACATTTCTGCATGGCTTGCTGCAATTCTGAAAATGTAAAAGGGGCATTATAGTCTTTCGAGTTATCCGATATAAAATCACAAGTACAAGACTCTCTCTTCTCCTTCTCTTTCTGGAAGAATGGTGAATAATGCACTGTTGAAGAATTATGGGCAATGGTGGAGGCAAGCAAATTTCCCACAGCCATTTTATCCGTGACCAAACTGGCACCGTCTGTAAGATGTCCAACAGAAGCTGAGCCACCCATGCCCCTAATTCTTCAAACAGCCTTCCAGACTTTTTGGGACGGAGTCTTAGAAGATAAAGATGAGATGAAGCGTCTCCAGGAAGCATGACGTTCACGTTTAAAAATGTAACGGGCTTTCGCCCTCTGTCTAATAAAGGTTAAAATATTCGCTTGCGACGGATTACGAAAAGCACGTCGCTGAGCATATTTGCACGTTTTTGAGGCCTTGCGGCACTAGCACTCTTCATTGAACCATGGTACTCTCGGCTTCCGAGGGAGTGATGTGGAAGTTCTAGGGATGGTTTCACCGGGCGGTCCGTGGCGCAGTGGTTAAGGCGCCTGCCACCAATGCCAAAGGTGCGAGGTTCGAAAACGGGTTCCGGCGTCGGACTTTTCTCCTCTGATAAGTGTCACCGTTAATTCGGGCGGACCGTCGGGGGTTCTTTCTCCGGGTACTCCGGTTCTTCCACCCCCCCCCCCAACTCCCCCCCCCCCCCCAACACTTTGGTACCGGTTTCAGGCCACTTTACAAATTTCAAATACAAGCGATCAAAAATCTCTGTAACTTCAGTAGCTGAACTGGCCCTTCGTCTGTTTTGTACTGTGTTTGTCTTAAATGGCCGCTTAAATCCGTGTCTGTTACGTGAGTGTGCGTGTTGGGTTTCAGTTCGCGGCGCTTTGAGTCGATTTGCCCAAAATTGAGAAAAAGCGCCTATATAATAACGGTATTATTATTATTGCTACGTCCAACAAAATAGAAGTAAAATGAATTTTTTTTCTAAAATGTATTTTTTTTTTAAAGTTCTTACCGATGGCATTACTATATGGAATACACTCAATTGCCTGTAGATTTCAGCCCAAAGTTGTGTCCCCTACACAACTGGGGAGGAGACACCGAGGATCCAAGTATAGGCGCCCGGGTATCCTCCCCTACCAACCTATCCCGCCATGCGTGTGGAGAACTCACCTCAGTTTCACGCTTAGCCAAGGAGGCAAGCGGGGCAGGTGGGAGGGCCATCTGAGTAATGCCATCGGTAAGTATTTTTCAAAAAAATACATTTTAGAAAAATATTCATTTGTTTTTTCAAAATACAATATCGATGGCATTACTATATGGAAGAATACCAAAGAGGAGGAGGGTGCCGACACCCAAACCCTAACGTAGAGCCCTCCGCTAGCCCGCAAGGAGCACTCCCGACGATTTCAGCTAAGAAGTGTCTATGGCGCTGTGGCGCGCGGAGGGAGTGCTGGGCCGCGGAGAGGCCGCCCATCAAGACCAGGAAGTCACGCTGGCCAGATAGGTCGCGGAGGTAGAAGAGGGAGCAAGTGGAACAGCACACCTGCCTACCGCCCGTCCCAAAGTCATAACCGAGCAGAAAGCGGTCGAAGCCGCTCAGGGGCTACTGCTCGTACGTCATGCGCCCGGAACTGTAACCTTCTATCCCGAAAAGGGAGAGGTTGGGTATGCCAATGAGTCACCCACCGAAGCCACGGCGAACTGTCTGGGTCGAGCTACTCGGCCTGCCTGATGAAGGGTAGGAAGAGGCGGGCAGGCAAGACGGTGTGGCCGATGGCAGTGCAGGAATTGCAGTGCCTGGACTAGGTCCTGACGACGCGCCCCGTGGGTCGGTAGTCCCCTGAACGGGGGTAAGGTCAGCCACTGGGGTGCAGCCGAGAGAGGCCGGCTCAAGACCTGAAGGCCGGGTCGATGAGAAGTTGCGACGAGTGAAGGCTCGGACTGCCAACCTGCGGGGCGGACCGAGAAAGCATGCGGCTCGCACCCGCGGGAGCCGTGGCGAGCGCCAGGATGAACATGTTTCCGGGCAAGGACGGAGAACCGTGCCAAGGCAGGGGTTCGAAGCAGTCTGTAAATAGCCACGTCCGGGTCCAGACGAGGTCCCACCGAGGTAAGAGAGAACCGGAGAGAGGACATCTGAATTCAAGGTCCCAAGGACCCAAAACTCGCCAGGGCCGGATCCTAAAGGCCCCGGCTGAGGGAAGCGAGTACGATTATGGAGCGGTAACTCTTGACGGAAAAAGGAGCTTAACCTTGGTCGTCGAAGAGCCCTAAGGGGAACTCCGCCCGTAGGGATAGTGAGATCGTGGGGCGGAACCGCCGAGAGGCGCGCCCCGACTGGTAGAATCTCCCCTAGTCGTCGCACACAACACTGGTAACAGTCCGCGGGCTGCTGCCATAGCCGTCCCGCCCCCTCCGAGAATCCAAAGCAGGGGGGCCACCAGGAAGAGAACCGTGGAGCAGGAAGAAGATACTGCTGAATCTTCGGCACCACACCGAAAGGGGGTAGGCCACAGGGAACAGACCATCCCAAGAAGAGCAGCGCGTCTGCAGCCCGGGCGAGAGGCAGAGCCCGTGGTTCTCTCAGTGCCTAGCCAGAGGCCAAAGGCCCCATAACCCAACCGGCCCAGGGTAACGGGCAGGACTCTAGGCTGTAACCGTACGCCTGGGAGGGCCGGTAGAGAGTGGCGTAGCCCTAGCCGCGCCTAAGTCCACAGAAGAAGGCGGGTCGAGCTCGCTCAAAGTCGGGTTCGCCTGACTCCCCGAAAAGGAGAGAGGCAGCCGACAGGTATCGAAGTGTCGTCCTTACGAGGGTAACTGTCTCCTGCCTAGTCAAGGAAGTCCCCCCAAGCATAATACCGCGGACTTGTTTGGAGGCGGCAGCGCAGATCCGCCCTGAAAGAAGACGGGACTCATAGTACCAAAGGCAAGCTGCGCGTCGAGTACAGCGTCCGGTCAGCGCGCTCCACTGAGCGCGGTCCCGGAAATCCTGACTGAAGTGCTGCGATCTAGCCCTAGGAGCGTGGTCAGAGCCGTCCTCTCGGGTCTGTACCTGCAACCGGTGAAGAAGCTCGCTCTCGTAGCTAACTCTCGCCGACCCACCGTCCCAGGGCAGGAACCAGTCTCGGGAAGGTCCTAAATGGAGCGCTGACCTCCTGCGTAGGGCAAAGAGGGCAAGGCCCCACCTTCTTGGAAGCAGCACCATAGGGCCCACCAGCTAAGGTGCTGAAACCTGTTCCCGCGTCCAAATCGAGCCGAAGCAGTCGGCGGAACCAGGTAGAGTCCACTAGTCGTGTGGGAGCTGCCCACTGTTTCCTGTAAGAATCCGAGTCGCCGAAGTCGGCGGAACCGGACAGCGTCCAAAGGAGGACTGTGGTAGCAGCCGGAGCAGGAGAACGGGCCCGTGACCGAAGTCGTGGCGTTGACTGTTCTGTCGCCTGCAAGAACCACTAACCGTCAGCGTAACTGTAGATTATCCTGTGTCGCCAAGTCGCAGGAAGCCAGCCAGCGCGCTAGCCGGGTCTGAGTTTCGCTGCCGGAGTAAGAACGGACGCACGACCGAAGTCGCAGCGCCGACTGTGCCAACGCCTGGTAGATCCCCAAACCGGGACTGAGGGGATTACCAGCGTGTTAGACTTGTACTTGAAAGGAGAGTCTGTATCTGAAGCTTGGCTCTAGAAGCAGCAGCCAGAAGGGTGCACTAGACGGGTCTGTGTTAGCTGCCGGTGCAGGAGGACGGGCTCGCGGCCTAAGCTGCGGCGTAGACTGTAGTCTCACCAGGTGAAAAACCACTAGTCGGGTCTGAGGGTCTACCAGAGTTGGACCTAGATCCGAGCTGGACTTGTCAGCTGCTTTTTTCTTTTTTCTCTCTTTTTCTTTTCTCTTTTTTTTCAACATAGCAAACCAAGGGACCAAGCGCCAGCGCCCCCGCAGGTACACCAGAACAGTGGAACCGCACGAGACGAACACGGCGTATGCTGACACAAGACGCCATACCCCGTCCCAAGAGCGCCGGACAGAAGCTGAGACCGAGATAACCTTGCCAGAATGCAAGGAAAAGGCAAGAAGGAACGTAACAAAATGTGTAGCCAGGCGCCGTCCTACCAAGATGGCGACAAACCGATACCCGTCCGGCCAAGGGCTGCGAACGGCGCAGGAAGCAGAGACGCTCGTCACAACTGGTCGGTGAAGATGGAACAGCACCGCGAGGCAAAGGTAACAACCAGGGCCTACGCAAGTCCACAACTAGCCCAGGCGACGCCAGAGCGCACAAGCCGACGAAGGCGTGTCGTAACAGGGCGAAGAACGCACCGGTGAAGTCCCGGAAGCTGGCTGGCTGACGGAGGGACTAGCGACGCTAGGCCCGCCTCTGCGCGTAGATCCCCGCGGAAGCCTGTCTCTCCATAAATGAAGGAGGACTGAAGAAGAGGGGGAGGAACTACGCCAAAACCCAAGTGAGAAGTCGGCGAGCTGAGCGAAGAGCCGACGTTGTCCGAAGAGGAGACCGACGTGACCGCTAACAGCCGGGGGAAAGAACCATTCGTTGAGTCTCGAAAGAAAAAGACGATAGCCGAATCCGTAGGAAGACGGCTGAGAATATCCGGTTCGAAGAAGCGAGGCAGTCCATCCCTCGAGGCGCAAGGAGGGGCAAGGGGCATCCCAGAGCGCCGAAACGCCGCACGAGAGGAAGACGCAACCCGCCCGCAAAGCCTGCAGGCGGCTCGTCATACGGCGGAGGGACCGCGAAAGACGGACGGACAGCAGAAAACTGAGATCCGAACGCGGGTGCCGAAGACCGCTCCCCTAGCGGAACCGGCCTAGGGACAAGAGTCCGGGTCCCCCTGGGCCCGCTTGGGGGGGGGGGGGGGGGGGGACCCACCGTAGTCGCCCAAGACCGCTCAGCAAGGCAAGGCGGGGAGGGAACAGTGCAAAGTCACGCCAAGACCGCTCAACGAAGCGAAGCGGTGAGGGGACAGACTAAAGTCATGCCAAGACCGCTCAGCGCCTAGACCGCTCAGCGAAAGGCGAAGCGGTGAGGGTACAGTCTAAAGTCACGCCAAACTCGCTCAGCGAAGAGCGAAGCGGGGGAGGGGACAGTCTGTAGTCACACCAAGCCCGCTCAGCAAAAGCGAAGCGGGGAGGAGAGTCTATAATCATGCCAAACCTGCTCAGCAAAAGCGAAGCAGGGAGGGGACAGTCTTAAAGTCACACCAAGCCCGCTCAGCAAAAGCGAAGCAGGGAGGGGACAGTCTATAAAAGTCACACCGGGCCTGCCTGGAAACTTCGGGGTGGGGGGGGGGGGGGGGGGGGGGGGACAGAAAGGTGTCACGCCAAGCCCGCTCAGGAAAAGCGAAGCGGGGAAGGGACAACTGGTGTGCACGAATCCGCACCTGTGAGTAAAAGTCTGAGTCACACCGGGCCCGCCTGGAAAGTTCGGGGCGGGGTGGGGGGTGGGGGGGACCGAAAGGTGTCACGCCAAGCCCGCTCAGGAAAAGCGAAGCGGGGAGGGGACAAAAGGTGCGCACGAATCCGCACCTGTGAGTAAAAGTCTGAGTCACACCGGGCCCGCCTGGAAAGTTCGGGGCGGGGGGGGGGGGGGGGGGGGGGGGGGGTGTTGGACAGAAAGGTGTCACGCCAAGCCCGCTCAGGAAAAACGAAGCGGGGAGGGGACAAATGGTGCGCACGAATCTGCACCTGAGTAAATATATATGTCCACCCATGTGGGAAGCACGACCCTGATACTCGCCTGCCCTGCTCAGAAGACTCGGAGAGGGGAGGGAGTTTCTGCGCGGCTAAGGTAAAAGAAGGGGACTTACCTGCAGGCTGGCAGGCCCGGAAGCCGTAGTGAAGCGGGGCCCGAGAAGCTGACGTAGCGACGCCATCCTGCAGAGCAGTCCGGGGAGAACGTTGAGACCAGGAAGAAGGACACGTCTGGAGGATCCCCACCTGAGACCGCCGGTCCTCACTCCCGTCAGCACACACGTCACACATCCTGTCGGAAGAGCAGTAGAGCACGACCGGCAGGCGACGAGGGCGAACGAGGGCCCCAGAAATCCTCGCACAGGGGGGCAAACTTCAACAGAAGCCGCCATAGCGTTCGTTGCACACTGTTCACAGGAAGGAACACACTCAAGCGCCGAACTCACACCGCGAGGCAAAAGCCACGTGAGAAAGTCACAAGCTGAAACCCCAAGGCTGCAGCCAAGGACGAAGTTCACTGAAAGTCAAACCGGTCGGCGCCAAGTCCACACACAGTAAAAACGTGGAAGTGTAGAACACACTAACGAAGTACACTGAGTCCAAGGAGAAGTCAAAAACAAGGCAAAAAGCCAAATAGTAGAAACCACAGAAGAAACGGTCCAAAAACCGTAGCAAGGCAAAAGCCCAACCGTCCCCGGTCGAGCTAAGAGTGAAACTGAGGTGAGTTCTCCACACGCATGGCGGGATAGGTTGGTAGGGGAGGACACCCGGGCGCCTATACTTGGATCCCCGGTGTCTCCTCCCCAGTTGTGTAGGGGACACAACTTTGGGCTGAAATCTACAGACAATTGAGTGTATTCCATATAGTGATGCCATCGGTATTGTATTTTGAAAAAACAAACAAGAAACAGGTTCTTCAGCTGACATGACCACCTCCGCTGTAATACGAGACTGACAGAGGGAGGTGAACAGAGGCCAGTTAGCTTTCTTGAGATTCCAGCACCCCACTGGTGAATCCTCCTCACAGCTGACCGATGACAGGACTACATGGAAATGGTCACTACCACACAGGTCATCGGAAACCTTCCAGTCAAAGTCCAGCATGAGAGAAGGATCACACACAGTGAGGTCTAGAACAGAACTAGATCCTGAACCTGGGTTAGAGTACGTAGGTGAGCCATCGTTAAAGACACATAGGTTAAGTTGAGAAAAAATATCTTCTAACATCTGACCTCTGCCATCATAGTGGTCACTACCCCAAAGGTGAGCGTGACCGTTAAAATCTCCCATGAGAATAAAGGGAGGGGGAGCTGATCTACTAAGTTAAATATATCATTACTACAGACCCACAGGGATGGTGGCAGGTAAACACTTCATATAGTTATGGTTTTCTTCAAGGTAACCCAAGCTGCGACAGCCTGAAGACAGGTGTCAATGCTAATGGGGCCACATAAAATTTGGCTACTAATGAGAAGAGCCACTCCACCTGAGCGCCTCTCCGAATAGGAGCCTTTATATATAGCGTTAAAACCATTAAAGGACACAGGGTCTGAAGTCTTCAGGTAAGTCTCCTGAAGAGATATTACTGAGGGGTTATAGAACTTGACTAAAAGACATAATTCCTCAAAGTTAGCTTGAAAACTACGACAATTCCACTGAAGCAGAGAGTACATGATTATGTCTTATCTGGGGGTGAAGAGTTCCCCCCCCCCCCCCCCCCCCCCTTTTCCTTGGAAGGGGTTGAAGAAACAGAGGGGGACCGGGTCCCGGGCCTCCTCTGGTTCTTCGGAGATGAAGGGAGTGGAGCTGCCGCAGCACCAGCAATGACAACTTCCACTCCCTGCATCCGCTCCTCCAATACAGCATATTTGTTTTGAAGGGGGACATCAGTGTTCCCCTTCTCTGCCCATGCGCACAGCGGTCCCATAGATTTTTTTAGACCTCTGGTCCTGGGCAGCGTTCTTGCCGCTAGAGTTAGCAGCCTTAGAAGGCTGACCAGAGCCAGAAGCCTTTGGAGTAGACAAACTGACAGGCTTGGGTGGGGGCTGAGGCTTAGGTTGATTGATTGATTGTACATTGCTTAACGTCCCGACAGCAACAAGGCTTTCTCAGGACGTGCCTGCACTGCTTGTGAAAAAAACCCTAAACAGAACATTGAATGTATGTCGCCAGCCGGTCAAATACATTAAATAAACCTAACACATGGGGCCTAAATAAAGCTAAGACCATTTAGCAACACACATCCAATATCAAGAGCTACAGGCAGTGCAGACAGCAGGGAGAGTTTTAAAAAGGCAAATACAGGTGAATGGACAAAGGGTAGACAGAAACACATGCCCCAGAATAGAGAGAAAAACCCACCCTGTGGGGCTGACCAGGGTGACCCTTACTTACTTACTTACGCCTGTCACCCCTACCCGGGTATAGGCCGTCGACGAGAGACCTCCAGCAACTCCTGTCCTGTGCTTCTCCTTCGATTCTACTCCAGGTGGTTCCCAGTCTCTTGATGTCTGCTTGGAGGTCTCGACACCAGAAGTTTCTCGGCCTACCTCTTTTCCTCTTTCCCTGAGGGTTCCATGACAATGCCTGCCTAGTGATACTGGAAGCTGGCTTTCTCAGACTGTGACCGATCCATCCCCATCTTCTTCGCCCAATTTCATTCTCTGCTGTTATCTGCTCTGTTCTCTCCCAGAGTCTGACGTTGCTGATCTTCTCTGGCCAGTGGATTTTCAAAATTCTTCTAAGGCAACTGTTCATGAAGGTCTGTACTCTGTTGACTGTGGTTTTTGTCAATCTCCATGTCTCTGCTCCATATAGGAGAACTGCTTTTACATTGGAGTTGAAAATCCGGACTTTGGTGTGTTGTGACAGCTCTCTGGAACTCCACACTTTTTTCAACTGGAGAAAGGCTGCTCTGGCTTTACCGATTCGTGCTCTGACATCTGCATCAGTGCCGCCTTTTTTGTCTATGATGCTCCCGAGATAGGTGAAGGACTCCACCTCCTCCAACGGGGTGCCAGCAAGCAAGACTGGTTCTTCCCTGGTTGCGTTCAGCCTCATTGTCTTTGTTTTCTGTTTGTGAATGGTGAGGCCCACTTGGGACGAGATGTCAGCAAGCCTCGTGGTCTTGTCCTGCATTTGTTGATGAGTGTGGGACAGTAACCTAACCCCACCCAAGTCCCCCAGGGCAGACCCGGGTGGGGGCTGAGGCTTAGGGGCAACAGAAGGCGGTACTACTGGACCGGCAGTGTCCGCCCTCTGCGTTCCCTGGCTCCTCGTCACCACCGGAGGAGGGTTACTCTCCAGGGGCGAGAGGATCCGAGGCTCCGCCCCCAACCAAGAAGTTGGGGTTTGACATGAGAAATGTTTGGTGGGGCGCTTGCCTGTCACCGCAGCACTGAATGTATACACAGAGGTGTTAGAGTTTGGGGCAGCCTCAGCTGCACCAGGGCCGTCAACCAATTCCACTGATGCAGAGAGTACATATTATTATGTCTTATCTGGCGGTGAAGTGTTTTTCCCCCCTTTTTCCTTACCCTTGGAAGGAGTTAAAAAAACAGAGGGGGGTCGGCTCCCGGGCCTCCTCTGGTTCCTCGGAGATGAAGGGGGTGGAGCGGCCGCAGCATCAGCAATGACAACTTCCACTCCCTCCATCCGCTCCTCCAATGCAGCATATTTGTTTTCCCCTTCTGGGCCCGTGTGCACAGTACTTACTTACTTACTTACGCCTGTCACCCCTACCCGGGTATAGGCCGTCGACGAGAGACCTCCAGCAACTCCTGTCCTGTGCTTCTCCTTCGATTCTACTCCAGGTGGTTCCCAGTCTCTTGATGTCTGCTTGGAGGTGTGTGCACAGTGGTTCCATAGATTTCTTAGACTTCTGGTCCTGGGCAGCGTTCCTGCCGCTAGAGTTAGCGGACTTAGAAGGCTGACCAGAGCCAGAAGCCTTTGGAGTTGACAAACTAACAGGTTTGGGTGGGGGCTGAGGCTTAGGGGCAACAGAAGGCGGCACTACCGGACCGGCAGTGTCCGCCTTCTGCGTTCCCTGGCTCCTCGTCACCACCGGAGGAGGGTTACTCTCCAGGGGCGAGAGGAGCCGAGGCTCCGCCCCCAACCAAGAAGTTGGGGTTTGACAGAAGTCTTTGGTGGGGCGCTTGCCCGCCACCGCTGCACTGAAAGTATACACAGAGGTGTTAGAGGTTGAGGCAGCTGCAGCTGCACCAGGGCCTTCAACAAGTTTTGGGGCATCCAGAAAGGACAGCCCCTTCTCCACACGCACCTGCTAAATCTTGCACTCGGATATCCAATGAAGGCATTTCTTGTCCGAAGCCATATGCGCCCCCTGGCAATTCACACACAGGGAGGTGGTTGTGCAGGACTCAGCAGTGTCCAGGCTTAGTGCAACGGGCGCATGAAGCCTCTGCCTGGCGGCATGTCTTCTGCCCATGGCCATACTTTTGGCACTTAAAGCACCAGAGGGGGAGAGGGACGTACTTCTTCACTTTCAAGGAGTAATAACCTCCCCAGATGGTAGTAGGAGGGGTGGGGGTGCCAAACGTCAGGATGATGGTAGGGAGACGTATCTCCCCACCACCTCGCTTGGAAGCGAAGCACCTGACGTAAGTCACCCCCTGCAACTTAAGGTTCCGTACAAGTTCATCTTCTGACAGTTCTGTCAATGCTTGATCTTTTATCATGCCTCTTGAAGAATTCATAGTTTTATGGGGTGTGAATTCCACTGGAGTGTCTCTGATGGAAGAGAGCCTCAGTAACCCACTGGAGTGTGCCCGGTTAAGCCACTTTACCAGCAAGTCACCAGACCTGAGGCGCTGGGCATCAGGTCTGCCAACACGGCCCCTGAGGGTCTCCCCCACCAGAAAAGGATGCAGCTTGGAAACAGGTTTCTCTTTCACCTTGCTATGAACAATGAGGAAGCGAGGCCATATGGCCGACGCCTGAGGCGTCGCTTCCTCACAGTCTGAGTCACTGTCATGTACAATGTTGGTGGCTATGTGCCGCTTCTGTGCCAGTTTTTATTTTGTTGTTGTGTGTTTTCCATATTATAATAGTAGAAATATTCATCCCCCGGGGGTCCCCGCCCGCCACCAAGCCCAACAAGGGAAAGTGCAACTCTCGGCGGGTCTCCAGCCAACGCACAATGGAGACTGCCCGAATGATATACTCAAGGGGGTAAGCCCAATTAAACCGTCTGAGCCACTGCCTTCTATCACACCGTTGAATGCAGGGGAATACTGGCGTAAAGCACCTAATCAGCAGCAGAGGCTATAGCATGGTGCTCCATATATCAACCCGCATGTCAACATTGGGATAGGGCTCAACATGACAAGAGCCGATTGACTAGGCCGGTACGACTAGCCTCCCGTTTAGGTAGAAGGCAAGACCAAAGTGGAGTGTTGGCACCAGTGAGCCGCAACCCAAAGGGAACCTCAGCCACCAGGATCCTCTTCTCCCCCGACACGAGTCTCCAAGCATGGCAAACACTTGGGATTCAAAGGACCAAAAGCTCACGAGTATTTTTAAGGACCAATCCAACATGGTACGACCTGGGTTAGCACAGCTCCTTAAAAACCGGACCAGTGAAAAAGACTGAACAACATATCTGCTGACATCAAGTCCTAATCCTGGACAAAGATGGCACCCCTTCGCTAGCCCACTCAGTCAGTGACTGAGGAGACTACCCACCCATGCCACGTGGAGGCCGGTGCCAAGTGGGCTTTCAGGTTATAATTTTTTTTTGCAATTTTGTTTGCTTCAAATTTTCGGCATTTGTCAAAAAAAAAAAAAAAGTTGATTTTTGGCATTGCTCTAAATTTGTGGCAATTTGGTTGAAATTTAATTTCGGCAATTAGAGGAAATTTTCAGCAATTGGACGATAAAAATTTCCATTGCAGTGAAGACAAAGCGACGATGCCATGACTTCGTACTTTTCGCGGCTTAACAGCACTGGTCTAAGCTGCCGTGCGACGCTTGAGTGATGCAACGCATTAGGTGCACCTACATAGTACCATCCGTAAAACATAGATCCTCAAGTTCCCTTGTAGGCTGTATTAACCATAGGCATGCTTTGTGCCAGATCCATAATTATACCTATAGACAACTCAGTTAGGGGAGATGATTCTGTATTCAGGTCATGAAGAGGAGAATGCCCCCCCCCATACAGAAGGAGTAGCACTCATGCTGTCACCAGTGGCACAGAGAGCGCTGATGGGCTGGGAACCTCTTGGGCCAAGAATTATAACAGCAGCCTTTAGAACTAAGAAAAAGCTCAAGCTGAACGTCATCCAGTGTTATGCGCCCACCAATGACAGTGACGAGGAAGAGAAACAAGAGTTCTACGACCGACTCCAGAGTGCCGTGGACAAATGTGCGGAGCGAGAGATCACCATCGTCATGGGCGATTTTAATGCCAAAATAGGGGAGGACAACACCGGATACGAAGAGGTGATGGGGAGACAGGGACTAGGCTCGGAGATGAGTGAGAACGGGGAGAGGTTTGTAGACTTTTGTGCTCTAAACCGACTTGTCATTGGAGGCAGCATCTTCCCACACAGAAGAATACACAAAGCAACTTGGGTCTCACCTGACCATACAACAGAGAACCAAATAGACCATATCTGCATTAGCAAGAAATTTAGAAGATCCCTTCAAGATGTTCGAGTGAGGAGGGGAGCAGATGTCGCCTCAGACCACCATCTGCTTACCTTAAGAATGAAGCTCAAGCTAAAGAAAAGCCGCACAGAGACAACAAGAAGACAGCGCTATAATGTAGGCCTCCTGAGAGAAACTGGAGTTAGAGAAGAGTTCAAACTGGTGCTGTCCAACCGGTTTCAAGCGCTACAGGAGCTAGTAAATGAAGAGGAGACGGTCACCACAGAGCAGCAGTGGAAGGCAGTTAGAGAGGCGCTGAACTCAACCTGCAAAGACACTGTAGGGTTCAGGAAACACCACCACAAGGACTGGCTGTTGGCATAGACCTTGAAGAAGATAGAAGCGAGGAAGCAGAAGAAAGCAGCGGTCAACAACAGTCGCACGAGAGCAGCCAAAGTAAGGGCACAGGGGGAATACTCGGAAGCCAACCGCGAGGTGAAGAGGAGTATCAGGGCAGACAAGAGGGCCTACACAGACAGCCTGGCAGCAGAGGCAGAAAAGGCAGCAGGCAGCGGCAACATGAAACAGCTCTACGACATTACCAGAAGATTGTCGGGTAAGTATGGCCATACAGAAAGACCAGTAACAAGACAAAGAAGGCAAGCCTATTGCAGACAGAGCAGACCAACTCGACAGATGGGCCGAGTATTTTGAAGAGTTACTGAACAGACCTAGCCCACCCGACCCCCCCGACATCCAGCCGGCAGAGACCGACCTACCCATCAGCTGTGACAGACCCAGCCGGGAAGAGATCAGAAAAGCAGTGGCATTTTTGAAGAATGGCAAAGCAGCAGGGCCAGATGGCATCCCAGCGGAGTCTCTGAAAGCAGACCTAGAGACAACAGTTGAGATGCTGTACCCACTGTTTGGAAAGATCTGGGAAGAGGAGGTGATGCCAGCTCACTGGAAGGAGGGATACCTAATCAAGCTTCCCAAGAAAGGCGACCTCAGCAAGTGTTCCAACTACAGAGGAATCACCTTGCTGTCAGTACCAGGAAAGGTCTTCAACAGGATCATCCTAGAGAGAATGAAGAGCTCCGTTGACCCCCAGCTGAGAGACCAGCAAGCAGGATTCAGGAAGAACCGATCATGTACAGACCAGATCGCCACTCTCCGCATCATCGTGGAACAGTCTCTGGAGTGGAGCTCCCCGCTGTACGTCAACTTTGTGGATTATGAGAAAGCATTTGACAGCGTGGACCGAGAGACTCTGTGGAAACTCCTACGACACTACGGTGTACCCACAAAGCTCGTCCGCCTGATCAAGAGCAGCTATGATGGCATGACATGTCGCGTGATCCACGAAGGGCAGTTCACCAGAGAGCTCCAGGTCAGAACTGGTGTCAGGCAGGGGTGTCTGCTGTCTCCGTTCCTCTTCCTACTGGCCATAGACTGGGTCATGAAGATGACCACAGAGCACAGACGAAGTGGAATACAGTGGACACTGTGGACACAGCTTGACGACCTCGATTTTGCAGACGACTTGGCATTACTGTCCCACACTCATCAACAAATGCAGGACAAGACCACGAGGCTTGCTGACATCTCGTCCCAAGTGGGCCTCACCATTCACAAACAGAAAACAAAGACAATGAGGCTGAACGCAACCAGGGAAGAACCAGTCTTGCTTGCTGGCACCCCGTTGGAGGAGGTGGAGTCCTTCACCTATCTCGGGAGCATCATAGACAAAAAAGGCGGCACTGATGCAGATGTCAGAGCACGAATCGGTAAAGCCAGAGCAGCCTTTCTCCAGTTGAAAAAAGTGTGGAGTTCCAGAGAGCTGTCACAACACACCAAAGTCCGGATTTTCAACTCCAATGTAAAAGCAGTTCTCCTATATGGAGCAGAGACATGGAGATTGACAAAAACCACAGTCAACAGAGTACAGACCTTCATGAACAGTTGCCTTAGAAGAATTTTGAAAATCCACTGGCCAGAGAAGATCAGCAACGTCAGACTCTGGGAGAGAACAGAGCAGATAACAGCAGAGAATGAAATTGGGCGAAGAAGATGGGGATGGATCGGTCACAGTCTGAGAAAGCCAGCTTCCAGTATCACTAGGCAGGCATTGTCATGGAACCCCCAGGGAAAGAAGAAAAGAGGTAGGCCGAGAAACTCCTGGCGTCGAGACCTCCAAGCAGACATCAAGAGACTGGGAACCACCTGGAGTAGAATCGAAGGAGAAGCACAGGACAGGAGTTGCTGGAGGTCTCTCGTCGACGGCCTATACCCGGGTAGGGGTGACAGGCGTAAGTAAGTAAGTACAACTCAGTTAATCTGAATGGGGGGAGAAGATATTCACTATTCACTTGCTGTGTGCCGAGTCGGCCGGGCTTGATAGCTACATCGACACGCAGCGCATCAAGTTCAGCTGAAGATATATATGAAGTCACTCGTGGCTAGCACGAGTCAAGTTCTCATGAGCCCCTGCCGTTTCCAAGGCTGGTGTGAAACCATGTCTCTTGAGCAGAGCTTCTACAGTGTGGGCCATCTGGTACTGCCATTAGGCAAGCTTGAAAATACAAGATGAGGATTTCATCCCAAAGTCTACCGTATTGTTTGGAGCTCACATGCGTTTATCTTCTAGGAACATTCAGATTTGTTCATATTTTTCAGCTTATCCTTCTGATCCGTTTCTCTCCTCTCTAAGCCAACCTCTGATCAACACACATGCTGGTGCACACAAATAAAGATGGACACACGGCGCTTCCCGCCATTAGTACGCTCTGTGGGCTCATGTAGCGACAGGAATTCTGAAGAAGAATAGTATGAGCAGCAAAATGACGTCATGGCATTGCGCTGTGTACGCAATGACGAATTTGATGTATAACACTGTTGTGTCTAGCGTTTTTAAGTCACCGTCATTGTCTGCAGTCGCGAATTCTTCGTTTTGGATTTAAATGTGTGTCAACCGACTTTCTATAAACGGCAATTTTTCATTTTAATGAGTAATCCAATTTAAATATGCTGAAGAGTACTCCGAAATACATCTTGAAGGAAGCATTTCCTAAAGTTTCAGACCTGCACGTTCACAAATGGCGTTTCCAGCCAAATGTACGTTCAACAGCACCGTTAGCGTAGCTAGGCATGACACAATTTTTATTGTGTTACTTCACTGTCAGAGTCTGATGTGTGCCCGCCTATGTTCGTTATTTGCATGCTATGGAACATGCTCCGACCAGCCCCATCTCAAAGTCTACCGCATTTTCAATACGGTATACAAAAAGGTGGTTGTAACTCCCCAGTCTTCAAGAGAACACTGTGATCCAACGCTTTAACGCCCCAGGTACACCGATTTAATGTTTCTATTGAAGCATGGGCTTTCACAAGTGTGCACTTTATGCGTTCATTATTTCTTAGCCAATGAGATTTAGTGTGCAAAATGCTGCAATAATCTTTTTGTGTCTGTCACCGAGATAAAGGCTGATCTCCATGCAGTTTACGGAGTGCAGATTGGTATCGGTGTGTTACAATCTTCGATGAAATTTAGCAATTACTTTTCCTCTAATTTTCGGCACAGGAAGTCTTACCTTTAATTTTCGGCACGAGCAGTCTTTCCTCTAATATTTCCGCAGTGATGTTCAATATTTTCTTTTGCCCCAATTTTTTGGCATTTTGGGAAACTCTGGAATTTCATCAGGGAGAAAATGCCAAAAAATTATAAGTTTTACGGCAGTCTTGCATTAGAGTGGGCAGTGAGGAACGAGTAAAGCCAAGAATGAACAAGTCTTTTTACCTCTTTGCAGTTGGTAGGTGGCCTACGCATCATTACAGTTCGAGCCTCCGCAGCATCTGCTATCAGAATCACATTCTCAATGCTCCTCTGCAAAAAACATAATCATTACTGACATTAACTGACCATGGAAAAATGTAAGTAAGTAATGTGTTTATAATATATTGGTCAAGCACCTTCGTGTTCCCTTTTGCATTTGACAGCACTCATCTGTTGACTTTACACACTGGGCTCTAAGGTAGAACTTTCCAAAAGTTTGGAGTTGTCCTTCGAAGACTACATACTGGTTAGGGAGAAAAAATTTACCATGACATTCAAGGATGTGGCTAAAATAGCTTGGTGCCTATCTGGCACTACCTTTCCACTATAATGGTTGAACATGCCACATATAGAAAATGTTCCACAGCTTTCAAAAAAGAAAAAGGAAATTTAAACTGAGCCCATAGTAAACACATTAAGTCTGAACAACTTAATGTATGAAAAAAAAAAAGAGCTTTGCTTTGACTTCAAAGTCACAATACACATGTCAATTTCCCCAAGAATCATTCTGTATTTATTAACCCTTATCATTCGGAATACACCAGTGTGTGAAATAAGTTTGACTAAAATAGTTCAAGCGTAGTGCCAGAATAGTTTGGCGCCTCTAGGCGCCAAGCTATTCTGGCACTACACTTGAACTAAAGCCATTGGTCTATATCCTTAATGGGTTAAGTGTACATATGGGTTGTGTACAAACCTGATCAATCAGAGCATTTGCAACAACAGGATCATCACACTGCAAAGTGTCCAGTACTGTGGTGTAGACACTGTTCTTAACACACTGTAAAAACATCGCAGTATTCACAATTTAACCCTTATCATCCTGATACACCCATTGCTTGAAATAAATTTGACCGAAAGTTCAAGGGTGGTGCCAGAATACCTTGGCGCAGGAGGCGCCAAGCTATTCTGGCACCATCCTTCAACTAAATCAGTTGAGCTATCTCCTAATCTTTAATGTAGCCTTCACAGGACATTAAGCAAATTTTACAAAATCAGCCTCAGGATGTAATGGGTTAAGAAACATAGAATGTACTTAAAATATTAATTTCATGACAAGGTAATCACTAATGCGATTTAAAAACTAAATCCTCAGATGTTATTTAAAATACATATTGTGAAAACTACTAGTCTTGCTGTAAATCTGAATACATTTCGCATCCCTCATCAATAAAGTGGGGAGAAAACAAGATGACCTCCACGAAAGAGAACAAAAGTAAGTGAGGCCATCAAGAGACAAAGAACTTCATGAACACCCACATCCAGAGTGGACTTGTTAGGATCTATGCCTTTCAGACACATGTTACTTGATGTAAAGGAGTTGTGTCTAGTACAGCATAGCTGCCAACCCTGAGGCAACAAAAATCCTGAGTTGCCGAGACACACTCCACACATGACAGCCCGCGGACAGAAAATAAACATAACACATTATAATATAATATATAAAATATAATAATAATATATATAAACAACCACTTCTGCTCCTTTGGAGGCATGATTTTGTTGAAAATTGAAAATACCAGTTGTGAAAATCGTTGAGCATGTGCTCCAGACCAGGGCAAATTCGAAGCAACCGGAACAAACACAGAATGGACAGAAATTTGCTGCACATGAGTAATCAAGACTGGCTGTGGGTCCCCGAAAGCTTAGCGGTACAGTATAGTGGTAGGCTCTCAACTACAGGCACTTGACACCACACGGTACCCCAAAATGCCTCGAATTTTAAAACAAAGTTTGAAAATATGAAAATTGGGAGAAATGTACACAAACAAAAAAAAACCCAGAGAAATCGGGAATTGAAAAAAATATCGGGAAATTCCCGATAAAATCGGAAGGGTTGGCAGCTATGGTATAGTTGTAGGTACTCACAAAGCGAGACACATCATGTATTTCATCCTGAAAGAGAAAAACCATTCCACCATTAGTATGATGTGAAAATCCAATGAACGCATTACCGTGCTGAACTGCTATTTTTGTGTGAAGATAAATGTGTTAAGAAAATTTAATACATACTATCAACAAAAATAAAAAGCAGAAGCGGAAAAGCAAGTAAGTGATATGATCTTGTGTGTATCAGGTCAGATTAAAAAAAAAAAATCAGATACAACATTTTTTTCATCGCAATTACACTTTTAAAAAAATATGAATTACTCCATTTGTAACCAACTCTGATGCGGTGTCCCTAGCTTTGAGAAAACTGACCCGAAACTTGCTGGTGATGATGGCAGGCCTACGTTTGTTGGGACACTCAGATGCAAAGATCTGTTCCAGCAGTTTCTCGTCATGGTGGTCATGGCAGACAAAACTGTGGATCAAAGCACGCAGACATGCCTCAACTGCCAGACTCCATTTCTGGTCCTTTAGCTGGAAACAAGCACCTGACCACAGAAAAGATTCAGTCCATCACCGATTCCTGAATTCAGAGTAAGGCAACTTCACCTAAACACACTTTGTACTTCTTTAGGAGATGGATTGACTGACAGTTCAAGGGATGTGTTTGATACCGTAATAATTAACCGCTCCAAATATTCGACCAGAGCCCATTTTTCATGAATTTTCACCCCCCAAAAAAACCTCCTAAATGTTCGACCATGTCCTCATATATTCGACCACCACCCAAACTGCGCCTAAAATATTCATCCAATGCCCTTCAAAAAGGGTTTAAAATCTCCACTCATGAAGTCTGATTTCAGAACAATTACTGTAGTACAAGCCTGTCAACGAATCCTTGCATTCATGCCGCGCGAGCACTGCCACACACAGTGTGCAGAGGTAGCCCCAAACCCGTATTACGGTACTGCTTATTCATAGATTTAAATGTAGCCCAGGGCCGGCACACATTGCCATCATTGATTGCTAGTGCAGCAGTGCTTGAGATTCTATGCCTGTTGCAAGAGAGCCAGCAACGCAATCATGCCTCACCCTGCCTTTCACAAAAGACATAGATTCACATGGTCCTCTGCAAGCATTTAAAAATGTGTCGGTCTCAGTCCCGCTTTACATCATCACATTGAAACCGTATCTGGGTTTATGTCTACAATAAGGCAACGTCGCTCACTGTCTGCACAATTTGCTTTGTCACCCCACATGGATATGTGGATTTCTTTTTCCATCACTTTCCGCCTCAGGGTAACAATCTGCATTGGTTTCTGTGCAGCTACAGTACAGATCTCTGTCTGAGCAACATGTTCTGTGTATGTCTTGGTACCTATCCAACTTGTGATGCCCGCTGGCATTAGAGCCAAGGCTAGGTGCTTTGTTTCGCGGCAGCGCTTTAACCGCAGGAAACTGAAGAGTAACGTGTCGCACTTCGCATCACAAAGCGAGTGTGTAAAGGCCCTGTGTTCCTACAACCATGTTCTAAGAACCAAGTTGCAGTCCTGATTCTGAATGTCACAGTTCTATACACTACTCAGGATGAAATCTTACAATTAGGTCAGATTCATGGTGATCAGCAACACATAGCTCCATCTATCTATACACGGCGGGTAATCAAGTATTATATCAACCAGAGTAACATAGAGCCAGTAGGACATCGAGCTCCTATGAGCCCCATGCACTTTACAAAGGCACATGACAATCTATGATTCATGGAGATGATGGGCAGTTCGCCTGTAGACTCTGTGTGCCAAGAACTCAAGTGGGGGGTGGGGATGGAAGGTGAAGATGGGGTCACAGCTGTATTGATTTTCGACAGGGGCAAGGTGGCACAAGATGAGACGTTTATAGCCTCTTATGTTTTGCAGGTAACGTTTGAACTTTGCATATTTCAAGAAAACGGTAAGAACAAGAGGTGATCATCACTCTTGGACCTAATTTATTTTACATTTTCTGTGGCTGTATAAACAATGATTTAGCCACTATAATCAGGATCTGAATTCTGATTTAAACACATTCTTGCGTGAACCCTCCCATTGTGGATACTCCATTTGGGATGAGTAACTGCTGTTGGTGTTCAACTCAACATAACAACACGAACGGGTTGATCGCATGCCCGCATATGCAAGGTAAAATTAGTGCCTCAAAATTTTGACCATGCCACCTCTGCAGGCCATCAACTTTTTCAAAACTCCTAAATATTCAAAAAGAGCTGAAAAATTGGAAAATTTGCATGTTAAAAGTGGTAAAATATTTAGGGTAATTACGGTAAGCTTGGTGCGTGGTACTTCCGTGAACTGTCACAACCAATTTGTCCCCCACTTTGGCTTGTCAAGCAAAAATGAGCTAAATAACCATAGTGACCCTTTACCCAAGGGTCCGCGAGGTCTCTGGTGGAAACGTCCTTGTTTGTGCCACTCATCAATCTTGGCCACGGCATTGGGTACCCAGGCGCCAAATCGCTTCAGTCTGTCGCTGCGAGCTGCCTGCAGCATCTGCAAGCTTCTTCGGCATGCATCCATGTCATTTTGCTTTCCTTTTTCATCTCGCCTGCAAGACATGACATTTTGATAACTTGATCCCTTCTCAAAAAGTTGTCAAATGTTTAAGAAACCTGTTTGTATAACACATGTAACATGTCCCATAATTTTCATATTCCTGATACCAAATCATATTTCATGGACAACATTATGAGAGAGGAATCTGAGATCAAGGAGGTAATCTGAATTTCTGAATGTCCAGGGGTCAGACTGAGACCAGGTTGAGATGAAATCCTAGGAAAGCAGAGTCCCGGACTTGCAATCAGTATATTTTCATGTGGGGGAACTTCACAAAACACCTACATTCATCTTATAGTGTAAGCAATGAGTTCAAGAAAAATAAAAAGTGTTTTTGCTTTTTCTCAACAAATTTGCACCGATCTAAAAAATAACCCCTCGCGCTGGGACCATACGGCGTTGAGGCGCGTCCCCTGGGTGGTTGGATAGGGGGTCCCTCGTGAGAGGGGTGCACCGAATGAAATAAGGTGCCGTGAACCAACATGGTCTAAGGGAAGGTGACCCCGACAGAAAACCCCTGGTCCTCCTAGTAAGGGGGTTGGGCGTGGGGGTAGCTTCCCCACCCTGCAAAAAAGGAAATAGCTACAAAAACGCCGACGAAAAGACTAACAGTAATTCCTTTCCTGGAGGAGGAAGGTTCTTCTACTAGAAGACTTATGACGTCCTGTGGTGAAAGCCGGAAGTCTTCGGAAGCCACAGGACCGAGCCGCCTCTCTCTATCCAGGGATACAACCATGGGCACATGGAACGTCAAGACCATGTACCAGAGCGGCAAGGCCGCCCAGATAGCAGCGGAAATGCAAAAGTACAACCTTTCCCTGCTAGGCATCAGTGAAGCCAGATGGACGCAGTCTGGCCAGAAAAGGCTGTTAAGTGGGGAGATGATTCTGTATTCAGGTCATGAAGAGGAGAATGCCCCCCATACAGAAGGAGTAGCACTCATGCTGTCACCAGTGGCACAGAGAGCGCTGATGGGCTGGGAACCTCTTGGGCCAAGAATTATAACGGCAGCCTTTAGAACCAAGAAAAAGCTCAAGCTGAACGTCATCCAGTGTTATGCGCCCACCAATGACAGTGACGAGGAAGAGAAACAAGAGTTCTACGACCGACTCCAGAGTGCCGTGGACAAATGTGCGGAGCGAGACATCACCATCGTCATGGGCGATTTTAATGCCAAAATAGGGGAGGACAACACCGGATACGAAGAGGTGATGGGGAGACAGGGACTAGGCTCGGAGATGAGTGAGAACGGGGAGAGGTTTGTAGACTTTTGTGCTCTAAACCGACTTGTCATTGGAGGCAGCATCTTCCCACACAGAAGAATACACAAAGCAACTTGGGTCTCACCGGACCATACAACAGAGAACCAAATAGACCATATCTGCATTAGCAAGAAATTTAGAAGATCCCTTCAAGATGTTCGAGTGAGGAGGGGAGCAGATGTCGCCTCAGACCACCATCTGCTTACCTTAAGAATGAAGCTCAAGCTAAAGAAAAGCCGCACAGAGACAACAAGAAGACAGCGCTATAATGTAGGCCTCCTGAGAGAAACTGGAGTTAGAGAAGAGTTCAAACTGGTGCTGTCCAACCGGTTTCAAGCGCTACAGGAGCTAGTAAATGAAGAGGAGGCGGTCACCACAGAGCAGCAGTGGAAGGCAGTTAGAGAGGCGCTGAACTCAACCTGCAAAGACACTGTAGGGTTCAGGAAACACCACCACAAGGACTGGCTGTCGGCACAGACCTTGAAGAAGATAGAAGCGAGGAAGCAGAAAAAAGCAGCGGTCAACAACAGTCGCACGAGAGCAGCCAAAGTAAGGGCACAGGGGGAATACTCGGAAGCCAACCGCGAGGTGAAGAGGAGTATCAGGGCAGACAAGAGGGCCTACACAGACAGCCTGGCAACAGAGACAGAAAAGGCAGCAGGCAGCGGCAACATGAAACAGCTCTACAACATTACCAGAAGATTGTCGGGTAAGTATGGCCATACAGAAAGACCAGTAAAAGACAAAGAAGGCAAGCCTATTGCAGACAGAGCAGACCAACTCGACAGATGGGCCGAGTATTTTGAAGAGTTACTGAACAGACCTAGCCCACCCGACCCCCCCGACATCCAGCCGGCAGAGACCGACCTACCCATCAGCTGTGACAGACCCAGCCGGGAAGAGATCAGAAAAGCAGTGGCATTTTTGAAGAATGGCAAAGCAGCAGGGCCAGATGGCATCCCAGCGGAGTCTCTGAAAGCAGACCTAGCGACAACAGTTGAGATGCTGTACCCACTGTTTGGAAAGATCTGGGAAGAGGAGGTGATGCCAGCTGACTGGAAGGAGGGGTACCTAATCAAGCTTCCCAAGAAAGGCGACCTCAGCAAGTGTTCCAACTACAGAGGAATCACCTTGCTGTCAGTACCAGGAAAGGTCTTCAACAGGATCATCCTAGAGAGAATGAAGAGCTCCGTTGACCCCCAGCTGAGAGACCAGCAAGCAGGATTCAGGAAGAACCGATCATGTACAGACCAGATCGCCACTCTCCGCATCATCGTGGAACAGTCTCTGGAGTGGATCTCCCTGCTGTACGTCAACTTTGTGGATTATGAGAAAGCATTTGACAGCGTGGACAGAGAGACTCTGTGGAAACTCCTACGACACTACGGTGTACCCACAAAGCTCGTCCGCCTGATCAAGAGCAGCTATGATGGCATGACATGTCGCGTGATCCACGAAGGGCAGTTCACCAGAGAGCTCCAGGTCAGAACTGGTGTCAGGCAGGGGTGTCTGCTGTCTCCGTTCCTCTTCCTACTGGCCATAGACTGGGTCATGAAGATGACCACAGAGCACAGACGAAGTGGAATACAGTGGACACTGTGGACACAGCTTGACGACCTCGATTTTGCAGACGACCTGGCATTACTGTCCCACACTCATCAACAAATGCAGGACAAGACCACGAGGCTAGCTGACATCTCGTCCCAAGTGGGCCTCACCATTCACAAACAGAAAACAAAGACAATGAGGCTGAACGCAACCAGGGAAGAACCAGTCTTGCTTGCTGGCACCCCGTTGGAGGAGGTGGAGTCCTTCACCTATCTCGGGAGCATCATAGACAAAAAAGGCGGCACTGATGCAGATGTCAGAGCACGAATCGGTAAAGCCAGAGCAGCCTTTCTCCAGTTGAAAAAAGTGTGGAGTTCCAGAGAGCTGTCACAACACACCAAAGTCCGGATTTTCAACTCCAATGTAAAAGCAGTTCTCCTATATGGAGCAGAGACATGGAGATTGACAAAAACCACAGTCAACAGAGTACAGACCTTCATGAACAGTTGCCTTAGAAGAATTTTGAAAATCCACTGGCCAGAGAAGATCAGCAACGTCAGACTCTGGGAGAGAACAGAGCAGATAACAGCAGAGAATGAAATTGGGCGAAGAAGATGGGGATGGATCGGTCACAGTCTGAGAAAGCCAGCTTCCAGTATCACTAGGCAGGCATTGTCATGGAACCCACAGGGAAAGAGGAAAAGAGGTAGGCCGAGAAACTCCTGGCGTCGAGACCTCCAAGCAGACATCAAGAGACTGGGAACCACCTGGAGTAGAATCGAAGGAGAAGCACAGGACAGGAGTTGCTGGAGGTCTCTCGTCGACGGCCTATACCCAGGTAGGGGTGACAGGCGTAAGTAAGTAAGTAAAAAATAACCAAAATGCAGGAAAAACATTCGGATTTCCGAAAAAATTCGGAAAAGTCCCACGTTTGAGGGGTACCACTCAGTACACATAGTTGCAGCAATTTCCACCTGAAACCTGATAGCATAAAGCTGTATCAAATTATACTTGTAATCCATGAATTTATTTTTTTGGTCTATGAGTTTGGACCTTACGGCTATTAGCTGTACAAACCAGCACATAACCATCATAACTATCACCTGCAGTAATGACATGCAATATAAATCGGTCATAATCCTTTGGCTGTCCATTGTGCTTTTTGTCCTGGTCACTTCTGTAGGAATCACAAAAAAAGAATGGCAAAGCCCTTAAGGCTCATGTTTATGACTGTCCAACATACTTAATCTAACCTATGTGACCTTGACCTTTCCAACAGGTCACTGGTATAAGCAAGATTTCTAACATGAGGAAAGTGTTGGCTTTTGTACCTGCAAAATAGATGTTTTCTCAAAATTTATGCATTATTCACTTTTGTCAACCTTCCTTGACCTTCATGAGTACATGTAGTAAACCAAATTAGTATGCATAGAAAGGTCTTATCATAAGCTACTTTTCTTTTTTGGCTACATTTGGTTGAAAAGCTTTGCCAAAATTCTGAGAAAAACAAATTCTATCCCAAAAACCCAAAACATCATTTGCTGATCTCGTGACCCTTGACGTTTCTGAGGGGTCATCCAAATTAGTATGCATAGGAAGGGCTTACTATCAGGTATCGCTGTACCAGGTTTGGGATTGAAGTTAATGATGGTATTGGAGCGAAAAAATCTTTTGTCAAAACATGGCTATATTTTACCAATTTTTTTACACTTAAAAATGCGACCCATTTCCTCAGCTCTTGACCTTTCCAAGGGTCATCCAAATTAGTATGCATAGGAAGGTCTTACCATCAGGTATCTCTGTGCCAAGTTTGGATTTGAAGTTGTGAATAGTATTTGAGAAAAAAAAAATCTTTTGTCAAAATAAGGCTACAGTGGAGTCCACTTAACACAAATTTCTGGGGACAGGGAAAATTAGTTCGTGTAAAACGTATTTCGTGTTAACCAATTTAGATTAAAACCTGTTCATAGTCTGAAACAAGAGAGTGTGTGGGAGACTGATGTGCATCTGCCCTGTCCTGGAGGTTAAACGTGCTCAGTATCATACTTCACTTGCTTACTCTCATCTCAATAGGACAACAGACCACTTGCATACAGCTCTTGAATTTAATGTACAATCCATCAGAAAAACAACACTATCTGATAACAGCTCAATAACCACGTGCAGTGTAGGAGCTAGTGTGCTATTTTTAGATGTGTACCAATGTGTATGGGCAATACTATGAACGCTTCGTGTTGATCAGTGTCACGATCCTTAGAACTGCTGTTTTCACCCTCTGTAGCACTTTGTGTCTATTGCTTACAAATCAGATCTGTGCCATTACCAGGGCACTCCCAAGTGGCCTCCTGTACTACCGTATCCGGTGGCGCACTCACCCTTACTCGCCAGTATCTGAGCCTTAGCTCTAAGCGGCAAGCGTGGTAGGAGGGAGGGACGTCTGAGTAATCTCATCGGTAAGTATTTTTCGAAAAAATACATTTTAGAGAAAAATTAATTTATTTTCTCAAAATCATTTCCGATGACATTACTAACTGGAATTGCGAATAGGAGTCGTGTGCCGCCCGCTTAGAACACCTCCCATTACCGGCGCTGAGCATGCAGAATCGAGACCCCTCCTTATGCGCCCCCACTCCCGACAATTTTAGCTAGGCGAACCTAAGGTGCCTGAGGCGCCGGGAGGGAGTGCTGCGCCGGCGAGATGACCTCCGTCAGGCCCAGGTTGATGCGCTGGCCGGATAGATCTCGTAGGTAAAGGAGGACGGGAGTAGAGTCGATCCACCAACCCACGGATGTCACAGTATCCCTCTCTGCCCCGTATCGGACAACCGATGCTCTCTGCCACTGTTCAGACTTCCTGCCTGAAGGTCTGGATGCACATGGTTATGCTTGCTCTGGCCGAGCACTTGTGTGGGGACCAAATCACCCATCGTAGCCAGCAGGAGATTATATGTGCCGAAATACCTCGTCTGCCCGGAGCCAAGCGCAGGAACGGCACGAGCATCCTAGTCGTAGCGGCTTAGAACTGTGCAGGCACACTTAAGGGCCCTGAAGGTCCTGTGACCGGAGTCCCGTGCCTGATCCGTCGCCCAGAGGGTCAGACGATGACGACTTGTGGGGCTGTCGCCGGAGAGCAGTTCCTTGCCGAGAAGGCAGTGTCCATAAGCAGCTGTGAAGCTCCATAGGTCCTCCATTGGCGACATGAGGGACGTACCGAAGGCATGTAACTCACTGACAGGAGCTGTGGCAAGTGCAACCAGAAGCAGGTCTCCTTGTAATGTCTTCCAAGCACTAATGGAAGAAACTCGAACCTCTCACATAGAGCCCGGTGAGCACCCAGGGGAAGTCCCCAAAAGGGACCAACTAAATGAGGCCTGCCGCTGCAGCTCAACCGATCTGCCAAGTCACAGCACGCTCCCGGGCATGACCGTCCCAGGCTTCAGTAGAGTCTGCCCCCATCGCCAGGAAAACCCAGGAGGGGACGGCGCTAAGTTCCCGCAGAAGAACCGTCCCACGAAGAACACGGCCAACTGGGTTGGTAAAGTCCATGGGAAAAAACCGCTCCGTGGCGCACCAAGTCTGGAGAATGCCCACTTACCTTTGTACACATAACAAGAGGCGCTCCTCCTGGCTGCAGAGCTCGCTTCCACCATAGCCCCCGCAAAGCCTCTAGCAGAGAGAGATTGCCGGACAACCACCCGTATGACCTCAGAACCTCTGGGCACGGGTGGAACAGCTGTTGCCTTGGCTGCTTGAGCACTGTACTTGTCGCGGACGGGATCCGCGAAGAGTCCGTCGCAAGAACAAGAAGTGCGGTCCAACTCTTGGACCAGCTGAATGGCGCCAGTAGTCTCAAAACCGTAGGTGGAGACTCACTGGGGAAGCCTGTAGTTCGATCCTTGATGAATGGACAGACCAACGGCGATTCTCCATGGCGAGCACGGTAGCTGGAAGATATCTGGCCGTAGCGACCACTACAAGTGCAAACTGGCCTCAAAGAGCCCTAGCACATCCCTTGTGTACGTCGATCTTCCCAAGAAAACCAGCCGCAGCGCTTAATCTCCAACCAGTTGAAGTGTCTGCCTTGGGAAAGACGATCCGCCGCCGTGCTAGCAGGCCTAACAGTCAACCCGAAAGTAAGGCTCCAAGTGATGCTCCTACTCTGTACTGATCCCGTCCTACTGGAAGTCCCATTCGAACAGGACAGCCAAGAATTCCATACCTCACTGGAACCCGAGTGAAGGTACCACGTAGGACCTGCCTCCGTAGACTAAGGAGCCTAGGCGATGAAGAATCGCCCGCAGGAACCTCTGCCGGCCACCAAGTGCTCGCCAACTGGTTCCGTAACAGTCGGTCATCCAGCTGTAAATAAGTCCTGGAGATGCACCGCTGCCCTCAGCGCTCTGTCTCCATCCTGCCGCGACGCCGAAAGAACTTGTTCAGGGCCGGCTTGGGTACGAGCAAGAGTCGACTGTACTGCCGTGGAATCGGAACGCAGAACCACCTCTATGGTTTACTACTGTAAGGTCCTGCAATGCTGTTGCCATGTCCAATCTCCTGGTACTCATGTCCCCAGGATGCGTGCTTCCACAGCGTCGTCTGCAACAGCTGTCGCCCCGCGAAGCTGTGAACTGATCCCCCCCCTGCGTGGAGACCTCCAGACGCTAAACTAAAGACTGTGTTGCCATGTCCAAGAACCCCGTTCACACTAGCGAGAAGCGGAAACAGGAAGACTCTTGTTTATCCTCGTCAGTGACCACTGGCTGCGCCCTGCCTGCCCCAACGCGCTCTCATCCACCGCCGGGCAGGTACCTGTATAACAAAGCCAGTGGAAGTGAATCCATCCTCTTAGGTCAAGAGTGCCCGAAAAGAACACACCAGCTCTCCAAGCTGTATCCACGCAGTAGTGCGAAACGCCTCCGCTAGGTCCCAAAAACCTGTAAGTTGAGGAGGAGACTTGTAGCGCTTGGCCGCTGCGGAGCGAAGACCAATGCCATGGCCCTACTTACCAAAGTGACGACGGGAGGGGGGGGGGGGGGGGGGGCAGCGCTACGGTGGGAGAAGGATGTGAAGAGACCGGATGCCTCGTCCAACCAGGTGCGCAAGTCTGAACTGCATCCACGAACACGATGGAGAGTGATGCTGGCACACGCAGTGAAGTCAGTCGGACAACGTCCTCTCCCAGCGCTGACACCTAGTCCTACGAAGATAAACTGCATACCTCCTCGTTGTCTGCCACACGCTGGGAAGTGGCTGCCACTGCTGGTCCCACGACCGCACCGTCAGTGTCACAGAGATGACGCCTCCGTCCATCGGCTGTCATCCAACTAGTTCCGGCACTGACGTTGAAACTGCGCCTCCACGGAAGAATGGACCCTGCCAATCCAGCCCGAAGACCTGCTGCGGTCTGCCGGCACGGCCTGCATTGGTGTCCTTGAAAGGCTGCTACGTCCAACGCTGTCAACCACGCGACGCCAGCGCTGATCTCGACCTGCGTCTCCGCTGAAGAGTGGTCCCTGCCAATCCAGCCCGAAGATCCGCTGCTGCCCGGCGACACGGCCTGCGTCTGTGTCCCTGGACGGCGGCTCCGTCAAACAGCTGTCATCCTAGAGACCCTGGAGCTGATGTCGAACTGCGTCTCCGCGAAAGAGTGGTCCCTGCCAATCCAGCCCAAAGATCTGCTGCGGTCTGCCGGCCCTGCCTGTGACGGTGTCCCTTCCAACAGCTGTCCACCGCACTACGCCGGCGCTGACCTCGAACTGCAACTCTGCTGAAGAGTGGTCCCTGCCAATCCAGCCCGAAGATCTGCAGCGATCCATCGACACGGCCTGCGTTGGTGTCCCTGGAAAGGCAGCTCCATCCCACAGCTCTCCATCCCATAGCCGTCATCCGCGCGACCCTGGAGCCGACGTCGAACTGCGTCTCCGCGGAAGAGTGGTCCCTGCCAGTCCGGTCTGACATCTGCCACTGTTTGCCACCGTGACTGTGTCGATGTCCCCAGAAAAACGCCTCCGTCTAAGCTGTCATCTGAGAGAACCCGGTGCCAACGTCCACCGCGCCTCTGCTGCCGCGCGAACCCTGCCAACCTGGTCCCAAAACCTGCCGCTCCTAGCTGAAGCCCCTGAAGCCCGGCGTCGAACGAGGTCCGTTGCCGCAACAAGCTTGAGTTAGTTAGTTAGTTAGTTATTTGAGTTTAACGCCGAGCAGGCAACTAAGGCCATCTCACGGCGGGAAGGGTAAAAATCTGGTCAGCCAGTCTTAAGACATGATGTAAATATACCTTAAAAATATGTCAGGCTAAAATGTCGCAAAAGACTTTAAAGAAAATGTCGAAAGACTCTCAAAAAGGTTAAAATAATAGAAACATCATAATCTATAAACGCTCAAATCTTATTAAAAATATGGCACTCCCTCAGAAAACTGAAGATCTTGTCCGGGGGCACATCCAGGAACAAAACCTTCAAGGAGTCTGCCGTGAAATGTTTATACCTTGTGTCTATTAGATCAGCACAAGACAACAAAAAGTGTTGAACAGAGTACTGCTCGTCGCAGGCATAACACCATGGACGCTCCTCCTGTTTAAGTAAATAAGAGTGCGTAACATACGTGTGGCCGATGTGGAGCCGAGCCAGGACAGTCTCCTCACGGCGGCTGCCGCAGCGATAAGGTAGACCGTCGGACAACTTAGGAAGGGCTTCATGCAGCTTGTTAGCTTCCTCTTTGTCCCACTCGGACTGCCACTCACGGGCTATGTACGCTGTTACGATTGTGGTTGTGTTATCCTGTGAGAGCGTACATGTGTTATTCGTAGGTAACGACCCGATGTTTATTTGAGCTATCACGGTTTAGATTCACGTGTTTTTTTAGTAAGATTTTCTTTTGTTCGTGAGTAGAGCCGTTTTTGTTTTGTTGTGTTTAGTCCGGTGCGTTGTAGAAGGGTCACACTGTCTGGTGGCCTCGTAAGTGTCACGTCGGTTAGTTGACATCACAACATTTTCGCTACTTTTTGTTTTCCTGTGCGCGTGTATCGAGCAGCCTTTATTTTGTTTGGTGAATGTTCTCGTACCTTTTTGAGCTATCATAGATAGGGATACCATACTTTTATGTGTCTTTATTATACGCTAGAATTTAGAGCTGAAGTGAGCAGCCGTGTTTTTGTAGCCTGATATACTGTTTCTGGAAAATTTATGTTAATGAGCTTCGGCTGCGTGTTTCGTTCTGGTTGTTTGAGTTCATGATTTCCGTAGAAGATTCTAGATTTTGATAGTGTATATAAGGAGGGCGCTGGGAAAGCCCGTGAGTACATTGTCTTGCTTTGTCAGTTGTAGAGATACGCAGTTTATTGCGAGAGACGCTGTGTATGAGAAACTTTGAGTCGTAGTATGGACATAGCAGAAGAGACTTTGTATTCAGTAGTTTGTGCATTTGAGAGTGCATTACTGTGTGGATATCGCATCGCTGAATTAAATATTGTAGGAACTGTTACTCCAGTATTGTCTACATCCTTAAGCCACGTGTGACGGATTGCAGCTGAATGAGGTTTACTTTAAAGAACTCTACGTGTGTGTGTCTGGTGTGTTTATCATACTTCGACTACAACTCCACCACGTAACATACGCACTAGCCACATGTCTAAAATCACTATAAAAAGTCTGTGTGTCAGGGACAGGGTCATTGCGGGCATCGTTGGCAGCAGAATCTGCGATCCTGTTGCCTTCGATGCCCACATGCCCTGGCACCCAAATAAAAATGATGTCATAATATTGTTTTATCAAGTCCGCGTGGAGCTCTCTGATCTGCACCAGCAGTGGGTGGTCCTTTCCCGTGCCCTGAAGGGCCTGCAGGGCAGAAAGAGAGTCAGACAGAATCAGGAAGTTCCTTTCTGTAGATCGATAAGCATGCCTGAGTGCCAGCAGAACCGCCTGCAGTTCCGCACTAAATACAGATGAGTGGTCTGGGAGGCGTTAGTTAGTTAGTTATTTGGGTTCATTGAGGCTCTGTTGGTATATGGCTGGTGGAGTAGAGTCATTCTTGTGGGCAGTCAAGTCCAGCAAGATCTCAGGAATTGGTAAGAGCCAAGGTGGAGTGATGTGTTGCAGGGATTCCGAAACTCTGTCCAGGTCCAATCCGGCCGCCTGCAGATGAGGTCGGACACGGAAAGAAAGTGGACGGATAGCTCCCGGATGGGTATCGTAAATCTCTGCAAACGATGGTTTAAAAACACAATCATAGGCAGGATTGTCTGGATGGGCCTTCAGTTTCAGAACGTAGCTGAGCATGAGGCGGATGCGGCGGAGCTTGAGAGAAGGTTCCCCTGCCTCGGCATACAGACTAGGAACTGGAGACGTCCTGAAGGCCCCAAGACATATCCGCAGACCCTGATGGTGAATTGTGTTCAGATGCTGTAGCACAGACTTGGAAGCTGAGCCATACACCACAGAGCCGTAATCCAGTTTGGACCGAACAAGGGCCCGGTACAGACGAAGTAAGACAGTACGGTCCGCACATCAGTCAGTACGACCGACGACACGAAGAATGTCGAGAGCCTTCTGACAAGAGGTTCTAAGGTAATTAATATGGTTGCGGAAGGTAAGTCTTTTGTCAAAAATGACCCCCAGAAACTTTGCCTCCTCGGCCACCTTAATCGGCACTCCAGCAATGCTCAGGCTAGGTTCTGGAAAAAATTTTGTCTGGTTAGTAAAATGCACACAGACAGTCTTGGAGGGCGAGAACTTGAATCCATTGAGAGACACCCACCGCTGGATGCGATCAACGCACAGCTGCAAGCGCCTCTCAAGGGAAGCAAGTCCTCGACCACGTGCGCACAAAGCAAAGTCGTCAACAAACAAAGAGCATTCAGAATCATCCTTGACGGCCTTTACAATGTTATTAATTTTAATACTAAATAGAACAGGAGATAGAATGCTGCCCTGTGGGACACCCATCTTCTGTTCAAAGGAGTCGGAGAGGGTGGAGCCCACACAGACATGGAACGACCGGTTAGTCAAAAAATTGTGAATAAAAACGGGCAGGTACCCTTTAAAACCCATGTCCAACAAGTCAGACATTATGCCATACTTCCAGGTAGTGTCATATGCCTTCTCAAGATCAAAGAAAATTGCATAAACATGCTGCTTGTTGACAAAAGCATCTCAAATAAATGATTCAAAGCGGACAAAATGGTCAGTTGTACTACGGAAGCGCCGGAAACCGCACTGGAGGTCTGTGAGGAGACCCTGTGACTCAAGATGCCACACCAGGCGGGCGTTGACCAGGTGCTCCATAGTTTTACATAAACATGATGTCAAAGCGATAGGCCGGTAGTTGCCCGGGTCGGAAGGATCCTTACCCGGCTTGGGGATCGGTACAACCACAGCCTGGCGCCAAGACGGCGGAAAATGACCAGTTCTCCAGATATGGTTGAAGGCCTTGAGAAGTACAAGGAGTGACCTCTCAGGCAGATGCGTTAGGAATTGATAGTGTATGGTATCTAAGCCAGCAGCAGAGTCATTACATTTCTGCAAGGCTTGCTGCAATTCTGATAATGTAATAGGGGCATTATAGTCTTCTGAGTTATCAGACTTAAAATCACAAATACGAGACTCTCGCTTCTCCTTCTCTCTCTGGAAGAAGGGTGAATAATGCTCTGTTGAAGAATTATGGGCAATGGTGGAGGCAAGCAAATTGGCCACAGCTTTTTTATCTGTGATCAAGCTGGCACCATCTCTAAGATGGCCGACAGAAGCTGAGCCACCCCTGCCCCTAATTCCTCAAACAGCCGTCCATACTTTCTGGGACGCAGTCCGAGAAGTTAAAGATGAGACGAAGCGTCTCCAGGAAGCATGGCGTTCACGTTTAAAAATGTAACGGGCTTTCGCCCTCTGTCTTTTAAAGGTTAAAATATTCACTTGCGACGGAGTACGGAAAGCATGTCGCTGAGCAGATTTGCGTGCTTTTTGGGCCTTGCGGCACTCCTCATTGAACCATGGTACTCTCGGCTTCTGAGGGACTGATGCGGAAGTTTTAGGGATGGTTTCACTCGCTACGTCCAACAAAATAGTAGTAAAAGAAGAAACAGGTTCTTCAGCTGACATGACCACCTCCTCTGTAATACGAGATTGACAGAGGGAGGCGAACAGAGGCCAGTTAGCTTTCTTAAGATTCCAGCGCCCCACCGGCGGATCCTCCCCACAGCTGACCGATGACAGGACTACTGGGAAGTGGTCACTATCAAAGTCCAGCATGAGAGAAGGATCACACACAGTGAGGTCTAGAACAGAACTAGATCCTGAACCTGAGTCAGAGTATGTAGGTGAGCCATCGTTAAAGACACATAGGTTAAGTTGAGAAAAAACATCTTCTAACATCTGACCTCTGCCATCATAGTGGTCACTACCCCAAAGGTGAGCGTGACCGTTAAAATCCCCCATGAGAATAAAGGGAGGGGGCAGATCTACTAAATTAAAAAAATCATTATTACACACACGCAGGGATGGTGGCAGGTAAATACTGCATATGGTTATGGTCTTCTTCAAGGTAACCCGAGCTGCAACAGCCTGAAGACAGGTATCGATGCTAACGGGGCTACATAAAATTTGGCTATTAATGAGAAGAGCCACTCCACCCGAGCGCCTCTCCGAATCAGAGCCTTTATGTATAACGTTAAAACCATTAAAGGACACAGGGTCAGAAGTCTTCAGGTAAGTCTCCTGAAGAGATATTACTGAGGGGTTATGGCACTTGACTAAAAGACGTAATTCCTCAAAGTTAGCTTGAAAACCACGACAATTCCACTAAAGCAGAGAGTCCATGATTATGTTTTATCTGGGGGTGCGGAGTTTTTCCCCCCTAGTTGGAGAAACAGGGGGCCGGCTCCCGGGCCTCCTCTGGTTCTTAGGAGATGAAGGGGGTGGAGCTGCCGCAGCATCGGCAACGACAACTTCCACTCCCTCCATCTGCTCCTCCAATGCAGCATATTTGTTTTGAAGGGGGACATCAGTGTTCCCCTTCTGGGCCTGTGCGCACAGCGGTCCCATAGATTTCTTAGACTTCTGGTCCTGGGCAGCGGTCCTGCCACTAGAGTTAGCGGCTTTAGAAGGCTGACCAGAGCCAGAAACCTTTGGCGTTGACAAACTAGCAGGTTTGGGTGGGGGCCGAGGCTTAGGAGCAGCAGAAGGCGGTGCCACTGGACCGGTAGCGTCCGCCCTCTGCGTTCCCTGGCTCCTCGTCACCACCGGAGGAGGGTTACTCTCCAGGGGCGAGAGGATCCGAGGCTCCGCCCCCAACCAAGAAGTTGGGGTTTGACAAGAGAAGTCTTTCGTGGGGTGCTTGCCTGCCACCGCAGCACTGAAAGTATACACAAAGTTGTTATTTGAGTTTGGCGCAGCGTCAGCTGCACCAGGGCCATCAACCAGTTTTTTGGCGTCCGCAAAGGACAGCCCCTTCTCCACACGCACCTGCTGAATCCTGCACTCGGAGATCCAACGAGGGCACTTCTTGTCCGAAGCCATATGCGCCCCCTGGCAATTCACACACAGGGGGATGGCTGTGCAGGACTCAGCAGAGTGTCCGGGCTTAGTGCAACGAGCGCATAGGCGCATGTCTTCTGCCCATGGCCATACTTTTGGCACTTAAAGCACCGGAGGGGGAGAGGGACGTACTTTTTCACTTTTAGGGAGTAGTAACCTCCCTAGATGGTAGTAGGAGCTGTGGGGGTGCCAAACGTCAGGATGATGGTAGGGAGACAGATCTCCCTACCACCTTGTTTGGAAATGAAGCGCCTGACGTAGGTCACCCCCTGTGACTTAAGGTTCCGTACAAGTTCATCTTCAGATAGTTCGGCCAATGCTTGATCTTTAATCACTCCTCTAGAGGAATTCATTGTTTTGTGGGGAGTGACCTCCACTGGAGTGTCTCCGATGGAGGAGAGCCTCAGTAGCCCATTGGAGTGTGCCCTGGTACGGCACTCTACCAGCAAGTCACCAGACCTGAGGCGCTGGGCCTCAGGCCTGCCAACACGGCTCCTGAGGGTCTCTCCTACCAGGAAAGGGTGCAGCTTGGAAACAGGCTTCTCTTTGACTTTGCTGTGGATAATGAGAAAGCGAGGCCAGGCGGCTGACGCCTGAGGTGTCGCTTTCTCACAGTCAGAGTCACTATCGTTCTCAATGACAATGTCGGCGGCTATGTGCCGCTTTGGTGCCAGTTTTGGTTTTTTGATATTTTCCATATTATAGTATGATAGATATTCATCCCCCGGGGGTCCCCGCCTGCCACCGAGCCCAACAAGGGAAAGTGCAACTGTCGGCGGGTCTCCAGCCGACGCACAATGGAGACTGCCCGAAAGATATACTCAAGGGGGTAAGCCCGACTGAACTGTTTGAGCCACCGCCTTCTATCACACTGTTGAATGCAGGGGAATACTGGTGTAAGGCACCTAATCAGCATCAGAGGCTCTAGCATGGTGCTCCGTATAACAACCCGCATGTCAACAGGGGGATAGAGCTCAACGTGACAAGAGCCGATTGACTAGGCCGGTACGACTAGCCTCCCGTTTAGGCAGAAGTCAAGGCCAAAGTGGAGTGTTTCAGCCACCAGGATCCTCTTCTCCCCCGACACGGGTCTCCAAGCACGGCAAACACTTGGGATCCAAAGGACCAAAAGCTCACGCGTATTTTTAAGGACCAATCCAACATGGTAGGACCTGGGTAAGCACAGCTCCTTAAAAACCGGACCAGTGAAAAAGACTGAACAACATATCTGCTGACATCAAGTCCTAATCCTGGACAAAGATGGCACCCCTCTGCTAGCCCACTCAGTCAGGGACTGAGGAGACTACCCACCCACGCCACGTGGAGGCCGGTGCCCAGTGGGCCGCAACAAGCTTGAACTTGTCCGCCGATCCGGAGAAGAGGATAGGGATAGATGAGACATCATCACGAACACAGAGTCCAAACTGCGCCATTTCCCTGCGCTGTGAACGCTCCTTTGAACTCATCCATTCCTGTGTATGCAAGACAGGGGTGTACAGTCTCAGATGCGAGGTCCCTCCCCGTCTAGTCGGCCATTTCACTGACTCCATCCATACCGCAGAGGCGGTTGTCAGTGCTGGTGGAGTGCTCTCTATGGCTCCATCCTTGAAGTTGGTACCCCGAAGGATAATCCCTTGGCCTGATCTTCCTCCAATCCTCCTTTTGTCTGCCAAACGGGGGTGTATTGTAACAGCGTCTGCCCTCGGCAGAAACCGCCCGTCTATCGGCCAAGTACTGACTAACCTCATACCATCCGAAGGCGGTGTCAGAAATCGATGCTGGTCACTGTCCGCTGGTCTGGCGAAGAGGAAAGGGAAGATACATCACCACAAGTATGGTGTCCTACACGCGCCGAATCCGAGCGCTGTGATATCCTTCAATCGCCTTTCATCCTTCCATATTTACGACGGAGGCTACCAGAACCTCGGAAGCGAGGCCCGTCCCCATCTTGTCGGCCATTGCACTGACTCCATCCAAACCGCGGAAGCGGTGGTCAGTGCCGGTGGAGGGCTCTCTATGGCTCCACTCTCGAAAAAGGAACCCCGAAGGTTATCCCTTAATCAATATGGCCTGTCTTGTCGGCGACTTAACCAGATTCCCCTCTGATCGTTGTCTCAAAGTTGCGACCCTCTTCCTTCTTCCTATTATACCGGCGCTGACTCGTCCAATGGCCGTAGGGTCCAACGGGCTCAGGGGGTGGTTCCCCGCGACTACTGCCTGAGTTCTCTTTTATTCCTTTTTGCTTGCCAGGAGGGCATGAAGAGACCCAATCCATGCGGCGAACTGAGCTCACAACGCCTGTTTGCCACTAGGTGGCGGACCGGGGACAGGCGGAATCCTAGAGCAAGTAGCTCTGAGCTCAACGGTGCTATGCGAGAAGGCGAATCTCGTCCACTGCCTGTCTTTATTAGTCTCCAACGCCCGCTGGGGAACGTGGCAGCTCAATAATTAGCACCAGAGGGGACCAGCAGTCCCCTCTTTGCGCTGACAAGCACAAGATATCCGAAGTTTCAGTTTTCTGCTTCATCTCTATGGCTGCGGTCGATATCAGCTGATGTAATGGTCTCTCTCTGCGTTAGCAGGCCCACAGCTGCTACCAAGGTCCTCTTTCCAGGCCATGCAACAAATGCAAGGTCGACTGGAGGGACAGCCCGAGCAGTGAAGGCAGACATTGTGTACATCATAAGACCATAGGGGAAGGCCACAATCGGTGCCGGTCCTCATCTGAGCACTGTAACAGAAGGCCATACGAGCGCTCGAAGCTTCCTCGGAGGGTCCGAATTCCCAGTCAGCCTTGTACATACAAGCAAGGGCCAAAGATGCGACCCGGTAAAAAACATAACGCCCGCTGAGGCTATAGTAACCGAGGCTTTACCTTGTCATGTCCTAAGTGCGTAATCCCCAAGACCCAACACCAAAATCCTTGCACCAAAAATTTCCTTTCTCTTTTTTTTTTTTCTTTTTCCACAGTAAGTCCTCGTGAGCAGAGTTCACAAACTACCGTCAGAGCACAAGTGAACATGACCGGTCTGACTCAGCTAAGCGAAGATACTGGCGAGTAAGGGTGAGTGAGCCATCAGATACGATAGTACGGGAGGCCACTCAGGAGTACCCTGGTAATGGCACACCAGTGATTGCCTCCCTTAGAGGGCATCACAGTAAGTTTTTGGGGCTAAAATTGACATGCTAAGCGAAGCTTCCATTTAGTAATGTCATCGGTAATGATTTTGAGAAAATAAATCAAGCGCTAAAAATAATTGACTGTGGATGAATGAATACATGTACAAGATCGGCAGAATACTTACTTACTTACTTACGCCTGTCACCCCTATCCGGGTATAGGCCGTCGACGAGAGACCTCCAGCAACTCCTGTCCTGTGCTTCTCCTTCGATTCTACTCCAGGTGGTTCCCAGTCTCTTGATGTCTGCTTGGAGGTCTCGACGCCAGGAGTTTCTCGGCCTAACTCTTTTCCTCTTTCCCTGTGGGTTCCATGACAATGCCTGCCTAGTGATACTGGAAGCTGGCTTTCTCAGACTGTGACCGATCCATCCCCATCTTCTTCGCCCAATTTCATTCTCTGCTGTTATCTGCTCTGTTCTCTCCCAGAGTCTGACGTTGCTGATCTTCTCTGGCCAGTGGATTTTCAAAATTCTTCTAAGGCAACTGTTCATGAAGGTCTGTACTCTGTTGACTGTGGTTTTTGTCAATCTCCAAGTCTCTGCTCCATATAAGAGAACTGCTTTTACATTGGAGTTGAAAATCCGGACTTTGGTGTGTTGTGACAGCTCTCTGGAGCTTCACACTTTTTTCAACTGGAGAAAGGCTGCTCTGGCTTTACCGATTCGTGCTCTGACATCTGCATCAGTGCCGCCTTTTTTGTCTATGATGCTCCCGAGATAGGTGAAGGACTCCACCTCCTCCAACGGGGTGCCAGCAAGCAAGACTGGTTCTTCCCTGGTTGCGTTCAGCCTCATTGTCTTTGTTTTCTGTTTGTGAATGGTGAGGCCCACTTGGGACGAGATGTCAGCAAGTCTCGTGGTCTTGTCCTGCATTTGTTGATGAGTGTGGGACAGTAATGCCAATCGGCAGAATATAGAAACACTATCAGTTGAGATGGCAGTTCCCCATCGCGCTCCCTCCTCACTACCGCCACACATCACATGGTCAGTCTTTGTCTTTGGTTGAATAAAAAATGGGAAAGGAAGAATCTCATCTAGATTTGGGAAAGGAAGAATCTCATCTCATCATGCTTGCCACCGACCGATCATTTTCAGAAACTGGGCTCTATGTAAAAAAACGTGCAGCCCTCCCGTCCCTCCTCTCTCCCTCACCCACCACTCTAGCCCCCTCCCTCTTGCTAGGCAGTGTGTGTACGAAACCTGTGGCAGACGTGTGTTTGTCAAGGTTCTCCGTCACTTGTGTACCGACACACGTGAGCGCGTGTGCTGAGCACTAGTGCTTGAAAACAATGGATAGCCTCAGCCATTGGCGATGCTGATCAGACGGAGGTGTGAAAGTGAACACTAATGCGGTCATTCAGGCGTATTGGCTACTGCGTAACATAGTTCACGAGTACTTCTGTAAACAAAGCTTCCCCGTGCGGTGTTACACAGAGTACGGCATCATCTCTGTCTTTGGGATGATTGTTTGTGTTAAACAGGTGAAAATACTATAAAATGTGCTGTTGGGGAAACAAAATCATCTTTGTGTTAAACAGGAATTTTGTGTTAAGCATTTCATATTATTGTTAACCATGACATTTTAATAGAGAACAAGAGGGCTCTCAGACGGAAATTTAAAAAACGTTTCATGTTAACCAGAAATTCATGTAAAGCGTGTTCGTGGTAACTGGACTACACTGTATTTTTTCACCTATTTCCTGATCTCTGGTGACCCTTGACCTTTCTGAGGGGTCAACCAACTTACAGTAAAACCTGCTATGAGTGGTCACCCCTGATGCAAAGCACAAGTGGCCGTAAACAGCAGGTGACTACTCACAGCAGGTACGATAGAAATGGACCCAGAAGCGCCCAGAAATGTAAATCTGTACTAACCTAGCCACTACTAGAGTTAGTGTATGCCAGTGTATATCCCCTACAGTGCAAGTTCATGGCCTTAGTGTGTGTGTAAAATTGTCACAGTTAAGACAAAAGTTGTGGAGAGAATACATGTAATGCACACGTACATTGTCCTTGTAAAATGATGAACATGTAAACATTTGCATTTCAAAGTCGATGTGGCTATACTTTGCCGCCACATTACACCCGATGAAAACGGAAAAACACAACCAACTGGTAACTGCACATGTAAGTTTCAAGCTTAACAATCAGTCTCCGTGGTGCATACCAACAGAAAGAAATGGGGAAATATGTTTACGATATTTGCAACTGTCACATACCAGTGTATCTTTTAGGGACACAAATCTTCATCAGTCTTTCGTAGTTTCCAAAACTGTGTTTTCTGCGCATGTGTAATGATGGCTAAAGCTGTTGTGTCAGTCATTTGTGCACCTACGGGCCCAAGTTTGATACACACACTCACAGGAGACATCGATTCTGCTGAGCCCCCGGGCACGTGAAAGTATATGCCTCTTACAGATGCATGTTTTGCGACGTGGCTGTTCTATTCCCCCAGTTAATTGTCAATCCCTCTGATATATGCCGCCCCTTTCATGAGGTGTCTCAACCCAGCGTGAAGCAGATGACAAGTGCCCGTCATTGCATAATGACACAGCGCTCGGCTTTATCAAGGTGTGTAGCGGCTGGCTGTGACGTGTTGAGTGAGCAGTCGCTGACCCGTTGCGCGTGACGGCTTTACCGAGCCAGTCTGGCCGTGGCCATAAATTCGAGATATTTTTTGCATTTTTGGCTCCGATACCCTGACCGTTGGCCGCGTTCAGCAGGTGACCATATAATCCAGGTACTTTATATAGTAAATATCATCTGTACATTGCGAAAGTGACCATAAACAGCAGGTGACTAAAATTCAGTGACTGTTCAAAACAGGTTTTATTGTAGTATGTATAGAAAGGTCCTACCACCAGGCATCTTTGTACCAAGTTTGGATCTTAATTTGTGAATAGGTAGTATTTGAGAAAACATAAATTTTGCCAAAATATGGCTAATTTTGACCTATTTCCTGATCCCTGTGACCTTGACCTTTGAGAGAGGTCACTCAAATTGGTATGTTTAGAAAGTATCCTTGGGCCAAGTGTGAAGATTGTAGCTTGAAAAGTCTCCGAGAAAATACCAACATTAAAGTCTACCACGGACGACAGCTGATGGACGATGGCGGACATATGACCACTGGCCCAGAACATAGACTCATTTTTGTTTTGCACGTGAGCCAAAAAGTGCTAAAGACAGCCAAAGGGTTAAACTATTACTCACGTCAAATTGTACATCTCCTCCTTGTATCTGGACACGGCCGACTGAAATTGCTCACGCTCATGCTCAGTTGTGCGCTGTCGTGACACAGCGGCCCGCAAATTCTCTTCCACAGCTTCCATTCTTTGCTGCCGTGCTCTGCGCTCTGCCTCATAATCATGCTGGGCCCTGAAAAAAGATTGAGACATGTTACATTCTTTGCTCCTGTTTGTTACCCCAAAAGTGGTGAAAGTCTTAAAATTAATAAAAACAAATTAAAATGTGCAGACATCAATCTAACATTAACTAAAGGACATCTAATAAGGAATTTCACAAGGGGCCCTAATGCTTATTTGTGGAAGTTGTGTTTGCCAGCGCAAATGATCTGAAGCTGATGAACACTTTTGGCCCACACAAAGCATCCAGAAGGTGGACATGGCACAGCCCGAATGGAGAGCACCATAAAGAGACGCTTCCAAACAAGTGTGAACATTGCCAAGACAAGAAGTTTCCAGGAGCAGACATTGGAAGCGACCATGACTTAGTAATGATGACCTTCTGACTCCGCCTGAAGAAAGACAACAAGCAGGGTCCCACCAGAATCAAGTTTGACCACGAGAAGCTAAAAAGTAAAAGACCCAGAGGTAGCGGAAGCCTTCCAGGCAAAGAAAGGAGGAAAATTCGCACCACTGTTACTTCTAGGTGCAGAAGACACGGATGTGGATGCACTGATCAACACATTTAACACTGCTGTAACACAAACAGCTAGTGAGATCCTTGGCAAACACCGACAAGCAAAGAAACCTTGGGTTACAGCTGACATCCTTGATCTGTGTGACAAGCGTTGAGAATTAAAGAAAAATAAGTCAGAGGTAGAAGGAGCTAAACAATACAGGGAAATTAACCAGGCTATTATAGTATTAAGAAACACATGAAAAAGGCAAAGAAGAGGTGAATTGAAGACCAGTGTAAACACGTAGAGGAAAATCTCAACAAAAATAATAGCAAAAAAGCATACCAGCTGGTGAAAGACCTGACCAGTGCAAAACAAGGACGCTCCTCTATCATTCAAGATAGCAAAGGGAACTTACGGAAGACCAAGACATTCTGAAGAGGGAGGTGAACAGAGGCCAGTTAGCTTTCTTGAGATTCCAGCGCCCCACCTGTGGATCCTCCCCACAGCTGACCGATGACAGGACTACTGGGAAGTGGTCACTACCACACAGGTCATCGTGAGCCTTCCAGTCAAAGTCCAGCATGAGAGAAGGATCACACACAGTGAGGTCTAGAACAGAACTAGACCCTGAACCTGGGATAGAGTAGGTAGGTGGGCCATCATTAAAAACACATAGGTTAAATTGAGAAAAAACATCTTCTAACATCTGACCTCTGCCATCATAGTGGTCACTACCCCACAGATGAGCGTGACCGTTAAAATCTCCCATGAAAATAAAGAGAGGGGGCAGCTGATCTACCAAGTTAAAAATATCATTACTACAGACCCGCAGGGATGGTGGCAGGTAAATACTGCAAATGGTTATGGTCTTCTTTAAGGTAACCCGAGCTGCGACAGCCTGAAGACAGGTGTCAACACTAACGGGGCTACATATAAACTGATTGCTAATGAGAAGAGCCACTCCACCCGAGCGTCTCTCCGAATCAGAGCCTTTATGGATAGCATTAAAACCATTAAAGGAGACAGGGTCAGAAGCTTTCAGGTAAGTCTCCTGAAGAGATATTGCTGAGGGGTTATAGTACTTGACTAGAAGGCGTAATTCTTCAAAGTTGGTGTGAAAACCACGACAATTCCACTGAAGCAGAGAGTACATGATTAGGTTTTATGTGAAGGAGAAGAGTTCTTTCCTCTCTTTTCCTGTGCTTTGGAAGGAGTCGAAGAAACAGGGGGGAGGGGGGGGGGGGTCCACTCCCGGGCCTCCTCTATTTCCTAGGAGATGAGGGGGGAGGAGCTGCCGCAGCACCAGCTATGACAACTTCCACTCCCTCCATCTGCTCCTCCAATGCAGCATATTTATTTTGAAGGGGGACATCAGTGTCCCCCTTCTGGGCCCGAACGCACAGCGGTCCCATAACTTTCTTAGACTTCGGGGCCAGGGCAGCGTTCCTGCCGCCAGAGTTGGAAATCTTAGAAGGCTGACCAGAGCCAGAAGCCTTTGTATTAAGATTGACAGGCTTGGGTGGGGGCTGAGGCTTAGGGGCAGCAGAAGGCAGTGCCACCGGCCCGGTATCGTCCGCCTTATGCGTTCCCTGGCTCCTCGTCACCACCGAAGGAGGGTTACTCTCCAGGGGCGAGAGGAGCCAAGGCTCCGCCCCCAACCAAGAAGTTGGGGTTTGACAAGAGAAGTCTTTGGTGGGGCGCTTTCCTGCCACCGCAGCACTGAAAGTATTAGTCTAGCAGCTGCCCTTCATAGACAATCAGCCATTTACGAGATAGTGATTTTTCTAGAGAGTAACAAAGGATTGGGTATATCAAAATGAAGTCTAGTTTGAATAAAAGCAGTGCGCAATCGTTTTAAACCGTCGGAGGATAGAGACATTTTTCTGTAGCACATTTTGTTTCTAGTTCACCTGCAGACGAAACCAGGACATTCGCAGCCATGTTCACAGGGGATCAGTAGTTTACGTGGATCTCATTGTTCCTGTATTCAGTGATAGTAGGCACTATATGTCACTTAAAAGGATTTCATTAATTTTCACACTTAGGTATATTAAGAGAAGAAGCAATTACGAAAAGGCTTGCCTTGAACTCAAATATCGTTACTCAACAATAAGGTATCCCAAACTGATCACGTGATCAAAACATCGGCTACACGCGATTTCCCTGCGGTGAATTTCTGTGTGCCGGCGAGTTCTTTTTGATTTGTTCTACAGAAGCGTGTTTGTTTCCCAAAAAAGCGAACATGCAACGTTGCTTTGTGCATTTTTACATCTTGATAAAGGTTTGTCACGTTTATTTTCATTCACTTTACCATCGCTTTGCCCGTTTCATTTCGACACCACAGCACCAAAAGAAAAAAACCCGCTATCTTCGAAACCTATGTACGAAGTGCAACATGCTGCATGCTGTAAAAGAGTGCCACACCACTTGGTTGTAACTGTCATGGCTGAACAAAGTTTCGGAACTTGATTAATTATTATTATACTGTAACACTTAATTCAATCAGTTGTACTGGCAAGCTATGTTGTGATGTGCGATCAGTGCCATGCAGTCTCGATCAGTGATCACTGATGGTACAGTACACTTCACACATAAAAAATACACAGCACAATGTGAACACGCTTGGAAGTTCATGCAATGCTTTGTTTAAAATTAAACCCTATCTTGCTAGCAGTAGCCTATTGCACAAAAGAGGAACTATTTTGCTGCTGCATAGTTTTCAGTTTGTCTGCATTATTGCAGTTTGCTGCAAGATTCTTAGCAGCTGGCATTAGCACTGACACTCATATATTTGGGGATTAAAACGAGAAAGAAAACGGAGACAGGTAACACAGAGTGATGAAATGAATGAGATATGCTTTGTGATGATCAGCTATTTAAAGGGAGGGGGGAAGGGGTGGGAGGCACATACTTTATATTGTGCACATACTATTTCTTTCAGCGTTTCCATCACCCATCATAACACCATTGGCCTCGATGAGTTCTCATGTTTTATTTGAGTGATTTACAAAATACATGTACTTGCTGCTGTTATATTATTTTCTTACTGGCTTTGACATTTCGCTGTAAGATTTACAGTCCCATACTTTAAGCCTGACCCGACTAACGCACATGGAGGTTGACTGTATCATTGATATGTGTATGTAGGTATCGTTTTGTTTGAGGTGGCAGTTTTGGCCTCACCTTTAAGTTTGGTGCCCCTGTGCATGTGGCCACCAGTGCTATTTACAGAACTGATGGCTGCATGTGCAGTGTGAGTAACTGTACACATGAGATTTTTAAGTGGGCAGCTAAAATACAGGCAGTCAATACAAGCCACTTTCTTAACCTCAAATCTCTATATATAGCTTTTACAGCCCACTAATGCCCATCAGTATACAATTGTGCATGTCTTATGTGGGTGTTCTGCGGTTTTCCTTATCAATGTGAACTGGGCAGCCTATTGTTTGAAGTGATCAGTGGTGGCATCATCCATAATGTATGTGTGCATTTGGCCACTGGTATTGTTTACAAAGGTGCTGTTTACAGAACTAGTGGCTGAGTATGCATATTAGTTCTGTTATTGTTATCAGGTGTGGCCTTATCTGTAAGTTTTGGTGCCCCTGTGCATCACTGCATGAGGCCAACATTACTTTTCACAGAACTGATGGCTGCATGTGCAGTGTGATTAACTGTACACATGAGATTTTTAGGTTAGACTAAAATACAGGCAGTCAATACAAGCCACTTTCTTAATCTCAAATCTCTATATACACATGTATATAGGTTTACAGTCCACTAATGCCCATAAGTATACAATTGTGCATGTCTTTTGTGGGTGTTCTGCGGTTTTGTATGTGGGGTGGGGTTGAAAGCGGGGCAGTATGGCACCTATTACTGTGTATGTGTATGTACAAAACCTACATTACCCAAAAACATGCATAAATAATTTAAATAAATAGTTATTTGGGTTTAACGCCACGCAGGCGACTACGGCCACCCTCACGATGGTTAAATGAATAAGATAAAGTAAGTCAAAGATACCTGGGACATATGAATGCTAAGTAAAGGATAGATTATGAACATGCACAGATATACATTCTTTTGGTGGGTGTTCTGCGGTTTTGTGTGTGTAACTGGAGTGGGGTTGGGAGCGAGCGGTATGGCACCTATGACCATGTATGTGTATAAGACATAAGACATTTATTCACCAAGTAAAACGTTATAAGGATTTTTGTGTGGCATGGCGACAGTAAAATACATCCTCACTTGTAGGGCATTCATCATGTCATACACTCAGTTGGTGATCATCCTGTACAGAGCACTAAACGATAGATCATAATAATAATAATAATAATAATAATGTACATTTATATGGCGCTTAACTTCCATATGAATGGTGCTCACAATATTAAACACAAATCAGTCATATGTCACAAATCATGGAATCACGTTGTTCCATGGATGGTGCTGTACTGAGGACAGCTTCTGGAAAGAAACTGCACCTGAATCGAGAGGCTCTGGCTTTCAAAGCACGGAACCACTGGCCAGAGGGCAAAAGCTCGAAGAGATCATTGGCTGGGTGCGACAGATCTGACAGAATAGTACTGGTGGCCACATTCACAAAGGCATCATGGTGTATGTTCTTAGCCTGTATGCTGATGTGTATGTACAAATCCTACATTACAAACAAAATAAATAAATAATTTAAATAAATAAGATAAAGTAAGTCTAAGGTACCTGGGACATATGCATGCTAGGTAAAGGACAGATTATGAACATACACAGATGTGCATGTCTTTTGTTAGGTGCTCTGCGGTTTTGTGTTTGTATTTGGGTAAGGGTTGGGAGCGGGCGGTATGCCACCTATTACTATCTAAAATTCTATATATATGTGTATATTTTCTTCTTGTATGCTGATGTGTATGTACAAAACCTGCATTACAAACAAACAAAAGTAAATAAATAAATAATTTAAATAAATAGTTATTTGGGTTTAATGCCGAGCAGGCAACTAATATCATCTCGTGGCTTTTACATAAATAAGATAAAGTAAGTCAAGATACCTGGGTCATATGAATGCTGAGTAAAGGATAGATTATGAACATGCACAGATGTACTGTCTTTTAGTGGGTGTTCTGTGGTTGTGGAGTGGGGTTGGGAGTTGGCAGTATTACCATGTATGTGTATGAGAACATCAGCATAATTATGTATAAAACCTACTTTACAAACAAATAAAAATAAATAATAAATTTTAATAAATAAAATAAGATAAATCAAAGATACCTGGGATATGAATACCAAGTAAAGGATATATTATGAACATGCACAGACCTGCATGTCTTTTAATGGGTGTTCTGTGGTTTTGTATGTGGGGTGGGGAGCAGGTGTTATGCACCTATTTGTACATGTATGTTCTCATCTTGTATGCTGATGTGTATGTGCAAACATACATCACAAACAAACAAATAAGTAAATAAATAAATAAATAAAATAAAATAATAAATAAAATAAGTCGGGGATACCTGGGACCTATGGATAGATTATGAACATGCACAGATGTATGCATATTGAAAAATAATTTCCTCTCCTTGGTGGCCACCACCATACCACCAGTGATCAGGTTCATCAAGGAATTCCTTCCATCCATAATTAAAAGGATAAATAATAAATAAATATGTAAGTGAATACATAAATGAATCAATAATAAATAAATAAATAAAACATATAATACAATGGAGACGGCTACTACCTGTATTGTGTCTCATGCAGTACCGATAAAGCTTGATCATAAGAGTTTTTGTGAGTACTTGAGTGTGGATTGGTTGAATGGGTTGCAAAAACTACAATTTTTATATTTAGGTGTTTAGCTGAACATGGTGATTTAGATGGAAACGGTTCGGAGATGGATTTCACTCTGCCTGGCTTGTGCTTAAGACCAGTCGAATAAGAGTTGCTTGACCAGTTACAAATCCCATCTCCACTAATAACAAAAGAGCAGACCTACACTGAGAGCGGTTAGGCTGGAAAACGGACGAACAACATGCATGTTGTATCCGAACATAAAGTCTGCAGAATGTTGAAGATGGTCGGCAGACACAATGCACAACATACACGACTAAGGTAGTTTACTTTCGATATGCTTTCCTCCCACAAATGAGACCGAGTTCTATGGGAAAGGCTGTTTTCAAGACCAGGCAAAATAACGTATTTGACGTTGATACGATGTACTTCAAAGTTCAAATCCAAAATAATCTCTGTTTCACTTCAGGAGCAAAATAAAGCTGATTAACCGTGCGCATCTGATTGACTTCTTTCGAAGGCATCTCGCTGACCGCCATTTTGAAACTAGCGACGCGAGTATGCTTACGGCATTAAAAATATTACTTTTTAAATTATTTTATCGTAAATATGCATGCATGTTTACTTGCTGATGATTTTAATTTACTCACTGGAATAAACGTGTAACTTGTATGCTCGAAATTTTCAATGTTATGCACAAAAAATGTCTTGCACCTTATCTGGGTCGTGTACGAGGACTGGTTCCCTCACATCGAAAAATAGCTTTCGAAAAACACTTATACAAAAATGTCTCCATCCTAAGGACAAATATTGTTGCTATCCATAAACCATATGGCATTAGTACTTTCGTTTCGTACCTGCAAACCATTGTTACTCTTTTGACGAACTACTCATGTCTGCAGAAATTGCATAAGTTGCTAGACTATATACACAGAGGTGTTATTTGAGTTTGGCGCAGCCTCAGCTGCACCAGGGCCGTCAACCAGTTTTTGGGCGTCCGCAAAGGACAGCCCCTTCTCAAAGCCATATGCGCCCCCTGGCAATTCACACACAGGGGGATGGCTGTGCAGGACTCAGCAGTGTCCAGTCTTAGTGCAGCGGGCGCATAGAGCCTCTGCCTGGCGGCATGTCTTCTGCCCATGGCCATACTTTTGGCACTTAAAGCACCGGAGGGGGAGAGGGACATACTTTTTCACTTTTAGGGAGTAGTAACCTCCCCAGATCAGAGATGAGAATCCTAAAATGACAAAAAGGAGGAAAAATTCCAAAGTCGACGGAAACGAAGTGAGAGCGAACGAAATGACAACAATCCGCATGGGAACAACGAGTGGGAATAAGCTGCGAGATCGAAAATCAACAACTCACCCTAGTCATATACACTAAAATTTTTTCACCGGATTTAAACCGATCTAAAAAATGACCCTGGGACCTTCCGAAAGAGCGGATTTCCGCTAAACGGCGGAAGATTCTCATCTCTGCCAGATGGTAGTAGGAGAGGTGGGGGTGCCAAACGTCAGGATGATGATAGGGAGACGGCCGACGCATAATGGAGACTGCTCGAAAGATATACTCAAGGGGGTTATGCCCGACTGAACCGTCTGAGCCACTGCCTTCTATCACACGGTTGAATGCAGGGAAATACTGGCGTAGCGCACCTAATCAGCCGCAGAGGCTATAGCATGGTGCCTATATCAGCCTGCATGTCAACAATGGGATAGGGCTCAATGTGACAAGAGCCGATTGACTAGGCCGGTACGACTAGCCTCCCGTTTAGGCAGAAGTCAAGGCCAAAGTGGAGTGTTTCAGCCACCAGGATCCTCTTCTCCCCGGACATGGGTCTCCAAGCACGGCAAACACTTGGGAACCAAAGGAGCAAAAGGACTCACGAGTATTTTTAAGGACCAATCCAACATGGTAGGACCTGGGTTAGCACAGCTCCTTAAAAACCGGACCAGTGAAAAAGATTGAACAACATATCTGCTGACATCAAGTCCTAATCCTGGACAAAGATGGCACCCTTCTGCTAGCGCACTCAGTCAGGGACTGAGGGGACTACCCACCCACGCTCATAGGTGATCATGAATATTTCTGTGATCTGATCCTGTGTTCCACATATGGAGGAGGTTTGTGGGTGTATAGAGCAGTATCACAATTTTCACAAGTCGCTGTGTTGTTCCTCAGACGGAGGAGTAATTGGTAGTGTAGTGTTGTTGCAAAACACAAGGTGATTGCTCATGCAGAAACTCCAGGTAGAGCATTCCTTTCAATAAGAAATTAACACCATATAAGAATCAGAAGTGCCCGATTAATCATGTTTTGTTAGAGAGGTAGGGTGGAGGCGGGTGGGAGGACAAGTGCATACGTAGATATGATCAGCCCTTCCTTTTATAAAGTGCCAAAAGCAGTGCTGTCCCGAGATAAAAGAAGAAAAGTTTTAAGAAATAAAAATTGTCACCTCTGAGAACTCTAGGTAGTCTGAGAAAACCCCAAGAAAAAATATAAGAAACATGCGTAGAGAGAATGGTTACAACACGATAATACAATTTTAAAGAAAATCACAAAAAGAAAAGCACCAAGAAATAATAATTTCAACACAACTTATTTGTAATTGTTTTTTTAAGCGTGTTTCTTTCTTTGTTATGATTTTATGCTCGACTGATAGTCACTGTTTTGGTCTGGATTTCTTTTGTATGACAGTGTGGAAAACAGGGGGAGAGGAGATGTGAGGGAAGAGGGGAGGGGGGTGAGGGCTGTTGACATCCCCCGTCGCCTGCAATGATGTAGTGTTTGTGCTAGGGTTATTGACAACAAGTATTTTCTTTCAGTGGCACCTGGCCAAAATAGCACCTGCCGTGAAAACCAGTATACTCAAATCAGTTAATTGGAAATTTTTGTATTCAACAATTTTCAGTATCTCTACCTCCACAATTAGTATTTTTCTTTCTAATTGGTATCATCTATATGTTGCTGTTTTCCTTTCTGGTATTTGCCTTCAAAATACTGAGAATTGCCAGTTGACACGAACACTGAATAATGTGTTCAGGATGACAGTATTGCAAGCATCATTAACAACAAGAAAGGCAATGCCCTTATGGCCCCACACACATGACCGATTCACACGTCTGACTGACAATAAGTAAAGGGTCTGCACTAACAAAATCCACATTTTCCAAACATTTAATCAGTTTTCACACATCTGTGAAACCCCTGTGACCCTTGATCTTTGCGATGAGTCGACTAAATTAGGATACATAGAAAGATCTTATCATCAGCTACCTTTGTGCCAAATTTGATTTTAAAGTTTGCAAAAATGTTGATAGCAACTACAATTATTAACATTTTATATGCATTTGTCAACCTCTTGTGACCCTTAACCTTTCCGAGGGGTCATCCAAATTAGTATGCATAGATAGGTCTTAACATCAGGTATCTCTGTAGCAAATTTGGGCTAGTAATTGAGAAAAAACATTTCTTGTCAAAATACGGCTATTTTTTACCTTTTTTCTTGAGCTCTTGTGACCCTTGACCTTTCGGAGGGGTCATCCAAAGTAGTATGCATAGATAGGTCTTAGCATCAGGGGTGCAATGTATAGAAGGTGCCCAGTAGTGAAGGTACTACCTACGGGCGTAAGTAGTGCCTACAGCAGGTAGGCAGCAATGCATGGAACAAAGCGCCCTGCGAAGGCACTGCCTACGCCGCTGCCTACGGTAGGGCTGCTATTCCGAGGCCTACAGCCACTAGGAAGTACTTACCGCATGTAAAGAAAGATGGCCGCGCCCGTGCTGTATGTAATGCATAACCGGCGGAGAGCCATACGAAGAGAGCAAATATTCCGCGATCGAACCCATCCATAGGAGGTATATGACGACGAAAAAGTCTACAAGAGATTTAGATTCCCGAGAATTCATTTTTCAACTTGCTGCTGAAATCGAAGACCAAATCAAGCATGAAGTGCCGAGAAAAGGGTGCCTCTCCCCAGTGTTGCAAGTTTGTCTTGCACTGCGTTTTTACGCCTCGGGAACCAACCAGACGGTGAATGGTAATGAGAGACAGATTTCGAGAACACCACTTCAGCATCGGGGGGAAAAAAGAAGCTTACACCAAAGTAACCTTCATATTACTTTATTGCTTAAACATTGATTGTATTACTTAAGCATACACTATGACTATGAGAGTTAAGTACCATGCCAGACAGAGATATATGTGACCCATCATGACAAAGTGAGTCTTAACTCGCAAACATTACTTTAGCAGGAGAGGTATCTCTTGCTAAGGAAAACTAGGATAATGACATGACTATCTTTAAACTGACTTTTCTCAAAATGGCTGCCAACCATTTGACCCATTTTAAACCTGTATAACTTCCTCAATTGGCGTACTAGGCTTATGCATAATATATTAAATAAAAGGTCAGAAATTGTAGATTTTGAAAATAATAATAAGTAAAACAAATCCAAATTACCAGTTAAGACTCATTTTGTCGTGATGTGTCACATGTAGCCAATTTTATTCCCAGACACAGATAAGTAAGTTTACAACTAATAATGTAAATGCTTATTTATTCTGTTATGAGAACTTGTAAAATAAAAATTATTGCCACTAACATAAATTCCAATAATTTTGGAAAACATATTAATGGCCAAGTCTGTGTTGAACCTGTAACCAACTGCAGGATATAGATTCAAAACAGTTGAGCATGAAGTGTACTGTGTTATAAACTAATTGATATACCGTCTTCTTAACTGAAAGAATTATTGTGAGATTTTACATTCATTAACTCTGGTAAGTTACATGTTGACACGCTGCACACACACACACACACAGTAAAACAAAATTATTCATTGAACAATAATAGTTAAATGATGACGGAAAAAATTATACAACAAAAATACTGTTTTTGTTTTCAGTCAATAAAATGTTAAATGATGACGAAATAAAAATATACAACAAACATACTATACTAATACTGTTATTTTTTCAGTCTATATTATTTCAACATAACCCAACAAATAAACATCAATCTCTTGTACATAAAAATTATAATGGTAGTTTTACATCTGTTGCATAACTTTATTAACAACATTTAATTACAAAACATAACACATCACAGGCCGAGTGGTCAGTGTATGTTTAACAAGCATCTTTCCTGTATAGGCGTCCGCCATACGCCTACTTCCGCGCCTGTGCATTGCAGGGGTTTCCCCTGCGATAAAATTAACTTGTGGGACAAGGTTGAACCTTCGTAGTCACAAGCTAGTGACTAGCAGGTTGGTTCCATGCATTGCTGCCTACAGTAGGTGCTTCCTACTCGGTGGTTACTACTTACGAAGGTAATGCTTAGCGTGTGCAGTAAGTTCCTTCTATACATTGCACCCCTGGTATCTCTGTAGCATGTTTGGGTTTGGAGTTGTGAATAGTAATTAAGAAAAAACATTTCTTGTCAAAATATGGCTATTTTTTTTTACCTATTTGCTGAGGCAGAGCTCTTGTGACCCTTCACCTTTCCGAGAGGTCATCTAAATTAGCATGCATAGATAGGTCTTACCATCTGGGGTGCAATGTATAGAAGGTGCCCAGTAGTGAAGGTACTACCTACGGGCGTAAGTAGTGCCTACAGCAGGTAGGCAGCAATGCATGGAACAAAGCGCCCTGCGAAGGCACTGCCTACGCTGCTGCCTACGGTAGGGCTGCTATTCCGAGGCCTACAGCCACTAGGAAGTACTTACCGCATGTAAAGAAAGATGGCCGCGCCCGTGCTGTATGTAATGCACAACCGGCGGAGAGCCATACGAGGAGAGCCATACGAAGAGAGCGAATATTCCGCGATCGAACCCATCCATTGGAGGTATATGACGACGAAAAAGTCTACAAGAGATTTAGATTCCCGAGAAACTTCATTTTTCAACTTGCTGCTGAAATCGAAGACCAAATCAAGCATGTCTGAAGTGCCGAGAAAAGGGTGCCTCTCCCCAGTGTTGCAAGTTTGTCTTGCACTGCGTTTTTACGCCTCGGGAACCAACCAGACGGTGAATGGTAATGAGAGACAGATTTCGAGAACACCACTTCAGCATCGGGGGGAAAAAAGAAGCTTACACCAAAGTAACCTTCATATTACTTTATTGCTTAAACATTGATTGTATTACTTAAGCATACACTATGACTATGAGAGTACCATGCCAGACAGAGATATATGTGACCCATCATGACAAAGTGAGTCTTAACTCGCAAACATTACTTTAGCAGGAGAGGTATCTCTTGCTAAGGAAAACTAGGATAATGACATGACTATCTTTAAACTGACTTTTCTCAAAATGGCTGCCAACCATTTGACCCATTTTAAACCTGTATAACTTCCTCAATTGGCGTACTAGGCTTATGCATAATATATTAAATAAAAGGTCAGAAATTGTAGATTTTGAAAATAATAATAAGTAAAACAAATCCAAATTACCAGTTAAGACTCATTTTGTCGTGATGGGTCACATGTAGCCAATTTTATTCCCAGACACAGATAAGTAAGTTTACAACTAATAATGTAAAGGCTTATTTATTCTGTTATGAGAACTTGTAAAATAAAATTATTGCCACTAACATAAATTCCAATAATTTTGGAAAACATTAATGGCCAAGTCTGTGTTGAACCTGTAACCAACTGCAGGATATAGATTCAAAACAGCTAGCATGAAGTGTACTGTGTTATAAACTAATTGATATACCGTCTTCTTAACTGAAAGAATTATTGTGAGATTTTACATTCATTAACTCTGGTAAGTTACATGTTGACACGCTGCACACACACACACACACACACACACACACACACACACACACACACACACACACACACACACACACACACAGTAAAACAAAATTATTCATTGAACAATAATAGTTAAATGATGACGGAAAAAATTATACAACAAAAATACTGTTTTTGTTTTCAGTCAATAAAATGTTAAATGATGACGAAATAAAAATATACAACAAACATACTATACTAATACTGTTATTTTTTCAGTCTATATTATTTCAACATAACCCAAAAAATAAACATCAATCTCTTGTACATAAAAATTATAATGGTAGTTTTACATCTGTTGCATAACTTTATTAACAACATTTAATTACAAAACATAACACATCACAGGCCGAGTGGTCAGTGTATGTTTAACAAGCATCTTTCCTGTATAGGCGTCCGCCATACGCCTACTTCCGCGCCTGCGCATTGCAGGGGCTTCCCCTGCGATAAATTTAACTTGTGGGACAAGGTTGAACCTTCGTAGTCACAAGCTAGTGACTAGCAGGTTGGTTCCATGCATTGCTGCCTACAGTAGGTGCTTCCTACTCGGTGGTTACTACTTACGAAGGTAGTGCTTAGCGTGTGCAGTAAGTTCCTTCTATACATTGCACCCCAGGTATCTGTGTAGCATGTTTGGGTTTGAAGTTGTGACTAGTAATAGTATTTGAGGAAAAAACATCTTTTGTCAAAATATGGGGGATTTTGGACCTATTTCTTGAGCTCTTGTGACCCTTGAACTTTCCGAGGGATCAACCATTAATTAGTGTGCGTATAAAGGTCTTACCATCAGATATCTTTGTACCAAGTTTGGGTTTGAAGTTGTGAATAGTATTTGAAAAAAAAATATAATGTCCAAAAATAGCTATTTTTGATATATTTCCTAATCCCCTGTGACCTTGATCTTTGTGAGAGGTCACTGAAATTTGTATGTTTAGAAATGTCTTGCCACAAAATATCCTTGGGCCGAGTTTGAAGAGTGTAGCTTGAATAGTCTCCGAGAAAATGCCAATGTTAAAGTTTACCACGGACGACAGACAGACAACAACTGGCCCATAACATTGACTCACTTTTGCTTCACACGTGAGCCAACAACAGCTACCGACAGTCAAAGGGTTAGACAAGAAGCACAGGAATGTTAAGGAAGCATGTTGTTGGTGATGACACAGCAGCTCTGTCATACATAAAAATTAAAATCGATAGGAACTCAGAAATTTGTTTAACTCTTTCAAGACGTGCCGCATCCGGAGTCACAGCGTAAAGCCAGGAATCCAGATGCAGCACGTCTCGAAAGAGTTAAACCGTTCATGATCATTAACACTTTATCAAAACAGGTCAGACTCAGTATATCGCGTTATCTGGGAGCCACAAAATCAGACCTTGTTACTGGCAACCGAGTTAATTTGCTGCTGGACTTACTTGTGACAGGCTTGTGAAAAAAATGCACACAGTCAACAAAGTCCCCTGACCAAGTCCAGCTAAGGCTGGACTCCGCCAGAAGACTTTCTGCTCACTGGGTATCTACTTGGAAGCGACAGGTCTGACCGCACTGTATGTGATTTCACGATATTGTGCTGAATATTACATGTATACTGCAAACTGAGGCTGATATGTATATATATTCATTCCTTCAGCAAATCATCAGATCCCTGTGAGACTGTCCTCATTACCTACTGAATCCAATAACTACAAATGACCTGAGTCTGAAAAGAGCAACTTACGTCTGTTGAAGTTCACGGATGCGTGTCTGAATTTGATCACACTCTGATGTAATACTCCTCAGATCTCTATCGATATTCTTCGTCTCATTCTGAAAACATAAAGACAGCAATGTTGGCAATGTTTCACCTAATGTGTCATAAATGTCATGCCCCTTCTCCTGAAAAGACAACAAAGGGGCTTTTTTGTAGTCTAACACAATCATAATCAGCTAGCAGAATTTTTCTTTTGAATCGGAGCAGCAGTTCAGCCACAACAGAGTAATGAACAATGGGGGGGGGGGGGGGGGGGGGGGGAGACACAAGCAGGGCTTCCGTTTTAGTGCGTCTGTGCGTCTATGATGCATTAAAACTCAAAATCACGTTCTGAAAATGTAACTAAGGGGTAGTCAGACGCACTGAAATTCAGTGCATCTGCGTCCGAGACGCATTATCCTTGCGCCACCGTGCGTACCATAACAGAGGTCGGTGACAGTCGTTCTATTTTTAGTAACGAGTTGGTTCGTTTAACCGCTCGCTCAGTCGCAGCTGCGTTCAGAATCGACCCGACTCCGGGGTCCGTGCGAGTGTAACTGGGCGGGCAAACTGTTAGTTTATGTGTGGTGTCAGCATGTTATTACAAAGTGCGCGCTACATCAGTACATGTTGAACGCGTTACTCGCTGTGACGACACCATACATACTATTATGGGATACGGCATCGTGCGTTTCGCTTTCGATCTTGAACGAAGTTGTAAATGGCCAGAAAAAGCAAAGGAAGCTGGAATGCTTTGGATTCTTCAATCCAGCACCGTCTGATCTTGATAATCGCTAAGAAGAAAGTTGCACTTCGAGACCACCATCTCCATCGACAAGCGACAGTACCAGATATGGTACACCTGGGTCATGTGTGGCACCGCCGCTGCGACGCAGTTTTCAGAGTTCGTGGCTGCGCCGCGTGTATTTCCATGGCTAAAGCATGATGGCACACGAATGGCATGCGCAATGTGCACTGAGGCAAACTCAAAAAACAAGTCCAGAAATTTTAACAGAAATAAGTTTGTACGTTTGTTTTTTTTAAAATCGTGGTCGATCCATCTTCTGGTAGTACACAGTTATTAGGCAAAAATTAGAGAAACACGTCTTTCTGAGTGGTTAAATGGGTTGAAATAAACTTTTATGTACATCAGTTCACATACATACACACACACACACACACACACACACACAGTGACACAGAGAGAGAGAGAGAGAGAGAGGGAGAGAGAGAGAGAGTTTAGACAAGTCATACTTTGGTTGTCAATCTGCCGCGTTCAGCAGAAAACGCTATATTCTCCGTTACAATACATTATCAAACGATCATACAAATAAATAAATAGATATATGTTTTTCTGTCTGTGAGAGAGGGAGCGGACAGGATTTTGCGCCATACCTCACCAGTTAAAAAAATCGGTATCATGGAAAGGACACACACACTGTGACAGTGTCACAACACATTTAGAGGAGAGAGCAAAATGAGTTAATTGATTTTAAGGAACATTATTACAGATGATGCAGTTTTTCTTAAATAAATCTGCGGACCCTCTATAATGCTCAGATGGGGGTCTGTGTACCCTCTAAAATTTATACCTGGGGGTCTAGAGACCCTTTAAACTGTTGTGAAAACGGAAGCCCTGCACAAGCAAGGAACACACTCACGCAAGAACCATTTGCTGAAGACTCTGATTTGTTGTACACCTGGTCTTGTATTGCTCATAATGACCAGGGGCGATCGAGAGCGCTGACCCTACTTCTACAGAAAACACCTAGCCGGCCAGGGTAGGGGTGGCCTAAGGACCATCATCAATACCCTGGTGGCAGCTGAGCTGCCGACGTGAAAATTGGCTTTACCAGTGACTGAAGCACTTTGTGGATTTTAAGAAAGCATTTGACAGGGTGTGGCATGCAGCCCTTTGGTCCACCATGAAGCTATACAATATTAATGCCAACCTGATCAAAGTCATAGCAAACCTTTACAACAAGGCCACTAGCGCAGTCTGCTTCAACGGCAAAATAGGAAACTGGTTTAGGACTACAGTCGGAGTCAGACAAGGCTGCTTGCTCTCACCTACTCTTTTCAACATCTTCCTGGAAAGAATCATGACAGACGCTCTGAAAGATCATGAAGGAACTGTCAGTATTGGGGGCAGAACAATCACGAACTTGCGCTTTGCAGACGACATTGATGGCCTTGCAGGAACAGAGAAGGAGCTAGCTCAGCTGGTGGAAAAGCTGGACAGTACAGACATTGGTATAGGATGGAAATCAGTGCAGAGAAGACCAAACTGATGACAAATAACACCAGTGGCATTGGCACTTAAAGCACCAGAGGGGGAGAGGGACGTACTTCTTCACTTTCAAGGAGCAGTAACCTCCCCAGATGGTAGTAGGAGGGGTGGGGGTGCCAAACGTCAGGATGATGGTAGGGAGACGGATCTCCACACCACCTCGCTTGGAAGCGAAGCGCCTGACGTAAGTCACCCCCTGAGACTTAAGGTTCCGCACAAGTTCATCTTATCATGTACAGACCAGATCGCCACTCTCCGCATCATCGTGGAACAGTCTCTGGAGTGGAGCTCCCCGCTGTACGTCAACTTTGTGGATTATGAGAAAGCATTTGACAGCATGGACCGAGAGACTCTGTGGAAACTCCTACGACACTATGGTGTACCCACAAAGCTCGTCCGCCTGATCAAGAGCAGCTATGATGGCATGACATGTCGCGTGATCCACGAAGGGCAGTTCACCAGAGAGCTCCAGGTCAGAACTGGTGTCAGGCAGGGGTGTCTGCTGTCTCCGTTCCTCTTCCTACTGGCCATAGACTGGGTCATGAAGATGACCACAGAGCACAGACGAAGTGGAATACAGTGGACACTGTGGACACAGCTTGACGACCTCGATTTTGCAGACGACTTGGCATTACTGTCCCATACTCATCAACAAATGCAGGACAAGACCACGAGGCTTGCTGACATCTCGTCCCAAGTGGGCCTCACCATTCACAAACAGAAAACAAAGACAATGAGGCTGAACACAACCAGGGAAGAACCAATCTTGCTTGCTGGCACCCCATTGGAGGAGGTGGAGTCCTTCACCTATCTCGGGAGCATCATAGACAAAAAAGGCGGCACTGATGCAGATGTCAGAGCACGAATCGGTAAAGCCAGAGCAGCCTTTCTCCAGTTAAAAAAAGTGTGGAGTTCCAGAGAGCTGTCACAACACACCAAAGTCCGGATTTTCAACTCCAATGTAAAAGCAGTTCTCCTATATGGAGCAGAGACTTGGAGATTGACAAAAAACACAGTCAACTGAGTACAGACCTTCATGAACAGTTGCCTTAGAAGAATTTTGAAAATCCACTGGCCAGAGAAGATCAGCAATTTCAGACTCTGGGACAGAACAGAGCAGATAACAGCAGAGAATGAAATTGGGCGAAGAAGATGGGGATGGATCGGTCACAGTCTGAGAAAGCCAGCTTCCAGTATCACTAGGCAGGCATTGTCATGGAACCCCCAGGGAAAGAGGAAAAGAGGTAGGCCGAGAAAGTCCTGGCGTCGAGACCTCCAAGCTGACATCAAGAGACTGGGAACCACCTGGAGTAGAATCGAAGGAGAAGCACAGGACAGGAGTTGCTGGAGGTCTCTCGTCGACGGCCTATACCCGGGTAGGGGTGACAGGCGTAAGTAAGTAAGTAAGTAAGTATGGCGAATTCCTGTCAGTTTCACACTTAGCCAAAGAGGCAAGCGGGGCAGGAGGGAGGGCTGTCCAAGTAATGCCATCGGTAAGTATTTTTTTAAAAAATACATTTTAGAAAAATAATTCATTTGTTTTCTCAAAATACATTACCGATGGCATTACTACATGGAAGAATAGCGAAAAGGAGGAGGGTGCCGACCCTAAAGCCCAGAACTTAACCCCCCCCGCAGGCCCACAAGGAGCACTCCCGACGATTTCAGCTAAGATGTACCTAAGGCGCCTTTAGGAGCTCGGAGGGAGTGCTCGGCCGCGGAGATGTCGCCCACCCGGGCCAGGGAGTCACGCTGGCCGGATAGGTCTCGGAGGTAGAAGCGGGCGAAGGATTGATTGTACATTGCTTAACGTCCCAACAGCAACAAGGCTTTCTCAGGACGTGCCTGCACTGCTTGTGAAAAAAACCAAATAGAATATTGAATGTATGTCGCCAGCCGGTCCAATACGTTAAATAAACCTACGCCATGGGGCCTAAATAAAGCTAAGACCATTTAGCAACACACATCCAATATCAAGAGCTACAGGCAGTGCAGACAGTTGGGAGAGTTTTAAAAAGACAAATACAGGTGAATGGACCAACGGTAAACAGAAACACATGCCCCAGAATACAGAAGAAAACCCACCCTGTGGGGCTGACCAGGGTGACCCTGGGAACTAAAAAGTAGTTACCCCACCCAAGTCCCCCAGGGCAGACCCGGGTGGGGGTACGCGGGCGAAGGAGTCTGCACGCCAGCCTACTGCCGTTATAATGTCCTTAACCGAGCAGTTGCGGTCCAGGGTGACGCTGGTGGCTACTGCTCTCACTTCATGCGCCTGGATCTGCAAAAGTCTATCCCCGTCAGGGGAGAGGTCCTGGTAGGCCGACCTAATCACCCACCGAAGCCAGGACAAGACCGTCTGGGCCGAGATATCAGGCCTGCCTGGTAACAGAGGGAGGAAGAGGTGGGAGCGCCCCCGGTGGCGCAGCTTAGAGTGACGCAGGTAAATCCTCAGCGCCCGAACCGGGTCCTGTTCACGCGACTCACGGGAAAGGTCCGTATCTCTGAGCGGACGTACGGTCAGCATCTGGGGCAGGCGGTTCTTGGCCAGAAATGACGGGTTGGTGAGTAGCTGCGCAGATCCGTCAGAATCAAAACTGCAGACAGGCGGGACGTATCGAGCGCGCATGAGGCTCGCTCACGCGGGAAGCTGTGGCGAGAGCCAGAAGGAAACATGTTTTCTGGGTCAGGTCGCAGAACCATGCCAAAGGCAGGGGTTCAAAGCGGTCTGTATTCAGGCACGACAGTACCCAGGCAAGGTCCCACCGAGGTAAGAGGGTTAGTTAGTTAGTTATTTGGGTTTAACGCCGAGCAGGCAACTAAGGCCATCTTACGGCGGGAAGGTTAAAAATCTGGTCAGCCAGACTAAAAGAAAGGTCTTAAGACATGATGTAAATATACCTTAAAAATATATCAGGCTAAAATGTTGCACAGGTCTTTAAAGAAAACGTCGAAAGACTCTCAAAAAGGTCAAAATAATAGAAATATCATAGTCTATAAACGCTCAAATCTTATTAAAAATATGGCACTCTCTCAGAAAACTGAAGATCTTGTCCGGGAGCACATCCCGGAACAAAACCTTCAAGGAGTCTGCTGTAAAATGTTTATGCCTTGTGTCGATTAGATCAGAACAGGACAACAAAAAGTGTTGAACAGAGTACTGCTCGTCGCAGGCATAACACCATGGACGCTCCTCCTGTTTAAGTAAATAAGAGTGCGTAACATAGGTGTGCCCGATGTGGAGCCGAGCAAGGACAGTCTCCTCACGGCGGCTGCCATAGCGATAAGGTTGACCGTCGGACAACTTAGGAAGGGCTTCATGCAGCTTGTTATCTTCCTCTTTGTCCCACTCGGACTGCCACTCACGGGCTACATACGCACTAGTCACATGTCTAAAATCACTATAAACAGTCTGTGTGTCAAGGACAGGGTCATTGCATGCATCGTTGGCAGCAGAATCTGCGATCCTGTTGCCTTCGATGCCCACATGCCCTAAGACCCAAATAAAAATGATGTCATAATATTCCTTCATCAAGTCCGCGTGGAGCTCTCTGATCTGCACCAACAGTGGGTGGTCATTTCCCGTGCCCTGAAGGGCCTGCAGGGCAGAAAGAGAGTCAGACAGAATCAGGAAGTTCCTTTCTCTAGATCGATAAGCATGCCTGAGTGCCAGCAGAACCGCCTGCAGTTCTGCACTAAATACAGATGAGTGGTCTGGGAGGCGGTGCTTAAATGGGCGTCTAGGATGGTGAGAGGACACTGCGGCCGCAGCCACTCTCCCATCCTCAGACTTTGACCCATCTGTATAGATACGACAATAGCCAGGAAAAATTGAAAGCAGTTCATTGAGGCTCTGTTGGTATATGGCTGGTGGAGTAGAGTCTTTCTTGTGGGCAGTCAAGTCCAGCAAGATGTCTGGAACTGGTAAGAGCCAGGGTGGAGTGATGCGTTGCAGGGATTCTGAAACTCTGTCCAGGTCCAATCCGGCCGCCTGCAGATGAGGTCGGACATGGAAAAAAGTGGACGGACAGCTCCCGGATGGGTATCGTAAATCTCTGCAAACGATGGTTTAAAAACACAATCATAGGCAGGATTGTCTGGATGGGCCTTCAGTTTCAGAACGTAGCTGAGCATGAGGCGGATGCGGCGGAGTTTGAGAGAAGGCTCCCCTGCCTCGGCATACAGACTAGGAACTGGAGACGTTTTGAAGGCCCCAAGACATATCCGCAGACCCTGATGGTGAATTTTGTTCAGACGCTGTAGCACAGACTTGGAAGCTGAGCCATACACCACAGAGCCGTAATCCAGTTTGGACCGAACAAGGGCCCGGTACAGTCGAAGTAAGACAGTACGGTCCGCACCCCAGTCAGTACGACCGACGACACAAAGAACGTCGAGAGCCTTCTGACAAGAGGTTCTAAGGTAATTAATATGGTTGCGGAAGGTAAGTCTTTTGTCAAAGATGACCCCCAGAAACTTTGCCTCCTCGGCCACCTTAATCGGCACTCTAGCAATGCTCAGGCTAGGTTCTGGAAAAAATTTCGTCTGGTTAGTAAAATGCACAGTCCTGGAGGGCGAGAACTTGAATCCATTGAGAGACACCCACCGCTGGATGCGATCAACGCACAGCTGCAAGCGCCTCTCAAGGGACGCAAGTCATCGACCACGTGCGCACAAAGCAAAGTCATCAACAAACAAAGAGCATTCAGAATCATCCTTGACGGCCTTTACAATGTTATTAATTTTAATACTAAATAAAACAGGAGATAGAATGCTGCCCTGTGGGACACCCATCTCCTGTTCAAAGGAGTCAGAGAGGGTGGAGCCCACACGGTCATAGAACGACCGGTTAGTCAAAAAATTGTGAATAAAAACGGGCAAGTGCCCTTTAAAACCCATGTCCAACAAATCAGACATTATGCCATACTTCCAGGTAGTGTCATATGCCTTCTCAAGATCGAAGAAAATTGCATAGACATGCTGTTTGTTGACAAAAGCATCTTGAATAAATGATTCAAAGCGGACCAAATGGTCAGTTGTACTACGGAAGCGCCGGAAACCGCACTGGAGGTCTGTGAGGAGACCCTGTGACTCAAGATGCCACACCAGGCGGGCGTTGACCAGGCGCTCCATAGTTTTACATAAACATGATGTCAAAGCGATAGGCTGGTAGTTGCCCGGGTCGGAAGGATCCTTACCTGGTTTGGGGATCGGTACAACCACAGCCTGGTGCCAAGACGGCGGAAAATGACCAGTTCTCCAGATATGGTTAAAGGCTTTGAGAAGTACAAGGAGTGACCTCTCAGGCAGATGCATTAGGAATTGATAGTGGATGGTATCTAGGCCAGCAGCAGAGTCATTACATTTCTGCAAGGCTTGCTGCAATTCGGATAATGTAAAAGGGGCATTATAGTCTTCTGAGTTATCGGACTTAAAATCACAAATACGAGACTCTCGCTTCTCCTTCTCTCTCTGATTGATTGATTGATTGATTGTACATTGCTTAACGTCCCGACAGCAACAAGGCTTTCTCAGGACGTGCCAGCACTGCTTGTGAAAAACAGAATATTGAATGTATGTCGCCAGCCGGTCCATACGTTAAATAAACCTACAACATAAAGCTAAAACCATTTGGCAACACACATCCAATATCAAGAGCTACAGGCAGTGCAGACAGTAGGAAGAGTTTTAAAAAGGCAAATACAGATGACTGGACATCGGGTAGACAGAAACACATGCCCCCAGAATAGAAAGGAAAACCCACCCTGTGGGGCTGACCAGGGTGACCCTGGGAACTAAAAAGTACCTAACCCCACCTAAGTCCCCCAGGGCAGACCCGGGTGGGGTTCCTTCTCTCTCTGGAAGAAGGGTGAATAATGCTCTGTTGAAGAATTATGGGCAATGGTGGAGGCAAGCAAATTGGCCACAGCTTTTTTATCTGTGACCAAGCTGGCACCATCTCTAAGATGGCCGACAGAAGCCGAGCCACCCCTGCCCCTAATTCTTCGAACAGCCCTCCAGACTTTCTGGGACGGAGTCCGAGAAGTTAAAGATGAGAAGTACGGCGTTCACATTTAAAAATACGGGCTTTCGCCCTCTGTCTTTTAAAGGTTAAAATATTCACTTGCGACGGATTACGGAAAGCACGTCGCTGAGCAGATTTTTGCGCTTTTTGGGCCTTGCGGCACTCCTCATTGAACCATGGTACTCTCGGCTTTCGAGGGACTGATGCGGAAGTTTTAGGGATGGCTTCACCCGCTACGTCCAACAAAATAGTCGTAAAAGAAGAAACAGGTTCTTCAGCTGACATGACCACCTCCTCTGTAATACGAGACTGACAGAGGAAGGCAAACAGAGGCCAGTTAGCTTTCTTGAGATTCCAGCGCCCCACCTGTGGATCCTCCCCACAGCTGACCGATGACAGGACTACTGGGAAGTGGTCACTACCACACAGGTCGTCGTGAACCTTCCAGTCAAAATCCAGCATGAGAGAAGGATCACACACAGTGAGGTCTAGAACAGAACTAGATCCTGAACCTGGGTTAGAGTAGGTAGGTGCGCCATCATTAAAAACACATAGGTTAAATTGAGAAAAAACATCTTCTAACATCTGACCTCTGCCATCATAGTGGTCACTACCCCAAAGGTGAGCATGACCGTTAAAATCCCCCATGAGAATAAAGGGAGGGGGCAGTTGATCTACTAAATTAAAAAAATCATTACAACAGACCCGCAGGGATGGTGGCAGATAAATACTGCATAATATAGTTATAGTCTTCTTTAAGGTAACCCGAGCTGCGACAGCCTGAAGACAGGTGTCAACACTAACGGGGCTACATAAAAACTGGTTGCTAATGAGAAGAGCCACTCCACCCGAGCGTCTCTCCGAATCAGAACCTTTATGGATAGCATTAAAACCATTAAAGGAGACAGGGTCAGAAGTCTTCAGGTAAGTCTCCTGAAGAGATATTACCGAGGGGTTATAGGACTTGACTAGAAGGCGTAATTCTTCAAAGTTGGTGTGAAAACCACGACAATTCCACTGAAGCAGAGAGTACAGGGTTAGGTTTTATGTGTAGGAGAAGAGTTCCTTCCCCCTTTTTCTGTGCTTTGGAAGGAGTCGAAGAAACAGAGGGGGGTCGACTCCCGGGCCTCCTCTGGTTCCTCGGAGATGAGGGGGGAGAAGCTGCCGCAGCACCATCTACAACAACCTCCACCCCCTCCATCTGCTCCTCCAATGCAGCATATTTGTTTTGAAGGGGGACATCAGTGTCCCCCTTCTGGGCCCGTACGCACAGCGGTCCCGTAACTTTCTTAGACTTCTGGGCCGGAGCAGCGTTCCTGCCGCCAGAGTTGGCGACCTTAGAAGGCTGACCAGAGCCAGAAGCCTTTGTAGTAAGATTGACAGGTTTGGGTGGGGGCTGAGGCTTAGGGGCAGCAGAAGGCGGTGCCACCGGACCGGCAGCGTCCACCTTCTGCGTTCCCTGGCTCCTCATCACCACCAGAGGAGGGTTACTCTCCAGGGCCGAGAGGATCCGAGGCTCCGCCCCCACCAAGACGTTGGGGTTTGACAAGAAAAATCTTTGGTGGGGCGCTTGCCTGCCACCACAGCACTGAAAGTATACACAAAGTTGTTATTTGAGTTTGGCGCAGCCTCAGCTGCACCAGGGCCATCAACCAGTTTTTTGGCGTCCGCAAAGGACAGCCCCTTCTCCACACGCACCTGCTGAATCCTGCACTCAGAGATCCAATGAGGGCACTTTTTGTCCGAAGCCATATGCTTACTTACTTACTTACGCCTGTCACCCCTACCCGGGTATAGGCCGTCGACAAGAGACCTCCAGCGACTCCTGTCCTGTGCTTCTCCTTCGATTTTACTCCAGGTGGTTGCCATTCTCTTGATGTCTGCTTGGAGGTCTCGACGCCAGGAGTTTCTCGGCCTACCTCTTTTCCTCTTTCCCTGGGGATTCCATGACAATGCCTGCCTAGTGATACTGGAAGCTGGCTTTCTCAGACTGTGACCAATCCATCCCCATCTTCTTCTTCGCCCAATTTCATTCTCTGCTGTTATCTGCTCTGTTCTCTCCCAGAGTCTGATGTTGCTGATCTTCTCTGGCCAGTGGATTTTCAAAATTCTTCTAAGGCAACTGTTTATGAAGATCTGTACTCTGTTGACAGTGGTTTTTGTCAATCTCCAAGTCTCTGCTCCATATAGGAGAACTGCTGTTGCGTTGGAGTTGAAAATCCGGACTTTGGTGTTTTGTGACAGCTCTCTAGAACTCCACACTTTTTTCAACTGGAGAAAGGCTGCTCTGGCTTTACCGATTTGTGCTCTGACATCTGCATCAGTGCCGCCTTTTTTGTCTATGATGCTCCCGAGATAGGTGAAGGACTCCACCTCCTCCAACGGGGTGCCAGCAAGCAAGACTGGTTCTTCCCTAGTTGCGTTCAGCCTCATTGTCTTTGTTTTCTGTTTGTGGATGGTGAGGCCCACTTGGGACGAGATGTCAGCAAGCCTCGTGGTCTTGTCCTGCATTTGTTGATGAGTGTGGGACAGTAATGCCAAGTCATCTGCAAAATCGAGGTCGTCAAGCTGTGTCCACAGTGTCCACTGTATTCCGCTTCTTCTCTGCTCTGTGGTCCTCTTCATGACCCAGTCTATGGCCAGTTGGAAGAGGAACTGAGACAGCAGACACCCCTGCCTGACACCGGTTCTGACCTGGAGCTCTCTGGTGAACTGCCCTTCGTGGATCACGCGACATGTCATGCCATCGTAGCTGCTCTTGATCAGGCGGACGAGCTTTGTGGGTACACCGTAGTGTCGTAGGAGTTTCCACAGTCTCTCGGTCCACGCTGTCAAATGCTTTCTCGTAATCCACAAAGTTGACGTATAGCAGGGAGCTCCACTCCAGAGACTGTTCCACGATGATACGGAGAGTGGCGATCTGGTCTGTACATGATCGGTTTTTCCTGAATCCTGCTTGCTGGTCTCTCAGCTGGGGGTCAACGGAGCTCTTCATTCTCTCCAGAATGATCCTGTTGAAGACCTTTCCTGGTACTGACAGCAAGGTGATTCCTCTATAGTTGGAACACTTGCCGAGGTCACCTTTCTTGGGCAGCTTGATTAGGTACCCCTCCTTCTAGTCAGCCGGCATCACCTCCTCTTCCCAGATCTTTCCAAACAGTGGGTACAGCATCTCTACTGTTGTCTCTACGTCTGCTTTCAGAGACTCCGCTGAGATGCCATCTGGCCCTGCTGCTTTGGCGTTCTTCAAAAATGCCACAGCTCTTCTGATCTCTTCCCGGCTGGGTCTGTCACAGCTGATGGGTAGGTCGGTCTCTGCCGGCTGGATGTCTGGGGGGTCGGGTGGGCTGGGTCTGTTCAGTAACTCTTCAAAATACTCGGCCCATCTGTCGAGTTGGTCTGCTCTGTCTGCAATAGGCTTGCCTTCCTTGTCTTTTACTGGTCTTTCTGTATGGCCATACTTGCCCGACAATCTTCTGGTAATGTCGTAGAGCTGTTTCATGTTGCCGCTGCCTGCTGCCTTTTCTGCCTCTGCTGCCAGGCTGTCTGTGTAGGCCCTCTTGTCTGCCCTGATACCCCTCTTCACCTCGCGGTTGGCTTCCGAGTATTCCTCCTGTGCCCTTGCTTTGGCTGCTCTCATGCGACTGTTGTTGACAACTGCTTTCTTCTGCTTCCTCACTTCTATCTTCTTCAAGGTCTGTGCCGACAGCCAGTCCTTGTGATGGTGTTTCCTGAACCCTACAGTGTCTTTTGCAGGTTGAGTTCAGCGTCTCTCTAACTGCCTTCTACTGCTGCTCTGTGGTGACCGCCTCCTCTTCATTTGCTAGCTCCTGTAGCGCTTGAAACCGGTTGGACAGCACCAGTTTGAACTCTTCTCACTCCAGTCTCTCTCAGGAGGCCTACATTATAGCGCTGTCTTCTTGTTGTCTCTGTGCGGCTTTTCTTTAACTTGAGCTTTATTCTTAAGGTGAGCAGATGGTGGTCTGAGGCGATATCTGCTCCCCTCCTCACTCGAACATCTTGAAGGGATCTTCTAAATTTCTTGCTAATGCAGATATGGTCTATTTGGTTCTCTGTAGTATGGTCAGGTGAGACCCATGTTGCTTTGTGTATTCTTCTGTGTGGGAAGATGCTGCCTCCAATGACAAGTCTGTTTAGAGCACAAAAGTCTACAAACCTCTCCCCGTTCTCACTCATCTCCCCTAGTCCCTGTCTCCCCATCACCTCTTCGTATCCGGTGTTGTCCTCCCCTATTTTGGCATTAAAATCGCCCATGACGATGGTGATGTCTCGCTCCGCACATTTGTCCACGGCACTCTGGAGTCGGTCGTAGAACTCTTGTTTCTCTTCCTCGTCACTCTCATTAGTGGGCGCATAACACTGGATGACGTTCAGCTTGAGCTTTTTCTTGGTTCTAAAGGCTGCTGTGATAATTCTTGACCCAAGAGGTTCCCAGCCCATCAGCGCTCTCTGTGCCACTGGTGACAGCATGAATGCTACTCCTTCTGTATAGGGGGCATTCTCCTCTTCATGACCTGAATACAGAATCATCTCCCCACTTAACAGCCTTTTCTGGCCAGACTGCGTCCATCTGGCTTCACTGATACCTAGCAGGGAAAGGTTGTACTTTTGCATTTCCGCTGCTATCTCGCTCTGGTACATGGTCTTGACGTTCCATGTGCCCATGGTTGTGTCCCTGGATAGAGAGAGAGGCGGCTCGGTCCTGTGGCTTCCGAAGACTTCCGGCTTTCACCACAGGACGTCATAAATCTATTGGTAGAAGAACCTTCCTCCTCCAGTTAAGGAATTACTGTTTGTCTTTTCGTCGGCGTTTTTGTAGCGATTTCCTTTTTTGTAGGGTGGGGAAGCTACCCCCACGCCCAACCCCCTTACTAGGAGGACCAGGGGTTTTCTGTCGGGGTCACCTTCCCTTAGACCATGTTGGTTCACGGCACCTTATTTCATTCGGTGCACCCCTCTCACGAGGGACCCCCCTATCCACCACCCAGGGGACGCGCCTCAACGCCATATGGTCCCAGCGCGTGGGAAGCTATATGCGCCCCCTGGCAATTCACACACAGGGGGATGGCTGTGCAGGACTCAGCAGAGTGTCCGGGCTTAGTGCAACGGGCGCATAGAGCCTCTGCCTGGCGGCATGTCTTCTGCCCATGGCCATACTTTTGGCACTTAAAGCACCGGAGGGGGAGAGGGACGTACTTTTTCACTTTTAGGGAGTAGTAACCTCCCCAGATGGTAGTAGGGGCGGTGGGGGTACCAAACGTCAGGATGATGGTAGGGAGACGGATCTCCCTACCACCTCGTTTGGAAACAAAGCGCCTGACGTAGGTCACCCCCTGTGACTTAAGGTTCCGTACAAGTTTATCTTCAGACAGTTTGGCCAATGCTTGATCTTTAATCACTCCTCTCGAAGAATTCATCGTTTTGTGGGGAGTGACCTCCACTGGAGTGTCTCCGATAGAGGAGAGCCTCAGTAGCCCATTGGAGTGTGCCCTGGTATGGCACTCTACCAGTAAGTCACCAGACCTGAGGCGCTGGGCCTCAGGCCTGCCAACACGGCTCCTGAGGGTCTCCCCAACCAGGAAAGGGTGCAGCTTGGAAACAGGCTTCTCTTTAACTTTGCTGTGGATAATGAGAAAGCGAGGCCAGGCGGCCGACGCCTGAGGCGTCGCTTCTTCACAGAGTCACTATCGTTCTCAATAACAATGTCGGCGGCTATGTGCCGCTTTGGTGCCATTTTTGGTTTTTGGGGGTTTTCCATATTATAGTATGTTAGATATTAATCCCCTGGGGGTCCCCGCCCGCCACCGAGCCCAACAAGGGAAAGTGCATTTGTCGGCGGGTCTCCAGCCGACGCACAATGGAGACTGCCCGAAAGATATACTCAAGGGGGTAAGCTCGATTGAACCGTTTGAGCCACCGCCTTCTATCACACCGTTGAATGCAGGGGAATACAGGCGTGAAGCACCTAATCAGCATCGGCGGCTGTAGCACGGTGCTCCGTATATCAGCCCGCATGTCAACAATGGGATAGGGCTCAACGTGACAAGAGCCGATTGACTAGGCCGGTACGACTAGCCTCCCGTTTAGGCAGAAGTCAAGGCCAAAGTGGAGTGTTTCAGCCACCAGGATCCTCTTCTCCCCCGACACGGGTCTCCAAGCACGGCAAACACTTGGGATCCAAAGGACCAAAAAATAATGAGAATTTTTAAGGACCAATCCATCATGGTAAGACCTGGGTTAGCACAGCTCCTTAAAAACCGAGAAAAAGACTGAACAACATATCTGCTGACGTCAAGTCCTATCCTGGACAATGATGGCACCATTCTGTTAGCCCCCTCAGTCAGTGACTGGAGAGACTACCCACCCACGCCACGTGGAGGCCGGTGCCCAGTGGGCGAGGTAAGAGGGAACGAAGACCGGACGTTGAAGCTCAAAGTGAGCCAACAAGTCCGAGAGGTCTTTGCAAGCGCCTGGATCCGGAAGGCCCAGGTGACGGTAAGTGTCTGCGATCATGGCGCGGTAACCCTTGACGGTAACAGGGGCTAAGCCTTGATCGTCGAAGAGCCACAGGAAGAAATCTGCCAGTTGAGGTGTAGTTAGATTCGTGGGGGGGAGCCGCCAAGCGGCGCACCAGGACTGAAAGACCCTCCACTTGTCTTCGTACACCTTCCATGTAGACAGTCTGCGGGCTGCTGCAATCGCCGCCACCGCTGCATTTGAGAAGCCTCTAGCGGCGAGGGCTTGCCGGACAACCTCAAGGCGTGTAGGAGGAGGCGCTCCGGGCACGGGTGGAAGAGAGCCTGGCAGGGCTGCTTGAGCATCGTGGGCGGAGCAGGGAGCTCGAGGGGCGGGTCTGTCGCTAGCGCGAGTAAGTCTGTGGTCCAGCTCTTGGTCCAATTGAAGGGGGCCACCAGAATGAGAACCGCGGAGCATCCCTGAAGTTTCCGCAGGACCTTCGGCACAAGGACAGACGGGGGGTAGGCATACGTGACCAGTCCGTCCCAAGGAATTGGAGAGCGCGTCCACCGCCCAGGCGAGCGGGTCCGGCACTGGGGAGATGAACACCGGAAGCTGGTTGTTCCATCTGGTGGCAAACAGGTCGACTAGAGGCGTCTCCCAACGTGAGCAGATCAGGCGAAAGATGTCTGGACGCAGGGACCACTCCGTGTGGAGCAACTGGACGCGGCAGGACAGGGCGTCCGCGACCACGTTTAGGTGGCCGGGGATGTGGCAGGATCGAAGAGCAATGCCCCGGTCCCTGCACCAGAGGAGGTGGTAAAGGAGGATGCACAGGGAGGGCGAGCGCGTGCCACCCTGGTTCTGTATGTAGGCCACCACCGTCGAGTTGTCCAAGAGAATGAGGACCTCTTGGTCGATCAGCGTCCCCTGCCAGAAGTTGAGGGCCATCCAAACCGCCTTCAGCTCTAGCCAGTTGCTGTGCTTGTCCGCAAGGTCCCGGGGCCAAAGGCCCGAGGCCGAGACAAAGTCCGGTAACAGGTGAGCGCCCCAGCCGGACTGGCTCGCATCGGTGCAGAGAGACCACCGGGGCGGAGGGGAGTGTAGAGGCACGCCCGTCGCCAGCCACGCGAGGTCCGCCCACCTCCGGAGGTCGGGCCGGGTCAGCGGAGTAACTGGGACCTGACCCGTCAGGGTGCCCGACAAGGGACGCCAGTGGAGGAGAAGGTGTAGCCGCAGCGGGCGGGCATAGAGCCTGCCGAGGGGTAACAAGTCCGCTGCCGCACTGAGTAGTCCCAGGAGTTGAAGCCAGACCCTGGCTGTGAAGGAGACCCCTCCTGCTGAGGCGATCAGGTTGCGTAGAAGCAAGTCGTCCAGGTAGTTGGAGGCCGGACTCAGAGATCGCTGGTGGAAGAGGGCCATCACTGCATCGAGGAGCCTCGTGAAGACCCCAAGGACTGATGTTGAGGCCGAAGGGGAGGGCTCGGAACTGGTAAACGACACCGCCAAAGGCAAACTGGAGATACCGGCGAGACGACGGATGAATCGGAATGTGAAGATAGGCGTCTGACAGATCAAGGCTGATCGCGAAGTCCATCGGCCAGACGGCTGCGCGGAGAGTCCTGGCTGTCTCCATCCGAAAGTGAGGAGCCAAAATGAACCTGTTTAGCGCCGACAAGTCAATGACTGGCCGCCACTTGCCCCCTGGCTTGGGAACGAGAAAGAGGCAGCTGTAGAATACCGGCGAGTCTTGTCGAGAAACCACTTCTGTCGCTGCTTTGTCGAGTAAGGCCGTTATTTCTCCGCGCAGAGCTTTTGCCTGGGATCGGTCGACAGGAGCCTGGGTCCACAAGGGGAACCTGCGTAATGGAGGAGGGGAGTGGAACGAAAGCTGGAGGCCTGAGGAAACAGTCGAGATGATCCAGGGGTCGTCTGGGAACAGCAAACTCCAATGGTCGCTGTAGGCGGCCAGCCGCCTGCCGACTGGAGACCCGAGAACTGTCGACGGGGGCGGAGGAGGGGTTAAGTCAGCGGGCCCAACCGCGCCCCGATTTACGGGTGCCGCGAGAGCAAGAGGGGCGGGAGGCGGGGAAGGACTGTGGAGCCTGAAGGGGGCGAGCCCTACCGCGGGAACCGCCGACTGGAAGACCGCCGGGCATGACCCCCGGCTGGGCGGGTAGCGCGAAAGCGAGACGAAGCGGGGGCGGAGGCAGGACGGGGCCACAGATCCTTGGTAGCTTCCTTAACTGTCTGCCACGTATCACCAAACAGGAGGGAACCGCTGAAGGGAGCCTGGCGGAGCTGCGTCTTCACCGTCTTGGGGAGATCCGTGTAGAGCCGCAGGAGTGAATCCCGCTGCCATAGGTCACAGTTGGCGGCCGCCGCCATGGAGTTGGTTGAGGAATGGTAGGCGGCCCGGTTAGCAGCTACCAATATGGAATGGATGTCGCGGAGCGGGGACGAAGCTTCCAGGTCACAAGTGTCCTCCAGGCAATGCAGCATAATAATAATAATACCGTTATTATATAGGCGCTTTTTCTCAATTTTTGGGCGAATCGACTCAAAGTAAAGCGCCGTGAACTGAAACCAAACACGCACACTCACGTAACAGACACGGATTACGCCATTTAAAACAAACACAGTACAAGACATACGAAGGGCCAGTTCAGCTACTGAAGTTACAGAGATTTTTGATCGCTTGTATTTGAAATTTGTAAAGTGGCCTGAAACCGGTACCAAAGTGTGGGGGTTGGGGGGTGGAAGAACCGGAGTACCCGGAGAAAGAACCCCCGATGGTCCGCCCGAATTAACGGTGACACTTACCAGAGGAGAAAAGTCCGACGCTGAAACACGTTTTCGAACCTCGCACCTTTGGCATTGGTGGCAGGCGCCTTAACCACTGCGCCAATTCCAGGAACCCGGAACACGCCAGCGAGTTCCGAAATAAGGAAGCAATTCTGTCAAGAGGGCCAGGCCAAGCATTCTGGACTATCCGGCGCCCACCCGCCTGGTTGATGGCTGCCGCATCCACCGAAGGAAGAGGGACGGCGAAGGCTTGAGAGTGCCTGTCGTACCAGACATATGAATCCCCGCTGGCCTCCTTGAATCTGAGAAAAATCCAACGTCGCTGAAGGTGTCCTGCCGAAGCTGGGTGGAGAAAGCTTCGGCGACATCCCGGAAGCCGGCTGGCTGAGGGAGAGACTTGTGACACTTGACCTGCCTCTGCGCATCAACCATGGCGGAAGCCTGCTCTTCAGAGGGGGTGATGGTGGGCAGAAGTCAGGCGTGAGGAAGTTCGAGGTAAGACGGGCAGCGTCTCCCAAGGCACGGACCGTCTGTGAGCCGAGCGAAGGGCCGACATCCTTAACAGAGGAGACCGCCGACGATACAGCTGAGAGGCGGTCGGGAGAACCGGTGGGCGAGTCCCGCAAGAAGATGGCCGAAGCCGAATCCGTTGGATGTAGACTGAGTACGTCAGGGTCTACCTCCATAGGCCGCCTATCACGCGAAGCCAAACGGAGAGGCGACCGGCTCCGAGGGCGTGGGTCCGCCGAAGGCGACTGGCAAGGGCGCGCGCGAAGGACAGGCGGAGCCACCCACGAAGCCCGCTCGGCAGGGCGTCGCGTGGAGGGAGGGACCTCGGCCGAATGACGGCCAAAGACAAAGTTAGGCTCTGTAAGCCCCCAACTCGCAGACCTGAGAGGGGAGGGGGGGGGGGGGGGGCTGCTAGAGACGGACACAACGCGCGGATGAAGAGGAGATCGCGGGTGCCGGGGACCGCGCTCCGAACGAAAGAGGGGAGGTGGTAGGGGAACCCTGGCACCCCAATCCTGCTCGGGAGATTGCGAGCAGGGAGGGGCCGTAAAAGTGACGCCGTGAATCCGGTCCTGAGAGTAAGTGTCCGAGTCACACCGGGCCCGCCTGGAAAGTTTGGGCCGGGGGGGGGGGGGGGGGGACCATAATGTGTCACGCCAAGCCCGCTCAGGCAGAGTGGAGCGGGGAGGGGACAAAAAGGGGCACGCTGCCCCCGCTCCGAAGCCTCGGAGCGTGGGGGACGCGTGTCAAAGTCACACCGGGCCCGCCTGGTCGATACGGGGTGGGGGGGGGGTGGGGGGTGGGGGGGGATGGTAAAGTATCTCTCCAGGCCCGCTCAGGCAATTCGGAACGGGGAGGGGACAGAAATGGGGCTCTGAAGCCTCGGAGCGAGGGTGTCGCGTGTCAAAGTCACACCGGGCCTGCCTGGTCGATACGGGGCGGGGGGGGGGGGGGGGGGGGGGGGGGGGGGGGGGGGGGGAGAAAAGAATCAGAGCGGTGGGGCAGCACCTCTACCGGCCTCAGGTCACGCCCTGACACCACGGCGCGCAAGGGAGAGCCTCTATACCTACTTCTTTTCTCTTTCTCATTACGTTTGCGCTCGTCACGCCGGGCCCGCTCGGGAGAAACGGAGCGGGGGGGCTTGGACGAACGCTCAGCTCGCCTAGCTCGCTCGGGCGATACGGAGCGGGGTGGCGGCAGACTCAAAGAGCTCAAGCCACGCACTGAAGAAACAAAGCGTGGGGAGCGTGACTATGAACCTCGCCTGCCCTGCTCGGAAGACTTGGAGTGGGGAGGGAGTTCCTGAGCGGTTAAGGTAGACGAAGGGGACTTACCTGCGGGCCGGACGGCCCGGACAACTGAGCGAAGTGGGGCCCACGGAGCCGACGGAGCAACGCCAACGTGCGGAGAAGTCCGGGGAGACTGTCCTGTCCGGGAAGGCCGGTCACGTCTGTAGAAGTCCCACATCTGAGACAGATGTCCTCACAGCCGCCTCTTTCTCGTTCCCAAGCCAGGGGGCAAGTGGCGGCCAGTCACTCCACTTGGCACACATGTCACACGTCCTGTCTGAAGAGCAGCCTGAGCATGGCAGGCAGGCGTCGTGGGCGTCAGAAGGCCACTGAAAATCTCCACAAAGGAGGCAGGACTTCAAAACAGAAGCCGCCATAGTGTCCGCACGCCTTTACCATAGCTGACACTTAGTTCGCTTCCAGCTGCCAGAGAGATAAGGCGCAGCGAGGTCAAATTCCACTCTCGCGCGCTCATTCTATTTATATCGCACCTGCTACTGCGCGGTACACGGCGTGACCGGAGCTCTGCCGCAATAACAACTACCTACTGGTTTGTATTCATAACACATCTCTGCCTAAAGTGACTGTTGTGGAAGCAACATCGTTCAAAAGTTGAAATTCTCACCTACACACTGATACCAAACATGACAACATTACAACTTGCACTTGTGTAGCAGGTCATGGTGAAAATAAACAAGTTCCAGACATCCGACTTGGTGTACACTCCCGGAATTGGGGAAAGAGAGGGCTTAGTTTCACGGATACTATTGAGGAGACAGCCACGTTTCTTTCTTGGGAAATAGTGTAACACTAACAGTCAACCTTGTAAATGTACTTTTGATTTAACTTTTGATCATGATGGAGTCTGATGAAACGCATACAGTCTGTGTACACACAGGTGTGTTCCATGCAATGAGAGTAAATGCATTGTGCAAAATATGTGGCGAGAGATCACAAGTTCCAGACATCCGACTTGGTGTACACTCACGGAATTGGGGAAAGAGAGGGCTTAGTTTCACGGATACTATTGAGGAGATAGCCACGTTTCTTTCTTGGGAAATAGTGTAACACTAACAGTCAACCTTGTAAATGTACTTTTGATTTAACTTTTGATCATGATGGAGTCTGATGAAACGCGTACAGTCTGTGTACACACAGGTGTGTTCCATGCAATGAGAGTAAATGCATTGTGCAAAATATGTGGCGAGAGATCACAAAAGAGATACACGGATAAAAAGTCATTTCTTTGTATCAATTATGAACACTTAATCCACAAGTGTTATGGAATTAATATCCAGGAAGACAAAGACATGATGCACTCCAAAACAATGTGTAGGAGTTGCTATAGTCGGATGAAACGGATAGACTCGACTGAAACACGTGTGTCCGAGAAGACAACGCGAAATGCTGCGTCTGATATTGCCTCATCACAACACATTTGCGGACCATGTTCGATCCAAATACGAGTGTTGAAGAATGTGTCGCGTGTGTTCACTTCATGCAGCTAGGTAAAGGAGGACGACCAGCGAAGCGGGGTTCGCGGCATGGAAAGAAACGATCATTTCAATCCGCGGAACGTGACACTCATAACACTGACACTAATAACAGCACTAATGAAGGTGATAGTGGTATACAAGTTTTTATTCCGCCAATGTCTACTCCCCGTAAAAACGCCATGCACAGTCGATGCTCAAACGTCGCCGTTACAAAGAGTGAGTGAGTATAGATTGCTTTACGTCCCGCAAGTGACAAAGGCCTTCTCAGGACGTGCCTGCGCTAAATGAAGAAAAGAACTGCAAGAAGCGCAGACAGGAGGGAGAATTTCAAAAGAAAAATACAGATGGCCGTTACAAAGAGTGTGGACCCCATCTATTTCACCCATTGAAAAAACGGGTGTCGATATAGCCACATCTCCACATATCAAACGACCCAGCCTTCGACCTATCCAGGAACTGCAGATGCCACTGACAAAGAAGGAAGAAAAATATCAGACGGCACTAAACCGCACAATGCTTAATGAATCAGCTGATGCCACAATTCGTTGCAAGACTGGAGGACAGCCTTTGTATTTATGCACATACCCAAACCAAGAAAACCAACAACAGTGGCATCATCAGCCGTAATACAAAGAAGGTCGAAGGTGCTAGCACGTGCTAGAGCGAATATGTCTGGCGGATCAGAGGTGGACGAAGCTGAACAAATAGCTGACGAGTTAAGATGAGAAAGAAATGAAAAATTGACTGCAATATTAGACAGAGCAGGCCATAGGCGATCCGTGTATGTCTGTAGAAAACAGGGTATTGCTCTGAGAACCAATCTAGGATTAAGCTGGTCCAAGTACAGAACATATACACGCTTCATGAAAAGTATTGGTGTCAACCTTGAAAGTGAAAGAAAAGAAAGGCAGGCCCAGAAGGAAGCACTCTGTGGCAGAGTGACCATTGAACAAAAGAATCTGACCTTTGAAAACAAAGTCACAAACAAGAAGGAAAGCCAGAAAACGCCTGTCGCATACATAGAAGATATTTTGTTCCTGAACTGCTTGACAAGTATGAAGCTGCAAATCTTCTTGAATGGCATGAACAAATACCAAAAGATGAAATTTGGATAAAACTAGGAGGAGATCATGGCGGTAACAGTTATAAAACAATGCTTCAAGTTGCTAATCTCCAAAACCCTAACTCTAAACACAATACGTTTTTGGTGTGCATGGCTAACTGTAAAGACAGTCATGAAAATCTTCAAACAACCAAGTAATCCCCCAGAAAAACCCATGGTAATCCTCCAAGCTTCACACAGGGTGGGAGCAAGAGAAATTCCAATTCACTTCCTCTTTATTCTTTCTTTTCTTTCACATAAATCCAGGGGAAGCACACCAAGCACCACTTTGAAGAGGTAACCACACACGAAGCAGAAATCACACACGAAGTCTTCTGGTAATCGTACCGTACACAGCCGAAGCGAAGCAGGCTGAACACAACCGGTCTTGGTGAGCTAAGCGCAAAGACTGGTGGGTACTGCCAGGCACGTGACCGGATATGGAGGCTGGGGAGGCAACCCGGGGTGTCCTGGTAACGACCCCCTAGAGTCGTCCCCTGTTTGTGATGTATACACAAAGGTTTTTGGGGCTGAAATTGATAAGCTAAGCATACCTTTTTATTAGTAATGCCATCGGTAAACGTTTTGAGAAAACAAACACAGGTGTTTTGCGCAAGTGTGACCCCTAAGCTGGCTGTATATGTGTGAGTCAAGGACGAGAAAGGAACACTAATCAGGGTTCAAAACGGTCTACCATGAAAAAGGAGGAAAATAAAACTGTGAAGGTATAGACGCGGTGCGCGGTTTTATATATTGTGGCAGACATACGAGAACAGATATAAAAGCAACAGAAGCACACACTGACCAAAACTCCACCGCAACCTCCATCCAATCCTATCTCCATTTGTTTCTTACACTGTCATCATCAAATTTTGTACGACACTGTACGATTGTGCGCTGCACCATTTTAAAACAAAAACGGTAGCTTATGCTACTGCCGGTAACACAGACCTGCCAATCCCTGCATGACTATGGGAGTAGTATTTGGGACAAGTGGTAGTAGTTTTGGAGAGAGTCAAGAGTAGTTTCCGCGAGGGCCAAAAAATCAAACGGGGGTGGGGGGGGGGGGGGGGGGGGGGGTGGGGGGGGATAGGCGGCGGACCTTCCTTACTTCTGAGCGCCAAAAAATCAAACGGGGGGAGGGGGGGGGGGGGGGGGTTAGACGGCAGACCTTCCTTGCTTCTGAGCACCAAAAAATCTAACAGTGGAGGGGAGGGTGGGGGGGAGCGCACCTTGCTTACTTCTGGGCGTCGGAAAATCAAACAGTGTGTATGGGTGGGGGGGGGGGGGGGGGGGATTAATACAGGGAGTAGATTAACCAAATGGGGATACGGGGATCGAGAAACATGCAGCGGAACACTACAGTAAATTTTAATCTCCACAGTTTGGTCCGCTGACGATGACGAGTATCGTCAATTCAAAGCAAAAACGCGTCCTCGAAACACACATGAACTAGACATAAAAATTCACCGACTTGTGTCGCTCCAGTGTGTACGGCCGGCCGATAAAAAGGCCATTGCAAAATATAATGTGCGATGTCAAACAAATCTTTACACATCGATTCCGGCTCCTTTCTTTTCAGCATGGTTCAGACCGTCGTTTATCTGACGCATTTTCTGAATAAGATGATGCATGCTGGGAAACCTGGAAGTTCGCTCCGCTCATTCTCATTGGGCCTAACCGCATGTTCTTACCGACTACAAACCGAAAACAACACACAAAAAAATTTTGGGGTTTATTTTTTTCTTCAGCGTAGAATTTCATCAATGACCGTAGTAGCGTAGTATTGGAAATGTTGGCGTATGAAAATACGGCGAAAGCGTAGTGGTTGGCAGGTCTGGTCACAGCAATTTCAGCAAAGAGCAAAATGCGAATACGGCAGAATAGCGATAAAATCGAATCGCATTTCCCCCCTCCCACCCTATGGCGGAAGCTTGTCATTTGTGCGGCGGAAAGGTTACCTTCAACGGCGGATCATCGCCGGACAGTGGAGGATTGTGAGCCTTCACTAATGCATTGACGCAAGGTTAACAAGACAGAAACTAACGAAGCATCATTTGACCCAGAGGCACCGTGGTATAGCCTGGTAAACGAGGGGAAGCAACTCTGTTCATTCACCTCTACCAGAGTTCCCTGGTAGCTCTAGGCTAAAATTGAGCAGGATAGTAGACAGTCTCCTAACAGTAATGTCGTCTGATAAAAAAAAAAGCGGAAAAATTGGCCTGGCTGATTCTGTTGTTACACACCACAAAATATGTCCCTATGTTGAGTTGACATTAGTCCTATTTCACTGTCAAATTAATTTGAAGCAGTAGCGTATTAGAATGAAAAGGGTTCAACATTTCACAGAGGACAGATGATTTCTGAACAAATTTAGAAAACTGATAGGAAAAAAAGAAAAGAAAACTGTCACTAACTGAAGCATTGCGTAGAGCTGTCTTAGCCAAACCAAATTTTTCACGCTGCTCCTGCAGCTGAGGTATGAGTTTCTCTACTTCCTCAGTCATGCGAACCAGTTGCTCCTGCAGATGTTTGTTTTTTGATGTGCACTCCTCCACTTTGGCCTGAAATGTAAGAAGTTTACATGTTACCCATCCAGGCTGAGAAACTGCCTTGCAGACATTAGCACGTGCATAAGCATGGCACTTACACACACCTACGCAGAGTAAGACAGGCATTTAAGTACAGCAGGGACCCCAAAACAGTTCAAACAAGTGAGACCCATGTGAAGGCAAGTGCTCACAAGTTACAGTTGGCAGGGCAGCAAGACAGTTGCAATATCTGATGGAAAACATCTGTCAAAACTCAAAATACTGTATTGATCTTAGCCCTCTGGCTGTCTGTAGTGCTTCTGTCATGTTTCCTGCAGGAATTATCACAACAAGAAGCACTATTGACAGCCAAAGAGTTAGTATTCTTACCTTGGCCTGTTCAGCTTTCTCAACAAACTTTGGAAGGCGAGCTTCTTCTGTCCTCAAATTCTTCAGCAGAGGCTCCAGTTTCTGCAAAAACACATGAACTGATTGGGATTAACCACCTTGCACATGCAGCCTGAGCCACTTTACAGTACCGGTAACTGAATGCACAAAGGGGTTAAAAGTATAAGACTCTATTCCCACACTGACAATGCACCTATTACACAAACATCCAGTGGTTCAGAAAAAGAAAAGCTGAATAAAAGGTAATCACACCGCACAAAGCACAATAAAACACATGAATGACAAAGCCCTCACGGCTCATGTCCCCGACTGCTCCGCATCATTCATCTGACCTGTGACCTTGACTTCTGCGACCTTCACCCTTCTGACAGTTTATGCGCATGTCAACCATCAATAGTACCTGCAAAATCTTTTGTCTTGTCAAAGTACATGCATTTTTCACAGATTTGTCAACTCCCTTGACCGTTTACCAAAATAAGTGGTCATCCAAATTAGCATGCAGGTCTTATCATCAAATAGTCTTCTACCCTACCAAGTTTGATTAAAATGTTTGCAAAAGTGTCAATAAAAACTTATATTTTAAAAAAAAAGCACTTTTTATGCATTTCCTGAATTCTTGTTACCCCTGACCAGAGTTGCCCAATGTATTACTATGGGAAAGTCTTGGCTTTGAAGAAAAAAATGGTATTTTAAAAAGATTTTCGTTAACCCATATCATACGGAGGCTAAAAGTTTCAAATTTGTACACTGCCACACGCAAGCTACATTATAGTACTTACAGATAAGGATATAAACCAACGGCTTTAGTTCAAGGGTGGTGCCAGAATAGCTTGACGCCTAGAGGCGCCAAGCTATTCTGGCACTACCCTTGAACTATTTTAGTCAAACTTATTTCACACACTGGTGTATTCCGAATGATAAGGGTTAAAAATAGGCCACTTTTTTAACCTATTTCTTGATCTTGACCTTTGAGCTGGGTCACCCAATTTAGCACGCACAGGAAGGTCTAATCATGAGGTATATGTACATCAAGTTTGGCTTTAAAGTTCATAACAATGTTTAATAAGAAAGGCAAATCCCTTATGGCTCATGTGTATGACCGATCTACATGTGTGTAACCTGCGCAGAGATGCCAACCCCTTTCACTACCTGGACCTTACCATTTTCAAAATTTGACAGGAAGAAATAAAATTTGACAGGAACATTTCGCGTGAACATAAAACTCGGTCATTCAAGGTTAAAGTTCTGTCTTTTAATGCAGTATCTCAGAAAGAGAAAAAAGTTCACACCAAAAAAGATGAATGGAGAGAACCTCTACGAGTTCTTTGTTGAAGACTGGTGGCAAGGATACTGACTAAAGTGTCAGAGCTCATGTTCCCTCTAACACCTCAAAAATATGTTCCCCTGTTTAAGATGAGTTGCAAGTTGGACCACACAACAGTTCTGTTTTGATTGCTCCATTTATGATCCCTCGTACCATTGGGTAGCACCGTCACCTCCCTCCTGACTGCCATCTGTTCCATCACAAATGGTCCTTTTTGCATGCTGGCAGCAAGCTCAGAAGCTTTAGCTTTGCTGCAAGCTTTGATTATTTGCGTTGCCTTTGTTCTGCCGCTGCTGTACTGTTTAGAAATGTCACTGTCCGGGAACATTACTCGGAACAATGGGCCTGCATGATCGGCTGCGCTGATGGGTATTTTGTGCTCGAAAGAAAATGTGCAAACAACATCTCTGCCCGGATTGTTGAGCTTCCAGATGTTTCACGTTTGCTTGAAGTAAAGAAACTTGTCAGTTTTTTGCTTTTGTTTGCACAGCACTTTTCTCATTGTGGCGAGTTGTCCACAACGACCGATTTTGAAATCTAATTCACATGTAACACAGCAAGCATGTGACACTTTGGACGCGGTTATGCACAGATAGTCTTTGGAATAACGTTGCAAAAACTTCTGCTGATACAATGTTTTCGCTTTTTTCACCTCAGCATTGCCGCTGCAATCAGCACTTTTACGTTTTAACGATTCACTTTCATCACCCATGCCAACAGTGTAAAACAGCGAAATCCCAAGAACTACTGAACTGAACTGAAATCACAATATTTCCAATCATGTATATTTCAGATTCCGATTGGTTGTGCTAATCAGAGGACACTTCTGATTGGCTCATTATTTATCTCGAGGGAAACGCGATGGTTCGGCGGTATAAAGAGCAGCAAAGTCAGCGAGAAATTGGTAACTTTTAACGGACAATTTCAGCGCTTTTTCGCAGGAAATAATTTATTTGACCGTAAAATCTTAAAAAATTAATTTTGGTGTACGAAAATACGGCGAAATCGGAAGAGTTGGCATCTCTGCCTGCGTGACAATAAGTAAAGGACTCGCTTCTACCCAAGCAAAAACCATGTTTTTTTCTCAAAATTTAAGCATTATTCACACATCTGTCAAATCCCATTGACCCGTGACCTTTGCGATGAGTTGACTGAATTAGTATAGAAATGTCTTGCCATAGGCAAACTTCACGCCAAATTTGATTGAAAAGTTTGATAAAAACTACAATTCAAACAAAAAAATGGCATTTTTCACACATTTACCGCCATCGTGACCCCTGACCTTTCTAAGGGGTCATCCAGATTAATATTCAGAGATAGGTCTTACCATCAGGTATCTCTGTACCAAGTTTGGGTTTGAAGTTGGAAACAGTATTTAAGAAAAACACTTCTTGTCAAAATATGGCAATTTTAAACCATTTTTGGGATCATCCCGTGATCTTTGACCTTCGTGATGGGTCAACTAAATTAGCATGCGTATTAAGGTCTTACCATCAGCTGCCTTTGAGCCAAGTTTGATTAAAAACTGTACAAAAATATTGATAAAAACATTTGTCAAAAATTGTCATTTTACACATATTTGCAGACTTCTCATGACCTTGACCTTTCCGAGGGGTCATCCAAATTAGTATGCATAGATAGGTCTTACCATCAGGTATCTCTGTAGCATTTTATACAATGTGACCCTTGACCTTTCCAAGGGATCAACCAAATTAGTATGCATAGGATGGTCTTACCAGATATCGTTGTACCAAGTCTGGGTGTAAAATTGTGAATAATATTTGAGAACAAATCAATTTTGTCAAAATATGGCTATTTTGGGCCTATTTCCTTTCCCCTGTGACCTTGACTTTTGTGAGAGGTCACTCAAATTGGTATGTTTAGAAAGGTCTTGCCACAAAGTATCCTTGGGCCAAGTTTAATGACTGAGGCTTGAATAGTCTCTGAGAAAATGCCAACGTTAAAGTTTACCACGGACGATGGCGGACGGACGACCACTAGCCCAAAAATTAGACTCACTTTTTCTTCGCACATGAGCCAATAAAAGACAACGATTGCTACAAATAAGCAATTTGGGACCTATTTCTTGATCCACTGTGACCTCAACCTTTGAGAGAGGTCACTCAAATAATTATGCTTAGAAAGGTTTTGCCGCAAAGTATCCTGGGCCAAGTTTTAAGTCTGTCTTGAATAATCTCCGAAAAAATGCCAATGTTAAAGTTTACTACGGACAGCAGACAACAGACGGATGATAGAGGCTACTGCATGAGCCCAAAACCTCACTTTTTCTTTCTCATACACGAAGGCCCAGGCCATCTCCTGCTTCAGTGCCTTGACCTTGTCACGAAGGTCAGAGATGGCACCTAGGTTTTTGAACTTGTCTTCCCATTTCTGCACCTCTGCCTTCAGTTTTGGCATCACCTGCACAGGAAAAATTCATTTTTATCTAAACAGTATTTTTTGGAAAAATACTTACCGATGACATGACTACTAGGAAGTGTCTACTTACTCACACAATTTTAGCCTAAGAACCCGTTGAGCCCCTGCACAACCCGGGAGGCACTCTGGAAACCCCCAGAGGGGCCGAGAGTTGTCTCCCGTGCCTGCCCATCCGGTTCCAAGTCATACGATGATTCCTCAGTCAGGATACTTAGCTCACCAGCGGCAAGCGGGGCAGGTGGGAGGGTCCTCCGAGTCATGTCATTGGTAAGTATTTTTCGAAAAAATACCTTTTAGAGAAAAATGAATTTATTTCCTCAAAAACATTACCGATGACATGACTACTAGGAAGAATAGCGAGAAGGAGGATTGATTGATTGATTGTACTTGCTTAACGTCCCGACAGCAACAAGGCTTTCTCAGGACGTGCCTGCACTGCTTGTGAAAAAAATAAATAAACAGAACATTGAATGTATGTCGCCAGCCGGTCAAATACGTTAAATAAACCTAACACATGGGGCCTAAATAAAGCTAAGACCATTTAGCAACACACATCCAATATCAAGAGCTACAGGCAGTGCAGACAGTAGGGAGAGTTTTAAAAAGGCAAATACAGGTGAATGGACAAAGGGTAGACAGAAACACATGCCCCAGAATAGAGAGAAAAACCCACCCTGTGGGGCTGACCAGGGTGACCCTGGGAACTAAAAAATACCTAACCCCACCCAAGTCCCCCAGGGCAGACCCGGGTGGGGTAGCGAGAAGGAGGAGGGTGCCGCTACCCCAAAACCCCCACGGGGGACAATGCAGAACCCTCCTCCCTGTCGCACACTTCCGACAATTTTAGCTAAGTGCTGTGGTGCCGGGAGGGAGTGTTGCGCCGCAGTGATGTCCCCCACCACAGCGAGGTTGTCTCGCTGGCCTGCCAGATCCCAGAGGTAGAAGCGGGCAAAGGTCGATTCAGCTCACCAAGCCATGGCTGCCACGATGTCCTTTACTGCACAGTTCTGGTCGAATGCGAGGCTCATGGCCATGGCTCATACCTTGTGTGCGCGTATCTTCAGCCTCTTCGCTCCCTGTGGGGAGAGGTCCTGGTAGGTCGATCTAATGACCCAGCGTAGCCCGGAAGAAATCGTCTGGGCTGTTATGTCAGTTCTGCCGGGTTTTAGAGGCAGGAAGAGGCGTGGGTGTCCTCTCCGGACGGCTTTGGTTCGGCGTAGGTAACGCGCAGGGAGCGCACGGGATCTTGTTGCCTGGTCTCTGGGGAAAGTTCGTATCCCGCAGAGGCCGTAAGGTGAACACCCGTGGCGCGGTCAAGGAGACCTCATCTTGGCACGGAAGGCAGGTTCCGTGAGCAGCTGCACGGAACCATCTGGTGTAACTGCAGGCAGGCAGGGTGCGCTGAGAGCGCGTGTAGCTCGCTAATTCGGGCCGCCGTGGCCAGGGCCAACAGGAGGCATGTCTTACGAGTGAAATCCAAGAAGCGAGCCGAAGGCCGCGATTCAAATCTGGCAGAGTTCAGCACGTCAGTTCCCAGGGAAGGCCCCAGCGAGGAATTAGGAAGCGGGGCACTGGACGCTGCAGGCGAAGGTGAGACATAAGGTCGGCGATGTCTCACAGGCGCCGGTGTCCGGGCGGCCACGGTGCCGGTAGGTGCCGGCAAACATGGACAGGTACCCCATGATGGTGATAGGGGTTAATCCTTGGTCTCCGAAGAGCCAGAGGAAGGAGTCCGCCCTGCTTCTGGATGTACGCCACCACTGTCGCATTGTCGGAGAGGACGAGCAGCTCTTGGTGACGGAGTTGTTCCCCCCACGTGATGAGGGCTTGCCAGACTGCTTGCAGCTCCAACCCGTTGATGTGCTTCTCCGAGAACTCTGGAGGCCCGGGGCCGGACGTCGTCAGGAACCGCGGCAGCAGGTAGGCTACCCACCAGCCAACTTGCGTCGACACACAGGGAGAGTTGAGGGGGCGGAGAGGTCAGGGGGAACTCCCAAAGCGAGCCACGACGTGTCCATCCAACATAGTAGATGGGGGCGAAGCATTGGAGTCACAGGTACCATGGCAACCAAATCGCCGGAGGACGGCTGCCAGTGAAGCAGGAGGTGCAGCTGTTGCGGCCGGGCGTAGAGACGACCGAGAGGGAGTAGATCCGCCACCGCATCCATCAAGTCCAGGGGCTGAAGCCAGACTCTGGCGGAGGCTGCGTCCCGCTGGGCTACCTGGCCGGCTAGGGCGATGAACTTCAGGATCCGCGGCTCCGACAACGCACCCTGTTGAGGTCGGTGGCAGACTCCATGCCAAGGTGGACGAAGTGACGCGAGGGAGTGAGGCCCGACTTGCCCACGCTGACTAGGCACCCCAACCGCGACAACCGTTGTATCAGTGCATCCCTATCTGTTGTCCGAACGGTCTCCAATTGGTTGCATAGGAGGAGGTCGTCGAGGTAGTTCGACGTCGGACTGGAAGACGACTGTCGCGCCTTGGCCACTACCGCGTCCATGATGCGGGTGAAAACCCAGGGGCTGAGGTTGAGACTGAACGGCAGGGCCCGAAACTGGTAAATTACTCCGTCGTAGGCGCAGCGGAGGTACCTCATGGATGCCGAGTGCATGGGGACATGGAGAAACGCGTCGGAAAAGACCAGACCAGCCGCGTCGTCCATGGGCTGCACGGCGGCTCTGAGGGCCCGGGAAGTCTCCATGCGAAAGGACGGGGCCGCCAAGAATGCGTTCAAGGCTGAGAGATCGATGAGAGGACGCCACTTGCTGCCCGGGTTGGTACCATGAAGAGGCGGCTGTAGAAGGCAGGGGAGCCGGGGAGTATCCCGACTTCTGTGGTGGCCTTCTGCAGAAGAGCGGCAACTCCTCCACTCAGAGCGCAGGCCTTGAGCTGGTCTGACAGCACCCCGGACCACAACAGAGAGCAACGCAGCGGAGGCGGGGAGCGGAAGGAGATCCGAAGGCCCTCAGTTATGGTCTCCAAGATCCTGCGGTCGTCCGGGAACAGCGAGCACCCCTCCTCGCCGCACAGCGCGAGCCTCCCGCCGACTGGAGACCCTGGCGCGGTCGGCGGAGGCAGTTGAGGGGAGAGCTTGTCTTGCCAGGCCAACGGTCCCCATTCGCCGTCTTCACCGAGTTCCAGGTGTCGCCGAAGAGGAGGGGTCCACCCAGGGGGGGGCATGCCGAAGCTGGTTGCGCAGGTCCGGAGGCATACCCCGACAGGCCAGCAGAACAGCATCCCGACGCATGAGGTCACAATTGGAAGAGGCGACCATGGCATTGATAGACGAGTGTTAGGCTGCCCCGTTGGCCACTGCCACGAGAGCGAGAAGATCTCCTAGGAGGGGCGTCAAGGAGGGATGCCAGGCGTCCTTGATCCAGCGAACGAAGGCTTGGGTGAGCAGCTCAAGGAAGCCCAAGCAGGCGAGGGTGTTGCGAACGAGTGTAGCCGTACTATCAATACCACGGGGAATCGCATGCTTCCGGAGGGTGAGGGCAACTGCCTGGACGATGGCCGCCGGGTCCACCGTGGGAATGGGGCAGATGAAGGCCTGGGAGTGTCCGGAATACCATCCCTGACGAAAGGCGATGTCGAGGCCGGGGGTGCCACCTACGGTGGGAGAAGAAATCGGTCTCCCGCGGGGCGGCGAGCAGATGAGCAGAGAAGGCATCCCGCATGTCGCGAAATCCGGGAGGTTGAGGAAGCGACTTGAACCTGGTCTGCCTGCCAGCATCGACGAAGGCGGAGACCTTCCTCATGCACGGGGGGACAGGGGCAAGCGTCCACGGGGACGGTGGCCGAGATGGGCCGGGCCGCTTCATCTAGGGTGAGGACGGCGTCCAAACGAGAGGTCGAAGCCAGCGGCAAAGGGTCCGCGACGTCCGAAACGGTCAAGCGAGAAGCGGTGGAACGGCCAGGGGGCCAAGCAGAGCCGAGACGGACTCCTCCGCAAGAAGACTCAGGGCCTTGTCAACCTGGGGGGGAGGGGAGAGGCTGCGATGACGGGAGCAATGTCCCTGATCCCGACGACGAGGGCCCCTGCCTGAGTGGCGCCGAGGGGAGGTAGAAGGGCGATGCGAGAAGCGTGACGACGAGGCACAAAGCATGCGCGAGGATGGTGGCGTCGCAGATCTTGGCTGAGCGCGATGAAGCCGAGCGGGGCGGGGCGGGGCGGGGGGGGGGGGGGGGTGGGGGGGGGGGGGGGGGGGGACTGCTGGTCGTCCACTGCGCGCGGCGGTCCTTCCGACGAGTGTCCACAGGAGAGTGGGATCGCCGGGAGTAGGAGGAACTCGAGAGAGCTCCAAGTGTCTGAGGTCCTCGGGTACGTGGCACTTCGTCTCTGAGAGCCGGGCTCAATGAGGCGGGCTCCCTGCCGGCATATGGACTCCCCGGAAGAGTCCGCGAGCATGAGAGATGAGCGAGGACTGATAGCGGACAAGGAACGGCGCTAAGCGCTTCCCCGTACGCCGGGCTCCGTGAGGCGGGCGCTGTGTGTCCGCGCATTGACTTAAGGTCTCCAGGCGTAGCACTCCCATCTCTGAGAGCTGGGCTCAGTGAGGCGGGCTCCCTGCCGGCATATAGACTCCCTGGAAGAGTCCGCGAGCATGAGAGATGAGCGAGAACTGATAGCAGACAAGGGGCGGCACAACGCGCGTCCCCGTAGGCCAGGCTCCGTGAGGCAGGCGCTGTGTGTCCGCGCATTGACTTCAGTTCTCCGAGCAGTGCTGGGTGCACGCGTTAGGCGCGGCGTCTGTTCCACAGGGTTGGCACAATAGCGTTTGGTCACTGCTCTGGGCGCCTGGATGGGAGGGTCATTCACAGGGGACAGCCGGTCCCGCCTGTGGAAGCTCCATAACTGAGACCACCTCAGTTCAGGCCAGGGGGAGCAGATCTCACAGGCTCGGTCCGAGGCGCGGCTGGAGCAGGGAAGACAGACCTTGTGGTTATCCGTTGGCCACTGGAAATCGCCGCACAGTGTGCAGGTCCTCACCTGGCAACTGCAACACATAATACACATGCAAGTGTACGAGCGAGAGCACGTGGCTCCGCCCAGCTAAGGCGAACATTCGAGGCCACGGCTACACTAGCAACCTAACGTATATGGGTTAGGCCCTACAATGGCGACCCTAACGTGCGAAGGAGCGGGAGCGAGGGGCCCCACCAAGCTAAGCGTAGCCTAAGCTGTCAAGGAACAAAGCACAACGCAGTAAGAGCCCAGCCACACCACCCTCGAAGCCAGCGAAGAGCATGGGCGCCAGCCCCAGGGGCCGGGCCAAGCTAAGACGAAGTCCAGCGCAAATGGCAGTCAGATATAACACGTGAAGCCAAGGGCTCCAACGAACCGGCGTCCCGTCCGGAGGCCGGTCGAAGGCCATAACAGCTACCTTACCTCTCCGCCGCAGCGGGAACGGGGGAAGGCCCCTCCATACCACCGTCAGCGATGGAAGGCGGGAACGCAGGAAGAAGGGACGAGAAGCAACCGCAGGCAGCAGCGCAACCGGAGCTCAGTAGGAAGCGCACCACAAAGCCAGGGCCGGCACAACAGAAGTAGCAGGGCCAAGAGCAGTCACGAGCAAAGTCCAGTACGGGTTCCAAACCGGTCGCACGCAGGCAAGACCGGAGGCTAAGCAAACACGTCTGAACGGCGCGAGCTAAGTAGACTGACTGAGGAATCATCGTATGACTCGGAACCGGATGGGCAGGCACGGGAGACAACTCTCGGCCCCTCTGGGGGTTCCCTGAGTGCCTCCCTGGTTGTGCAGGGGCACAACGGATTCTTAGGCTAAAATTGTGTAAGTAAACACTTCCTAGTAGTCATGTCATCGGTAATGTTTTTGAGGAAATAAAAGCAACTCATTTGACCATAATAGTATCTAACAAGAATTTCAAAGCCCTTAAGGCTCACATGCATGAACGATTCAGTTGTAACATGAGCAAAGGTTTGGGTTTGTACCTGTGATGATCTCAAAATTTATGCATTTTTCATTTTTCTTAATCTCCGATGACCCTTGACCTTTGTAAGTAGTGATTAGCTTAGTGTCTTGTGAATAGCATTTGAGAACAAAATAATTGTCAAAATAAAGCAATTTTTTACCTATTTCCTGATCCCATGTGACCTTGACCTTTGGGAAAGGTCATGCAAATTGGTATGTTTAGAAAGGTCTTGCCACAAAGTATCCTTGGGCCAAGTTTGAAGACTGTGGCTTGAATAGTCTCTGAGAAAATGCCAACATTAAAGTTTTCCACGGATGACGGACGGATGCCCACTGGCCCAGAACATACTCACTTTTGCTTCACAAGTGAGCCAAAAATTATGGACCCAAATGCTGGTCAAACTGTTTTCTTAAAACGGACATTTTCTCATCAATGAATACTCCCATTTCAAAACCCTTGCAGGCTCTCATGAAGAGAACGCACAGGGGCAAAATCTTAACGTTTCAAGCTTGCTGCTCTAAAAGCACTGGCGATATTCGTGTTTACATAGACACACGCACAGCAAATTGCACCATATACATGTATGTTCCATAGGCTGGTATGGCGTGACATTATGTCATTCATTACTTTATTTCCACAGGCATCAGACTAGGTCTCTCATGTCATGGGCAAGGACATACATGCTATGGAACACACTGTCAAACCCCATTTCTTTATTTTTAAGCTGGAACAAAAAAAAAGCAGACATAACCTAATTCTGTGATTAGTGGATCTGCTTGTAAAAAAACTGATTTTGTACCTACACAGGTCCATCCTGGTACAGTCAGTGGTAAACACTGAACCATTTCAAATACAAATATTTTATGACAGCATACAAATGATTGCTTTTATTTGGAAAATTCTTGAAGAACATATACAAATTTGCAGTTCCTGACCTTTTCCTTCTGAACAACGATTTCTTTGGTGAGCGTTTTCCGTTCATTGGCCACATCATAGTCTCGTTTCATCGTCTCAAGCTGAGTTGCCTTCAGGAAGAACTGCACACAGGAAACAATAAATGTCTTCAACAAGAAAGGCAAAGCCATTAGGGCTCACGCATATGACCTATTTACATGCGTCACCTTTGTGACAATAAGTAAAAGGCTGGCTTCTGTACCAGCAAAGCGTGACCCTTGACCTTTACGATGAGTCGACTAAATTAGTATACATAGGAAGGTCTTATTATCAGTTACCTTTGTCCCAAATTTGATTGAAAAATTAGCAAAAATGTTGATAATACCTATAATTATATGAAAAATTTGGCATTTTACACATGTCAGCCTCTTGTGACCCTTGACCTTTCTGAGGGGTCATCCAAATTAGTATACATATATAGTCCACAAGCTAGGAAGGTCTACCGTGCACCCCCCCCCCCCCCCCCCCCCCCCCCCCCCCAGTACTCAATAAGATGGATTTCAAAGTGTTCCTTAGTATGTCCTGAGATGTTTAAGCCATATTCCCCGAAAATCCTTAGGAACACACCAGAGATATAGCCGATGGCGCAAGGGTACCCCCATTCACGCTCTTCGCAGGTGCTAAAATGAGGTTGAGAAACATTTTCCTCTAAATAAATCAGAATTCATTCCAGAAGCCCAAATCAGGCAATATTATGTTAAGGCACACGTTCTGCAGCCTCTGCAAAAAAACAGAATGAAAAAATATTGAATCTCTGGCTCACAGTGAAGGTATTTGTGGACCCAGCAAACGACCATTTCCGCGAAATCGCAAAAAAAGACAAAAATAATGTGTCAGATGCCTTCAGACATTTTCTATAGTGCTGGCAGTCCATTTTCAGGCTTACATTATTAAAACAGGATGTTACAATTATTATAAACTTGACTAGGTGATGCCGTGATCACTGTGAGTGCCACAGTGTTTGATTTTGTATCCCTACCCCCAAGTTGTAAAAATACACAAAATTAATTAGAAAAAATTTCTAAAGTTATTCCATTTCATTTTGACCTTTCTTTACCTATTAAGTTTCAATAATGTGAGCATAAAGTGCAAGAAAATAAGGAAAGTCGGCATCCTTTACAGTACATTCGTGGTGAATGATAGCTTTTTCCCATTTAAAATTGCCAAATTGGGAAACGTACGTTGTTTCCGGTGCCCTCAGAAATTGTGTATACTACCGATAGGTCTTTGTTAGGTTTTATTGGTTAGGATAGAGTACCACAGTTACTCCCAACCTGATTTTGTGATGCTATGATGCATTTAGGGGCCACAGTGGCTGAATCTGCTGCCCTACCCCCATTTTACCAGTACGCAAAGTAACGCAAAATAATCATAAAAATTGCTTACGTAATAGTCCTCTGTTTAAATATTTTTTGTTGCCAGTTGTTGTTTTTTTTTAAAGTATGCATACTGAGCATAAAAAGTTGTGATCATTTCATTAATTTCAATGTAACCCATCAATTTAATTGTAACTATTTTTAACTGGCTGGTCTTTTAGGTGATATTTTACCTAGCGTAAGGCGGGTCTAGTAAGGTCTCCCCTTTTCCTTTCATTTATTTTTATCTAGAAATGTGTAAATATGAATATGCGTAATAAAGTTTCATGGTTCCTAATAGCCAAAACAATGTTTAAAAAATACTTAGTTTCCACATGTCGACCACGAGATCTCCACTTCCACCTTCTGCAACGTTCAATCTTTTTTATGGCCGTCTTTAAATCTTATATTGTTCTGGCTGCCAATAAGTGAGCTGTCAAGAGCTAGGCAGCATGTTTTCAGAGTTTGGTGTATAGGGGCGTGTCTTCTGGTCAGAACTGCCAGCAGACCGCTTCTCTGTATAGACATGTTTGGAGAATGTGCTAAGGAGACCGATTTTCTACGCCAAATTCGCATAGGGCTGTTTCCACATGACCCAGTCTCACGAGGTGAGTTCAGCAGGGTCCTTACGGTCTGTGAACATTTGTGAAAGTTGTAAAAAAATGGCAAGGCTTTTTGAGGGCCCTGGAAAGTCTGTCAATTTCAGTCCTTTTCCTTAAAGTCTGTGAAAGTTTGTAAAAAATGACAACGTACTGGCAAACTTTTGTCTACTTCTTTTTTTTTTTCTCCCTCAATTTGTGACTATTCCCATTGCAAACGATCATGCTGACGCTTGTTGCAAGTGATCTATATTTAGCTCTGATCATAAAGTGACTGCATGGCGAACATTCTGATTGGTTGTTTACGCTTCTACCGAAGTCCGCCATTCACTAAGCGTTCTTTTATTTTGGTATCTCTTCACGCATTAGGCACGGAAGCTTCAAATAATTGCTGATACAGAGTGATCTGATTAAAGTGTGTAAAGCTTCAGGCTTCAGTTTGGGTTTGTGAAACGTTCCTGCTTTTCTGGATGGACCCAGTCCAGAGTAATCAGTGTGTAGATGAAAGATGGTGGCCTGGCTCTCCCTGTTCAGCTTGTTGATGTCATCTGCCCACGGGCTGCAGCCGCCATTCTGCTTTTGCCAATCACTTTGTTGTTGTAGTGTCTCCATTCCCAGCTAGTCCAGAATGCACTGGAATCCACTGCAGCACTATTTTGTGGACAGGGCATCCAGTCTATCTTGAAGCTTCCTGGTGAGATCAGTGGATCAAGCTGCTGCCTTTCCCTAGCTAGTGCTCTGCTGCTGTGTTGAGCACCTACAGATCTGTACGATACTTGGAGCTGCTGCTGCTAACTGGTAAGGAGAGGGAGGTAGTAGTGTGGTCTGCACAACAGATGTACACGCCACTTCCTTCATTCAACACGGCATCTTGTGTGGTATCACAGCTGCTGTGAGGGTAGCGCTTGTGCACAACCTCCAGCAAGATGGCTTTGTGCAGTGCCGCGACCTTTGGCAAAGAGTCCTGGAATATTATGTTGTCTTGAAGGCTCTTTCGAGATGTCCTGGTATCTGAAGGGAGCTGTTCACACATCTTTGGGCTTGGTTCCAGGACGTCGGTGTTAGCCCTTTGCAGGACCTTCAGTTGGCAGTTCAGATTGGGCATTTCTGACGGTTCTTGGTCTGCTCCTGTAGTCTCCCATGCTGTCGGTGTTTAGTAAGTCTCTTCATCGTGTGTGCTGTTCTGCATTCCAGTGGCTCCAATGTCCTCCATTTCCTAAATTGGGGTGCTCCAGATGGCTCTAAGAATGTCACTGCATCATGAGAATGACCCATGTTCTGCATCTTGTCAAGCCTGGCTTTTTGGGTTTCAGGCAGTGTTTCATGTTGTCGATGTATATTGGTACCGCACAACTGGTCTGACTGAGCAGGTGTTTGCTTGTGCCAGGATGCTGTAATTTGCGCCAATGTGGTCCCCACCAGTTCTTCATCAGAGACTCTCTTTCTTTTTTGCAGCTCTAGCTTCCATGGTTTCAATGTGAGGCCTCCACGTGAATCCAGTAATTTATTTGTTGCCAGTAAAGTTGGCCTGTCTGTCTTTGGTACTGGAAGGTCTCCAGTTTTGAGGTGACCTCTTCCGTCTGATTAAAAGAGATGGTCTAGCTCAGTTTGAATGGCCTCTTTCAGTCCAGCTGCTGACTCTATTGGCAGCATCCTGGATTCTGGAGGATGCTATTTCTTTATGTTCTGCTGCGCTCCACACTGCAAAGTCATCTGCATGGAGGATGTTCAAGACGAACCTTGGTACTGTTGTACTGATGTCATTAATGTAGACCAAAAACAGCATCAGACACAACATCTCCCTGAGGTACACCTTCCCCGAGTTTGACAAGAGTGCTGAATGTGCAGACGATAGAAGCTTCAGCGGCAGCCCCTGTTAAGCATGCCTTAAATAAAAAGAATTACAATTAAATCGATGGGTCACATTGAAATTAATGAAATGACCACAAATGTTTATGCTCAATATACATATTTTGTTAAGAAAACTGGCAAGAAAAATATTTAATCAGAGGAGCAATTGTTATGATCATTTTTCGTTCCTTTGCGTACAGGTAAAATGGGGGTAGGGCAGCAGATTCAGCCACTGTGGCCCCTAAATGCATCACAGCATCATAAAATCCCTCGCGCTGGGACCATATGGCGTTGAGGCGCGTCCCCTGGGTGGTGGATAGGGGGTCCCTCGTGAGAGGGGTGCACCGAATGAAATAAGGTGCCGTGAACCAACATGGTCTAAGGGAAGGTGACCCCGACAGAAAACCCCTGGTCCTCCTAGTAAGGGGGTTGGGCGTGGGGGTAGCTTCCCCAACCTGCAAAAAAGGAAATAGCCACAAAAACGCCGACGAAGCCTCTTCCTACTGGCCATAGACTGGGTCATGAAGATGACCACAGAGCACAGACGAAGTGGAATACAGTGGACACTGTGGACACAGCTTGACGACCTCGATTTTGCAGACGACTTGGCATTACTGTCCCACACTCATCAACAAATGCAGGACAAGACCACGAGGCTTGCTGACATCTCGTCCCAAGTGGGCCTCACCATTCACAAACAGAAAACAAAGACAATGAGGCTGAACGCAACCAGGGAAGAACCAGTCTTGCTTGCTGGCACCCCGTTGGAGGAGGTGGAGTCCTTCACCTATCTCGGGAGCATCATAGACAAAAAAGGCGGCACTGATGCAGATGTCAGAGCACGAATCGGTAAAGCCAGAGCAGCCTTTCTCCAGCTGAAAAAAGTGTGGAGTTCCAGAGAGCTGTCACAACACACCAAAGTCCGGATTTTCAACTCCAATGTAAAAGCAGTTCTCCTATATGGAGCAGAGACTTGGAGATTGACAAAAACCACAGTCAACAGAGTACAGACCTTCATGAACAGTTGCCTTAGAAGAATTTTGAAAATCCACTGGCCAGAGAAGATCAGCAACATCAGACTCTGGGTGAGAACAGAGCAGATAACAGCAGAGAATGAAATTGGGCGAAGAAGATGGGGATGGATCGGTCACAGTCTGAGAAAGCCAGCTTCCAGTATCACTAGGCAGGCATTGTCATGGAACCCCCAGGGAAAGAGGAAAAGAGGTAGGCCGAGAAACTCCTGGCGTCGAGACCTCCAAGCAGACATCAAGAGACTGGGAACCACCTGGAGTAGAATTGAAGGAGAAGCACAGGACAGGAGTTGCTGGAGGTCTCTCGTCGACGGCCTATACCCGGGTAGGGGTGACAGGCGTAAGTAAGTAAAGTAAGTAATCATAAAATCAGGTTGGGAGTAACTGTGGTACTCTATCCTAAACAATAAAACCTAAAAAAGACCTATCAGTTGTATACAAAATTTCTGAGGGCATCAGAAACAATGTACGTTTCCCAATTCAGCAATTTTAAATGGTAAAAAGCTATCATTCACCACGAACATACCGTAAAGGATGCCGACTTTCCTTATTTTCTTGCACTTTATGCTCACATTATTGAAACTCAATAGGTAAAGAGAGGTCAAAATAAAATGGGATAACTTAAGCAATTTTTTCTAATTAATTTTGTGTATTTTTACAACTTGGGGGTAGGGATACAAAATCAAACACTGTGGCACTCACAGTGATCACAGCATCACCTAGTCAAGTTTATAATAATTGTGACATCCTGTTTTAATGATGTAAACCTACAAATGGACTGTCAGTGCTATAGAAAATGTCTGAAGGCATCTGACACATTATTTTTGTCTTTTTTTGCGATTTCGCGGAAATGGTCGTTTACTGGGTGCACAAATACCTTCACTGTGAGCCAGAGATTCAATATTTTTTCATTCTGTTTTTTGCAGAGGATGCAGGAGGTGTGCCTTGACATAATATTACCTGATTTGGGCTTCTGGAATGAATTCTGATTTATTTAGAGGAAAATGTTTCTCAACCTCATTTTAGCACCTGCGAAGAGCGTGAATGGGGGTACCCTTGCGCCATCGGCTATATCTCTGGTGTGTTCCTAAGGATTTTCGGGGAACATGGCTTAAACATCTCAGGACATACTAAGGAACACTTTGAAACCCATCTTATTGAGTACTGGGGGGGGGGGGGGGGGTGCACGGTAGACCTTCCTAGCTTATGGACTAATAGGTCTTAACATCAGGTATCTCTGTACCAAATTTGGGTTTTAAGTTGAAAATAGTATTTCAGAAAAAACGTCTTTTGTCAAAATATGGTTATTTTTTACCCATTTCCTGAGCTCGTGACCCTTGACCTTTCCGAGGGATCAACTAAATTAGTACATATAGAAAGGTCTTACCATCAGGTATCTTTGTACCAAGTTTGGGTTTGAAGTTGTGAATAGTATTTGAGAAAAATTATGTCAAAATATAGCTATTTTTGACCTATTTCCTGATCCCCTGTGACCTTGACCTTGTGAGTGGTCACTCAAATTGGTTTGTTTAGAAAGGTCCAGCCACAAAGTATCTTTGGGCCAAGTTTGAAGACTGTGGCTTGAATCGCCTCATAGAAAATGCCAACGCTAAAGTTTACCATTGACGATAGACGACTGATGACGGATGGATGACCACTGGCCAAGAACAGACTCAAGTTTGCTTCGCACGTGAGCCAAAAATTAGTGCAACACTTACAAGAAGTCCAATACTGTAAAAACATAACCTGATATCACAAACTGAAACAACAAAAAGGTCAATTCTTCCTACAGTCATCTAGAGGTAAAATTGTTACGTTACTGTGCTGTGCAACAGCTCAAACTCATCCTGACTGCACACAGTTTCTGTAATCAATCAAATCTGTGCAAAAAAGAAAACCTGCATATGATCACCGACTAAATGAAATGCACATCACTGCTCACTCAAAGTAAAAGACAACAAATATAACGCAAACAATTTCAAGCCCAATTGAAAACTGATGCTATTCCGATTTTGATTAAACTACAATGCCGATTTAAAAACGTACTTATCCCCTCAGTTACAGTTTATCCCCTTAGTTACAGTTTATCCCCTCAGTTACAGTTTATACCTTGTATTTGTCACAGGCATTTTTGGAGTGGAGAAAGTTGCGGGAAGTGTCCTGATTCAAAATGGCCACAGGATTATCCACCTGGATATTGAACTGGTCCAGGATTCGGTGCAGTTCTTCCCGCTTCTCTGAAACCAACTTCCCTGCAGCACACAGGTCAAATTAACCCCCTTGTTCATGCAGAAATACTGACTGTATACACAAGGGAGATGAAAACAAAACCTGACAGTAAGCTGTGAAAATTATATATATATATACATGTAACTTTATGCTGAATCAGCCATGGGCAGCGCCTGACTAGCTCAGTGCCTGGGATTAGGCAAAGCTAATTGGTTACTATTCTTGTTTGCAAAAAATATGAAGTTGGATGCTAATAAGTAATATGGAAAAGATGGTACCCACACTGAATAGAGTATTTAAAAATCATATTTACAATTTTCGTTAACCTATTACACCCCGAGGCTGATCTTTTCTAATTTGCTTACTGAAGGCTACATTACATTATAAAAAACTGATGAACCATTTTAGTTCAAGGTTAGTGCCAGAATAGCTTAGTGCCTCAAGCACCAATAGTCCAAGCAGCTGCCCTTCATAGACGATCAGCCGTTTATGAGATGGTGATTTTCTAGAGAGTAACAAAGGTTTGGGTATATCAAAATGAAGTCTAGTATGAATAAAAGCAGTGTGCACTCGTTTTAAACCGCCCGAGGATGGAGACATTTTTCTGTAGCACATTTTGTTTCCAGTACGGCTGCAGACGAAACCAGGACTGTCGCAGCCATGTTCCCTGGGGATCAGTAGTTTACACGGGCCTCATTTGGTCTTGTTTTAGTAGTAGTATGCACTATATGTCACTTATAAGGATTTCATTATTTTTTAAGTATATTTGCACACTTAATTATATTAAGAGAAGAAACAATTATGAAAAAGTTTGCTTTGAGCTCAAATATCGTTACTCAACAATAAGGTATCCCAAATCACGTGATCGAAACATACACACGCGTACTCCTGCCGTGAATTTCGGTGTGCTGACGAGTTCTTTTTTTTTTATTTGTTATACATAAGCTTGTTCCAAAAAAAGCAAACGTAAAAAGTTGCTTTGTGCATTTTTACTTCTTGATAAAGGTTTGTCACGTTTATTTTCATTCACTTTATCATTGCTTTGCCCGTTTCATTTCGACACCACAGCACCAAAACAAAATGCCACCCACAACACAAACGCTATCTTCAAAACCTGTGTCCGAAGTGCAACATGCTGCATGCTGTAAAAGAGAATGAGTGCCACACCACTTGGTTTTAACTGTCTGAAGTGCAACATGCTGCATGCTGTAAAAGAGAAAGAGTGCCACACCACTTGGTTTTAACTGTCACGGCTGAGCAAAGTTTCGGAATTTAATTATTTATTGCTGTAACATTTATTTCAATCATTGCACTGGCAAGCTATATTGTGAAGTGCGATCACTGCCAGTGCCAATTATGCAGTCTCAGTGATCCCTGATGGTACAGTACACTTTATACTGAAAAATACACAGCACAATGTGAACACGCTTGGAAGTTCATGCAATGCTTTGTTTAAAATTAAACCCTGTCTTGCTAGCAGTAGCCTACTGCACAAAAGAGGAACTTATTTTGCTGCTGCGTAATTTGCAGTTTGTCTGCATATAGACATTTGCAGTGCGCTGCAAGGATTCTTAGCAGCTGGCATTAGCACTGACATATATATTGGGATTAAAACGAGAAAGAAAATGGAGAAAGGTGACACAGAGATGATTTAGTGAATCAGTCAGTCAAGTGATCAAATGAACAGGGGCGCCCAGTGGGTCCAAAGATTGGTGCGACAAATGAAAAAAAAAGAAATAAAACATGAAACTTGTTTCTCATTTAAGGTATATATCAAGATCTATACATGTAGCAAATAAATCGAATTTCAAATTTGAGCTTTGTTTTGATCGACTGACCTAAGAATGACCTCTCTCTCTCTTTTTTGTTGCCAGAATTATTGGTGCGACAAATGTGGCACCGACTTACCAAGGTGGGTGCCCTTGAATGAATGAGATATGATGAACAGCTAGTTAAGGGAGTGGGGGGTGGGGGGGGGGGGGAGGAGGCACGTATTTTATAATGTACACGTACTATTTCTTTCATCACCCACTCATAACACCATTGGGCTCGATGAGTTTTATGTGGGCGATTTACAAAATTCATGTACTCGCTGCTGTTACATTATCTTCTTACTGGTTTTGACATTTCGCTGTAAGATTTACAGTCCCATACTTTAAGCCTGTCCCGCCTAAGCACATGGAGGTTGAATGTATCATTGATATGTGTGTGTACTTAGGTAGCGTTTTGTTTCAGGTGGCAGTTTTGGCCTCACCTTTAAGTTTGGTGCCCCCTGTGCATGTGGCCACCAGTACTATTGACAGAACTGATGGCTGCATGTGCAATCTAGTTCACGGTATCGCTTATCAATGTGAACTGGGCAGCCTATTGTTTGAAGTGATCAGTGGTGGCATCATCCATGATGTATGTGTGCATTTGGCCACTGGTACTGTTTACAAAGGTGCTGTTTTCAGAACTAGTGGCTGAGTATGCATATTAGTTCTGTTATTGTTATCAGGTGTGGCCTTATGATAAGTTATCTCTAAGTTTTGGTGCCCCTGTGCATGAGACCAACAGTACTTTTCACAGAACTGATGGCTGCATGTGCAGTGTGATTAACTGTACACAAGATTTGTAGGTGGGCAGCTAAAATACAGGCAGTCAATACAAGCCACTTTAATCTCAAATCTCTACATAATTATAGGTTTTACAGTCCACTAATGCCCATCAGTATACAATTGTGCATGTCTTTTGTGGGTGTTCTGCGGTTTTGTGTGTGTATGTGGGGTTGGGTTGAAAGAGGGGCGGTAAGGCACCTATTACTCAGGCATGGGAATTGCCCAAGCAAAAATCATCTGAAACGGGGCCTTCAACCTGATACAAAAGGCCTCCACCACGCCAGATCTTCTTTCCACGAGGGCCGAAAAATAAAACAGTGTGTGTGTGTGGGAGTGGGGGGGGGGGGGGGGGGGGTAGGCGACGGACCATGCTTACTTCTAGGCGCCGGAAAATCAAACAGTGGGTGGGGGGGTGGGGGGTAGGCAACGGACCTTGCTAACTTCTGGGCGCCGGAAAATCAAACAGTGGTGGGGGGGGGGGGTAGGCAGCGGACCTTGCTTACTTCTGGGCGCCGGAAAATCAAACAGTGGGGGGGGGGGGGGGGGGGGGGGGATTGGCGGGCCACCTTGGGTCTGCCCACCTAAGTTCTCAGTGCAGCACACACTCAGGCAGGCCACCGACACAGCCTGCCGCGGCATGTTCCGAAATGAAACCGGTGCTTTCCTTCTGTTGCTACCCACAATTGTTTTTCACGGAAACGTCTTTTTTTTTTTCGCGGACGATTTCTTTTTCTCGCGGAATTTCACGGACAATTCCCATGCCTGATTACTCTGTGTGTGTATGTACAAAATCTACATTACAAAAAACATAAATAAATAATTTAAATAAATAGTTATTTTGGGTTTAATGCCACGCAGGTGACTACGGCCATCTCACAGCGGTTAAATAAATAAGATAAATTAAGTCAAAGATACCTGGGACATATGAATGCTAAGTAAAGGATAGATTATGAATATGCACAGATGTACATTCTTTTGGTGGGTGTTCTACGGTTTTGTGTGTGTAATTGGAGTGGGGTTGGGAGCGAGCGGTATGGCACCTATTACCATGTACGTGTATAAGACATAAGACATTTATTCACCAAGTAAAATGTTACAAGGATTTTTGTGTGGCATGGTGACAGTAAAATACATCCTCACTTGTAGGGCATTCATCATGTCATACACACAGTTGGTGATCATCCTGTATACAACACTAAAAGATAGATAAACAATATTAAACACAAATCAGTCATATGTCACAAATCATGGAATCACGTTGTTCCATGGATGGCGATGTACTGAGGACAGCTTCTGGAAAGAAACTGCACCTAAATCGAGAGGTTTTGGCTTTAAAAGGATGGAACCACCAGCCAGAGGGCAGCAGCTCGAAGAGATGATTGGCTGGGTGTGACAGATCTGACAAAATAGCAATGGTGACCACATGAACAGGGGCACCATGGTGTATGTTTTTATGCTGTATGCTGATATGTCTGTACAAAACCTACATTACAAACAAACAAATAAATAAATAATTTAAATAAATAAGATAAAGTAAGTCTAAGGTACTTGGGACATATGCATGCTAGGTAAAGGATAGATTATGAACATACACAGATGTGCATGTCTTTTGGTTGGTATTCTGCGGTTCTGTGTGTGTATATGGGTAGGTGTTGGGAGCGGGCGGTATGGCACCTATTACCATCTATATATGTGTATGTTTCTTCTTGTATGCTGATGTGTATGTACAAAACCTGCATTACAAACAAACAAAAGTAAATAAATAAATAATTTAAATAAATAGTTATTTGGATTTAATGCTGAGCAGGCGACTAATGTCATCTCATGGCGGTTAAATAAATAAGATAAAGTAAGTCAAGATACCTGGGTCATATGAATGCTAAGTAAAGGATAGATTATGAACATGCACAGATGTACTGTCTTTTGGTAGGTGTTCTGTGGTTGTGGAGTGGGGTTGGGAGTGGGCAGTATTACCATGTATGTGTATGAGAATATCAGCATATGTACAAAACCTACTTTACAAACAAATAAATAATAAATTTAAATAAATAAAATAAGGTAAATCAAAGATACCTGGGACATATGAATACCAAGTAAAGGATATATTATGAACATGCACAGACGTGCATGTCTTTTAATGGGTGTTCTGTGGTTTTGTATGTGGGGTGGGGAGCGGGTGATATGCACCTATTACCATACATGTGTACATGCATGTTCTCATCTTCTATGCTGATGTGTATGTGCAAACATACATCCCAAACAAATAAATAAATAAAATAAATAAAATAAGTCAGAGATACCTGAGACCTATAAATATGCATGCTAAGTAAAGGATAGATTATGAACATGCGCAGATGTATGCATATTGAAAAAAACATTTGCTCTCCTTGGTGGCCACCACCATACCACTAGTGATCATGTGCATCAAGGAATTCCTTCCATCTATAATTAAAAGGATAAATAATAAATAAATATGTAAGTGAATACATAAATGAATCAATAATAAATAAATAAAACATGTAATATAATGGAGAGGGCTACTATCTATATTGTGTCTCATGGAGTCCCCATAAAGCTTGATCATAAGAGTTCTTGTGAGTACTTAAGTGCGGATTGGTTGAATGGGTTGCAAAAACTAAAATATTTATATTTAGGTGTTTAGCTGAACATGGTGATTTAGATGGAAACGGTTCAGAGATGGATTTCACTCTGCTGGCGTGTGCTTAAGATCAGTTGGATAAGAGTGTGCTTGACCAGTAACAAATCCCATCTCCAATAATAACAAAAGAGCAGACCTACACTTAAAGCCGTTAGGCTGGAAAACAGACGAACAACATGCATCAGGCATGGGAATTGCCCAAGCAAAAATCAGCTGAAACTAGGGGGTCAGGGACCTTCAGCCTGATACAAAAGGCCTCCACGACGCTAGACCTTGCGTACAGGAGTCGAAAAATAAAAGGTAGACCTTGCGTACAGGGGCCGAAAAATAAAAGGTAGACCTTGCGTACAGGGGCCGAAAAATAAAACGGGATGGGGGTAAGACGCTAGACCTTGGCCGAAGAATCAAACAATGGGGGAAGGGGGTAGACACTAGACCTTGCTTCCAGGGGCTGAAAAATGCATTTTTCTTTAAAAGGTATTTTTTCGAAAAATACTTACCGATGACATGACCTTATGGGAAGTGTCTACTACTTACTCAATTCTAGCCTAAGAGCTCGTTGTGTTACCACACAACCCGGGAGGCACTCAGGGAACCCCGAGGGGGCCGAGAGTTGTCTCCCGATACTCCCCATCCGGAACCGAGTACCCATAATTCTTCAGTCAGGATACTTAGCTCACCAGCGGCAAGCGGGACAGGTGGGAGGGTCGTCCGAGTCATGTCATCGGTAAATATTTTTCGAAAAAATACCTTTTAAAGAAAAATGCATTTGTTTCATCAAAAACATTACCGATGACATGACCTTATGGCCATACCGTATATGAAAAATAATGCAATTATTAATGAGAAGATTGTTTTATCGTAAAAAAGATTCAATTGTTTTAAGATTAATCCCAAATAATTCATGAAATTAATCCCAAAAACGTGAAGAAAAAAATTTCAAAAAATATTTAACTATCACTCAAAAGTTCTAGAGGTACAATGCTGGTTAATGAACTCATTCTATACCTCCCTTTTATCTAGCTATATTCAAAATATCTAGTAAAAATAAGAAAAATTACGGACTCCAATGTGGATCAACCAGTTTTTGTGAAACAGCCATTTTCTCACCAATGAACATCTTAAACAAAAAAATTAAAAAAACTACCTCGAGATTATTCTTTTACTTTTAGGGACAATCACGACCCATTATATAGACTCACTTTTGCTATAGCACGTGAGCCAAAAATTGTCCGTCATGGGGACGGACAGCAAGCCATAACATCCATCATGTGCGCTCTACAGTCCGTCGCGTACTTGAAAAACAGCAGGTATAAGCTAATTTTTTCTCAAGATTAGTCCGCACAGGGGACGGACAGCCTTCCATTTTGTCTCTCTTTGTCAAAATTTGTCCGTCAAATACGGAGAATTTTCTGTTAACAGAAAGCCTTTAAGAGGAAGGTGTAAACCTATTTAGCTAGCCCTTTGGCTTTTGGTAGCAGTTTTGACCTTTTTCTGGACCCCTGTGAACGCTACCAACAGCCAAAGGGATGGAACCACACTGAAACAAGAACGGCAAAGCCCTTAAAGCACACGTGCATGAACAATCCAGTTCTAACGTAAGTGAAGGTTTGGCTTTTGTACCTGTGATGTTGTCTCAAAATGTATGCATTTTTAACCCTTTTGTCAATCTCCCATGTCCCTTGACCCCTGTGAGTAGTGAACCAAAAATATTATGCACAGAACGGTCTTATCAGCCATCTGATATTATTATTATCTGCTTTGCAAAACTGCTGATAAAAGCTAACTCTACTTTTTTCATCTCTTGTGCCCCTTGACTTTTCCGAGGAGTCATCAAAATTAGCATGCACACAAAGTTCTTACCATAAGATATCTCTAGACCAAGTTTGGGTCTGAAGTTGTAAATAGTATTGGAAAAAAAAAAAATTTTTGGTCAAAATATGGCTAATTTTTACCTATTTCCTGATCTCTTGTGACCCTTGACCTTTCTAAGGGGTCATCTAAATTAGCATGCATAGAAAAATCTTACCATCAGGTATCTTTGTACCACATTTGGGTTTGAAGTTGTGAATAGTATTCAAGATAAAAAGAAATTTTGTCAAAATATGGCTATTTTGGATCTATTTCTTGATCCCCTGTGACCTTGACCTCTGAGAGAGATAAATGAAATAGGTATGTTTAGAAAGGTCTTGCCACAAAGTATACTTGGGTCAAGTTTGAAGGCTGTGGCTTCTATAGTCTCCATGAAAATGCCAACGTTAAAGTGTAACGTGAACGCCGCCGGACGGACACCAACTGGCCCAGAACATAGACTCACTAAAAAGTGCCTGTAATATCCTTTTTCGCTTTTAGCTTTAGGATTTATTTAAAGAGTGGTTTGAACATTTCAAATGTTTGAAAGTTCACCTTGTTTGCTTCTCAGCACATATCTGCTCCCTCCATCAGCCGAGAACTTGCGTTGCACAATTATGCTTTCACCATACAGATTTGGTTTGTATGCATCTGGCCCTCTGTTCCGCAGCTTTATCTCAACTTCCCCTGACCTGAATACAGAAAACAAAAAATATTTATTAAAACTGATCTTGAAAGAAAAGATCTTGAAAAAAAAACAAAAAAAAAAAACAGCGGACACATTAGAAACTTGTTCTACTTCTAGTTTAACTCATTTGCGGCCAGCCGCATCTGGATGCGGCTCGCATCTGGATGCGGCTGACCGCGAATGAGTTAAAGCAGTAAACACGGGCATTAAACGTGGTCCAGTAGCAGAAAATCATTCTTCTTTCCAATCTGTGCTTCATCAAGAATGTATGATTATAAATGTATGTATTTTGTAACAAGTAAGTTTCCCAGAAGACAGAGTGACTGAAACCTGTGCTTTCTTTATCTGGTATGCTTATTATCGGTGGTGTAAACTGCACAGAATCAAAAATATTAAACACTAACTGCTTTCCATATTTGATGAAAGATTTGATCTGTGTGCCTCTGTTGGTGGCTGCAGCCTTTCCTCCAAGTCCAACAACTAATGCTGTGACAACCGCGCTCTTCCCACCTGCATACACACAGTACATACACATTACCGAGTGTCTTGTGTGTGGGAACAACTGAAAGTTAAAACTAAGTACATGACTCCAGGTAGCAATTAACAACATGAAAATAGAAGAACCCAATGGAGAAAGAAACACACTTAGTAAAAACAGTTACATGATTTATTAATATTTTAAGAATTCAGTCGCTACTTATCTTGTCAGGAAAGAAGGAAAGTGGCAGTTGAAGGATGTGTCGAAACACAAAAGATGAATAACAAAAGTGTGTAAAAAATTCATTTTTCTCTAAAAGGTATTTTTTCGAAAAATACTTACCGATGACATGACTTTGTGGAAATGTCTACTACTAGCTCAATTTTAGCCTACTCACCCGTTGTGTGCCCACACAACCCGGGAGGCACTCGGGGAACCCCCCCCCCCCACCCCCCCAGAGGGGCCGAGAGTTGTCTCCCGTTTCTGCCCTACCGGATCCGGTCACGAGACCAGCCAGTCTGATACTTCGCTCGAAAGTGGCAAGCGGGGCAGGTGGGAGGGTCCTCCGAGTCATGTCATCGGTAAGTATTTTTCGAAAAAATACCTTTTAGAAAAAAATGAATTTGTTTCCTCAAAAACATTACCGATGACATGACTTTGTGGAAGAATTGCGATGAGGAGGAGGGTGCCGCGGAAAAGCTCCTTAAGGGTAAAACAGCACCGTCCTCCTGGTCGCAAAACTCCCGACAATTTTAGCGAAGTGCATACCTACGGCGCCGGTGGCGCCGGGAGGGAGTGTTGCGCCGCGGCGATGTCCCCCACCAGTGCGAGATTGTCTCGCTGGCCTGCCAGGTCCCTGAGGTAGAAGCGGGCGAATACAGATTCAGTCTTCCAGCCCACAGCTGCCACGATGTCCTTGACAGCGCAGTTTCGATCAAACGCGACGCTCGTGGCCATGGCTCGTACCTCGTGTGCGCGAATGTGCAGCCTCTTCGCTCCCTGCGGGGAGATCTCTTGATAGGCGGAGCGTATGACCCAGCGGAGCCAGGAAGAGATCGTCTGGGCTGTTATGTCATTCCTGCTGGGTCTCAGAGGTAGGAAGAGGCGTGAACGCCCTCTGCGGAAGGCTTTAGATCGTCACAGATACACTCTAAGGGCGCGCACAGGATCCTGTTGCCTGGTCTCCTGGGACAGAGGGTTGGTTCTAAGCGGCCGTAAGGTGATAACCTGAGGCGCAGTCAGAGGAGACCTGTTCTTGGCAAGGAAGGCAAGGTCAGTGAGAAGTTGAACAGACCCGTTCGCTCGTAACTGTAGGCAGGTAGGACGCGCCGAAAGTGCGTGTAGCTCACTCACCCGTGAGGCGGTAGCAAGGGCCAGCAGGAAGCACGTCTTTCGTGTCACATCTGCGAAACGGGCCAAAGGTAAGGGTTCGAATCTGGCAGAATTCAACCACGTTAGCACCCAGGGCAGGTCCCAGCGGGGAAGGAGTGAGCGGTGGGTTGGGCGCTGGATGCCGAAGTGTCCCATAAGGTCGGCTAGGTCTTTGCAGGCGCCCGGGTCTGGGTGGCCAAGGTGTCGATACGTGTCCGCGATCATGGACAGGTATCCCCTCACAGTGATGGGGGCTAGGCCTAGGTCTCAGAAGAGCCAGAGAAAGAAGTCGGCCAGCTGAGGATTAGTCAGTTCCGTGGGGGGTCAGGCCATGTTCGGAGCACCAGGAACACAGGACTCGCCACTTTCCCTCGTAGACTCGAATGGTCGAAGGTCTGTGGGCCGCAGCGATCGCCTCCACTGCTGACCCGAGTAGCCTCTAGCTCCGAGGGCTTGCCGCACAACCTCTAGGCGTGAAGGAGGAGCCGCTCCGGGCAGGGGTGGAACAGCGGCTGGCGCGGTTGCTTGAGCATGGTGCGTGGGGGTGGGAAGCAGCAGGGGCGGGTCCATGGCGAGGCTGAGAAGGTCGGTGGTCCAGGAGCGGTTCCAGGCGAACGGTGCGACTAACAGGAGGACCGCCGAGCAGCCCCAAGTTTGAGGAGGACTTTGGGTACGAGGACCGTCGGGGGGTAAGCGTAGGCCACGAGGCCGTCCCAGGGAATGGCGAGCGCATCGACAGCCCAGGCAAGGGGATCGGGAATCGGGGAGACGAAGAGAGGAAGCTGATGGTTCCACCTCGTGGCGAACAAGTCGACCTGTGGAGTCTCCCACCAGGCGCAGATCATCCGAAAGATGTCCTGCCAAAGGGACCATTCCGTGTGTAAGAGCTGGCCGCGGCGAGACGGCGAGTCGGCCAAGACATTCAGGTGTCCAGGAATGTGTCGGGCTCGAATGGTAATGCCCCGGTCCTCGCACCACCGCATCATCCGGTAGAGGAGCATACCAAGGTCGGGAGAGCGTGTGCCACCTTGGTTCTGGATGTAAGCCACCACAGTCGTGTTGTCCGAGAGAACGAGCAGTTCCTGGTGCCTGAGGAGATCCTCCCAGAACTGAAGGGCTTGCCATACGGCCTGCATCTCCAGCCAGTTGATGTGGGTGTGCGCTAAGTCCGAGGGCCAGGGGCCCGAAGTCGAGAGGAACCGAGGCAGGAGATGAGCGCCCCACCCAGTGAGGCTCGTGTCGACACAAAGAGAGGTCTGGGGAGGAGGAGAGGCCAGGGGAACTCCCGACGCTAGCCAAGAGGGGTCGGTCCACCGACGAAGAGCACTGGAACCAACGTCGTTAAGTCGCCGGACGACGGGCGCCAATGGAGTAGGAGATGCAGCTGAATCGGCCGGGAGTAGAGACGACCTAGGGGGATAAGGTCCGCTGCGGCGTTCAACAAGCCCAGAAGCTGAAGCCAGACTCTGGCGAGGGCTGCGTCCTTCCGAGCTAACTGACCGGCTAGATTCGCAATCTTCTGGATCCGGGGAGCCAGAAGGCGCACCGTGTTGAGGTCGGTAGCAAATTCCATGCCCAGGTGCACAAAGCGGCGGGAAGGAGTGAGATCCGACTTGCCGTCGTTTACTAGGAAGCCCCGGTGCGCCAGGAGGTGCAGCAGCGCATCCCTGTCCGTCGCGAGCGTGGTCTCGGACTGATTGCGGAGGAGGAGGTCGTCTAGGTAATTCGACGTCGGACTGGAGGAGGACTGTCGGGCCTTGGCGACTATGGCGTCCATCAGCCGGGTGAACACCCAGGGGCTGAGGTGGAGTCCGAACGGAAGCGCACGAAACTGGTAGACGACGCCGTCGATCGCAAACCGGAGGAACTTCCTGGAGGCCTGGTGCATCGGTACATGCCGGTACGCATCTGAAAGGTCCAAGCTGACTGCGAAGTCTAGAGGCTGGACCGCGGCTTTCAGGGCTCGGGCAGTCTCCATCCGGAATGAAGGGGCCGTAATAAACTTGTTCGGGGCCGAGAGATCGATAACTGGTCGCCATCTCCCTCCAGGCTTCGGAATGACGAACAGGCGGCTGTAGAAGGCTGGGGAGTCGGGAACTCGAACCACCTCCGTGGCGGCCTTCCGCAGGAGGGAGGAGACCTCTCCGCGCAGAGCGGAGGCCTTCAGCGGGTCGCTGGGGAACTCGGTCCAAAGGGGGGAGCGACACAAGGGAGGCGGGCTTCGAAAGGCGATCCGGAGGCCGTCTGAGATAGTGTCGCAAATCCAGGGGTCGTCGGGAAAAAGAGCGAGCCAATTTCCGCGGAAAATGGCTAGCCTCCCGCCGACCGGAGACCCCGAGGAGGTCGGCGGGGGCAGGGTCGGGGGGCAGTCAGGCGGCCCGCCCGCGACCCGGTCGCCGGGCGGGACGGGGCCAAGCGGGAGCACGGGACCTGTAGGGTCTGGGTCGGCCAAAGGCGGGGGACTGCACCGGGGCCGAAGGGGGGGCTGAGGAGGCAGCGGGTCTAGCAGACTGCGAGGCGCGACCGCTAGCCTGGCGGGAGGCCGGAAAGCGGCGGGGTGGGGGGGGGGGGGGGGGGCACTGCAGGGCCAGCGGTCGGAGTTGGAGGCTCTAACGGCGGACCAGGTGTCGCCGAACAGCAGGGCCCCACCCAGTGGCGCACGACGAAGCTGCGCGCGCAGGTCAGGCGGCATCGTCCGGCAGGCCAGCAGCAGGGCGTCTCGACGCATCAGGTCACAATTGGCGGAGGCAGCCATAGCGTTAACCGAGGAGTGATAGGCGGCGCGGTTGGCGACCTCCGCTAATACCAGCAAATCCCCAAGGAGAGGCGTGATAGAAGGATGCCAGGAGTCCTCCACCTGACGGACGAGGGCTTGCGTGAGAAGCTCCAGGAAACCGGCGCAGGCTAAGGTGTTCCGGACCAGGGACGCTGTCTTATCCAGGCCACGGGGGAGGAAACGAAGAAGAGTGGGGCCGCCAGCTTGCGACAAGGCAGGGGGGTCCAGCATAGGAAGAGGGATGGAGAAAGCCTGGGAATGGCCGGCATACCAGTCCCGACGGAAGGCGATGTCCAGGCCATCCAGCCAGCGACGATCAGAGAAGAACACCGGCACGCGTGACGTGGCAAGTTGCAGGTGCGCCGAGAAAACATCTCGCAGCTCCTTAAAGCCGGGCGGCTGGGGAAGCGACTTGAATCTCTTGACCTGACGCTCAGCATCCACAAAGGCGGAGACCTTCCTCTTCAGGGAGGGGGGGGGGGGGGGGGGGGGGGAGGCTGGGCAGGCGTCAACTGGCAACGTCGCGGCGATGATCCTGGCGGCTTCGTCCAAGGCCAAGAGGGTCTCCGCACGGGAAGAAGACAGAAGAGACGAGGGGGCAGCATCCTCGAAGTCAGCAGGCGAAAGGGAGCGACCATCCTCGTCCAAAAGGGCCGAGACGGAATCCTCAGGCAGCAAACTAAGCGTCTCTTCCTCCAGGGGGCGGCGAGAAGGCGGGCGAGACACCGTGAAAGCCGGAGGCTGACGAGTGGGCCGGGAACTGTCTTGGCAATCGCGGGAAGTGCGGGGACGAGCAGGTAGCGAAGACCGCTGTGGCGAACGCGAGAAGGCGCGAGGAGGGGTCCTGACCGGAGCGAGAGAACGAGGTCTGGAACGCGGCCGGCGACCAGCCGGAGAGGGGCGCCGATGAGGAGAGGAGGGCCGATGAAGGAGGCGACGAGGCGAACATGTCGAACGGCGCGAAAGCGAGCGCGAACGCGCATGCGAAGAGGAGGAGTGGCGACGATCCCGGTGGGACGAACGATCCTTCCGACGGCGCTCGAGCGGCGAGCGTGAGTGTCTCGAACTAAGGGTGGAACGGGAGGAGTCAGGGGCGCGATTGCGTCGCGCAGGACGGGGCTGACGTCTCTCCTGGCCAGACTCAGTGAGCAGGGCGCTATGCCGGCGTTCAGATCCTCCGGAAAGGATCAGCGGGCTTATCTTGGAGAGACTGGTGAGGAAGGCCGGTCAACGTGGGACGGCTCAGGGCGGACTGCTGCAGGCCGGGCTCAATGAGGCGGGCGCTCTGCCGGCAAACGGACCCTCCGGAAGGGTCAGCGGGCGTGGCAGCAGTGGCGGTCCTCTGGTCAGCGGACAAGGCAGACACCCGACGGGGATTCCGTTCCACGAGGCCAGGGCGGGAAGAGGCGGTCGTCACCGTAACAACGGCAGAAGTGGCAAAAGGAGCCGGACGCGAGGTCGCAGGCGGAGGACGCTCTCGCCGGTAGAAGCTCCAGAGGTCCGACCAAAGCTTCTCCGGCCAGGTTGCACAGACATCACAAAGGTGGTCCGAGGAGCAGCCAGCACAGGGCAGGCAGACCGCATGGTCATCCGTCGGCCACTGGAAGTCGCCGCATTGGGAGCACGTAAGCATTCTGGTTCTGCAACAGACAAAGGGTATGGCACGATCGTCAATGCAAGCAAGGGCGTTGGGCCCAAACAAAGGTACTCCGGACGCCGCGCAATCCCGCGCGTGAAACCGTGGTTACACTCTCTGAGGGCTAAAGGGCCTTTAAGCTAGACGAACGGAACGTGGGTGCCAAGCAGCCCTACGAAAAACCAGCGTGTAAAAGGCCAAGACTACTCGTAAGCTAACGAGGCATAAAAAGGAGATGGAAGGCGACGTCCCACGAGGAGACTCGCAACAAAGGCTGACCAAGGCGCCGGCAGTTAAGTTCAACAGCTGGTGCCAACGCCGTAACACAAAGAAAAGGAAAACCCAAGGGGCAGCCGGCTCTCGGCCCGAGGGCCGGCTGTGGGTAGCTACCGCTACCTTACCTCCGAGACGAAGCGGGAACGGGGGGAAGGGTAGCCAACACCCGTCACAGTACGGAGGAGAGCAGGTGAACCCCAGAACGGCGCAGGCAGAAGCAAGCAGCGAGAAGGCAGGCAGCGCTAGAAGGCGGCAGAACACACGAAGTCGGCAACGAGCGTAGGCAATGAACGAAGACCGGTCGAGGCAGAGCGGGAGCAAAGCCAGACACGTCTTCTCTGCACGAGCGAAGTAGCAAGACTGGCTGGTCTCGTGACCGGATCCGGTAGGGCAGGAACGGGAGACAACTCTCGGCCCCTCGGGGGGGGGGAGGGGGGGGGGTGTTCCCCGAGTGCCTCCCGGGTTGTGTGGGCACACAACAGGTGAGTAGGCTAAAATTGAGCTAGTAGTAGACATTTCCACAAAGTCATGTCATCAGTAATGTTTTTGAGGAAACAAAAAGAGAAGTAACATAAAAAATGTCAAACAAATAATATCAAAAAGTCAAAGCTCATGAGAGAACTGAACTGAAACTTGATTTTCTAAGGATGAAGACAGTAGGCACACAGGCCTGTCCTTAATAACATTTTAAATAAAGAAATATAACAGCAGAAAAGGTAACAAGACAAATAAAATTTTAAAAAAAGAAGAGATAATAATAATAATAATAAACAGAAGTATTTCGCACACATACACACACTTTAAATTTACATTAACTTGAAAAGGATCATAAATCATAAAAGAAACAGAGAGCCAGAAAATGTGTGCGCGAGCTACAATGTATGTGTATGAATGTTTTATCAGAAAAAAAGTGGAAGAATTTGTAAACACAGTGTTAATACATCCATGAAGTCACACAATGTGACATTTACTTATTACAAAACAGATGACTCAACAAGAATGGCAAAGCCCTTGTGGCTCACGTGCATAACCGATCCACACAAATAATCTTCCCTTTGTGACCTTGACCTTTCCAAGTAGTCACTGAAATGAGCATCTCAGTTCAGCATGCTACGTTGAGTCCGGTCGTGGTCGTCATGAGAGTGGATCCGTTATTCTTTCTTGTTTTTTGACCGCAGGAGAAGATGCCCGTTGACCGCGGCTAGCCAACTGGGGTTGCGAGGGGACGAGCTTTGGTTAGGCCACCTTTTCTAGGCCCCTCTCCGTGTGGAGCAAGCAGTGCTGTCCCTAGAGAAGGCTGCTTGGTCGTTCAGGGTGTGCCGAGTGATGTTGTCATCCCCAGGTCAACATCAGGCGACCAATATCCTGAACCGCCTGCATGCAGGTTTGAGACTGCGGCTTCCAGTGACATCTTTCACCTGCCGTTTCGCCCCTCGCCCGTCACTACAGGACTTGGAATGGTCAGTGTCATGGTCCGTGGACGTTTCCTAAAGCCTGCGCGGTGGAGCTTTTTGGTGGAGTGCAGTGTGCGCAGTACTGGCCCCACCCTTTAAATCCTTGGTTCATCTGCCATGGCCTAGCAAGCTGGGACGATGGCATCGAGGTCCTCAGGTCGTAGGTTTTATATCAGACTGTCCTTGTCCTAGTCTCTGGCTCAAAAGCCTTCCCCGGAGACACGGGGGCTTTGATGTCAGGGGTTTCCTCCCTTAGCCTTTGCGCAGCCAAGCGGCCAGGCCTGCAAGGCAGCAGGCGACTCGTGGAGGGCGGGGTCGTCTATGTCCCGTGCAGATGTGAACATCTGCCCACTCAGTTCAAGTGTCTTATCATAGGTAGGGTGTTGACTTTTGAACCAACAAAATCTGTTTTCTCCAAATCAAATGTATGCATTTTCACTGATTTGCCAAACTTCCGTGACTCTTGACCTTTGCGAGGGGTCAACTATATAAGTATGCATAGGGAAGTCCAATCATAATCTGCCTTCCAGCCAAATCTGTTTGAGATGTTCGAAAAAACTCGAACAGGCACTGCTTCACATATTTTCCAATCATTTGTGACCCTTGACCTTTCCATTGGTCATCTAAATTAGTGTGCATTGGAAGCTCTTACCAAACAAGTGCGGGTCTGAAGCTGGAAGTAGTATCTGAGAAAAACAGTTTGGTCCAAATATGGCTTCTTTTTTTTTCTACCTATTTCTTGACCCTGTGCCCTTTGAGAGGTCACTGAAATTGATATGTTTAGATAGGTCTTGCCACAACCTACCCTTGGGCTAAGTTTGAAGACTGTGGCTTGAAGAGTCTCCGAGAGAGGGACAACATTAAAGGGTAACACTAACATCCGACGGATGGATGACCACTGGCCCATAACAGACCCAATTCTGCTATCACACATAAGCCAAAACAATTAAAATCCTTTCTAAAGGAGATAAAAGTTGTCTCACAATCACATATGGTAAATATAAATGTGACTCGCAAAATTTCATTATCTGTCACCAGTCAAGCACTAAAGCAATGATGTCACGGTGTAATTCAAGTTCACTGAATTCTGTACAATGTATTTTACACAAAAACAATTGGTTAATCTGACCTTAACGTAAAGTGCATCTGTATGTAATTAGAAGTTCACTTTATACAATAGTATATATAGTTATACACATTTGTTTGATCACACAAATTTTATAAGTTGACCTCTGTTCTGCTTTTTAGTAACCATAGTGGAGAATAATTCAAATGCACGTGTACAAACTTTAAAATTAATTATTGGCACTTTACCTTGTCATGCTCCAAGCCTTAGAGTAGAGACCTGTGCAATGTCTCGTTATGCTGCAAATCTTATTTCTAACCCATTTCCAAGAGAAAAAAAAAAATACAAGTGTGACCGGGTACACCCAGCTCTCATAACCCATCTCCTGTAACCTTTTTTTGTACAGCAAGACTTTTACTTGTTTGCAAAATGTTTTGTATTGTTTTATTTAGTGGGTTTCTTTCGATGTAAGGTCTCGCAAGGTATTGCTTTCAGTGATGCCTGAGTTAGTCCGACCCCTCCGGCTTACTTCTAGGCTACTAGGTTTTCAGCGTCTGTTCAGGGGACGCAACCGCATCAGCCGCCTCGCTGCTTTGTTTTAGCGTGGGTTTTACAGTGATGTTTAGCTTGTGTTTGTGGCTCGGCATTTTAAGTCGGATATCTCTTCAATGTCTGCACCGATTGTTTTAAACCAATATCCATAAGATTCATCATGATAGTCATTTTCATTTTGTAATTTACTTCTAGTTTGATCGATTTTGGGTTAAACATTATTTTGGGATTTTGCACCTTTTGCTTCGTCCAGGTCCATAGAATAAAGTCCTTTAAAAATTCATAAATAATTCTAGCCTTAAATTAATCAAGTCAATGTTTGGCACTAGTAAAACTACATTTGCGGCTCTTTCATTAGTAGCAAACCGCAAGTTTCTAGGTCCTGTAGAACCAGAGCTATAGTCAGACAACCAAGTGTAAACAAACACAGATTTCAGCATTTTCGCTCCAAAAGCAGCTATTTGGGAAACAGACAAGTGGGAGTTTCCTTGCAGCCCGCACGTGTCATATATAAAGTCCCCCTCCCGCAGCGCATGCAGAGTAGCTTCATCTCTGAGCCAGTCACTGATCACTTGTGCCATGTGAACCTTCATTTTGTGCACGAACTTTGAACTGCATCCTTGCAAGACTGAACATGTGAGGGACTCCTGTGCTGAGTTTTGCCTCTGTAAGTACACTTGTACTTAGGTTTATTTTATGCATTGCGTTGGTTTTATCTCATGTATTATGAGCTGTGCATGGAATTGAAAGTTTTGTTGATGATGTACTTTGCTAATTGCTGCCTTGAGAGATAATTTTCATGTTGATGGCTCCTTTGTGTCTGCCATGTCGGTTTATGACCACGAGTTTGACGCACTTGGCTGGAGCATGTAGTTTGATGAGTAATTAGGTCAGATTTTATTATGTGAAATCACTGCTCTTACTCTTCAATTACGGGTTGTATATTGTTTGGCGTATTTTGTTTTGTGCATATTTTGTTCGCCATCTACCCCCCCCCCCCTTTCCTCCTCCATTGTGTGATGCTGATCATCCATGCTGCTGTGCATCTGTTGTGTATGTAACTGTTTCTTTGCCTGAATACTGGTGTATATGAGTCTCTTGTTATGTTGGTTGTTGTACTGTGGATTCCTGGAGAAGTTGCTTTGTCTCATGTCTGTGATTTGGCGTTCGGGTTTCATGTTTGTGGCGAGATGTGCTGGTGTACCAGACAGGTGGTTTGTTTTTCCGTTAAAATGTACGTGTTGGTGTTCGGTTGAGGTACATGTGTGTGTAGCAAGACTGTGTTCAGATCTGATGTTCGTGCTGAAACGGCGATGTTTGTGGTGGTTTGTGCCTTGTTTTTGCTTACAGGCGTTCACCGATGCCTGCTTCTTTGTTTTCATCAGTAATGATTAGCGAGAGTATCAGTGCTGATTGCGAGACATTGGCATAATTATGTGAATGACCTCAAGCAAGAAAATTTAATGTTGTTTATCTCTTGATGTCGGGTTACTGTGTGTGTTGAGATGCAGCTGATGTGATGTTAGCACATTGTGACTGGATTTGTTTAACCACTTTGTCTGGTAAATGTGAGTATGTGTGCATAAGTTCAGTTTATTCTGTATATATATGTAATTGATTTTGTGAACTGTGAACTTCATGTTTCCATTTTCTTTTGTTTTTAGGCACTGCTTAGTACTTGGTACAATAAACAAATGTCATAGCGACCTCTTTGTTGACTCCTCCATCACATGCCTCTGGGGCCTGTCTAATCAGCTCGGTTACACCAGTAAACAAGAATCGCAAAGCCCTGAAGGTTCAGGTGTATGACCGATCCATATAATTAATTACCTTTGTGACCTTGACCTTCGAACAGGTCACTAAAATAAGCAATTGTTCAAGTGTTCTAACATAAGGAGGATTGGCAAAATCCATGTTTTATCAAAATGTATGCACTTTTCACTTTTGTCAACCTCCAATGACCCTTGACCTTTCTGAGTACAGTTAGTGAACCACATTAGTATTCATAGAAAGGCTTTATCATCAGCTACCTTTCTGCCAAATTTGGTGGAAAAGTATTGCAAAAATCATAACAAAAACTAAAATTCTACACAAAAATAGAAATTTTCCACTGCACTTGATGATCTCTTGTGACCCTTGAAATTTTTAAGAGGTCATCCACGTTAGCATGCAGAGGGAGGTCTTACCCCATCAGGTATCTGAGTACCAGGTTTGGGATGGAAGCTGTAAATAGTATTTGAGAAAAAAAAACATTTTTTGCGACCTATTTCCAGATCTTTTGTGACCCTTGACCTTTCCGAAGGGTCATCCAAATTAGTATGCATAAGAAGATTTTACTATCAGGTATCTCTATACCAAGTTTGGGTTTGAAGTTGTGAATAGTATTTGAGAAAACACAGCTTTTGTTAAAATATGGCTATTTTAACCTATTGCCTGAGCTCTTGTGACTCTTGACCTTTCCATGATTGTACATTGCTTAACGTCCTGACAGCAACAAGGCTTTCTCAGGACGTGCCTGCACTGCTTGTGAAAAAAAATAAACAGAACATTGAATGTAGTTCGCCAGCCGGTCCAATATGTTAAATAAACCTAAGACACGGGGCCTCAGGGATGGAAATTGGCCATGGCAAAAAACTCTGAAAACTTCGGCACCAAGATGCTCCACTAACGTCAACTTTGCGAAAGCGTGTGCCCACGCGTTCTTTCTGAACTTTCTCACCCACTACAGCGAGTCTTAGCTCTAACGCCAACCGAGTCCCTGAAATTTCAGGGAAATCCGATACCCCCTGACCGCAGGGTGAAGTCACAAAACTCATCACTGAAACTGGTGCCAACAGCCCAATGTTTATCTTATGCAGTTGACTGTCACCCACACAACACTTCACTTTTCATTTCTGTCCCCTCTAGTGTTCATTTTGCCTGGAAACAGTCAGTGTCCAAGTCAGACCAGTACAACTGCAACTGACACAGATCTTCATGAACCCCCCCCCCCCCCCCCCCCCCCCCCCCACAGACTGGATGCAAACCTAGCTTTTATTACCCTACCAGCCTCGTTTGTATCCTAAAGTTAGGATGTTATTCAGTACTGGTTAAAGTGTGGACTAAAAGATGTAGAGTTGCACATACTATTACTGAAACTCAGTGTGTGGGCACATAAATTTGGAGTTCTGATAGGTATGTAGTGTACATATTAGAGCCCACTGCTCCTGGGGATTCAGCGCGATATAAATGCTCTTTATTATTATTATTATTATATTAAATTCCACGATCTCTCCAAATATTGTTTAACGTTTCAAAATTTAGCCTGAATTTTTCATTAAAAAAAAAAATTAGTTCAGATATCTCAACGCACTACCTGCGGTTTGCCAGCTGAGTAATATAACAAAAGAAAAAGACGGAGCTGGCTCTCAGGGACGGACAGTGCCGCTGGACTGCTGGCTGGTGCTAAAGAGGGAAAAAGGAGGGTCCTGAACAAACACGATGCCATCATCAGGCACTGGGCAGTCAGAAACTAGCGGTTTTTCGGACAGCTTGGCACTCACCCACCCACCACACCACCCCTTGGCGTTGGACCTACGACTGTTTAACTTTACTTCGGCCGATATCCAGTCCCATCTCCACTTCTTAAGACTGCTTGAATCGTCAAATTTGCCGCCACGATTCACAAGACGAGTCACGCCGCAAGCCATGTTGATCAACACAATGAAAGTACGTACTCTACCGGAAGAATGGCTTCTTTCAGAGCGCGTGTCTGCCCGCCTAGGTTACTGCGCATCGCGCGGCGCACTGAGTGGGTGACCAGTGGGTGCCGCGAACGCAGCCTGCCACGTCATAGCCTGCCCGCGGAGTAAAACCGGTGCTTTGCTCGTTTTGCTACCCACGATGTTTTTTCGCGGAGACGCCTTTTCAATTTCGCGGAAAAATTTTCTTCCCCCGCGGAATCCCGCGTTTTCGCGGACAATTCCCATCCCTGGGGCCTAAATAAAGCTAAGACCATTTAGCAACACACAACCAATATCAAGAGCTACAGGCAGTGCAGACAGTAGGGAGAGTTTTAAAAAGGCAAATACAGGTGAATGGACAAAGGGTAGACAGAAACACATGCCCCAGAATAGAGAGGAAAACCCACCCTGTGGGGCTGACCAGGGTGACCCTGGGAACTAAAAAGTAGTTAACCCCACCCAAGTCCCCTAGGGCAGACCCGGGTGGGGGTTGACCTTTCCAACGGGTCAAACAAATTAGTATGCTTAGAAAGGTCTTACCATCAGGTGTCTTTGTACCAAGTTTGGGTTTGAAGTTGTGAATAGGCAGGGCTTCTGTTTTCACAACAGCTTTAAAGGGTCTGTAGACACCCAGGAGTAAATTTTAGAGGGCACACAGAACCCCATCTTGGCATAATAAAGGGTCAGAAATTTGATTTAAGAAAACTGCATCATTTGTACATTTTTTGTTTTTGCTTTTCTAATGAACTCAGTTTGCTCTCTCTCTCTTCTTTAAATCTGTTTACAGAACGTCTCCAAAACGCACACAGTTATTTAACATGAAAAACCAAACTAAACCGCAGGGGACAGAAAACTACACATCCAGACCCCCTCCCAACAAATGCAATGAACCGCAAAACTATGCTAAAATAATCTACCATTGCTACATGAGCAACGGAATGTGGCCGTTTGGATACTTGCAACCCATTTCCTAGAGACATCATAATGTGTTCACACAAAGTCTTCAAAGACGCACAGTCCTTTCACAGGCCAAACCAATCTAAGCCGTAGGGGGGAAAACTACACATCCCACCCTCTCACAACAACGCAATGAACGGCGAAACAATGCCAGAATAATCTATCAAGAACCGACCAATGAACCGCAGTAAATGGCAAAACAATGCCAGAATAATCTACCATAAAAAAGAGAAAAACCCGCTATAAATGGCAAAACAGCGACTTCATAACTGATAACAACACTAGGCGGTCTCACATCTAACAAACAACATGACGCGAAATAACATACACACTGGAAAATATTCATATATCCAATGACTCTCAGAAACGCAATAAATATCAATGAAAAAATATACCCAAAAAAACAAAGCCACAGACAACCAAAGTGAGGGCATGTGGTCATTTTTGGCCCACTGACGAGAGCAGTACATAGTCGGCTTACCAAAGCGGAAATTTGCTTGAAACACACAAAGAAATAAGTGACGAAAACCAAATCTAGACCTGTGTCATGAAACTTTGTGCATACGGCCAATCCGGAACCAAACATGTCATTTGGTGTGCGGTGTTGAGCATCGTTTTCCGCAACATGACACTGCTCAAAATCGAAAGTCAACACAAAACGATGCCGTATCCCATATAGTATGAATGGCTGATGTCAAAGCAAATAACACGTTGAACATGCAGTGCGCACTTTGTGATAATATAATGACACCACTTGTGAAATAACAGGTTACCCATCCAGTTACACTCGTGCTGACCCTGGATTCAGTCGAATCTGAACGCAGCCACGGTTACACGATCCAACTCATCGCTAAAAACAGAACAACTGACATTGTTGTTAGGGTACACACGGTGGCGCAAGCATAGCGCATCTCAGACGCAGATGCGCTGAATTATAGTGCGTCTGCCTATCCCTTCGTAACATTTTAAGTACGTGAATTTGAGTTTCAGTGCGTCAGAGACGCACAGACGCACTAAAACGGAAGCCCTGAGAGTATTTGAGAAAAACTATTTATTGATCCCCTGTGACCTTGACCTTTAAGGGAGGTCACTTAAAATTGGTATGTTTAGAAAGGTCTTGCCACAAAGTGTCCTTGGGCCAAATTTGAAAACTGTGGCTCATATGAAATGGTCTCCAAAAAAATGCCAATGTTAAAGTTTACCACAGACACCAGCAGACAGACGACTGCTGGTCCAGAACACACTCACTTTTGCTTTGCACACGAGCCCAAAGAACACATAATACTAGTCTGTTAAATAAACCCAGATGTGCATACAGCCAGCAGTACTGAAAGTACTGACACAGTGATAGTGGCTGCAAGTACAAGGGGTATAACTAGCAGAAAAGAAAATACATACTGCCATTATTGCCAACTATGAAGTTGACATGGGGGTAGAGGGGCACATCCAGACGACTGTGGCACATGAAGTTCCGAAGATGGACATGCTCAATAATTCCCACCTCTGCCTCCTTAATCTGAAACCAATGTCACAGAGTCACCAAACCTTCAGAAAAACAGCTAAAGAATCACACTTCCAAAAGATTAATTTATTCTTTGAATTTCTTCTTCATCTTGAAACAAAACAGAAAACACTGCACCTAAAGTTCATTACCTGCACTCTTACCAGCAGGCTTGAACGAGAAGTGAAGCACATATCTAGACTTCAGCATGGCTCATAGTAGTCATAGACAAGACTGTTCTGTTCACATATTGAAAGGACCAGTGGACGGAATGACCTGGCAGATGTTTTTTTAGGTACATGTATGTACATAGCCAGATGAAACTGGCATGCGGAACATTCTGGAGAGTTGGGAGTGTGCTTCTAACTAATAATCTAACTCAACTGCACAAAACACTACAGTGGATATAATTGATGATAAAAGAGTACTAACATCACTGGCTATAATTATAATTACTAGTGAAAAGTTTATAGGTTTGTTGTTTTTTTTAATAACTTTTCAAATTTCTTACTCCTCCTCCCCCCCCCCCCCCCCTCCCCTTCACAGTACTGTTCGCTGCATGAACAAGGGGGATAACATCAAATTAGTTAATACCTCCATCTTTTCTGGACGCCCTTCTGGATCATCGCTCTGCTTGCGCTTTTTTTGCACATCATGATCACTTGTATCAGCATCAGCGACTTGATCCCTCTTGCGCTTGGACATTCTTATTAGACAATTAAAAAGAAATCAAAATGTGTCTTAAAATATATGACAAGCTCTGTGATGTTCTGGACAATGGAATTAAATAACACAGCATGAGCAACCGGGAAGCACATATGAAAATATGTTGCAGTGCGACTGCGAGCTGAGCGTGTTTTTTTTTTTTTTTTTTTTTCCTTCCTGGTACTATGTCGTAGGAAGGTTTAGAAAATTAACATGCTGGACTTGAAATACGGTACTGTGGTTGTGTGTAAATGGCATGCAGTAGACTAATGCCACGGCAATGGTGAATATAATGCATCGCATGTGATCTAGAGCGGGAAACCCCCCATTAGATTTGGGTCCTACTAAAACCCGGAATAACCCGGAATAACCCGGAATAACCTGTCCTAAGCTAAAATAACCATATCTATAACTATTATTGCGTACCTAAACTCAAAATAATCGTGTGTTAGAAGTTTGGTTTACATTAAAGTTGATTTAGTTGTACTAGTAAGCCGTTTTCCACAACCGTTGACACGTCGATTACTTCCCTTGGTACACGATCGCGCTGTAGAAAACAAGAGGCTCAAAGAACAAGTCCTTCGAAGCTTTCTAACGCTAAATAAACAACTTTTACGGCACCTACAACCTCAAACATATGAATATTACTACTTTAAGTACTCAATAATATGTGTTTATGTGGTAATTTGGGCTTAGGAGAGGTTATTTCGACTGGTTTCGGACAGCGCGATCGTGTAGCAAGGGAAGTAATCGACGTGTCAACGGTTGTGGAAAACGGCTTACTAGTACAACTAAATCAACTTTAATGTAAACCAAACTTCTAACACATGATTATTTTGTGTTTAGGTACGCAATAATAGTTATAGATATGGTTATTTTAGCTTAGGACAGGTTATTCCGGGTTATTCCGGGTTTTAGTAGGACCCATTAGATTTCGCGCACACTGCATCAGCAAGTTGATGCATTTTAACACTTATTTAAAATGCATTTGCACAAGACGCAGTGTGTTCAAGCACGCAATTAACGCAACCAACATTTTCCGTTAAGTTTACTCATACACAACAAATTGACTTTTTTCCCTACCTGTGTACTTTTGACGGCGGGATCTCTCAAGAGCGGTAACTAAATTTGTTACTTCCAGTAATGGGGAGCATGCGCAGTGCGTACCGAAAGGAGAAAATGGCGTTTCGCCTGCTAAGGTAAAACCCTTCTCCGTCTCTTAATGTTGTCCTTTTTCCGATATATTTTGTTTACGCTACCTGTTGAGCTGTATGTTCAGACGCTTAGTTAGTGTCGCATGAGGATACCCCGTGTCCAAAGAGCCAACGCTTCTGGCAAATGATTAAGTAGAAGTCTGACTACCATACCTCGTCAGTGGCTTGGATCGTGCACGAAGGGTCAAGATCCCAGACGATTTTAAACAGATTTTGTTGCGGATTTCAGAAACTGTTCAGTGCAGCGCTTAACTTTTGAAACAGAAAGATGCATACCGTAACAAGCTGATCAGACTAATATAACTAATCTTTGTTTTTGCTGTTGCCATTTGGTTGTTAGCTACTCTTGGCTTGACTTCGCGAACGAAGATTCTATAGGGCTTGCCCACGTCGTCTGCAGGCATTTTCGTGGCTGCGGAGGCCAATCCGGGACAGGCAGGTTCGACCGCAGTGGCTGCAGGGGAAGGTCTGGTCAGGGTTCTGAATTACGACAACTCTGTTTTTTCTTCTGAGCTGCTTGTCCTTAAGGTTAGCTCTGCGAGAGTCCTCAAAGGAGACGGCTGCCTTGTGAATGGTGGATCTCCAGGTGTCACGGTCCGCAGCAAGCGAAGACCACTGGCGGTGGTCGATTTGGCAGGCACTAAGTGACTTCTTGAAACCGTCTTTGTATCTCATCTTTGGTGCCCCTCTGTCTCGGTGTCCAGTGGCGAGCTCGCCGAACAGAGTGATCTTGGGTAGGCGACGATCCTCCGTCCTGGAGACGTGCCCCGCCCAGCGAAGCTGTGTCCGCAGTAGCAAAGCCTCGATGCTCACAGTTTCCGCCTGTTCAAGGACCTCGACGTTGGTGACATAGTCACTCCAGTGAATGCTGAGGATGGTACGCAGGCAGCGCGGGTGAAAGCGTTTGTTTGTTAGCTACTATTAGTATTACAAATATTAGTATTATTTTAGTTGTACACTGACAGGATTATATCTGTTTTTGCAGTTTTGAAGTTTCACCATATTTAAAGAGGTATTCAGTTTTATTCATTATTCCAGTGACCCTTTAAGTTTAAAGTTATATTCCCCAGGATCAAGCATCTCAACAGTTGAGTCAGAAACCTGTCTGCAACAGATACTGCTGACAGTATGTATGGGTCCTTTGTATACTATCTTAGAGCTTTATGATGTAAGTACAATGCCAAATGTCAAAATTCATTGTTTGGAGGGTGTATTGTTTTTGTACCTGAGTCGCGGATTTATCGTCTGCATCGGCCTTGTTTTGAATTAATATGCATATTTATGAGCCTACGCCACATGGCAGAACTGGCCCGACTATCTGTGTATCGCAATATTGCAGGTCACGAGGTCATTGGTGTGGTATCAGTGTACACATATACTGATGTTCTCCGGCATCCTTTTGATGTAATTTTTCACGAGAAAGTAGAATAAACCTTACATATTCTCTCTTGGCTTGACTTCGCGAACGAAGATTCTATAGGGCTTGCCCACGTCGTCTGCAGGCATTTTCGTGGCTGCGGAGGCCAATCCGGGACAGGCAGGTTCGACCGCAGTGGCTGCAGGGGAAGGTCTGGTCAGGGTTCTGAGTTACGACAGCTCTGTTTTTTCTTCTGAGCCGCTTGTCTTTAAGGTTAGCTCTGCAAGAGTCCTCAAAGGAGACGGCTGCCTTGTGAATGGTGGAGCGCCAGGTGTCACGGTCCGCAGCAAGCAAAGACCATTGGCGGTGGTCGATTTGGCAGGCACTAAGTGACTTCTTGAGACCGTCTTTACATATTCACTATGCTGTCAAAATCACAATGCGGGTTCCACTTGACCTGCTAGTATTTACTAGTAACTATCATGCACTGAGGGCATGGCTTGTTTGACTCGCAAAATGTATGTGCATCCACGGTGCCTAGTTTGACCTTTGATCCTTTACCCCTCAGAAACACATAGTCTTTCATAATTGAAAGAGAACATTGGTATTGGTATGCGCAAGATGGCTGCTGTTTTTGTGAAATGAGAAAAGTTTTGGTGTTATACTTGTTTTACAGCAGTACCTAAAAGCAAAAATTTGTGTTAGAAAGGTTGGATTGAGCCATTGTGTCCTGGGGAATAACATCCCACAGGAATATTTTTGCTAGTTTTGCTAGTTATCATCGTCCACCTGGTCTTTGGGGGTCGCTCACACCTCTCATTGACTGCACTGTGTTCCCTTACAAACGTTTTCACTGAGTTTTCACTGACTAACATAACCACCTCGGAGGTAAGTTGGATCTTATTCTGTATGTTTTCTTGTTGTGTGCTTACTTACTTCATACCTCAGGCACAGGCACACGAAAGGTACTTTTTCACGATGTCACAGCATGAGAAAAAAGGCTCACCAAGCGGCAATAGCAAAAAGCAAAAAAGCATGCAGGCACCCTGATTGTGTGAAAATATGATTGATGATAGTCAAGGAGATGTTAGCATCCAGTGCTTTTTGTGCAATAGTTTTTGCCATAAGTCATGCTGTGGTTTAACCACAGCACAGTTCAATGCTTGCAGGGGTTCAAAGCTACTGCAGTGGACTTGTGAACCTTGCGGGGACAAAGAGGTAGTTGTCGAGTCTCAAATTGAGGCCAAGCTGGATGGCATATTTCAGCTGCTAAGAACTATGACTGACAGACTGGAATATTTGGAAAGTGTGCATAAGAAAGAAAACATTGACAAAAGGGTTGATGAGACCATTGAACAAAAAGTTAAAGGGGCTCGACCGACCTTTTTTAATGCTTCAATTCGCAAAAAGCTATTACTGGGCTTCAGTATACATACCCACTTAGACAGTGACCACCCTATTGTCCCACCAAATGCTTTCTTTCGTCCGTTCAAAGCGAAAGAGGCCACCGGAATCGTGCGGCTGGACCCGGTCAAAAGATTGCTTCCGATAGACGATCAGGTAGCTGACGTCATAACTATTCTATACGACCTTAGGTCATCTGCATAATTATAACCAATCAGAGACAAGATGTCGGATGAACCAGCGAAGAAAAGAAGAAAGTATCACTCGACTCGCGCCGGCCGACAATGACAGACTCGTAATTGAAGAGAAGAAAGAGAAAGAGAGACAAGATACCCCTAAGTAGAATTGACATCGGACAAGGGAATATAGAGCTTGGCTTGACCGCCCATCCGGAATTTGTCGCTTTCTTGCTATGTGAAACAGTAAGTAATCCGGTTACGATCTTTGTCAATCTTCCTATAGTAGTTTCACGAGCGCTAGAGACTGAGAATTCATGATCTTCAGTAGAATTTATCTCTTACTGATTTTGCAAGATTTTAAACCTGTTTTATCATGAAGTTACGAGCTAGTTCATCAGATTTGATGCTGCAAGGATCAGACAACTACGGCCTGTGTGTCAAAATTGCGGCACCGGCTGCCGACATCGATGGTCGTGACACGTTTTTGTCTGCCGGTGCGGGCTCTCGTTCACTCGATTCACAGAGGTAGTGTTTCTGCTGCGATGGTGCATTTGTCGTTTCTAGAGATGCTTTCAGTTACGTAGACTTTGATGTGTGTGATGTGAAACTGCAATGCAGAAATTGGTATAATTGGGTGAAATACCACTGTTCTGTTTCGTGACGCTGGCTCAGTCGCCGGCTTGGCGCAGAGACCCCAGTCGAAGAACTTGAAGCCACGCCCACAGCACGATTGCCCGTTACTCAGGGTACCAGGTCAAGCGGAACCTGCATTGATTTTGACAGCATAGCGAATGAGTGGAAAATGTATTTTACATTCTCGTGGAAAATTATGTCAAAGGGATGCCGGAGAACATCAGTACATGTCTACACTGTACATGTCGACAACGATGACCGCCTCCGTCGTCTGCCATATCGATTGATCGGGTTCTGGCTGCCTTGTGACGTAGGCTAGTTAATATGCACAAATTCAAAACGAGGCCGATGCAGACGATAATTTGCACTCTCGGGTACAAAAACAACACACCCATCAAACGATAAATTTCGACATTTGGCATTGTATTTACATCATAAAGCTCTAAGTTAGCACACAAAGGACCCATACATAATACTGTCAGCAGTATCTGTTGCAGACAGTTTTCCGACTGTGTTGAGATGATTAAACCTGGGGAGAATCGCTTTAAGGAATATATGCAGGAAGCAGAAGAGAGAGGAAAAAGGAAGTTGAACCCAATTGTGGTGAATCTGAGTGAGAGTGATAGACAGCGGAGGAAAGGATTAGAGATGACAGAAACAGGATGCGAGAGCTGGCAAGAAAGATGCCAGATGTGGATGCAGATGAGATAGATAGCCCAGTCAGGTTGGGGACCTTCAAAATAGGACAGAATGTCAGACCAAGACTGTTGAGACTGGTGGTGAAGACTGAGGAAACCAGGAAGAAGATGTTGAAAGGGATTTTTGATCTGAATAAAAACAAATCCCCAAATTCATGCATTTATATCAACAATGACAGTACCCGAAAGGAAAGAAAAAAATTAAGGAACTCAGGGAGGAGATAAGAGAGAGGGTGCAGGGAGGGGAGGAAAATTTGATGATAGACTACAGAGCCTTGAAGATTTAATAATACATAGTTTTTTATATAGCGCCCTTCCCCACGAACAGCAAGCTCGGAGCGCTTTACAGCACATAAAAAACATTAAAAAGGAGAAAAATTAGAACACACTCACTCTTTAAATAAACATTTGCTCGCACCATGTAGGCGCATTTCTAACACGAAACACACACACACACAGACACACACACACACACACACACACACAACAAGATTTTACCAGAAAAACCAGAGTTGTTGGTGCTACTGCAGCACAACAGGATGTTTCTGCTGCGCAAGCAGGGACAGACAATTGACAGTATGACAGCCCACACAAAAACCTTCAACTGTAAATAAGTGTATATTATATACTAAAAACGATACTAGACTTTCTTCTTGCTCATCATCTTGGTTTTTTTTTTCTTCAATTGATTCCAAATTTCTGCACCGTCATATACAGTAATGTGGACAGGAGTTGCTGGAGGTCTCTCGTCGACGGCCTATACCCGGGTAGGGGTGACAGGCATAAGTAAGTATACAGTAATGTCGATTATCTGTTAAATAAAAAGAGTTAAATTTTAATAAGGATTGATGACGTAAAGCCTGACATCATTGGTCTTACTGAAGTAAAAGCCAAAAATCAGATCTATACCCCATTGGATTCAGAATACACATTACCAAATTATGATATGTTTCTTAACACAAACCGTAAGAGAGGAGTTGCCCTTTACTTTAACAAAAAGTTAAATGCTCAAGAATGTGAAACATTGAATAATACTTAATAGTAAGTTTGAAGAGAGCTTGTGTTGCTATTTTGTGAGTGCTTCTGGTGAAAAAATCTTGTTGGTTGTGTGTATAGAAGCCCCAGCTCCACAATAGAAAACACAGATCTATTATTACAACTTTTTGAGGAGATACAAACATATGACAAAATTTGCATTTTCAGAGATTTTAATTTCCCATATATGCATGATGGGATGGCTTCTAGACAGGTGAGAAAAATAATCAAATTGTTGAATTCCTGATTCAGATGGTGAAAAATCCAACAAGAAGCAGGCAGGGTCAGAGGTCAACATTAGATGACCTAATCTTAGTAAATGATGAGTTGCTAATTTCAGATCTTCAATACTTGGATCCCATTGGTAAGAGTGACCACGATGTTTTACTCTTCCAGCTGTATGTCCCTAAGGTAAAGGTCATGCAGAGTAATAAATATTCCCTTAACCTTGGAAAGGGAGACTATGACAGTCTGAGAGCACATATTGCAAATATAGACTTTACAACTATTAAGCCGAAAAATTGCAGAGTGGAAAAATTCTGGGCATTAATTAAGTCCTCGATTTTGAAAGCTATGGAGCTGCATATCCCAAAAGTGAAGAGTAAATCACATAAAAAACTACACCATCTTGGATGAATAAGGGTACTTTAAGAATGATTAAAAAGAAGCATAAGTTATATAAAAGATATCTTCAAGCTAAAGAAGGTAGGGATTATCAAATATGCATATTACCTTAAGAAACGACTAATAAATTAGTAAAACATAATAAAAAATTACTTGAAAGAAATATTGCAGATAAATGTAATATTAACCCCAAAATATTTTGGAAGTATGTACAGGAACAAACTAAATATAATTCTGGAATAAATGCAATTAAAAAAGAAGATGGCACCCTTGCTGTAGCAGATCATGAAAAGGCAGCATCCTTGAATAAATTTTTTCTCCAGTATATTTGTGGAAGAGAATTTGATTAATGTTCCATTGCTTGGTAGAGGCTCAAAATCGAATGGGTGCACTATAACAGATATTGTATTAGCTCCTGATATTGTCAAGAAAAAAACTAAAAGAATTAAATCCTTCCAAAGCTCAAGGTCCAGGCTGTATCCCTCCCAGAGTTTTACAAGAGTTGCGTAAAGAGTTGGCAGAACCACTTTGCACTTTATTTACATTTTCCCTTAACGTAAATCAGGTATTGTGCCACAAGACTTGTGAACCACAGAGGTAAGTGCTATTTTTAAAAAAGGTTCTAGGTCAGATGCAGGAAACTACAGACCAGTAAGTTTAACGTGTATAGTACATAAAGTTTTAGAGTCTTTAGTCTGAGACAAGATCGTTAATCATATTACTGTGAATAACATGTACACTGAATGCCAACATGGTTTCAGAAAGAAACGATCATGTGTTATTCAATTACTACAGGTTATGGATGATATAACTTCCTTGCTTGACAACAAAATTCCTGAAAGGCTTGTTCAGAAGCTAGAGGCCTATGGTGTATCTGGAAACATTTCCAACTGGATAAGAAGTTTCTTAAATGAAAGAGTACAAATGGTAAAGGTTGGAAACGCAAAATCAGACAAATTTTTTAATTTTTTTTATTATCATCATTGTTTCATACAGGGGTCTGTGAAAATGTCAGTGATGATAATAAAAAAAATGTAAAAATTTAATTGAATACCCAATTGCTAAAAGCTTTTAATCTCTTGAGCTTCCATAGGTCTGTTTGGATCTATGCCTCATGTTGTTATATACTGACTGGTAAAAGAAACACGGACTTTTCACTGTGTAGCATTTTGATCTGATCAGTCAAAGAAATGTGAAGTTTTCACTGTGTAGCATTTTGATCTTGTTGTGCTTTGTAAATATGCCTTGATCATGGTTATTTTTGGTATCATGTTAGAGACTGTTATGAAGAGCTTGAAAATCTCACATCCATGTCTTATGACGTCATCAAGGACTTTACAGTCACAGGACATGCAAAGTGCAATATCAATCTTCTGCAGAAAATCAACCAGTTTGCAGTGTCACTGCGGTCAGTATGAATGAGAATCAGCCCTATTACATCTTGACCCTTTTTTGTCAAAGGCACCCAAATAATCAAATTTACAGATATGATATTGATAAGCAAGTGGTTGCAATTTATATATTAGCAGCTATATTTGTCTGATCAAATTGGCATGGGAGGGTTTCTTCAACTGTGTCTCGATCATTGGTGCATAAAAAATGGCTTGAAAGGAATCCACATTACAAAACATCGTACTTGTTACAAAACTAATTTTCAGAACTAACGTTCTCTTGCTCTATTAGTTTTATTTATTTCAGTTTCTTCTAAGAACTATATTAGTAGTCCACCCATGATATTTGTTAACATCTCTCACAGGAAACTTGCTTGTTACAACATTTTCAGTTTCACTCATTTTCTCCATCAATTACCCCATTACATCCTGTGGCTGACTTTTGTAAAAATGTGCTTAGTGTCCTATGAAAGATACAGTACAGATAGGGGAGATAGATCAACCATTTTAGTTCAAGAGTGGAGCCAAAATAGCTTGGCATCACAGGCACCAAGCTGTTCTGGCACCACCCTTAAACTGTCATTGCTAAATTTATTGCAAGCATTAGTATATCAGGGGTGATAACTCTTAAAAACCTTTTTTGGAGGCAGCTTAGATAAAGGCTCAGTACCTAAAATGGACAATGAACTTATTTTTTATTGTTTTGTTCAGATAATGGTTCTTTACTTGTTATACCAGTGCAACACTTTTCTTGTTTCTGTTGCCAGTCAGTATGTATACATGTTCCTTTAGCAGGTAGTTGCAAAGATTTCACATATATGGCTACAGGCAGTGATTAGGTTAATTGTGTAAAAAAGGAGAGTGGATGCCCTTTCCATGAATCTGCTTTGTTTTCATCCCTACATCACACGACCAATCCCTTCAGCGCAAACCATACTCATAGCTGCCAACCCTCCCGATTTTATCGGGAATATCCCGATTTTTTTTTTCAATTCCCGATTCTCCGTTTTTTTGTACATTTCTCCCAATTTTCATATTTTCAAGCTTTGTTTTAAAATTCGAGGCATTTTGGCGAACCGCTCGGGGTCAAGCGCCTGTAGTTGAGAGCCTACCGCTATACTGTACCGCTAAGCTTTCGGGGACCCACAGCCAGTCTTGATTACGCATGCGCAGCAAATTTCCGTCTATTCTGTGTTTGTTCCGGTTCCTTCGAATTTGCCCTGGAGCACATGCTCAACGATTTTCACAACTGGTCACAGAGTATTTTCGATTTTCAACAAAATCATGCCTCCAAAGAAGCACAAGTGTTTGGTGAAGTTCCATCCAGACTACAAGCGTTCCTTTCCTTACATCGACAAATCGTGAAAGGGCAAACACTTTGCCTTTTGTAAAATGTGCCGGGCAGACATAAACATCGGTCTATCTATCTATCTATCTATCTCTCGTAGTCTTGCCGACCGTTGGGGCACCACTGATGACTTAACAACCAGCTCCCTCCATTCCTCTCTGTTCTCTGCCATTCTCAGCGTATTGCCCAGCTTCAGTCCTGTCCACTCTGAGATATTGTCCTCCCATCTTTTCCTCTGTCTTTCTCTCCTTCGTCCTCCTTGCACAGTGCCTTGCAGGATTGTTTTGGCAAGCCCTGCTGAACGCGTGACATGCCCATACCACTTCAGTTTGTGTTTTCTCACAATGGCTAATAAGTCTTCATAGGGCCCGATGGCTTGCCTGATTCTGCTTCCCATTTCCTCGTTTGTGATGTGATCTCTGTATGAGATGCGAAGCAGCCTTCGAAAACATCTCATTTCAGTGGCTTGTATCCTCCTTTCACGGCGGTCACGGCATCCAAAAAGACATCAGTCTGCACGAAAAACGTAAGAAACACCAAGAAAATCCCCGAAGTCTGCTGCAAACCCTTGCCCACCATCAAAAGAGTAGATAAACTTTGTGCTGATTAATTGATTGGCAACACATGATTGCATGTGTGCTGTGTTGCCATCCAGAACTGCATGTCTCTGTTTATTCTTTAATAGAGACATTCAGTTCTGGCATGCAACCTTTCATTGAACTCTCAACCCTGTTACCGTTAGTGTTACAAACAAAACATCCATTGATTTATTTTGTTCAGCCATGATTTTTTGTGCTGATGTGAATGTAAACAAACTTCAAACTAAAGGATACAAACTGGTCATTATTTTGAATTTTGCTTCAAAAGAGAGGCCTTGAAACTGCCTTCAAAATGCTGATTTTTGTTTCCATTGTCCTTGATTTAGTTTGTTCAGCCATGATTTTTTTTTGTGCTGATGTGAATGTAAATAAACTAATGGATACAAACTGGTCGTTATTTTGAATTTTGCTTCAAGGAGAGGCCTCCAAACTGCCTTAAATATGCTGATTTTCGTTTCCATTGATTTATTTTGTTCGGCCATGATTTTTTGTGCTGATGTGAATGTAAAGAAACTTCAAACTAAAGGATACAAACTGGTCATTATTTTGAATTTTGCTTCAAGGAGAGGCCTCCAAACTGCCTTCAAAATGCTGATTTTCGTTTCCATTGATTTATTTTATTCGGCCATGATTTTTTGTGCTGATGTGAATGTAAATAATGGGGTTGTAGAGTGTTCATGGAGAAGTAGTACCTTTGACTTTTCAGCCAGCAGCGCCTCTTGGGGCAGGCGGGAGCACTGGTCTTCACATGGCACTCAACTCTCACAGCTGGCTCCAGGTCCTTTACCTAGCCACACCCCGGTAACCGCTTCTGCTGGCGTGCGAAACGTTGTGAGGGGCTGACGCGTCTCTCAGTCAGTTGAAATACTTGGAGAGGAGACGGGCGCCGCCAAGTTCGCCTAAGCCCATTGAAAGGACTGATGGACAAGCAACAGAATAAGAATAACATGCCGGATCGGTCGGGGCCCGGATCACCAACGACCGCGCACCCCATTGGAGGTCTCCAGGGTGGGGGCGACAAGTGTGTTACTGGAACCAAACCCACCATCAAGCTGCCCACGCAAGGAATAACTATCGGAACTTGGAACGTTCGCACACTCTACCAGTGCGGCAAAGTGAAGGAACTCACCCACGAGTTGAAGCGCTATCGCTGGGACATTGTAGGACTTGCAGAAGTTCGATGGACAGGCTTCGGAGAAACAACAACAGATGAAGGCCATAAAATCTGGTTCAGCGGAAAAGAAACCAAGCACGAACATGGCGTAGCTTTTATCGTAAGGAAAGAGGTGGCTGGAACTGTCATCAGCTGCACCCCCGTGTCAAGCAGACTAATCTCCATCCGCATCTCCGCCCGACCGCACAACATCACTATCATTCAAGTATACGCTCCAACAGCAGATCATGATGATGAAGAATTAGAAGAATTTTACGAACAACTGGACAACATCATCAAGAAAACACCTAAGAAAGACATTCTGACTGTCCTCGGTGACTGGAATGCAAAGATCGGCCCTGACGCCTACCAACAATGGGCAGGAACAGCTGGCAAGTTTGGCCTTGGAGAAACAAACGACAGAGGCCTGCGACTTTTAGAGTTCGCACAGAGTCACCGTCTCACCGTTGCTAATACCCTCCATCCACACAAGAAGTCAAGAACAGTGACATGGCAATCGCCAGGAGGCCTGGTCCATAACCAGATTGACTTCATCTTGCTGCCTCGACGATTCAAATCCAGCGTTAACAAAGCACAAACGAGGTCCTTTCCTGGCGCTGATATTGGCAGCGACCACAACCTCGTCCTTACTAGCCTCAAGTTGAAGCTGGCATTGAAACGAGATAGCAAGAGCCCTCGCATCAGATTCGACCTCCAGAAGCTAAAAGACCCGGAAGTAGAAGAGCTCTTCCAAGCCCAGGTGGGAGGCAGATTTGCAGCCTTGGCTACTTTGGACTGTGACGTAGACACCCTTGCTGGAAATATAAAAGAGGTGTTACTTTCTACAGCAGAAGAAGTGCTGGGGAAGCAGAGGAAGCGCAAACAGCCCTGGGTCACCGATGACATCCTCGATCTCTGTGATGAGAGGAGAGCCTGGAAGAAAAAGAGAGGCCAAGACCTCACATCAGCAAACAAGTACAGACTTGTCAACAAGAAGATCAGGAAGAGGATGAAAGAAGCCAAAGAAGATTGGATTGAAGACCAGTGTTGTAGCGTGGAAGAGGACATGGCAAACGGCAACAGCAAGAAGGCTTATGAAACGCTAAGGACCCTCACCAAGACTCAGCAGCGAACAGCCACAGTCATCGAAGACAGCAGCGGCCAACTCCTTACGGAAAACACTGCTGTACTAAACAGATGGACTGAGTACTGCCGAGACTTGTATAACTACAAGGCTGAGCCAGACACCAGCATCCTCCAAAACAACCAGGCTGGGGCCAGGAAGGCTGAAGACCTGCCAGTGTTAGCTGAAGAGGTGGAAGCAGCCGTACGCGGCCTGAAGGGAGGAAAGTCTCCAGGTGTACACAACGTACCTGCTGAACTGTTGAAACATGGAGGAGAAGTAACAACGAAGGTCCTCACTACACTCTGTCAAAAGATCTGGGAGCAAAAGAAATGGCCAGTAGAATGGACACAGTCTCTAGTGATCCCGCTCCCCAAGAAAGGAAACCTGAAACAGTGCCAGAACTACAGAACTATCAGTCTGATAAGTCACCCTAGCAAAGTAATGCTTAGAATCATTCTCGACCGCCTCAAAACTTTCGCTGAGGAACTGCTGGCAGAAGAACAGGCTGGCTTCAGAGTTGGAAGAAGCACTGTAGAGCAGATTTTCAACTGCCGCGTCCTGATCGAGAAACATCTGCAGCATCAGCGCGAACTCTACCACAACTTCATTGATTTCAGGAAAGCATTTGATCGCGTCTGGCACGACGGACTCTGGCAAGTCATGAGATCGTTCAACATAGAGGAGGGACTGATCCAAATGATAGAAGCGCTTTACAAGAACGCCTGCAGCGCGGTTCTACTTAACAATCAGTCAGGCGAGTTCTTCAGGACGACGATCGGTGTCCGTCAAGGATGCCTGCTCTCTCCTGTCCTTTTCAACATATTTCTGGAGAAGATCATGCAGGAAACCCTCCACGACCACCATACTTCAATCTCTATTGGTGGCAGATCCCTGTGCAATCTTCGATTCGCAGACGACATTGACCTCATGGCAGGCAGCAATAGTGAGCTTCAAAACCTGACAGACAAACTTTCAAGTAGCGCAGGGTCTTATGGCATGGAGATCAGTACGGATAAAAGCAAAGTGATGATCAACACCACAAGCGACAGCAGCAGCAACATTCACATGAACGGCCAGAAGCTAGAAGAGGTCAATAGCTTCAAGTACTTGGGAGCCACCCTGTCCAAAGACGGTAGTTGCATAGCAGAGATCCGTATCAGGATAGGTACAGCAACATCCGCAATGGCCAGGCTGGACAGGATATGGCGAAGTAACTCCATCAGCTTCACCATCAAGTACAGGCTTTACAAGTCCCTCGTAGTGTCTATTCTGCTCTACGGCTGTGAGACTTGGACACTGCTTGCAGACTCAGAAAAGAAAATCCAGGCCTTTGAGAACAAGTGCCTGAGGAAGTTGCTCCGCATCTCGTACAGCGAGCACAAGACCAACGAATATGTACGGAGCATCGTCACTTCCCTGGTGGGCCCACATGAACCCCTTCTGGCAACCGTGAAATGGCGCAAGCTTGCTTGGTTTGGCCACGTGACCCGACACAACACCTTGTCCAAGACTATCCTCCAAGGCACTCTCGAAGGAAGTCGTCGGCGAGGTCGTCAGAGAAAGAGTTGGGTCGCAAACATAAAAGAATGGACCGAACTCGAGATGCCAGACTTGCTTGCCACCGCCCAAAATAGAACTCAGTGGAGAGCACTGTCTGTTGCTGCTGCCTTTCAGTCCCCCCAACGCCCAGTTCGGGCAAGGGACTGATGATGATGATGATGATGAATGTAAATAAACTTCAAACTAAAGGATACAAACTGGTCATTATTTTGATTTTTGCTTCAAGGAGAGGCCTCCAAACTGCCTTCAAAATGCTGATTTTCGTTTCCATTGATTTATTTTGTTCAGCCATGATTTTTTGTGCTGGTGTGAATGTAAATATACTTCAAACTCAAGGATACAAACTGGTCATTATTTTGAATTTTGCTTCAAGAAGAGGCCTCCAAACTGCCTTCAAAATGCTGATTTTCGTTTCCATTGATTTATTTTGTTCAGCCATGATTTTTGTGCTGGTGTGAATGTAAATATACTTCAAACTAAAGGATACAAACTGGTCATTATTTTGAATTTTGCTTCAAGGAGAGGCCTCCAAACTGCCTTCAAAATGCTGATTTTCGTTTTCGGAAGGGGGGGCTTTGCCCCCCTGCACCCCCCAGCGGGGCGCTGCCTCTGCACCCTGCCGGGGCCTAGGCAGCCCCTGGACCCCGGCCAGTCATGATTTTTATTTCTCCAAAGTTGGCAGTTATGCATACTATGTGACTTCACTTCCAAAACCCTTGTAGTGACTAATGGCGAATTTCTTTTAGCTGGCTATATGGCACGTTATAACGTCAGTTTTGGCTCTCGAGTACCAGCTTTCTTTGACAGGAAGAGAAAAAAACACGCCAAACAATGAAGCTTCTAAGCATACTGTTGTTATTTAATGCGCTTATTATTATTATTATAGAAACAATACACACTCTGGAGTTTTTTTAGACAACAGCATCCAATTTTCAACAATATTTTTCGTCGAAACATGTAAAACTAAAAATAGAGCAGGTCTTCCCTGATCAAGACTGGTGCACCAAGGTCAGTGTCATATGATCATCACTTCATGCCAAATAATATTAGTGAACAGCAATCAGAAAAACACTTTCCAAAAGTCTGCCTAAAATTGACAAGCTGCTAGCAAGAGCGGAGTTTGCACATGACCTTGACCCCTTGTTACTGCAGGAGCACGCTCAGCGGAACGTTTATGAATATAGCAGAGGAATTAAAACTAATATATTATTGGTAGCAGGGGTTTGGTACATGGACCCATGTAGGCCTGAGAGGGGGGGGGGGGGGGTCAAAGTAACCATTATGCCCCTCAGGCCTTCAGGGCACAATGGTTACTTTGACCTCCCGTAGGCCTACAAGGATCCGTGTAGTGAACCTCTGCTATATTTTCTTAAAGTTCAAATATGTGTATCCAGTTTGGTTTGCCTGTCATGAAATATCAAGATTCTTTGTTTTGTTTGTGTACTTTGTTTGCTGAATCACTGTGACCCAAAATGAACTGAGGGGTGAGGGCTGCGAGGGAAGGCAGGGATGAGGAGTTGGAAAGGGGCGTTAAGGGGAGGGGGCAGGGCAAACAGGCTCACCACCACACAGTACATTGTTTAGCGTCCTGACAGCTGTGAGCACTAGAAGATATGGGATGCATTTAAGATAGAGATTGGTTGGCACAAATGATTTCTTGTGCAGATTTTTCCTGGCAAGGGGCACTTTCAGTCTCCTCCCAAAGTGGAGTTTTTTTAAAGGCAGCGTTCAGTGGATAGGTATCATAGTGCAAAATGTGTACAAACTTCCTTTTGACAGACAAATGGTATAGTTCTGTCAGCTGTTTTTGCTGGCGTCAGGTCAGTTTACTAGATGTCTTGGCTACCCCAGCCAGCCTGGTTCTACTTTTAACGCTGACACTACCATAACATGAGACAATGTTGAATGCAAGCACACTTTCCACCAGATTCCTGTAGACCCTAACAAGAACACTCAATGACACCAAAGCCGTTTAGTTTCCTAAGCAGGTACGGCCTCTGCTGAGCTTTCTGGTGGATGTATTTAACATTGTGGTCAAAAGAAAGTCTGCTGTCAATATAGGTACTGAGGTACTTGAAACTCGCACATATGCCTTGTTTTGTAAGGATGTGTTATGGAGGATAATTGTTATCACTGAACATATCTTCAGTTTAGTTACAGTTAACATTTAAAATTAACTGTAAATTGGCACATGTACATTGTTGGTAACAACTCGTTGAGAGGTTGGGTGGAGCACGCAGCGTGCATGAGTAGTTGAGACTCCATTTATCACTCAGCTGATCTGTATGTTAGATATTATCAGGAGGGAAAAAAAAAATTGTTCCACAAATTTATGATGCCACGTGCCTGAACTGTTGCTAACCAATTAGTTGGATGAAGTTGACTTGATGCTTCAGTTGTTCAAACTGTGAGTTACTATATAGAACAGTTTTCATTCTTGAATGACTGTCAACTTTTGTGCTGCTGACACTGACAGACTTATTCACTCTACTGGCAGTCCATCATTTCGTCAAAGTTTCATTGTCATGAATACATTTTCTTCTTAACCCATATCATACTGAGGCTAAAAACTTCAAATTTGTACACTGCCATATGCAGGCTACATTATAGTACTTACAGAAATGGATATAGACCAATGGCTTTAGTTCAAGGGTGGTGCCAGAATAGCTTCTGGCACTGTCCTTGAATTATTTTAGTCAAACTTACTTCACACACTGGTGTTTTCCGAATGATATGGGTCAAAACTGCAAGACATCACCCTTTGTTCCAGTGATCCAGATAGTTTGTGTCCCTTCCCCTTTAATAGACAGAGAGAGGTCAGAGTCATAACGGCTATCATCATGACAAGGCAGTTTCTGTAAGCTACATGTACTTTAAAATTAGAACATCTTTTTAGCATTACCATGTCAGGTAGCTGAGCCATATATCCCTTCCAGTTCCACAGTCGTTCGTTCATCCCCATATCATCTATACGAGGCATAGATTTTCATGGAGCCCAAATTTTGAGGATTTATGCCTCTTGTGGATCAAGTTTGACTTATACTGTTCCTCGATATGAAGGGTGTCAGAGTTTAAGCCAGGGGGTATCCTGCAGGCTTTCACCAGCAGTGTTACACTACAGTGTGGCCACACTCCAGTGAACATGCATGATTCAGGTACTTTGTAGAAATATTCCATTAGCTGTTTCAGAGTGCATTGTTTGAGTGCAAGTGTAACCTTGATAAAGCCTAAAAAATGCAGAATCAGCTGTACAAGAAATTCAGTCCTAATAGTTGAGCTTTTTGTGTTATTTTTTTATTGTAATAATATCTAGTATGTTTCATATTCATATACTGTAGTCTGCACTATGTTTTAGATTGAAGTACATGTAATAAGATTGTAAAATAGAAAATGCTGCTTTAACCTACATTTTTTTGTCTGATAAAAACAAGAATAGTGATTGAAAAGAAACATAGTTCAAATGAGATTGTATATTTTTGCCTCTAGTCTCAGTGTTTGTCAGAGCTTTTTCCGATTGAGGACAAAATTATACATATGCACATAACATACTTTTTCCCCAGGCTACGGCTAGGCATACAGAGCTTTGTTGGTTGGTTGGTTTGTGCATCAACTGTCAGTGTCATCATTTAACCTTCACCGTGCTTCCAGGGTCCTGGAGAACCCAGAAGGGTGTTTAATTGCAAATATTTCATTAACTACTGGGAATTTTTCAAATTTTAAAAATGATCCAAGCTCATAAAAGACTATATTTTGCCAAAATTTGTTCATAATTGATGAAAAAATAAACAATGTCTGAATTTTTCCTACACCCAAACAATGGTGTGGGTCTTGCAGGACCCATACTTTTTAAAGAGTGAGTAAGGTGAATATTCCTGTCCGGACAATGTTGGTCCTCAGTTTGTGAAGAGTCAAACATGAGAGAATTGCATCTCACCCAAATTTTTCCTTTTTTTGCTTTGTTTTGAGGGTTTTGTTTGTGCTTTTGTTGTCTTAATTTTGAAGGGTGTCAAAGTCCATACAAAATCGACCATTTTCAGTTCAGTTTCTTGGAAATGGTGAATTCACCCGTAGTTTCTGGGAGAAACAGACTGTGTTCTCTCCACCATGATGACTAAAATTACAAGAATGCTTCCGGTGATGTGTACTATAGTGTAAAAAGTATGGGTCCTGTATGACCCACATCAGCAGGACAGAGATAACCAGTTAAATCGCTCTTTGAAAAATATTATGTCATGGCTTTCCACACCACGTTTTGGGCAGCGTGCTTCCGGCTGTCTGCAGCTGGTGTTGAGTTGTGCTGCGTTCGCTGGCTGCATGCTATCTCTCTCAACTGAAATACAGCCGTCAGTACACTTTATTTATAAGATTGATTAATCAATCTGCTGTTGTGATCTGGTACATTTTATTGGCGAAGTTGCCAGAATATTGAATACAGTGAACATTTTTTTCATGGAGAGATAACACCTGTGTGAGCAAGGAAGGGGTATGTTCAGTCAGTGTACCATTGAACACAAGGGGATGACAGCATAATAGGAAGATATTTTTCAGGGGGGGGGGGGGGGGGGGGGCAGCATGCTTTACATGTTGATATCCAATCTCCAAAAAGTCAAACGGGAAGGGGAGGGGGTGTTGTACATGTATGTAATCTGTTCAGGATCGTTATCTGTCAAAGATAAGTGTTTTTTTTTTTTATTGATATATGTGTATCGAAGATGGTTATGTATGGTCAGCTCATTTTTGTCAATGTCACTGTCGCCACCACTGGATTCACTGTGCCAGTCAGACCTGTCAGATATTGTCATGTCATTTTGTATATATATATGACCCATTGCCAAAAGGTGTTACTGAAAAGGCAACAAGGGTGCTTGAAAGTGAAAAGTGATAGAATTACATGAAAATTCCGCGTTGGACAGTTTATGGCATGTGCAAATAGTATATGAAATTGGAATATAGTCTGTTCCTTAGTTTCAGAGAAATCTCATTCAGAACTTTTTATATGACATTATGTCGGAGGTCAGGTATTACAACACAACGGTGTAAGTTTTGGTTTTGTTATTGATCCAAGTTGGAAAATGTTTACTTGAACAGTTAAATGGATTAGTAAATGTGAATTTCTGTTGCACAACTAAATCATTAAGGTTTTCTGGGTGTCACTGAAAAAGATCAATTGTTGTAATACCTGACATCCGACACAGGTGCTTCTTTCTATTTGTTGTAAATGTGAAATGCAGCCACATTCTCTTTCAAACCACATTCTCAGGGATGTAAAAAGATATAGAGAGACAACACCAACATTTCCTATGATCATTTTATTTCAAGTACAGGAAGAATAAATGCAAATTCAGGAAAACAGATATTATGTCGAACGTCATAATTACAACAAACTGAACGGAGGTTTAACATTTATCCATCCAAAACCACAAGTTCGCCCACAAGTCACTTTTCTTCCGCAACAAACGCTGCATATACACATTTCCTGATTTACCTGAACTGCCGATCAATCCGCAATACTGCTAAATCACATATCATTCTGCACTATTCTTCATGTATTTGAACTGCTCATCAATCCCTAAAACTGCAGATCACATCTCGTTTTACACTTATTTCTTATCAAAAGTGTCTCACCACAATGAAGGTTAAAACAGTGTAAAAAAATTCATACATTTATATGAATATATGTTATTTTGTTGTTTTTTTACACTGAGGCCAAAACCCTTTCGTAGGTGTCTCGGGGCTCCGCTGAGAGAACTATTAATATAGTGACAGATGGTCAGTATGGGTCTTCAAGCAACTAGAAATTGCAGGAGAAACAGACAAATACAGTGATGTCACGTTTGTTTTGCTACACGTCAGTAAATATACTAAAATGTGTAGGAAAACACAAACACCTTGACATCACTTATTTATATTTATACCCGTTTCTTCTGCAATTTCTATGCAGCATAAAAAAATTATGTTCTAAATAACTGTGAAAAACTGACGCCTCTGACTGGATGTGCTTTTTTCGAGGTTGACAGAGACCCTCCTCAAAATAAAATCAAATGGTTCCCACGAGTAGTCAAAGCGGATAGGCCAAAAGTACAAGTGCCGGCGCTTTGACATGAAACTCACACAGGCAACCTGCAGAAGTTCGTCAACGTCTTTAACTTGCCCAACATATTCAGTTCCATTCCACTGAACAAGATGGAAGATGCCAACCACTGGAGCTTGAGTGTGTGTGCGGGGAACGATAGGCACAAAGTGGTTTGGCACCCAGTGATCAGCAACCATGTCACTGCGGATTGAGAACCACATGATGAACAATTTCTGACCATCCTCACAACCTGGAGCGCGAAAATTGCGGCTGCAGTGAAGCCTGTACATCTCCCAACCAAGATCTGGAAAAACCGACTGGTTTGGACGCTTCAGCACAAAACTGGCTGCGCAAAACTCCCACAACCCGGACAAGCTGCAGTTTTTAACCACTGACATCACTTCAGCTTCAAACGACAGACGCTCTGAAGCATCAGGTGAAACTGAGGTCAGCACAGCCATTTGAATAACTTCAGCTGGTGACACAGGCATGAGGAGCGCACCAATTAGAACCACTTTTTCAGAAAACTGTCTGGATGCAGTGCCATACAAATAACAATGCGACACCTGAGCTCTTCATGGCACATTTCTGTGCCAAATAATTATAAGAAGGCTCAGCGCTCTGAAAAAAACAGTTGCCATCTCCATTTACGGTTTCATCTATCATGTACACTTTCAACACTTCATCTGCATGTTCTATTATCAAACATGACACTCTCCCTCTCAAGGCCTTTCATACGATTTCATGGGTGACTCTACGAGATGGAAAGTGTCAACAATGGCGATCTGAGTGCGAAAGGCGTTCTAACAACACCACCATTGAACAGGTGATTGCACATGAGGTTTACAACATCGGCCGTGTTGGAAATATGACGGTCGACGCAACACGCCTTGAAAAGGGAGCTTGTCAACAACTACAAACACGTGTGACCGCATTTTGTCTGAATCGGTTTTACATTCTACAAATTTAGCTGTTTTCTCCAAACACGACGTTCCAGAGAGTGTTCTAGACAAAGACGCTGCACCAAATATCACCGCTTTGATCGAACGTCATGTTTACCACACACGCATTGTGGTAATGTAATGACGTACAACTCGCTAAATCATTTTCAACGCACATGGCTGGCGACAACAAACTTCCCAATTCGTTTCAATCTGCACAGCTTGTATATCCTATCGGTACAAATGCCATATCAATCCTTTGTCTAGGTAACTGTTGTGCAAAAACTATACAGAAAGTATGTTGAACGTAGATTTTATGTTGAACGTCAGATAAAGGCGAATATTACAACATACCATTCTCGAGTTCCGACGGGTTGAAGCTTGCCGCAATCATCGATCCAGCATAGCGCGTATGCATCACGTGATACGAAGAAACAATGGGTAAATTTTCAAAAATGAAATCGGCAGCAGTTGAGGAAGAAAAGACAACTATGTCGAACGTCGATTATTACAACAAAAACCGGTAGAAGTAAACTCGCCTTTCAAAAAAGGCTGTTTGTGTTTTTATCTTGAAACATGCAAAGTGGGTGCTTTATGCATGTACAGGAGAGGAAGTGATGGTCATAATTCGTCTGCTATGAGGTTCACATTGTACGAAGTGCAGGGAAGAGATATTCTGTCGCAAAATTACAACACGCCTGACGTTCAACATGCCGTTTTTTATAAGGCAATAGCGCATTATTTCGCACATGAACATATCTGTTCTTCACTGGTAAATATTTATACATGTCTTGCCTCACAGAATTGATGATATGAAACAAGTAGGTCAACCTTTTATTTGCACACCATCACATCGCTTACACGAGGTCGATCGTGTTGCTTTCTGGCAAGGGAAATTTTCAGCCTTGGCAAACATTTTAATCATACAGTCACTACACCTCTCAAAATGTGTCTCCCATGTTATTTCTAGTGTATATTCAGGCATTTTACCATGATCTTAACTACTAAAAACAGATGAATCAGGACTGGAAGTGCTTTTATTATGCAGACAGTTTGGGCAACCATCTTAGTAACACCTTTTGGCAATGGGTCATATATATATATATATATATATATATATATATATATATATATATATATATATATATATATATATATATATATGTGTGTGTGTGTGTGTTTAGGCTGTCACATTATTTTATCTGTGTGTGTGTGTAATTTGAAAGTATATATATCTCCTCAGCTGAGAAAGCACACATACACAAAGGTCAACAATCACAACCATGTGCAGGCACACACACACACACACAATTTTATTCTTATACAGGAATACCAGATTGAAATTTTTTCCATTTTATTGCCTTCAAACTCTCCATAGACATTCATTCTCAATTAATATACATTAAAGCATGTATCACAGTGAGGCAACGCTTGTGAAGAAAAGAGCACTACCAGATGTGTGAAAAATGCGTACATTTTCAGAAAAAATGGATTTTTCTGCTGCAGAAGCCAGCCCTTGTCACACATAATTATATAAATTGGTCATACATGTGAGCCATAATGGCTTTGCCTTTCTTGTTTGCCCAAGTAACCGTGTATTATATCTCACTTTCCTTATTGTGATCATATCAGCGTGCATTGCACGTTGTTTGCCTTTTGAGTCAGCAGACTAAGTGGCAGCTGCTTATGCCATGACTGGTGCGATTGTACTCCAAGCACTAAATAGATAAAAAGCTGATACTACTACTAAGCTGAAGGGGTTCAGCGTGAAGATTTTGCATTTGTAGTACAAATATTGCGGACAAGTAGTCACAGTCGCAATCCGGTTCTGGGCCATCAGACAAAGTGGATTGGGTTTACTACCACAGGCAAATGGAGCAAATAATTGCCGCTGGATTCATGCCGTCAAAGATCCAGGGAAGAAAGAGAACGTTTTATATTTATTTGCAGTAGCGTCTTTGACCTGTCAAGGGATTGTAAATTCATCGACCATACGATGAAAACGGGTACGGCAAGTGAGTCGCGGACAGCAGAGAACAAAATAACAATTTCAGTCAAACATAGCAGTAAAAGAGAGCGGGAGATGTAACTAGTCAGGCGTATACGGTGATGACTTCGTCCGTCTGGGGAGAAGATAAATCTAATCCTTAGCAGGCAGAGGCATAGAGTCTCAATTTGCAGACGGAGGTAATTGGACAATGAGATTGTCGGGGGATCGGTCAGCTGTGAAGGATACGTCCAAACCGATTGCACTCGTTTCTCTCGGTCCCAGTACGCTTGCAACCTGCTGACTCACGGCCCATGACACAGCATTCTGACAGACGGAATTTGCACGACTCTATTTTTATTTCTACGCAGCTTATCAGTGATCTGTAATAGTTATGTGGGACACAGCTAAGCCTACACTTTCACGATACAATATCAACTGCAGCCGGCCTTTTTTTTTTTTTTTTTTTTTTTTTAAAAACAAAGGTGTGCTAGTAGCCCAAACCAATATCCGCAATATTCGCTCAAACCACCTGTTTGATCTTGTCAAGGGGGTGTAAATTTTGTGAGACGATAGTGGCGTGTAGGTGAGATTTTCCTGAGCTTGTTCGTTTAGGTTTCGACGTGTTGCGGTTGGCTACGTCAGATACCACAGGGCATGGCTAGAAAGCTAACGTAACATTCCGGCAGTCAAGAGTTGCTGAATCACTTTTTGTTGTAGCCAAACCTATATCAAGTACTTTGTGTCTAGTAGTATGGTATCTGATGTAGAAAGGTAACACATTACTCCCTGTGGTTGTCTTTCACAAGTTCATCAACTTGCCAAGTAAAAAAAAAAAAATGTCATTGGTGATGAAGAGTCGGTGTTCGCCTTACTAGTGGTTGTCTCAAACAAGTGACCGCGGAGGCATTTTTTTCTGCGTGACAGACCAAACCTGGACAGGTGATGACATATGAATTAACCCGGAACCCGGTGTTTTCCCTTAGTCATGTTGTGATCGTGTCCCCAAGGCGCACAGGGTGACAACCCCACCCCTTTTTTTTTTTACCTTATAGCCGCGTGCCGGTTGTGAGGCACCACACCTCCTCCTCCCCCCCCCCCCCCCGCCCTTCCTTCTTCAAGAAGCATAGATTCTCATCAGCGCGTGCAGTCGCAGGGGCACATGAGAATATATCCTTGTTGATAAGGCTCAGCCAGCACTAAATCACCGTGGGATTTTTGGACGTAGGAAGTCATTGGGATTATGCCTGCGAATTTCCTGAAGCCCTTTCAAGTCAAACTGAAGGCGGTACTTGTGCGTGTGTCAGTTATATTGCAGAGCGTCTTGTCGCTTAACAGCTGACGGAGAAGGCTGCCCAAAAACCGAGTTAAACATGATCAAGGGCAAGACATATCGATTACGTGGTAAAGACAGAATGACTGTCTTAGGTGCGTCTGGTGTACGGCCAAGTTAAATCTCATGTGGACTCGTAAGAGGATGTGTGTTTGTGCTCAATGGAGAGCTCTGATACTTAGCAAAAATTTCTGTCGCTACCTATCCAATTCTTACTTGAAAAAAAATATGCATGTCTGTCTCAGTTTGAGCTAAGTCAGATACAAGTGAAAAGTTCGACGTTACAGAAACGTTGTTTTAACGTCATTAAGTATTACTATTAGACATTTTGCTGGAGCCGTCTTTTGGAGTGGACGATTTTGATTATTTTCTCTTGATGGAATTGGTCAGCTGTGGTGTTTTAATTTCAGTCGATCAGTCTGTGATGAAGAAAGTATGTGCTAGTGACTGTGCAGCCCAGACACACCGACTTCAACATGGATTGTAATCGTCAGTGGCACTGTGTGAATATACGGTTTATTGACCTGAAATGAGGGTACGTATCTATGTGCCTTTGATATTAAAGCAAGATGCAGTATTTTAGGTGGGTGGATATGTAGACCGTTCACAAGGCTCATGCCAGCATGGACCACGTTTTCAAGTCTCACGTCAGGGAGTTAGAGTTGGAGACTTTGTCAACACAGAACCAAAAGCTGGATAGGTCATACATGCATCGAAATAAATTAGTTTCCTCTCTCTCTCTCTCTCTCTCTCTCTCTCTCTCTCTCTCTCTCTCTCTCTCTCTCTCTCTCTCTCTCTCTAATAATACTGTCGCTTTAGTGTATGTGTGTCTGGTGTGTCAGTCTGTTAGCCAATGTGTGAGAGAGATAGTTTACCAGTTGAACTAACTTTTTTTTTTTTAACATATTGTTTATGTCAGTATTAGCATAGTTGTCAGTATAGTTTTTAATTCTGCGTGGGTACCTTTGTGCCTGGGTGTATGTGTGTGCGTATGTCCGTCTTATCCATTTTTTAAAACTTCAGTTGACATTTATATGCTACGCCCAAACTGGAATTGCCCCTTCATGGGATAAGTAATGTATTTTTACTTGAACACAAAAGCTTGTCAGTACAACGTCCAGTCTGTCAGTTACATTATTGAACAGAAAGCTGCATTCACACTTTTGACAAGGGCATGCCAGTTTAACAGGCAACTGTGAAGCGTAGATCTAAAATTGACATCCATGTGATTGTCCGTGCCATGGTTATTACCTACTTTAACCACCCTTGTGCCTGCAACCACCTATACTGTATGCTATTCTGGTTGGGGAATGCATAAGGAGGTTAATCTACTGTACTCCCTCGGCCAGTTCCACATCATAGTGGCTGTAATCCAAAAGTCTGTGCAATTCGCCATCTTTTTTTTTTTCTCAGCCAACAAGCATTCCACAAGAGTCAGGCATAGGGGCCTGACGAGTGGTGCTTTGACTAAATGCAAATCCACAGCGACACCGCGAAAGCTACCGCATCACAAGCTCAAGTCAGAATACAAGGGAGGAAACGAAAGGCATGCGCAGAATTTTAGCTGTGGCCAGAAGTATCCTGAGTCTCTTTCTCAACATTTAGAGTTCAACGTTAAACCCTTTAGTAGAGTGCCGTGAAAGAGGCCACTCAGAACTGCTGTGCATCCATTGTTTTCTGCCGTGTTTACTCTGAAGTCAAAGCGAATTACTGATATGTTTATTTTGATGTATCCACCAAAAAATATAAATTTAAAAAGTTTTTCTTGCAACAGTAACAGTTTTGTTGCTTTGTACATAATTGTGCACATTTTACTTATGTCGAATTACTAGTAAAAAATATATGATAGGGTATTACAACCTTGTGTACAAAAATTGCGCTACACATATCTTTCAATAAGAATGGAGGTAAACAGGTTGTACAAAAATCAAAATTAGGTCAAAAACTGCAAATAGTCTATTGACAGCTTGGACAGATATATCTCATAACAAGAAAGGCAAAACCCTATGGCTCACGTGTATGACCAATCCACATGTCTGACAATAAGTAAAAGGGATGGCTTCTGCACAAACAAAATCCATGTTTTCTCAAAATTTAATCAGTTTTCACACAACTGTGAAACCTCAGTGACCATTGACCTTTGTTATGAGTCAACTAAATTAGGATACATAGGAAGGTCTTATCATCAGCTCCCTTTGTGCCAAATTTGATTGAAAGTTTGCAAAAATGTTGATAACTATAATTATTGGCATTTTATACACATTTGACGACCTCTTGTGACCCTTGATCTTTTCCAAGGGTCATCCAAATTAGTATGCATAGATAAGTCTTACCATCAGGTATCTTTGTACTACGTTTGGGTCAGAAGTTGTGAATAGTATTTGAGAAAAAATAAATTATGTAAAAAAAAAAAACTTTTTTTAATATATATTTCCTGATTCCCTGTGACCTTGACCTTTGTGATAGGTAACTGAAATTGGTATGTTTAGAAAGGTCTTGCCACAAAGTATCCGTGGGCCAAGTTTGAAGACTATAGCTTGAATAGTCTCAGAGAAAATGCAAACGTTAAAGTTTACCAAAGACGACGGACGGACGACCACTGGCTCAGAACATACTTTTGCTTCGCACGTAAGCCAAAAATGACATTCTGCAGGCTTTCAATCCAATGATTTTATCAAACATAAGTGAATATTCGGGTGCTTTGTAACAAATTGTTTGGATGTAACAAAGGTCCTGGCACCTTCACTTCTTCTTCTTCTCGAACGCCGTCACACTTGGAGTTTGGCTCTCAAAATGAAATCTGTGGTCTTCTGTAGCGCCTCCAAAGGCCCGTACAGTTTCTCTTGTAGAGTGGCGGGCTTCGGCCATATCTCCTCCCTCAGCGGCTGGTGGTTCCCACAGTCCTGGAGGATGTGCTCTGCGGTCTGCTCTGCTTCTCCACAAGGGCACAGGGGAGATGGCACGAGGTGGAAGTGTCTGTGCAGGTGGAATTTGAGTCGGTTGTGCCCGGTCCTCAGACGAAAGATGGTCACCTGCTCTTGTCTGGACAGCTGATGGTAACTGTCTAGGGGCCGTTGTGGTGGTCTGTACACAGACTTAATGATGGTCTTCATCTCTGTGAAGCTGACTCCATTTTCATCTTGTTCTTTCTCTGCGCCCACTTTTGCCATTCTGTCAGCTTCTTCATTGCCGTAGATGCCACAGTGTGAAGGGATCCACTGCAGCACCAGTCTGGTGCACGTGATGTTTTGCAGTGCCTCTTGTAGATGTGGCAGTTTGCTTGCTGTTGCTGCCTCAAGGACAGACATGGCATCAGTAAGGAAGACAATCTGGGCATCAGGGTCTGCAGTGCCACTAAGGGTGTTAGCTGCGCGGACTAGGGCTTCCACCTCAGCTCTGTAATTTGTGCAGTGAAGGCCTGTTGGTACTGCCTCTGCCTGCCATTTTCCGTTTGGGTACTGAATGTATACCCCAGCCCCTCCATCCTGAACTGCATCTGTGGCTGATCAATCGGTGTATGCCCGTATCCATGCTTCCTGGGGATACTTTTCTTCGAGCATGGCCAGTGTCAGGGCTTTCTTGCTCACAGTGCTGTGCTCATCTCTGGTGGTGATGTAGGGTACCGTGGAAGAGATGGTGATGTTTTCTGGCTTACTTTCCCAAGGTGGAAGGTCGCTAGCAGGATTCAGAGCCTCTACCTGCGCAGGCAGCTTTGCCTGGTGTTTTCTCTGCAGTGCTCTCGTCTCCTTCACAAAGCTTGATCTTTTCAGTCTCCCTGAGGTTGGTTGTTTCATCCTAGCGTTCATAGGATGGTCTTTGGAAGACTTGACCTTTGTGGACTGTATCAAGGCTTTGCAATCTCTTCTCATGCGCAGGGGTGGGATGCCTGTTGTCTCTTCCATCTTTTCAATTGGTGTGGATCTCATTGCGCCGGTGATGATACGCAGTGCCTGGTTCTGAACTCTGTCAATGGTCTGCTTTTGTGACTGGGCTGCCGTCAACCATGCATTAGATCCGTACTCAAGGTGTGGTCTCACTGTGCCTTGATATACATTTTTGAGGATCTTTTCATTGGCTCCCCATTGTGTTCCAGCCAGTTTTCTCATGATGTTCAGCTTTCTTCTAGCTTTCGCTTCTGCATTCCAAATGTGCGGCTTCCACGTCAGCCTCTTGTCAAGGGTGACTCCCAGGTATGTCTGTTGGTCTTCATACCGCAGCGGGGTGTTGCCCAGTGTTAGGTTGCCAGCCTTTGCCTTGTTGGAGAGAGAGAAGAGTGTGGCTGATGATTTTTCTGTGTTGATGGTCACACACCAGTTGTTGGTCCAGTGTCAGCCTGTCCAGGGCTAGCTGCATCCTGTATGTAGCAGTTGTTGCATACTCTTCTGTGCACCAGAGTACCAGGTCGACTGCGTACAGGGCTGCGTGTACTCCTTTTGGTAGCTCTGGCACAAGGTCGTTGATGAAAAGTATGAACAGTGTCGGTGACAGGACTCCCCCCTGTGGCACCCCCTGACGCAACAGCACTTTTTGGCCACAGTACCCATCCACTGTCACACGGGCTCTGCGATTGTGCAGGTATGACTTGGTCCACCGGTACATATTCCCTTGGATGCCACTGCGAAGGAGTTTCACAAGGAGACCATCCTTCCACACCTTGTCGAAAGCCTTCTGTAGGTCAATGAAGGCAGCTAATGTCACCTTCTGATCTTGAAAGGCATCTTCTATGACCTGTGCAAGGTGTGTTGTCTGGTCTTCTGTACTCTTGTAGCTTCTGAAGCCAGCTTGCTCTGGCACGATAATGCTCTCAGAGTCCAGGTACCACTGCAGGCGCTTGTTGATGATGCGCTCCATGGTCTTGCACACACAACTTGTCAGGCTGATGGGGCGATAACTCAGGGCTTTGGACTTATTCTTCCCTTTCTTCAAAATTGGGATCATCCTGGCTTCCTTCCAGCACTGGGGTACCTGTCCTCCTCTCCAGCTGTGGTTAAAGATGTCCAGTAGCTTCATTAAGGCAGTGTTGCCAAGGTGTTGTAACATCTCGTTTGAGATGCTGTCTGGACCTGGAGATTTTTTCTTCTTCAGCTGTTTGATGGCCATCTTCAGTTCTGGAAGGGTGATGTCCTTCTTCATTGCATCATGGATGTTCACATCTCTTGTTCTCTCTCTTTCTTCCTGTCTGATTTCTTTCGCAAGCATTCGTGGGACAGTGATGTCACTTTCTTTCGCATAGATCTGTGCAAACATGTTTGTAGCTTTCCTACCAGTCAGTGTTTTCCCTTCTTCTTCCAAGGTGATCTTCTGTTCCCTGGTGCCCTCATCGTTCAACGCCTTGGTCAGTCTCCACAACTTCGTGGTGTCCCTGTCCATGTTTAGTCTTGCAGTCTTCTCTCTCCAACTTCTTCTTGTGCACTCCAACTTCATCTTCAGATACTGGGCCTTACTGTGTTGTAGCTTGATGTTGTTTTCTTGGCTGGGGTTGGTTTCAGCGTCTTCTCTGGCCCTAGTGAGGTTGTCATGTGCTTTCTGAAGATCTGCGGTCCAGTATGGGGTGTAGTTTTCCGGACCCCTCGAGGTATGGATTCCTTGGCTGCCTTACTGATAATGTCATTAAACTCTCTGACCACATTGTACCCCCACCCGGGTCTGCCCTGGGGGACTTGGGTGGGGTTAGGTACTTTTTAGTTCCCAGGGTCACCCTGGTCAGCCCCACAGGGTGAGTTTTCCTCTCTATTCTGGGGCATGTGTTTCTGTCTACCCGAGATCCATTCACCTGTATTTGCCTTTTTAAAACTCTCCCTACTGTCTGCACTGCCTGTAGCTCTTGATATTGGATGTGTGTTGTTAAATGGTCTTAGCTTTATTTAGGCCCCATGTTTTAGGTTTATTTAACGTATTTGACCGGCTGGCGACATACATTCAATGTTCTGTTTAGTTTTTTTTTTTTCACAAGCAGTGCAGGCACGTCCTGAGAAAGCCTTGTTGCTGTCGGGACGTTAAGCAATGTACAATCGATCTGACCACATTGTTGATGTTCCTTCCAGACACAGCGAGGTCTTGCATTAGCTCATTTGTTCGGATACTGAACAAGCGCCAGTCTGCCTTTCGGTAGTTCCATCTTGGCCGGTGTGGCGAGCTAGCTGCTGTGCATCCTTTTAGGGTTAGGAGGATAGGGCAGTGGTCACTTCCTCCTAGCTGTGGTCCTACTGTTCTGCTGAGGCACTTATGAACATCTTCAGTGCAGAGCGCCAGGTCCGGTGTAGTGGTGGTGTGCCAGCGGCGAGAGTAGAAGGTAGGTTGGTCCTCAGGGTCATTGGCAAGTATCAGGTGGTTTTCATCTTGCCACTCCTCAATGTCTTCTCCTCTCTTGTCCAGTGTGTCATATCCCCAACTCTGGGACTGGCTGTTGAAGTCACCAGTGATGAGGAATCCACTGTCCGGGACCTGGATAGTGTCGAGGGACAGCAACTTATCATTAGGGCAGTAGTAGTTGACAAGGTCAAGGGTGCTGTCACTGGTGGTTACCTTGACCTGGATGTATTCTGCCTCTTCCATGAATCTCCTGGTTTCGCTGGCATTCAGGTTGTTTCTAACTAGGGTCATAACCCCCCCTTTCTTCCTCCCTTGGCGATCACTTCGGAAGACCTGATATCCTCTGACCTTAAAGGGTTTCCCTTCTTGCAGGTGTGTCTCTTGTATACAGCAGATGTTTATGCTGTTTTCATGCAGAAAGTGCTCTAGTTCTGTTTTCTTGTTGGTAACCCCTTCGGCATTCCAGTGCATGATGTTCACATTGGCTTTTTCTTTGTCTCTGGTCTTGTTTTTTCGCTGGCCAGTCGCTCTACTTCCCAGTCCCCTGGCTCCTCGAGACAGTTGGGAAGGTCCTCCAGTCGCTGGGGGTGGGCTCTGAAGAGGCGCAGAGCCCGGTACTGCACCTGCCTGGTGAGACTCCACAGGGGAGCACCATTCCTCTTGAATCCATCTCCAAGTGTCATATGGCTGTATATGCATGGTACTGTGGTTTATTAGAGTGCGCTGTGCAGCCCAGTACCTCCGTCTTCAGCACTCGGGGTTTCTGTCGGGGTTACCTCACCCTTAGCTCCTGGTCAAAAGGCCTTTCCTGGGAGCACAGGATGGTTTAGTTTTGGAGTATCCTTCTCCTAGATGGATTGCCGACCAAGGCTTATGGGTCCCATCTACTCAGGTTTTTCCTCGGAGTTTTCCTTCTCGAAGGAGATCTGCCAACCAAGGCTATCGAGCATCCCTGCCCGGATTTGTATAGGGTTTACTCCCCTAGCCTTTGCCTCTCCCAAAGCACCCACAAGGCAGTGGGGCTATTTACCCATAGCTGGGGATCTGGTTCATGGGCATCAGGGCTTGTCCACACATCGATGGGCCTGCATGCCGCATGTCTGGGGGCCAGATCTCCTCCGAGTCCTCTGTAGTTCAGCCCGAGTCCGTAAGGTGCTCGGTTACCATGAGTCACCACGAGGAGGCACTACATGAGGCTTGTTGTTGGAGAGGCTGTGTACTGGCAGGGAGAGACTGACATGTTCTGCTCCCCTTTTCGCAAAACTGCTAGCCAGCGGTGGGAGCTGAAAGCGAGAGCAACAAGCACAGACGCTACACTACCACACTAGACGCATCACAACAACCATTTGACCCACGGCACCTTCACTTATGTTTGATAAAATCATTGGATTGAAAGCCTGCAGAATGTCTTTTTTGGCTTACGTGCGAAGCAAAAGTGAGTATGTTCTGGGTTATAAAAAACCTTTTTTCTTTCACAACACAAAACCTGAGTCCATGAGCTTTGTTGCAACCAACTGATTATCACAAAGCTTAACACAACAAACCCCTGTTAGAGTTTGCCTGAAAAACACAAAAACAATACGTATCTGTCTTGATTAAACCGCTGGCTTCATGCCCGTGTGAGCCTCAAATTTACATGATCTTAAAAACATTACACGCCATGGCTAGGGGACCTGTCTGCAAATACCATCCCACACGCATTGAGACAAAGTAGTGCAGTCATGGAAAGATGTAAAAAAAAAAAAAAAAAAAAAAAAAAAAACGTGGGATGGAATTTGTTGACTGGAAGCAAGTTGTCCCTCAAATAACCGACTAATGGCACAAACCTTTTTGATTCCATTGTGCACCTGATCTGCACAATTTCAGTGACCTTGACATCCCCATAGGTTACAGCAACAGTGCTGAATGTCTTAACATAATTACAGACTCAGGCCAAAGTACGTGTGAAATCCGACTTTAATGAACATAATTATGTGCATTTTCACTCGCTTGTCAACTATATACATTTTTAACCAAATTAGTGTGTACAGGACAGTCATATTGTAAAATGCCTTAGTGCTAAGCTAAGAATTTGACAAAGATCTGTTGAAAACAATTATTCTACCAAAAATTGTAATTGATGGTCCTTTACCTTCATTTTTTTTTACATTGTATGATTTTCGGCTCTGATGTTGAAAATAGAATTTGAGACAACACAACTCTTGTCCAAAAGGTAATTTTGATGTTAAAAATTGAATTTGAGACAATACAACTTTTGTCCAAAAAAGATAATTTTGGCATACCTACTCTTGCTTTGACCTTTGACAGAGGTCACTAAAAGATCTTGAAAAATCTTGCCATAAAGTATCCCTGTACCAAGTTTGAATTATAAGGCTGAGGGGTGGTTATCGAATGGCTCACTACAAAGACTCGCTCATATCATGACTTTTTCTCTGTTACGAGCTGCTCTGTAGGTGGGGGTGCATCAGAGTTCACAAGTGTCGGCGAGGGTCAGCAGCCTCCAGGGGTCTTTGTTCATTCCAACCCTGTCATGGATACGCAGTTTGAGAGCAGCCAGGACAAGGTCATGAATGTACTTGTAGTGCTTTTTTTCCTTTTCTGGAAAGACTGACCATCTTTCTTAGCTGGAAAAAAAATGAGTTGAAACTAAGCAAGATATATCCACATTTAGTACTTGCGCATGCTGTGATACTAAGCCATACTGTGGCAGTTCACTGTTATAAGCGATGCTTATGAATATGTTCATAAACTGAACTGACCAACTTTTGTTATAAAGTACAATACTATTAAAAACAGACATTTTCCACACATTTGCCGACCTCTTGTGACCTTTGAACTTTTCGAGGGGGGGAGGGGGGGGGTAGGCGACAGACCTTGCTTCCAGGGGCCGAAAAATCAAACGACTTGGGGGGGGGGGGGGGGGGGGTGTTAGGCCACAGACCTTGCTTCCATGGGCCGAAAAATCAAACGGGAGGGAGGGGGGGTTAAAGACAGACCTTGCTTTCAGGAGCCAAAAATCAGACATGGGGGGGTTAAAGACAGATGTTGCTTTCAGGGGCCAAAAATCAAACCGGCAGGGGGGGGGGGGGCAATAGACCTTGCTTCCAAGGGCCTAATAAACAAACAACAGGGGGGGGGGGGGGGGGGGGGGGGTCCAAACACCCCCCAAAAAGGGACGTATAGCATTTTCACAAATCTCGGGGGGGGGGGGGGGGGGGGGGGGGGGGTTCGTCAACCCCCTTGCCCCCCCCCCCACCCACCCCCCACCTGTATCATATACTGTAATGACAATATCCATGGTGTTTGATTCATATGCTCACGTGTCTCATTTGTTGGCATGCCAGATAGCAAAAACAATATCTGTAATGTTTACAATGAAGCCAGACAATTGAATACAAGCAATTAAATGCCCAAACTCACACAATGTCACCATCGCGGTTTTTGGCGTAATCCCTGTCCCTGTGGTTGTGGTCTATGGCAGCCAGGAGGTTTTTTGCTCTGTACACAGGTGGCGTGTATGCAAAGAGCTTGGCACAATACATCAGCAGGTGCTGATGAAACCCCTCCAGTACTGCTGTGCTCCTGACAATACATCATGAAATTAACAGTTCATAAAAGCATGCATGCATCGCCATAGACCACTGATTCACAAATTACATGAAAATAAACAATTAGTTGATTTTGGGTTCCATGACAAAAATATATTGTATGTTAGTAGTTTTGATTTTGATATTAACATTATTTTCTGCAATGGTGACGGAAGTTTAGGGTCCAGTAATCCTAAACCAATTGTTCTATTCATTGGCCTAACATCACCAAGATGGCTGAAAGTGTGATTTAGAGCATTCTTGGAAAAAAGGATGAGGATGAAAATGTGTTACCATTCTTCCATGAAAATTAACTATAAAAGTAAATATGACTTTTATTAAGAATCATTATCCTGAATATTTAGAGGTTTCAATGTGTTATAGTGCTCCAAGATGAATACTATTAGCCATAAGTTGTACTGTAAAAGAATGAGAGGTTGTACTTGTAGAGCACTAAAAAAGAAGACTGCTGGCTTCAAAGGTTGCAAAAGCGAGGAATTACTACAGGAAATACCTGAAACTCAGTACGTAGACTGCCCTGTTCAGAGGGTAGGAGTCCAGGACTACCGCACTCAGTTTTTTAAGCAGCAAACAGTCCTCTTATGGGTGGAAGCACTGCTTGTCTTCTGGGGCAGTTGCAGGCGGTACCCCGTGCAAGCAGCCTCTGATGCCAGTGTGGTTGTCGTTGATCCAGGAGTGCTCACCAATAATGTGGTGCAGGACACCTTTCCAACTCACCTGCACACAGGTACATGTGCCACTAGAAATGGATCACAGCAGCATACAACTGATTCAACACTTATAAACAAGACATAATCATTCTGATAATGAACATGAACCTGTCTATAAACTGCTACAAAGTCAATTTGCATACCATCCACTGTTCATAAGGTACAAAACAAGTTTCCTTTTTTGTTACTCCTGACTTGCTTGTGAGTAAGCTCATAAAGATTTGGTCTAGTATTGAACAGCTAATGGTTGTATAGACATTTTTCTAGAAGTTTCTCACCACAAACTCTCTCTTGCTGTTGGTGTTTTACACGAAAACCAAAAATGGCTGATGATGTCAGGAACCCACTGCAGCAGTTTTCTGCCATCTTTGCTAGGGCATGTCTGAAGGAAAAAAAATTAATTATCACTCAAAAAGTTGAAAAGGTACATAGATGGCTAATGAACTCATCCAATGCCTATTGCGACGGAAGCTAAAAATACAATTCCTAGTGAATATAACAAAAGTTGTGGCCTCTGATGTGGCTCAATAGACCTTATCCAAAGTAAACATTTCTCTGCAATGAGCACTCCAATTTTCATATCCTCCAGGGCTCCCTGCACGATTCTAGATTGAGAGAACTTCAAAAGGTTTCAAGCCTTTACATAAAGAAATAGAGGACACATTCATGTCACATAATACACAGAGAGCTTGGCGCCAAAGTTCGTTCTACAGCAAAGTTAGAGATGCTAGATGTGACATTTGTTTGTTGTTGTCTTGTTACTTCTTTGCCAGAGTTTCGGGGGAAAGGGGGGGGGGGGATTTGGGGTCATGAAGATGTTCCACTTCATTAGGGCGCGGGAACAGACCATCCACTGCTGGTGCAGATTAGAGAGCTCTACGCAGACTTGATGAAGGAATATTATGACATCATTTTTATTTGGGTCCCAGGCCATATGGGCATCGAAGGCAACAGAATCGCAGATTCTGCTGCCAACAGTGCCCGCAGTGACCCTGTCCCTGACACACAGACTGTCTATAGTGATTTTAAACCTGTGATTAGTGCGTACATAGCCCGCGAGTGGCAGTCCGAGTGGGACAAAGAGGAAGGGAACAATTTTCATGAAGCTCTTCCTAAGTTGTCTGACAGTCTACCTTTCCGCTGCGGCAGCCGCCGTGAGGAAACTGTCCTTGCTCGGCTCCACATCGGGCACACGTATGTAACGCACTCTTACTTACTTAAACAGGATGAGCGTCCATGGTGTTTTGCCTGTGATGAGCAGTTTTCTGTTCGACACTTTTTGCTGTATTGTGCTGACCTAATTGACACCAGATATAAACACTTCACAGCAGACTCCTTGAAGGTTTTGTTCGGGATGTTCCCCCGGACAAAATCTTCAATTTTTTGAGAGAATGCAATATTTTTAACAAGATCTGAGCATTCATCATAGACTATGTGAAATTTTTTATTTGCCCTTTTGAGAGTCTGTAGACGTTTCTTTTAAAGACGTGCGACATTTTAGCCTGAGATTTTTAATCTATATTCACATCTTGTCTTAAGACCTTGCTTTTAGTCTGGCTGACCAGATTTTTACCCATCCTGCCGTGAGATGGCCTTAGTCACCTGCTCGGCGTTAAACCCAAATAACTAAAACTAGAATTTAGAAAATGTACAAACCTTCATGATTTTCTTGCCAAGGTTTTTTGCCACATGCCAAATATCATTGGAGTGCTTGATATGTACATAGGTGGTCCCTGCAGACAGAGAAGAATCGTACATGAAGAAAATAAAACAAACACAGCACAAGAACGGCAAAGCCTCATGACTCTTGTGCATGACTGTTCTGCACCACCTGTCTTGCCTTCCGTGATTATGACCTTTCTGACAAGTCACCGATATGAGCAGGTGTATTTACAATTGGTCAGACAAATTAGCAAGGATATGAACATTTTATCATCAACCAACCTTCTGCGAGTTTGACTGAAATATTTGCAAAAGTGCCAAGCAACAATTACATTCTACTCAAAACTCTGACTCGTCCTCTCCGGAAAAATAACAAAACTGACGGACAGCTGACAATTGACATTAGATAGCTTATTATAATATTAAAATATTAAAATGGACTTGAGGACCACTTTCTTGCAGTTGAATCATCTGTAATTGGTGGGTTTAGGCAATGATCAAGAGGGTTGGAAACTTTGACTTGAAAGGAATCTCCTTCTGACACAGCTATGTCGAGCTGATTTAGTTGAATTAATTTCTGGTCATAAATAGGTGCGACATTGTACTTGGCATCCACATTGAATTAAAATAGTTTTGCACTAACACTTGTTTGTGATTTAAATTCCATTCTGCTTCTTTTTTATTATTTGATAATAAAAATGTTTATTACTTTAACAAATCTTGATACAAGTAAACCAGTATTGTTAACGAATGGCCCCCACCCGGGTCTGCCCTGGGGGACTTGGGTGGGGTTAGGTATTTTTTAGTTCCCAGGGTCACCCTGGTCAGCCCCACAGGGTGGGTTTTTCTCTCTATTCTGGGGCATGTGTTTCTGTCTACCCTTTGTCCATTCACCTGTATTTGCCTTTTTAAAACTCTCCCTACTGTCTGCACTGCCTGTAGCTCTTGATATTGGATGTGTGTTGCTAAATGGTCTTAGCTTTATTTAGGCCCCATGTGTTAGGTTTATTTAATGTATTTGACCGGCTGGCAACATACATTCAATGTTCTGTTTTTTTGTTTTTTTTCACAAGCAGTGCAGGCACGTCCTGAGAAAGCCTTGTTGCTGTCGGGACGTTAAGCAATGTACAATCAATCAATCAATCATTGTTACCGAATGGAATTGATAATCGAGATGGTAACAAGGTTGTAGCTATCCACGAAATGTTCTACACTGTAAAGTGGTTTAATATAAAAGATGATAAAAGATTTTCAAGTTATGGTAAGACCATGACTATACCAGCTGGGTAATATGACTTTTGTACTATAGCTAACTGGTTTCAAAGCAAATTTAAAATTAAAGCAACTTTAAATCCAACCAACTTAATTGTTACATTAGAATTTCCAGAAAATAGTCAGCCTATAATGTCAGATAAACTTGCATCTTTACTCGGTCTATTACTTAGTAATAGGTGGTTTAAAAGAAGACTAAGAGGATTGTTAATTTTCATTGCTGCGTGATAAAAGAGTGGTGGCGAAGGCAAAAAAATAAATATAATAACTGGAAAATATCCTGTTCATTTGTCAGTACACACAGTTCTACATGTGTATTTGAAATAACTGAACACAACTGAAAATGTACACAATGGAAAGCCTTCAACTTTGTTAAAATATTTGCCGGCTGGAAATGCTCCCTATTGTGAAAGCTAGTTGTTAGATTTCCTAATTTTACACCCCCCACCCGGGTCTGCCCTGGGGGACTTGGGTGGGGTTAGGTATTTTTTAGTTCCCAGGGTCACCCTGGTCAGCCCCACAGGGTGGGTTTTTCTCTCTATTCTGGGGCATGTGTTTCTGTCTACCCTTTGTCCATTCACCTGTATTTGCCTTTTTAAAACTCTCCCTACTGTCTGCACTGCCTGTAGCTCTTGATATTGGATGTTTGTTGCTAAATGGTCTTAGCTTTATTTAGGCCCCATGTGTTAGGTTTATTTAATGTATTTGACCGGCTGGCGACATACATTCAATGTTCTGTTCATTTTTTTTTTTTTTCACAAGCAGTGCAGGCACGTCTTGAGAAAGCCTTGTTGCTGTCGGGACGTTAAGCAATGTACAATCCTAATTTTACAGTTTAAAAAATTAGGTGCCTGTTTCTTTGAATCACTGTGTGTATCTGTAACTAATCAGGATGGTAAACCAGTTCTGATGCATGATTTTAGTGTTGTATTAGAAGTTAAATGAATTTTATTTTTGTTGAATAAAAAGGAGTACAGGTCCAAAGCTGAGAATTACACCAATTGCATGTCCAACAATAGAATTGAAAGATTTAGCTGATGTGCATGGTTTTGATAAAGAAGGAGAGGTAGGAGAAGTGTATGGTCTTGAACTTAATTCCGCTGGAATGTACAAGCAAAAAATAATTGATGACATGAAAGATGACACAGAACGAGGGTATCCTAAACTTAATCAGCTTCGTGATGTTACCATACCTAATTCTGTAAATAATGCACATTACCTCTTAAAACATGTGGGTAATAAGTGGGTAGTTGTTCCTGCAGCTCCTGCTGCTCCTGCTCACACAATTGATTGGGACGTTAAGTTTGAATTTATTAATCCTTATGTAATGACTGAAGATGATAACTTAACATTTAGAAAAAGTGTTTAACTCTGGATCGTTGTTTGTGAGTCTTGTTTCAAGCTACTCTGCAGAAAACAATAGCAGAGATAAACTATTACTAAATTATGAGAAACGGGAGTTATTTTCTCACAGGTAAAAAGGGTAGACCTGATCCTACTGTTGTGTTTACAACAGAAAACTTTACCATAGCTAGGGAAGCAACAATAGTTTTTGAAATCATACTAAGTCTTTTGGAGGATGCTAAAGAAGCAGAAATTGCACAGGGAATTAAACTTACGAGGGATAATACAGTGTTGAAGTCAACAAAAGTCTTTATTGCTATTAGGAAAGTAGCCCTCGCGCTGGGACCATATGGCGTTGAGGCGCGTCCCCTGGGTGGTGGATAGGGGGTCCCTCGTGAGAGGGGCGCACTGAATGAAATAAGGTGCCGTGAACCAACATGGTCTAAGGGAAGGTGACCCCGACAGAAAACCCCTGGTCCTCCTAGTAAGGGGGTTGGGCGTGGGGGTAGCTTCCCCACCCTGCAAAAAAGGAAATAGCTACAAAAACGCCGACGAAAAGACTAACAGTAATTCCTTTCCTGGAGGAGGAAGGTTCTTCTACCAGAAGACTTACGACGTCCTGTGGTGAAAGCCGGAAGTCTTCGGAAGCCACAGGACCGAGCTGCCTCTCTCTATCCAGGGACACAACCATGGGCACATGGAACGTCAAGACCATGTACCAGAGCGGCAAGGCCGCCCAGATAGCAGCGGAAATGCAAAAGTACAACCTTTCCCTGCTAGGTATCAGTGAAGCCAGATGGACGCAGTCTGGCCAGAAAAGGCTGTTAAGTGGGGAGATGATTCTGCATTCAGGTCATGAAGAGGAGAATGCCCCCCATACAGAAGGAGTAGCATTCATGCTGTCACCAGTGGCACAGAGAGTGCTGATGGGCTGGGAACCTCTTGGGCCAAGATTATCACAGCAGCCTTTAGAACCAAGAAAAAGCTCAAGCTGAACGTCATCCAGTGTTATGCGCCCACTAATGACAGTGACGAGGAAGAGAAACAAGAGTTCTACGACCGACTCCAGAGTGCCGTGGACAAATGTGCGGAGCGAGACATCACCATCGTCATAGGCGATTTTAATGCCAAAATAGGGGAGGACAACACCGGATACGAAGAGGTGATGGGGAGGCAGGGACTAGGCTCGGAGATGAGTGAGAACGGGGAGAGGTTTGTGGACTTTTGTGCTCTAAACCGACTTGTCATTGGAGGCAGCATCTTCCCACACAGAAGAATACACAAAGCAACTTGGGTCTCACCTGACCATACAACAGAGAACCAAATAGACCATATCTGCATTAGCAAGAAATTTAGAAGATCCCTTCAAGATGTTCGAGTGAGGAGGGGAGCAGATGTCGCTTCAGACCACCATCTGCTTACCTTAAGAATAAAGCTCAAGCTAAAGAAAAGCCGCACAGAGACAACAAGAAGACAGCGCTATAATGTAGGCCTCCTGAGAGAAACTGGAGTTAGAGACGAGTTCAAACTGGTGCTGTCCAACCGGTTTCAAGCGCTACAGGAGCTAGTAAATGAAGAGGAGGCGGTCACCACAGAGCAGCAGTAGAAGGCAGTTAGAGAGGCGCTGAACTCAACCTGCAAAGACACTTCAGGAAACACCATCACAAGGACTGGCTGTCGGCACAGACCTTGAAGAAGATAGAAGTGAGGAAGCAGAAGAAAGCAGTTGGCAACAACAGTCGCACGAGAGCAGCCAAAGTAAGGGCACAAGAGGAATACTCGGAAGCCAACCGCGAGGTGAAGAGGAGTATCAGGGCAGACAAGAGGGCCTACACAGACAGCCTGGCAGCAGAGGCAGAAAAGGCAGCAGGCAGCGGCAACATGAAACAGCTCTACAACATTACCAGAAGATTGTCGGGCAAGTATGGACCAGAAAGACCAGTAAAAGACAAAGAAGGCAAGCCTATTGCAGACAGAGCAGACCAACTCGACAGATGGGCCGAGTATTTTGAAGAGTTACTGAACAGACCTAGCCCACCCGACCCCCCAGACATCCAGCCGGCAGAGACCGACCTACCCATCAGCTGTGACAGACCCAGCCGGGAAGAGATCAGAAGAGCAGTGGCATTTTTGAAGAACGGCAAAGCAGCAGGGCCAGATGGCATCCCAGCGGAGTCTCTGAAAGCAGACCTAGAGACAACAGTGGAGATGCTGTACCCACTGTTTGGAAAGATCTGGGAAGAGGAGGTGATGCCGGTTGACTGGAAGGAGGGGTACCTAATCAAGCTTCCCAAGAAAGGCGACCTCAGCAAGTGTTCCAACTACAGAGGAATCAGTACCAGGAAAGGTCTTCAACAGGATCATCCTAGAGAGAATGAAGAGCTCCGTTGACCCCCAGCTGAGAGACCAGCAAGCAGGATTCAGGAAGAACCGATCATGTACAGACCAGATCGCCACTCTCCGCATCATCATGGAACAGTCTCTGGAGTGGAGCTCCCTGCTGTACGTCAACTTTGTGGATTATGAGAAAGCATTTGACAGCGTGGACCGAGAGACTCTGTGAAAACTCCTACGACACTACGGTGTACCCACAAAGCTCGTCCGCCTGATCAAGAGCAGCTACGATGGCATGACATGTCACGTGATCCATGAAGGGCAGTTCACCAGGGAGCTCCAGGTCAGAACTGGTGTCAGGCAGGGGTGTCTGCTGTCTCTGTTTCTCTTCCTACTGGGCATAGACTGGGTCATGAAGATGACCACAGAGCACAGACGAAGTGGAATACAGTGGACACTGTGGACACAGCTTGATGACCTCGATTTTGCAGACGACTTGGCATTACTGTCCCACACTCATCAACAAATGCAGGACAAGACCACAAGGCTTGCTGACATCTCGTCCCAAGTGGGCCTCACCATTCACAAACAGAAAACAAAGACAATGAGGCTGAATGCAACTAGGGAAGAACCAGTCTTGCTTGCTGGCACCTCGTTGGAGGAGGTGGAGTCCTTCACCTATCTCGGGAGCATCATAGACAAAAAAGGCGGCACTGATGCAGATGTCAGAGCACGAATCTGTAAAGCCAGAGCAGCCTTTCTCCAGTTGAAAAAAGTGTGGAGTTCCAGAGAGCTGTCACAACACACCAAAGTGCGGATTTTCAACTCCAATGTAAAAGCAGTTCTCCTATATGGAGCAGAGACTTGGAGATTGACAAAAACCACAGTCAACAGAGTACAGACCTTCATGAACAGTTGCCTTAGAAGAATTTTGAAAATCCACTGGCCAGAGAAGATCAGCAACGTCAGACTCTGGGAGAGAACAGAGCAGATAACAGCAGAGAATGAAATTGGGCGAAGAAGATGGGGATGGATCGGTCACAGTCTGAGAAAGCCAGCTTCCAGTATCACTAGGCAGGCATTGTCATGGAACCCCCAGGGAAAGAGGAAAAGAGGTAGGCCGAGAAACTCCTGGCGTCAAGACCTCCAAGCAGACATCAAGAGACTGGGAACCACCTGGAGTAGAATCGAAGGAGGAAGGAGAAGCACAGGACAGGAGTTGCTGGAGGTCTCTCGTCGACGGCCTATACCCGGGTAGGGTGACAGGCGTAAGTAAGTAAGTAATATCACTAAATTACATAAATCTGATACACATAGATCTTGTTTCGTTTTGTTACGCTAGCAAATTATACACCCCAGAGGAGTTGCAAAATGTAATTGCTGATTAAATATAAAAAGTATTTGCCATAAAAAAAAATGGTGCCCTTGTATCTGCAAATGTCTGCTGAAAGATTACAGGCAGACTCGTTTTGTTTAATAACTATTGCAGAAGCATTGAAGTATTTGGAAGGTGAAGAGGCAAAATACTCCAGGTGTAAAAGACAGTACAACACTGCTTTCAATTCTGTACAGAACACCACTATGACTGTCAGTGCTGTTTCTGCTGGTTGCTCTGTCGGTGGGGTTGCTCTGTTTGCAACGGGAGTTGGGAGTGTCATTGGTATTGCTCTTGAAGGTGTCAGTGTTTTCACATGTTTGGCATGCTTTGGTTTAGAAGCCCTTAACAAAAAATTTCATAAAAAGTTGCAAAAGCATGAAGCATTGAGTACTCTTGCTGGAGCAAAGTTGAGTAGTATAAAACTTATTATTAGTAAAGCTTTAGGACACAATAAAATTGATGATGATGTGTTTAAGAGAGTGCAGGATGATTTGGCTAATTACAAACAACAGAAGTCTGAAATTCAAAATAAGATGTGTAGTCAACCCATGAATGTTAAAGAACTAAAGGCAACATTTTTAGAAGAAGGGGAAAAGATAAGAGTGAAAGAGACCATGGAAAAAGTACAATGTCTTCTAAACAAGTAAAGATAAGTTTTTCTTTATTTTTGTCATACAATTCACACATGGTCAAGAGTACGACTAGGCATCGAGTGCCGGTTTCGCCACCTGACTGACAAAACAAAGCCTTCAACCTCAAAATCGGGCATGCATCTCACACAACCCTATCTCAACTGGTTAGAAATTGAACATACCTTCTAATCCTGTGTCATTTTTGCATACGTCCGATGGGATAAAAGAGTTATTCATTGTTTTGTGTGATTCATTGTTTTGTGTGATCGAGCGGTGGAAGCCAAAATTTTGAAACATGACATCACTCACATGTGTTCGCTTTCAGATAAAAAATTTCCCAGAGAATGAAATAGCATTTTGAAACCAAGCTTAGGCCTATAGAGAGCCAATGCAAGTTACTATTTTGTTACCATATCGTCGAGTTTTACATGTGTCTAAGTTTAAAGTAGTTTGAAGGCAAGTAAAGGCTAGCATGAACATAACGTGCATCATCAATTTAACGCATGCAGATCTCGCCGTGAACTGGAACATAAACTTATCGCGAGGCACCTAATAACATATCAAAGACAACATTACTCTTCATTCTGATTATCGTAAACAAATTCAAAATCCTTTCGAGAATTGATAAAAGGTTGCGTTTTAAACTTCTTCGACCCAAAAGTTATAAATTTCGTGTTACATTCAAACACGGGAAAAAATCTCGCAATCATCAATGCACGTGATTTTCTGGAATCGGCGGCCATTTTGAGATTTGAATTTGGTCAGTCCTACGCACCTCATACCTGCAGGTGACATCGATGGAGCAGGGAAGCAACAAAGTTGAAGGTAAGTTTTGGTTGTAAATGGTTATGTTCATGCAAAATTGATGACTGAGCACCATAAATGTTTTGAAAAAAGCAATGTAAGTGTACTGCTTTTCTAATTGCTTCAAATGAATGTTGACGCAAACAAATGTAAAATCAATCGGCTCAATGACCGCGAGTTTTGAACAAAGGAAGAAAACATTACTTACTTACTTACGCCTGTCACCCCTACCCGGGTATAGGCCGTCGACGAGAGACCTCCAGCAACTCCTGTCCTGTGCTTCTCCTTCGATTCTACTCCAGGTGGTTCCCAGTCTCTTGATGTCTGCTTGGAGGTCTCGACGCCAGGAGTTTCTCGGCCTACCTCTTTTCCTCTTTCCCTGGGGGTTCCATGACAATGCCTGCCTAGTGATACTGGAAGCTGGCTTTCTCAGACTGTGACCGATCCATCCCCATCTTCTTCGCCCAATTTCATTCTCTGCTGTTATCTGCTCTGTTCTCTCCCAGAGTCTGACGTTGCTGATCTTCTCTGGCCAGTGGATTTTCAAAATTCTTCTAAGGCAACTGTTCATGAAGGTCTGTACTCTGTTGACTGTGGTTTTTGTCAATCTCCAAGTCTCTGCTCCATATAGGAGAACTGCTTTTACATTGGAGTTGAAAATCCGCACTTTGGTGTGTTGTGACAGCTCTCTGGAGCTCCACACTTTTCAACTGGAGAAAGGCTGCTCTGGCTTTACCGATTCGTGCTCTGACATCTGCATCAGTGCCGCCTTTTTTGTCTATGATGCTCCCGAGATAGGTGAGGGACTCCACCTCCTACAACAGGGTGCCAGCAAGCAAGACTGGTTCTTCCCTGGTTGCGTTCAGCCTCATTGTCTTTGTTTTCTGTTTGTGAATGGTGAGGCCCACTTGGGACGAGATGTCAGCAAGCCTCGTGGTCTTGTCCTGCATTTGTTGATGAGTGTGGGACAGTAATGCCAAGTCGTCTGCAAAATCGAGGTCGTCAAGCTGTGTCCACAGTGTCCACTGTATTCCACTTCGTCTGTGCTCTGTGGTCATCTTCATGACCCAGTCTATGGCCAGTAGGAAGAGGAACGGAGACAGCAGACACCCCTGCCTGACACCGGTTCTGACCTGGAGCTCCCTGGTGAACTGCCCTTCGTGGATCACGCGATATGTCATGCCATCGTAGCTGCTCTTGATCAGGCGGACGAGCTTTGTGGGTACACCGTAGTGTCGTAGGAGTTTCCACAGAGTCTCTCTGTCCACACTGTCAAATGCTTTCTCATAATCCACAAAGTTGACGTACAGCGGGGAGCTCCACTCCAGAGACTGTTCCACGATGATGCGGAGAGTGGCGATCTGGTCTGTACATGATCGGTTCTTCCTGAATCCTGCTTGCTGGTCTCTCAGTTGGGGGTCAACGGAGCTCTTCATTCTCTCCAGGATGATCCTGTTGAAGACCTTTCCTGGTACTGACAGCAAGGTGATTCCTCTGTAGTTGGAACACTTGCTGAGGTCGCCTTTTTTGGGAAGCTTGATTAGGTACCCCTCCTTCCAGTCAGCCGGCATCACCTCCTCTTCCCAGATCTTTCCAAACAGTGGGTACAACATCTCCACTGTTGTCTCTAGGTCTGCTTTCAGAGACTCCGCTGGGATGCCATCTGGGCCTGCTGCTTTGCCGTTCTTCAAGAATGCCACTGCTCTTCTGATCTCTTCCTGGCTGGGTCTGTCACAGCTGATGGGTAGGTCGGTCTCTGCCGGCTGGATGTCTGGGGGGGTCGGGTGGGCTAGGTCTGTTCAGTAACTCTTCAAAATACTCGGCCCATCTGTCGAGTTGGTCTGCTCTGTCTGCAATAGGCTTGCCTTCTTTGTCTTTTACTGGTCTTTCTGTATGGCCATACTTGCCTGACAATCTTCTGGTAATGTCGTAGAGCTGTTTCATGTTGCCGCTGCCAGCTGCCTTTTCTGCCTCTGCTGCCAGTCTGTCTGTGTAGGCCCTCTTGTCTGCCCTGATACTACTCTTCACCTCGCGGTTGGCTTCCGAGTATTCCCCCTGTGCCCTTACTTTGGCTGCTCTCGTGCGACTGTTGTTGACAGCTGCTTTCTTCTGCTTCCTCACTTCTATCTTCTTCAAGGTCTGTGCCGACAGCCAGTCCTTGTGATGGTGTTTCCTGAACCCTACAGTGTCTTTGCAGGTTGAGTTCAGCGCCTCTCTAACTGCCTTCCACTGCTGCTCTGTGGTGACCACCTCCTCTTCATTTACTAGCTCCTGTAGCGCTTGAAACCGGTTGGACAGCACCAGTTTGAACTCTTCTCTAACTCCAGTTTCTCTCAGGAGGCCTACATTATAGCGCTGTCTTCTTGTTGTCTCTGTATGGCTTTTCTTTAGCTTGAGCTTCATTCTTAAGATAAGCAGATGATGGTCGGAGGCGACATCTGCTCCCCTCCTCACTCGAACATCTTGAAGGGATCTTCTAAATTTCTTGCTAATGCAGATATGGTCTATTTGGTTCTCTGTTGAGACCCAAGTTGCTTTGTGTATTCTTCTGTGTGGGAAGATGCTGCCTCCAATGACAAGTCGGTTTAGAGCACAAAAGTCTACAAACCTCCCCGTTCTCACTCATCTCCGAGCCTAGTCCCTGTCTCCACATCACCTCTTCGTATCCGGTGTTGTCCTCCCCTATTTTGGCATTAAAATCGCCCATGACGATGGTGATGTCTCGCTCCGCACATTTGTCCAAGGCACTCTGGAGTCGGTCGTAGAACTCTTTTTTCTCTTCCTCGTCACTGTCATTAGTGGGCGCATAACACTGGATGACGTTCAGCTTGAGCTTTTTCTTGGTTCTAAAGGCTGCTGTGATAATTCTTGGCCCAAGAGGTTCCCAGCCCATCAGCGCTCTCTGTGCCACTGGTGACAGCATGAATGCTACACCTTCTGTATGGGGGGGCATTCTCCTCTTCATGACCTGAATACAGAATCATCTCCCCACTTAACAGCCTTTTCTGGCCAGACTGCGTCCATCTGGCTTCACTGATACCTAGCAGGGAAAGGTTGTACTTTTGCATTTCCGCTGCTATCTGGGCGGCCTTTCCGCTCTGGTACATGGTCTTGACGTTCCATGTGCCCATGGTTGTATCCCTGGATAGAGAGAGGCGGCTCGGTCCTGTGGCTTCCGAAGACTTCCGGCTTTCACCACAGGACGTCATAAGTCTTCTGGTAGAAGAACCTCCTCCAGGAAAGGAATTACTGTTAGTCTTTTCGTTGGCGTTTTTGTAGCCATTTCCTTTTTTGCAGGGTGGGGAAGCTACCCCCACGCCCAACCCCCTTACTAGGAGGACCAGGGGTTTTCTGTCGGGGTCACCTTCCCTTAGATCATGTTGGTTCACGGCACCTTATTTCATTCGGTGCACCCCTCTCACGAGGGACCCCTTATCCACCACCCAGGGGACGCGCCTCAACGCCATATGGTCCCAGCGCGAGGGAAGAAAACATTACTTGATGGAATTTGCCTCCATCCGATGATGACGGTTTAGTTTTGGTTGTAACAGTTACGTTCAAGTTTCTGAATGCGATATTCAATATTTGAAAGGATAAAACAGAACAAGTAATGTATGTTCGGATTAGTTTTGCAGCACAGCAACACTTTGAAACATTAATTATTACCTTTTACCATCACCTTGCCCTTGTACATAACTTTACACACGGTTGAAGGTTGTCAGCGTTGCGTTCAGGCAATTACAGCTTTATTTTTAAAGATTAAAAAGAACACTACGTATCACACATGTTAGTCGATTCAGAATTGTTGTCTTTAACGTTCCTAATATAAAAAATAGAGTAAATGTCTTTTGCTCCTGCTGTTTGATTGTTCATAACTTTACACGGTTTGGCCAGGTAAATCTTTACGTAAAGTTATGTTCAAACCATGAGTTTTGCATTTGGGGGGAAGGACGAGTCATACATTTTTGGTACCAATTTTTGTTGGAAGAAAGTGATTTTGTGCTAATTTGATTTATACTTCGGGTCATAGGTTATGAGTTGCTGAATTATAAGCATTTGTACATAACATGACGCAGTGCAAAAGGGAACAGACATAGCACCTTCAATCAAAAAAATGGCCATTTTTCTTATCTTAAGCTGTGATAATGTTCCCATTGTCTTTATGTACTTTATATTATTGTTTCTTTATTATGTAACATAAGATTAAGTAAGAATAACCCTGTTCTATTATAAATACCGTAATTATTATTATTATTATTGTTCTGGCAGTATTGGACTGAACATAACATGATGTAACACTTACGGTGGTTGGGTTGTAAAGTTATGTTACACTGTGCTTCATGCTATTTTTGTATGGTTTAGTGTTCTATGATAAATACAGATAGTCTGTGCATTTTTAAAATTTTTGTTATTCATTTTTTTTAACTTTTCTGCACCCAAGAAATGACAATTTGTAAGAATGCTTTGAACATAACTTGTCAACAATTATGTTGTCAAGTTATGTACAGTTAAAACTATCTATATCGCGTAGTCTTGCTGACCGTTGGGGCACCACTGATGACTTGGCAACCAGCTCCCTCCATTCCTCTCTGTTCTCTGCCATTCTTAGCATATCGCCCAGCCTCAGTCCTGTCCATCTGAGATATTGTCCTCCCATCTTTTCCTCTGTCTTCCTCTCATTCGTCCTCCTTCCACAGTGCCTTGCAGGATTGTTTTGGCAAGCCCTGCTGATCGCATGACATGCCCATACCACTTCAGTTTGCATTTTTTTCATCATGGCTAATAGGTCTTCATAGGGCCCGATGGCTTGCCTGATTCCGCTTCCCACTTCCTCGTTTGTGATATGATCTCTGTATGAAATGCCAAGCAGCCTTCGAAAACATCTCATTTCAGTGGCTTGTATCCTCCTTTCAAGGTCTGCTGTGAGGGTCCATGACTCGCAGGCATACAAGAACACTGAGAGGACTAAGGAGCGCATCAGTCTGATCTTGGAGCAGAGCGTGATGTTTGTGTCCTTCCATATGGTCTTCAATCTTGTCAGTGCTGTTGTTGTCTGCGCAATCCTGGACAGTATTTCTGGTTTTGATCCCTCATCTGTCACAATGGCTCCTAAGTATTTGAATTTTTTAACTGTTTCCAGTTTTTGGCTTCCAATCATGACGTCAGTGCCAATGCCACTAGTGTTATTTGTCATCAGTTTGGTCTTCTCTACACTGATTTCCATCCCATACACAATAGCTGTACTGTCCAACTTTTCCATCAGCTGAGCTAGCTCCTTCTCTGTTCCTGCAAGGCCATCAATGTCGTCCGCAAAGCGCTAGTTCATGATTGTTCTGCCTCCAATACTGACAGTTCCTTCATGATCTTTCAGAGCGTCTCTCATGATTCTTTCCAGGAAGATGATGAAAAGTGTAGGTGAGAGCAAGCAGCCTTGTCTGACTTCGACTGTAGTCCTAAACCAGTTTCCTATTTTGCCGTTGAAGCAGTTAAAACGGTGCTCAGCTAACATTTTCCTTCATAGTAACAGTCTCTTTTAAAGTGGAAGACTGGTTTGATTATTTTGTCTATTGTAACTAAGTAATATACAAACTTATTCTAGCTAGATGACTGTGTGAACATAACTTGACAAACTGGACTGACATAATCATATTGTGAATAAGTGTTAAGTTATGTTCATTACTGTAGTGTAGCACAATTCCTAGTATACTGTCTTTGGGATGCCCACTTAGTAGTTGTTATTTATTAAAATACAGCTTCGGTACTAAAATATAAATTGTTAATCCCAGAATACACATTTTTCTGTTTTAAGTAGTTTGTACATAACATGACATAACATAACGTCATTGCTTAACGTCCCGACAGCAACAAGACTTTCTCAGGACCTGCCTGCACTGCTTGTGAAAAAAAAACTTAATAGAATATTGAATGTATGTCGCCAGCCGGTCTAATAGCAACACACATCCAATATCAAGAGCTACAGGCAGCACAGACAGTAGGGAGAGTTTAAAAAAGGAAAATACAGGTGAATGGACCAAGGGTAGACAGAAACACTTGCCCCAGAATAGAGGGTAAAACCCACCCTGTGGGGCTGACCAGGGTGACCCTGGGAACTAAAAAGTAGTTAACCCCACCCAAGTCCCCCAGGGCAGACCAGGGTGGGGGACATAACATGACATCATATGTTGTCAAGTTATGTTCAACCACAGTTGTGTTTGGTTCACACATTGTCTTCCAAGTTACAGTCTGATCATGCCTTTTACTCTTTGTTGTGCTGGCCAAGCTTGATAGCTGCCATGATAATTTAATAATAACCAGCCATTTTAGTACAAAGCTGTTGAAAAATAACCAGACATTAGGCTGATGCTAGCTAAAAACAAATCGCCATTGTGGACACAAATTGAAATTATCTGACCCTCTCTGTTCCAGTTCTTCGGGATTTATTCCTGAATCGAAAGTTTCCGAGGCTGAGGAGTCTTTCCCAGCCCTTAAAACACCCAGAAAATGGATGCTAAACATGTGTGGTAGTGCAGTACCCTGACAGGTTGTACCCTGGTGAGCAAGATTATGTCAGCATGCTTGTGCTTACGAATGATAGCTGCCAGAAATCTTTTTAAAGTATTGAAACCAGAAAAATGTGGATTTTGAACATGTTTCAGCTCCATTTAAGTTTGAGATGGAGACATTGAAAAATTACAAAAGGTTAAAAGGTACGGCAGAAACAAGTGGGACTGGTTGTCACTGGCCAATAAAGAAAAGGAGTTTGAAGTTTCCTTAGGATGCTTGTTATGGGTTGTGTCAAGAAAGCGCTGTGATCATTACGCAACATAAATAAAGCAGTCTCTTTTCTGTTTCAGGAGTTATTGTCAGAGTAGATCTCTGAGGGTCCAATTCCTCAAGCCTCACCAGACAAAACAAGGAGTATTTGTTTACCCTGAAATAGATGACATCCAAGAAGTAGGGGATGATTATGATTGTAGCGTCAGCTGTAGATTTCCTGCCACTCTCCAACAGTGCACGCGAGTGGAGAATGGTTGGGTTTGATAGATTTTAAATTGTTTCTGCCATGTTTAGCTCGTGTGTGAAGCTAAAGTGAGTACTTTCTGTGCCAGTGGTTGTCTGCTGAAAACCATCGGTCGTGGTAAACTTAGGTCAATTGGTGCTAAATTATATTTGTTTTGAAAGTGGTACAGAAAAGTGTTTCTTTGCGGAGGTATTTGGGCAAAAGGTAGGCTCCGAAGTCAAGCGGCAGATAGCAAGCATGAGCAATGGCTAACTAACGTCAGTTTTCAAGAGTGTTAAATGTATTGTTGGTGTTCTAAAATGTATTGAAAGTTTAAACTTTTTTCACTTGGTGCTTTCTCAAATTGTGGAACCACGTTGTGCAGAGATTTGAACCCCATGTTGTAAAGTTATGTACAAACATGTACAGATTTGTTTTGCTACTTGCTTAAACACTGTAGACACAATTATAGCTGGTTAATGCTGGGATTTACTGACCACAGAATTTGATGCAATTTCCCATTTTTACCTTTTATTTTGACTTGAGTGTTGATAATACCAACATGTTCAGTTGTAAAGTTATGTTCAAACTTGCCATTTTCACACATTATTCCCTTGTATTATCAATTTCAAACCTGATAATTACATCACTGTTGTTCTGTATTGTAGTAGAAAGCTACAGGTGGTTGTGATTTTTATTTTCTGGTACTTGTTTATTTGTGGTGGAACTTTTTTGCTCAAATTTGAAGCTCGTGGTGTACAGTTATGTACAAACAATTACAATATGTATTTGCTGCTTTCATTACCCTTTTAGACACAGTTTTGGGAGAAATAAAAGTGTATTTGTTAATAACATCACTTGAGTAATGTTTTGGGATTTATGCATGTTAGTTAAAGAGCCTCAAGTTTGTTCGTCACGATGTAAAGTTATGTGTGTTTCTTGTTTTTAACCTTCATTTCATTCTATGTTGTGAAAAGTGTTTTTTGTTTCTTCTAAATTATTCTGTAATCTACAAGAGTTTAGTACACAATAAAGGGAAAACACACCATCTTAATTGACTTCCTTTGCTGTGTTGTCAAGGATTTTCAAATTTTTGTTCATAAGCAAGTTGTCCATTTTTTTTTTTTTTTTTTTAAAGTTTATAGCTACTGTGTTCACACTTATCCCAATTAGGATAGTGTGCAATTGAAATTGTGTGTTGAATACCACACACAATTTTTTAAATATAATTTATGCATTTTTTGGCATAAATGTATAGCTGAGTGTAAAGTTATGTTAAAACAATTTCAGTGTTGCACCATTGTGTATCTATTCACCCCATCAAACTTCCTTTGAAGTTTAATCATAGCCTAGTAAGGAAGGAACAACATGATAATTTATACAGCATATTTTGTGAAAGCTAGAAAATGTGTTTTATAAATGTGTGACGGTGTACATGTTATGTACAAACCATAACGGTTTTTCTCCAATTACACCCAAACGACTGCTCATGGGGAAATTCTTTTTGGGGGGCATGTTACTTATGAATAAACACATCACAATCATGCAAAATGATGCTCATATGTTTAAGTTCCAGATCAGAGCCCCATGTCACACTTTTTGGACACTCAGTCATACTCTTGACCACAGAGATGTCACACTAGCTATTTAACCCCATCGGCTCCACCTCCAGACTCTTGCTGAGAAAAAATGTTATTTTGATGTCCAAGTAACTTGACAAATTTGTCCAAGTAACTTGATGACTTGAGACAAGAACTTGTAAAGTAAGTAGAAATTATGTCAACTACCTTATAAGAACTTACAAAGTTACTTGCAAAGCTACTTGTCAGTTGTAGGTAACTTATAGGTTACCTATTAAGTACTTGTAATTTACTTGAAGACTTGTTGATGATGTGTTATTTAACGTGCTAGGATTACTTAACTACCTGACTAACTGCCTAACGTGTGGTGTATTTTTTATTTCTTTTTAAGCTGACAAGCTCAGTCAGCCGCTGTTAGCTAGCTGGTTTCCAAGAAATGCTGTCTGAGTGAGAAAATAGCGTTCCTCAGAAATCGGCTCTGCTGTTATGTAGCGCATGGGGTGGTACTAATTTGGTTTTGTGTGGGCTATGTCAGTATGTGCGGCGATATTCAGAAGGCTTTGTTTTAGGCATGGACTCCATCATTGTGATAAAGGTGGTTTTGGATTTACTTTCCTCTATCTCTAGGATTAGGTCAAAATTGTGACCTGTAAGCCCTAAGCATGAAAATCAGCAAGTAAATTGCAAAGTTGATTTTCTGATACATCAAATGTTAGTACTGCGATGAGTGACGTATAAGATCGAGTCATCACTATGAACACGGCATCGTGGGACTAATGATGCCAAGATGTGAAGCTTGAAGTGATGTCATTTCACTGCTCGTGCTATTATTCTTCTTTGGAATAGCTATTCTACGCCAGACCACAGAGCTTATGAATGGTGGGAATCGCCGTATGTGTGGATCAGAGGGTAGGTTAGAGTAGAAGGAGATGGATTCCTGTCACTACACGAGCCCACAGAGCGTACTGATGATGGGAAGCGTCGTGTGTGCGTCTTTATTTGTGTGTGCCGATGTGTGTGTTGATCAGAGGTTGGTTTAGAGAGGAGGGAAATAAATGGATCAGCATAATAAGCCTAAAAATATGAACAACTCTGAATGTTCCTAAAAGATAAAGGCATCTGAGCTCCAAACAATACAGTAGACTTTGGGATGAAATTCTCATCTTGTTTAAAATTAAGACAAGAATGCATTATAAGACACTACATGCCGATTGCAGGATATCATCAAGTCCATTCTATTTATACCACCACCCGGGTCTGCCCTGGGGGACTTGGGTGGCGTTAATTACTTTTTAATTCCCAGGGATACCCTTGTCAGCCCCACAGGATGGGTTTCTATTCTGGGGCATGTGTTTCTGTCTACCCTTGGTCCATTCACCTGTATTTTCCATTTTTAAATTCTCCCGACTGTCTGCGCTGCCTGTAGCTCTTGATATTAAATGTGTGTTGCTAAATTTTATGGTCTCAGGTTTATTTAGCGTATTAGACCGGCTGGCGACATACATTCAATATTCTGTTTAGTTGTTTTTTTCACAAGCAGTGCAGGCACGTCCTGAGAAAGTCTGGTTGCTGTCGGGATGTTAAGCAATGTACCAACGAACAAACCATTCTGTTTATAGAAGGGGCTTTTTAGAATGGGTCGCGGTGGGGAGAATTTAATAGCATATACATGATGTCAAAGGCAGGGAGGCCTAATCCTCTGACAAATGAAGTAACAAGATAAAATTAATGTCATGTTACGCCAACCTCGCTGATGAACATACATTTGGCGCGAAGCGCCATATATGTGTATTTATGTGTGTGCGTATGTATGTAAACATGAGAATCTCCGATATTGCTGTACGCACAAGCTTGAAACTTGGCGAAATACTTTATTCAAGGGGTGGCTAAGAGAGCCTCCAAGCATATTGTAACGGGATATCTTCTTGAAGACATGAAAGACAGTTTATAGAAAGTCGGTTGACCCAGATTAGAGTCTGTAATTTTTGTCATATTTACTTGAAATTTTGAATATAGCTACTTTGAATAAAGGCATTGGATGAGTTCGTTATCCAGCATTGTACTATGCCAACTTCTTCAGCAAAAATTAATTCTGTTGAGACAAAAATTAAAACAGAAAAAAAGCTTGACTTCTGAAGTAAGTCAGTCAGACAGTGGCGGTGATGTAAAAGAAGCAACTCTTTCACCACGCAGACATTGATGCAATACACTAAACATGACATAATTCTCTCTCACGCACACGCTCTCTCTCTCTCTCTCTCTCTCTCTCTCTCTCTCTCTCTCTCTCTCTCTCTCTCTCTCTCTCTCTCTCTCTCTCTCCTCCCCCCCCCCCCTACTGTCTGCACTGCCAGTAGCTCTTGATATTGGATGTGTGTTGCTAAATGGTCTTAGCTTTATTTAGGCCCCATGTGTTAGGTTTATTTAACGTATTTGACCGGCTGGCGACATACATTCAATGCTCTGTTGTTGTTTTTTTCACAAGCAGTGCAGGCACGTCCTGAGAAAGCCTTGTTGCTGTCGGGACGTTAAGCAATGTACAATCAATCAATCAATCTCTCTCTCTCTGTCTCTCTCTCTCACACACACACACACACACACACATGCTCGTATCTTCAAGAGGCATAGATCCTCATGCACCCAGAGGGTGCATGAGGATCTATGCATCTTGGAGATGTTTGGAGCGCGCGCGCACACACACACAGACACACACACATCGATGCGCTTTCAGAGGAGCATGTAGGTATACTTAGTGTATCATGTAGCTGGGTAAAGTCAATCTGATTTCACACAAATTATAGCAAGGCTGAAATCGTACCATGAAATTCTAGTTTTGTCATCATTTTCTCAAGCCTTGAAGCAAAAGTAAAACTCGTATCATGGAAAATATAAAATAAAAACATTTAAAAAAAACCACGTCGTGACAGTTGACATTTGACAAACCAATGACGCGTATACACTGTGCCCTTATAGCGCTCACTGACTCATTGTCAGATCTGAAGCTTTTTCACCAGGAGATATTTCAACATCAGAATCAGGTCAAAGACAAAAGGTAAAAACCCTTGACAGTGAGGGCAGCTCGGATATAGAAGGGACTTTGTCGGTTATGGTTTATCCCATCTTGTTTTAAGTATGCAGTTGATTTGGCACCTGTCTGGAAGTGGCAGTTGGTGGCCTTGGAAGTATATATCTTCTACCCCACCCCCACCAACCCCCTTTTCAATTTTGTTGTTGTTTTTGATTGATACATGGACAAACTGTTAGATATACTATGCACCATAAATTGAGGACCATTCGAATAAACTCACATAATGTAAAGCCCATGTGTCCAGTAAATTAGAAATTTTCACCCATTGTGGTACTAGGGTGGAACATTTATATTCCAAAGTTTCATGTTGCTAACTAAAAAGGTGCAATTTTGATAAATTTAGGAAAATGGGAAGTGCAGATTTCAAATTCATAGACAAACTCAGACATTCTTAAAAAGTGTTGTCCTCAGCTGAATCAATTAAATTGTATGAGATGCTCTGCCGGTGTTTGATGCCTTAGTTGTAGTTATGTAATCCTCCTTGTTTTAGACTGAATGTTAATTAGAACATAATATGTATGCATTGTTGTTTAGTTCATTGTAAAAGTGGTGTGTTTGGGTATTGTGTTTTGTTTGTTATGTGCGTATGTCATTGTATTTTTATTTTTGTGTACAGATTGTAAAGCGCTTAAAGCTTTTGATTAAGATTAAGCGCTATATAAATATTCATTATTATTATTATTTTTGTCGTGCTTTGTAGCAGTTCATTTATGCCCAGAGATGACTGCAAAAGCCACTTCCTTATTCTCTCCCCCTTAAAACACTTCCTTGAGACATCTTCTTTTGTTTTCTGTCCATATCGCAAGTGTCACACTAATGCTCAGTCTTACATGTGCAGTTGGCCATATTGACCAGTCAGTGTTGTAGTGACCATAGCAATCGATCAAATTGTCCCTCGTTTGAATCAACAGCAAGCGCCTATATTATGAAACCGGAAGTGGGTCTAGATTTCTTTTTGCTACAGACCCAACATCTGCGAAGTGATCAACTAAACCAGTAAGATTGTTTTGTCTTCTTCTTCTTCAGCGTTCGCGGATTGCTGGTCAATTTAGCTGACTTGAGCAAGTTGTGACCTTTAAAATTGACACCTTAAAATTGAGGTATTCCTTAACTTTTGGTGCATAGTATAGATAGACCAGATTAGATAGATAGATATCACTATTTATACATTTGTACTGCATTTCTAACCCCAACAAGAAGGAAGGTTAAAGCATCTTATATGAATCTTTTAAACTGCAAACAGGCAAAAGATGTTATCTAATATATGACTTATGTATTATTATTATTACCAAAGACCCTATCGCTGACAGTGTGCTGCTGTTTGTCATGCTGCTAGGCAGTTAAGCATGTGGCTGAAGGCTTGACCCATGGTGATCAGTAACCACATCAGTTAGTAAACATGGTATGCATTATGTGTGTGCATAAGTTACAGCCAAATGAATGCAGGTTTCATCTTAATTAACTGGCATGCCCCTTTTCCTGAAGCCAGACCTTTTAATGAGCAATTTATGTAAGTTGCCGTTTTTATTGATCATTTTGTCTCAAAGATATTGATCGCCAAATTGGCTTGGTGCCTGGATAGTGGTCTAGCTGATCAGACAGTATTGAAGATCTGTCTTGGTTAATCCATCTCACACGGTTAATTCTGCGAAGTTATATTCTGGTCTCAGTTATGGCATCGTTTGGCCTGACAGGCATGAAATGGACACTAGGACTGGAAACTCCCATACTTCCTCTGTCAGAGAAATGCAGATCTATGCTATTGCAGATAAGCTGCTGCTTACAAGAGACATTTGACCCCGTAATTCCCAGCAATATACAGGGTCTTCTGATCTCAGTTACTGGCAGGTGGAAGAGTTTCTCAGAACCCATGAGCTGATGGGTAATAAGAAAGAGATCTGTAACTGGCCTGTAGAGAAGTGTTGCCAAATGTTATGTTTAATCTTGTAAGTTCATTGTGTCAGTATTGAGACATGTCTTATATTGTGAACGTTTTATATTTCTTTAGTGGGCAACTCCCTTTTGCATACATCCACCAGTACTGTCAACAATACTGGTTGCATGCGCAAGTAGATTTTGGATACAGCTTATCAGCACAGAACATTCTTGTTTAAGTGACATCATGTTATCTGTATGATTGCAGTAAAGCTGTGGAGAGCAGGATGCAGTACTTGAGGCCAGAAACAGAGTTTGTGTGAGGCGGATGATTGAGGGTGATTGCCTGACCAGTGTTGCCAGCAGCACCACGGACCACACCACCCAGTTCTCTTGTTTGCCGCTCACCTCCCCATCATGGCACAGGTGAACCAGTCATCAGCCTGTTACCGGCCCAAGCCCATGATGATGCAGAAGCCAGCAGATGGCAGCATGCACTTTACTATCATGAAGCACCCAAAGGAGGCACTGGAGGTGATGAACGCTCTGCGCCGGGCCTGCAAGCTGTGTGATGTGCAACTGGTGGTGGGCAGTGAAACGCTGGCTGCACACAAGCTGGTGCTGGCTGCTGCCTCACCCTACTTCAGGGCCATGTTCACTGGGGGCATGAGAGAAGAGGAAATGTCCTCCATCCCTCTCCATGGCATCTCCCCATGCACGCTGGCCACCCTCATTGACTTCGCCTACACCGCGGAGATCCATATCTCAGAGGGCAATGTGTGCTTCTTGTTGCCAGCGGCCACCATGTTCCAGATGTCCCATGTGGTGGAGGCATGTAGTGTCTTTCTGGAGCACCAGCTTGACCCCAACAACTGTATCGGCATCGCAGACTTTGCAGCCGAGCACGGGTGCATGGAGCTGGAACAGAAGGCTCGCAAGTACATCCTCAAACATTTCTGTGAGGTGATCAAGAGCGAGGAGTTCTTAACGCTGTCCTACCACCAGGTGATCTCTCTGTTGAAACAAGATGAGCTCAATATCAAATGCGAGTCGGAGGTGTACCAGGCAGTCATGAAGTGGGTGGCGCAAGATGAACAGCGCCTCTCCAAACTGGAGACTCTGCTATCAGCTGTGCGTCTCACAAACTTGGCTCCATGCTTTCTTGAACAACAGCTAAAGCACTGCCCTATTCTCAAGAAACGACCTCAGTGCTTACAGACTCTTGCAGAAAAGCTAAAAAAACTCAAACTGCATGAGAGTGGTTGTGATGCGCCAAGACGGCCGTGTTCACCACAAGTGATATTTTGTGCTGGGGGTTATTTGCGGCAATCATTAAGCAACTTTGAGTGTTTCAACCCCAAAACAAAGCAGTGGCACAGGCTTCCAGACTTGCCTACTCCTCGCAGTGGCCTAGGGGCATGCATCGTGAGGGGTTCTCTTTATGTGATAGGGGGTAGAAACAATTCTCCGGAGGGCAACATGGATTCTAATGCTTTGACTATGTACGATGCCTATCGCAATATGTGGACTCCAAGGGCACCCATGGTGGTGCCCAGAAATCGTGTGGGTGTTGGTGTAATAGACAATATGATCTACGCTGTTGGAGGCTCACAGGGACAGACTCATCACAACTCTGCTGAACGGTAGGTTGATTCTTACCTTTAACACAATAATAAATGCTTCAGATGAGAGGGTTCTATCGAAGTGCACTAAATTTCAGTGCGGTATGCAGTTTTCAGTGCTCCTAGATAGCAGTGTTCATGATGGAAATGATGAGTATATAATGGTATTTTTTTAATAGTTTCAGAGAAGTGCACAAAAAGCTTAACTTTCTTTTGAAGATCCAGATAAACGGGCACATCTTTCAAAAGTTGAACTGTAATTGTTGATCCATTTTGTCCTAAGTCTTTAACTCAGTTGTGGATATAGTTGCCACGGCCGATTGTCTTTAGTGGCTGGAGGTTGTTACAAAAAGATAATGAATAAATGACTAATCTTAAAGTACCCCCCCTAAAGAAGCATAAAGATCAGTTTATGTTTGAATTTGGTGTACCTAAGGCCAAATGGGTGGCAAATCTATGTAGGTGAGTTGTGATTACGTTGAGTCGACCATTGTTCGACCACCTTGTTCAAAAAGGCTTGTCCGCCTGCCAATCATGCTCAGGTTCAAACGTACCTGGCACTCTTCACAGCACGAGTTATGTCGTCACTCGTTTTTAGCTGTTAATCATTTTAATCAATTTCTTCATCGGAATTCTATCTGCGCTGTCCCTACCTTGTTATTATCTTAAAGGTCAAGCAGTTGCAAAATCTTTTCATGCAACAGTCATTTTTTTGTGCTATTTTCTCATAACAAATCTCTCATACACATAAACAAATTTACATTCAATGTTTGACAAAAGTGCCAGGATTAAGGAAAGACATTACCATTTTATTAATACTAAAATTAGCAAAAGAATACAGTAACCTAAAACAGGACAATATTTTGTCCCCTAAACTGTTGAAAACTTTATTAGAGGTTCAGGGCCTCCAGTGATGTTTGGCTGTACCTTTGATCAAAGGCTCCTGCCATGGATGTCTTAATCCTTTGGCTGTCAGTAGCACTACTGACAACCAAAGGATTACAGACAAATGTAAATTAAAAAATGCTCTTCATGTCTCTTCCAGATATGACCCTGAACTGGACCGCTGGGCCCAAATAAGCAACATGGCTACCCAGCGTATTGGGGTTGGATGTGCTGTTCTCAACCGCCTCCTGTTTGCTGTAGGTGGTTTTGATGGGCAGCATCGACTGAGCAGTGTAGAGTGTTATGACCCTGAACATGATCAGTGGAGAACTGTGGCCTCCATGAACACTATGAGAAGTGGGGCAGGTTTGTATTGATTCATTTGGCTTCTAGTTCTACACCAACCCCCTTATGCAAGCAGCCACCAGTACTGTGAACAGTACTTGTAGCTGCAAGCACAAGGGGTTTATTCAAAGCTTATGCACGTGCAATTCTGAATGGACCACACCAGCTTCTATACTGGAAATTACAAGCTAGAATTGTAGTGCAAGAAGAGATGTTTTTTTTCTCAGTTTGAATCATTTGAAAGGAAATCAAAACATTTTATTCCATTTATGAGCTCTTCCAGCATGTGCCATGGCAGTCTGGTGCCAGTATGCTTCACTGAAACGTACAACAAGGAAAATGATTTATTAGTGTAAATTTTTCTTTCGTATTGTTACTGATGCGAGAGGGATTTCTGACTACCCTTACGTCACTCCAACAACCTTCCCCGTCAAGGAATGAGGGAGTGAGTTTTAGTGGTATGACTGACACATTTAATTATGTTTGTGTTCAGGCGTGATTGGTATGGACTCGTATGTGTATGCGGTTGGTGGTTATGACAGCACATGCCAGCTGCGTTCGGTGGAGCGGTACAACTTGGAGAAAGATTGCTGGGAGTTCGTGGCTCCAATGAACAGTCCCCGATCAGCCCTAAGTGTGGCTGTGATCTGCAACAAGCTGTATGCCCTTGGTATGTAGGGTAATCAACCACATTGTGCTGTCTCACTCTCTCCCTTTGTCTCTGTTCATCTTTCTGCTTATGAAATACAAATGTATCTTTATTTTTTACAGCACTAATCCTCAGTACAGTTTTACTTACACCCACTCATTACGTGTGTGCAAGTGCAGACTTTTAAGAGATAAAATGCATACAGCCATCCTTCACTGATCTCTTTTTTTTTTTTTTTTTTTTTTACCCCACCCGGGTCTGCCCTGGGGGACTTGGGTGGGGTTAACTACTTTTTAGTTCCCAGGGTCACCCTGGTCAGCCCCACAGGGTGGGTTTTCCTCTCTATTCTGGGGCATGTGTTTCTGTCTACCCTTTGTTCATTCACCTGTATTTGCCTTTTTAAAACTCTCCCTACTGTCTGCGCTGCCTGTAGCTCTTGATATTGGATGTGTGTTGCTAAATGGTCTTAGCTTTATTTAGGCCCATGTGTTAGGTTTATTTAACATATTGGACCGGCTGGCGACATACATTCAATGTTCTGTTTAGTTTTTTTTTCACAAGCAGTGCAGGCACGTCCTGAGAAAGTCTTGTTGCTGTCGGGACGTTAAGCAATGTACAATCAATCAATCAATCTCTTTCTTTTTTTTCTTTCTCATACTAGCAGTATTATATATGGGTCATTCTCTGGAAAAGGATACCAGTGGGGGTGCCTATCTTTGGGGCTTTATTGTTTGACAAGTATTGCTTAGTTTTTCATGATAATTATAAATATCTGCTTGGTATCGTCTTGAAAAATACATATGATAAAATGTGTTCTCTGTCTGATTTAGTTTTTGTGCTAGAACGATTTTACCAGTGAAAATGTCGCAAATCACGGTCGCCATTTTGTGACATAGTTTAGCTATGCTCACAAGGATTGAGCTTACTCTTTCATAAACGTTCCAAATTTTAGCACTTAATAAATTTTATACAACATATATATCATTTTTCAAATAAGACTTGTTACAGCGTGCTTATAAAGAGGTTTTACGGGAAAATGGGTGAACAAAAATGCAGCTCTCGGTCGTCCTGCATGGTGTCCCAAAATATGATGCAAACAAACTTGACCCAGGATCGACACAGGGCTTTTGTATTCCTCCGCGAGCAAACATGTTCAAGCAAAAAAGTTAACTTCATTGCTTGGTATACCTGTTAAAGTTTTTGAAAGTGATTTAAGTATAGGAAGGTTACAAAGTAAAGTAGGTTATAGCACTGTCAGGGGAGAGAAATGTGCATGATCGACCAGTGATCATAGATCTACTGTGGCCAAAGCACACAAAAAAAAGAGATAGGAAAGAGAGGGGGCGCTAAGAAAGTGACCGAAAGCAATGCATATGGAAGCCCCCCCCCCCCCCCCCCCCCCCCGAAGGGGGGGCGTATCACATATCCACTGTTCCAGCCACTCAGTGCATGGAAATTTAAATCTAGGTCCCCCAAGGGGGGGTCCAGATATTTAGCCGGTGTGGACAGCTGTTTCGGTCTTGGCGACCTCTTCAGCACACCATCGGCAATACTGGAGGAGGCAGGAAATTCTGCCTACCTGCAATGACAACCACATTTTACTGTGGTGTCTGCAGGGGCATACATTCCATGCCACCACCCAGAGTTAAATCTCCATGCACCCTAAAAGAGAACCTACCAAAAGGGGGGAAGGGGTTGCAGTCGATATTGTAGTGATAAATGAAAAGAAAAGGGGAGACTGCCAGTGCTAATATTTTAGGAAGGTTACAAAGTAAAGTAGGTTATAGCACTGTCAGGGGAGAGAAATGTGCATGATCGACCAGTGATCATAGATCTACTGTGGCCAAAGCACAACAAAAAAAAAAGAGATAGGAAAGAGAGGGGGCGCTAAGAAAGTGACCGAAAGCAATGCATATGGAAGCCCCCCCGAAGGGGGGCGTATCACATATCCACTGTTCCAGCCACTCAGTGCATGGAAATTTAAATCTAGGTCCCCCAAGGGGGGTCCAGATATTTAGCCGGTGTGGACAGCTGTTTCGGTCTTGGCGACCTCTTCAGCACACCATCGGCAATACTGGAGGAGGCAGGAAATTCTGCCTACCTGCAATGACAACCACATTTTACTGTGGTGTCTGCAGGGGCATACATTCCATGCCACCACCCAGAGTTTCTTTTCATTTTTTATCATAATGATACTTTGTATTTGGCCTATCGATCTGGCATCCACAAGATGTGCAACGACCGAGATGTGCAAAGAACTATTTTACTCTCCAAGTTGTGAATGAAACCAGATAACAAATTGTGTCCTTCCGCGGAAAACGCACGCGTTGCTGGCTGAACTATATTTAGCTTTCAAACACAATGCAATCCCATGCTATCGGCGATTTTGGATGTGGTGTCCTCGCAGCGCCTTTGTTGTACGACCAATATATGTCCGCCATTGTTTCTTCAGCTTCAAGCTTTGCAGCAATCTACGTTTAGTTGTATGTGAATTAAACTGCTTTCTTGAGATATTATGTAGCTTTTGTGTTGCATATTCTTCTGTAAGAGTAGCCTTAATGCAGTGTGGCATCCGGCAATGACAGTGATAGATTATTTCGACATTTACAAGATGTGATACATTTCTGGGTAGGATTGATAGAGCGTACACTTAAAAAAAAACAATTTTATTGACACTGTAATGTTTTTGCCCTATGAAAACGTCGTATGGGAGCATGTTTCATTCAAAAAGGTGGCTATGTTTCTTCTGGCGTCCGAGTCACAACCAAGATAACACCAAAATGTAAATCAGTGTTTCTATTGTTTATTTTTCTATTTATTTTTTTTTTTAAACTAAGTTGACATTGAGACACCCCAAGAGCATCAGTAATAAAGAATTATGCCTCTAGTTGTTTTCTGAGAAGCAGAAAAACTTTTAGATGGACGAACTCAAGACAATGTTGTGTGTGGCCAAAATCATGTAACCCAGCTAAGGTAAATACTGTAAAATTCTTGTTTTTTTCAACATAGTAGTGTGTGTGTTGATTACTGAAAGATTATTTAGGCGTCAAATGGTGGTATTGATAGTTGATTTTGAGTGGAATGGGACTCACATTGGCGTCCATGCAACAACCGAGACTGTACAATATGCAAAATAAAATCATACAAAATGCTAACATCACTAGTTTTTTTTTATATTTTGCTTTGCATGTACATTAACTATGCCTTGAATCTTGTTATTAAATTTTAGTATTGTTTATACCTGTATCTTGTTTTACTCTCTCTCTCTCTCTCTCTTAGTGGTAATTCTCCACTGTTGGTGTCTATTAAGTGTACACTCATTCTAATGTAGCTAGACGTGGAATTTGGCCCTGGTCTCAATTCTTTTGTCAGAATTTATTCTCAGGATGGATACAGAAACAGCAGAAGCAGATAAATTACAAAATTGGATTTTTATGGCATGTGTGCCTTATTAAAATGTGTGAAAATTCATCCAAAATTGGATACAAGAAAAGTGGAAAGTATTTGGTACTCCACTTAAATTCTGTGTTGAGGCAATCAGGGTTTTGAAATTGTTACTGATTGCGATTCATCCTGTTTTTCTCCGAAGACCCCAATAGATAATCTGTCAAAGTAAATCAAAGGTACTGCTGTGAAATGTAAAAATACTGCCCTTAAGATAAAGCATAACATGGGTTACACATAGTGTCACGCACTCACAAACTGTAAATTTTATTTGAGATGATTAAAGAAAGTTAAAATCCTTTCTGCTGGAATGTTAATCGCCGCACACATGACAATATGTAAGTTCGTATCTGAAATTTATATTGGGTTTGTCACCACTCATAGGCCAAAGTGATGGCATTACAGTGTACCAGTAACACGTGTTATGTTTTTTTTGCAATGTATACGTATGCATGAATTTCAAACTCAACTCTAGTTGGATGGGAAGTGAAAGAATTGAAGCCATTTAGAGAATGGGAACAAATTCCAACCCAGTTCCAAAATCTGTACCAAACTATCATACCTGAAAGCTTGGGAAGACAAAAATGGTCAATGGGCAAGACAGAAGCGGAAGTAAAAATGCTGTTAGTATATTATATTGAGCAACATTATGCTTGATATAATGGCGATAACAGGCAGATGTGATTACGTGACCTGAATCAAAATGTCTTGAGTTGTCGGGTAATCACATCTGTTGGTTATCGGCACTATATCAAGCAAAATGTTGCTCAAAATAACTTTTGTATCCAGTCCAGAACAAACTTGTGCCTTGCGTTATTCATTTTGCAGCTGATAGCGGTGTTCATATTAAACTTGAATGGCAGACGATTGCATATCACTGTCGACTAAAAGCGTAGATTTCGTCTGACTATGAAGACATCAGTGCTTTGTATAACCGTGTATGCTACTGAGTAAATTCTAGTTGTAACTAGATCACACATAATTGCAGAAAATGCCTTAAAGTTTGCTTATTTAGTTCTTTTCTAAGGTTGTCGCTATCGCCAGCTGACATCTCATCAATTTCACAAGTCAGTGCAACGACTCGCACGTTTCCTGGTGTCTATTCTCCCTTGGTGTGTGTGTATAGGATATAAATTTTGAGCATTCATACACACTAAGAAGTGTTTCATTACTACTACACGTAAAGAACTTGTTAATGTTGCTTTATGAAAATATTTCGCGTTTCCGTTTTGAAAAATGCAAGTATCATGATCGAGTCTTCTTGGTGCATATCAAGCAAATTCATGAATATTAATTTGCTTGTTATACAATATATCAATACATTTGTCAAAGAAGGAAAAACTCTATGGAGTTGGTACATAAGAGAATAGCAAGCCCAAAGATCTGATCATATACACAGATGGCTCAGTCAGCAACAGCCTGGGGCTTCACAGTCAAACAGAAAGGCAGCACCATATACAAAGACAATGCAGCCTACAAAGCCAAGACCTTAAGCCTAACGGTGTAGGTGGAGGCAATGACACTCTAAAAATTGATTGCTACGCTGGATGACAACCGAATCAGTCACACCATCATCCTCGCAGACTCACTATGCCTGTTCAAAAATCGATGCAGGATTGGGAGGCCCAGATTCGCACCAGGCAATGGCCAGTATACAGAGATAGTATATAGGAGAATACAACGACACCCATTTAAGAAACAATTGATTTATTTAATCCTTTCTGTAAATAAACAAATGCACTTGACCAAATACATTTAACAGATTTATCTGCCCAGTCAGGTCCCCCAACCCCTTGGAAACAAAAGGCTAGTTAAAATATCTTCCCGAGAAATAGTGACTACCGTACTGACACACACACCCCACCACTCAATGCTGTCAGAGTTGGTCTTCCTGAGAATACTTCCTGTTTATACCACCATGGTAAACAATAGTCTTCTATGCCCAAATAGTGTATGTGTGTCTCTCTCTCTCTCTCTCTCTCTCTCTCTCTCTCTCTCTGCACATACAAAATAGTATATTAGTGAGCCCTGCGACACCTATGTCAGTAATACCGTATCGATACTTCTAAATCAGGGTAAATTACATACGTAATTACGCTAATGACACCTATGTCAGTAATACCGTATCGATAGTTTTAAATCAGGGTAAATTACATAGGCTACTTTTCAGAATTTCCAATCTCCCGTTATCCCAATTCTCAGTGCAAAGAATGTATCTGATTCACCACATAATGCCCTCTTAACAAACTGCATAATACACCTCCCCCCTCCCCTTAAAACGTCACCACCCACCGCACTCCACCATACAATAAACAATAGGCAAGCACAGGGCCACACAATTAACAGTGCGCTGATTCAGTCACTGCTAAACAAACTGCGTAATACACCCCCCCCCCCCTTAAACGTCACCACCCTCCGCACTCATCCATACAATGTCACAATAAACAATAGACCAGCACACGGCGACAATGCGCCGATTCACTTCTAAACAAACTGACCTACTTTCGCAGTCCACCATACAATTGACATGGCCACACAATCGACAGTGCGAAATATATACATAACCTCAGACTAGTAAACAGCCACCTTCGTTCAGGCGCGTTATGATTGGACCTGTTCTGAAAGATCGTTATGCACCGAACTTGTCTTGGTATTCACCCGACTTGAGTCAATATGTACGAGACCAAACACAATATTCATACAGGAATTTTTAATTTTTTTAAATATGTACCAGACCCTACACAATATTCAAAAAAATGTATAATTTTTTTAATTATGTGTTCACTATATGGTTTTCTTTCATATATTCAAATAGCCAGCGGCTCCACACGCCCACAATTTTTTTTTCTTACACAGAGAGAGCCCCGTCATAAATTCAGTAATTATATACATTACCCCTCACTCATTTAGATCTGTGTTTATAACAACATAACAAGCATTGACTAAAGATTGTGGGCGGGCGGGGGAAAAAACCCACTCTATGTATAAACACCATGAAGTCTTCACAGACACAGAGCCAAAATGAGTTTGCAACCTGTTGGAAAACAGAGAAAGCTTTAAGATAAGGCCCTTCTTGTGAGTAGACTAAAGGGTATTTAGTGTTGACTTCTGCGCAGGCCAGCCCTAACAGGACTTGTGACACATGCACTGACAAATGGTGGTGTGTGATAGGCTAGTTTTGCCTGAAAGATTTTACAGTGCTCATGACTAGGAAGGTTGAAACGGTTACCTCAGTGAAACGACGCCTTTTATTTTCAGTTTAGTCCGTGTTTCAGCACAAGCGTGACGTGCCTACTAATACGTTCGGATTTTATAGTGATTTCGGTATTCAAAATGGGCTGTGAAGGATTAAAACCAAGCTAAGTGAATACTTTTAATATATGTGACTACTTAGCCTGCTCTCAGAAATGTTAAGTTGCGCATCATAAATCAGATACAAATATATATTGATTGCTTCTGCTTTTTCTGTTTTTTTCTGTATTTGAATTGAGATTCCGTCACTACCGTTTTCGATAATACGGCCAGAGCCATGAAGGAAATTATCCTCCGTAGAACGCAGATCTAGCCACAGTGCGTACTTGTCTGTCAGGTATTCACCGATTCTTACGTCATACAGATGCAGATCTTTGCACGCAATATTTGCTGATTTTTCTCTAAGTCTTCCCCCAGCAAAATACTTTGTGATCTCATCATAGTGCTGATATCCCATCATTCCAGATGCAAAAATTTGATTAGGTCGGCCTTCGATTGTGCAGGATAAATGTGTAATTTTCGGATTGTAAAATTTTTCTGAATCTCTTTTGTAAGGACTTTCAGGTTCAGTAAATAACATAAGAATGCCTTTCAGTGACCTAGCAGGCGTGTTTAGGTTGATATTCCAAATCTGGTCGCTTTTATTTTTATTAAATAAACTGTGTCTAATCACTCTGTCATAATAAATCGGAAGTCTTGACTGGTACTGATTTTGTATGAGTCTGGCTAGTTCAGTATGCGTGACAATCTCATATTCCAAGGAAATGTTAGAGATCTTATATGATGCATTGAGATCAGATGATTTGATAACTTTGGAGTAATCATTGAAGGTTAGTTCAAAACTCAGGCGGTCATTTAGTGCCCCTTGGTAATAAGGCGAATGTCCTCATTTCAAATTCGAGTGGAATGCAAAACCTATTTCCATATGTTTCGGCCACAATAACGTCCTTTGCTTCTGTGGTTGTTTTGTCTGATGCATTTATTCGAATTTTCATAATGCTATCTGACTGTATGCCTTGATAAATACGATCCTCTCGTTCTGGTTGTGTAAGCCACAAATCCGTGTAGCAGTAGAACACATCAGCATCGTCAAGACTAAACACTTCCTGTCCTTCAAGTTTAACTTTAATATTCTTAATAATTGCTCTACCTAGATTGTTAACTAGTGTTCTTTTGTCATCTGCGTCCGATGAAAGTTCAATATTAAAAGCAAGACGAGCAGTACCAGGAACAATAACGTCACTGGGGCCTAGGTTTGGAAACTTGACAGTAAGAGTCTGGTTTTGGTCTATAGTACTAGGATTGTTTGTGATGACAATTGATTGTCTAACTGCTTTAACACCGAAAGGTTCACGTAGTTTTCTGTGTGGGTCTAACTTTGATCCATAGGACTGTGTCATTTTTATTATGCACAATAAAAAAAATTAAATTAATAAAAACAATGGCCGCGGGAGGATTTAATCATGAAGATTTTGAAATGGATGACACGTATGATTTTGGTAATACAACAGATATGACAGATATGACTGGTACAAGAAATATTTACAGTTTACGTCACGAACTTTTAGAAACCAAAGTGAACTCATTTTATGATCATGTTGGTGGCCGCCCAGACAACGTAGACCCTAATCAGTTTGAACTTGATGTCAAGGGTCATTTATATTTAAATACTGTTGACAAAGGAAAAGTACTATTGACTAACAAAAAAGACCCTAGTAGGTTTAGGGCTTTAAGTACAATAAAAAATGAAGGTGGTGTTAGTGCCTTGCGTCAACTTGGTATTGGTGGGTCTCCTGTCACGCCAAGACTGGTTAGTGTGCTTCAAGACACGCAAACAAAGTTTCCAACAGGGCAAGAAATTGAAATGGCACCAGTAACAAGCCTACCAGAAATAGCAAACACAGTGATACAAGAAACCTCATTTACTGAAGGACAAATAAATGATGCTATGAAAACAATAGAAGATCCACCTTTGTCAATGCGGGAGATTATAGGGTTAGATAAATCACTGCAGACAATAAGAGGTGAGATGGTTAATAATCTTGCCAAACTGGGAGAGCTTGATAAACACATAGAACGTGAAAAAGAGAAACTGGCTACCGCAGACAATGGGAATCTTGACACAGAAATGAAAGAAAGAATCCAACACAGATTAAATGATTTGCAGATAGAAAGATCAGGAAGGTTAGAAACGATTAGTATTGGAAGACAAAAACTGAAATCACAGGTCAACAGGATTAGAGAAACTATTCAAAAAATACTTCACGAAGACACTACTCTGGCTGAGAGACTTAAAACACTTTTCAGAGAACAGGGTATCACAATTGCCAGTTTAATTACAGCTCTGGGGTTTATTATCAGTACAGTTGTGTTGGCTGTAACGGGTGGTGGTTCTCCACCTCCAGCACCACCAACCCCAGTCCCCACAGATCCAAAAGACTTACAGTCGTGGGTAAAGAAACAACTGTCACACATATCAGACTTGCTTAAGAAATTGGCTCTGAAAGCAGTAGACTCGTTGCCTGGCATTTTAGGCATGGTTGTCAGTTGGTTGATTAGTACAGCGGCAAAGGCAGTAGGGTTTATGGCAGAACATGTGTGGGTCTTTTTGGTGACAGTAGGAGGGTTAATAGTGGGTTATTTAATGAAACAGGTAAAGAAGTAATACCCCTAATCCAGTGAGACCTATTACCAATGCAGTTCTCTCTGACTCATGTGTGTCAAGGATTGGTGTTGGTGTTATCGTTATGGGTACCGGTGTCAAAGCTGGAGCTGTTACTGTCTGTACAGGTGATGATGTTACTGGTGCCGTGGGTGTTACCGTCTGTAATGATTTTAATGACTGAACATGTGTGGTTGTGGCCCCCAAGTTTACAGATTGATTGAGTCCTAATTTCTGACCAACACCTGCAACAATGATTTCATTGTTATAATTTGTGATTGTCCCCATTTGGAGTTGAAGATCAGATGGTAACATGTATAACCCAGTGCCAACTACAAAGTCAACTTTCGATCTGGCATATCTGAGTACGTTTTGGTAGCGCTGTATGCTAGATGGGAGATCAACTGATGAATTTATTGAATCTTCAAGATTAGCGAGAAACTGTTTTTGAGATTCAAATATTCCACTTCCATTCAAAATATTCGATTTTGTTAGTGATTGAGCACCTAGTATACACCAGACATATGTTCTGATTGACTCATTTACGCGCTCGACTCCCGCTTGAGTAAATCCGTCAGATTTGTCTAAAATAAATGTGGTCCAAGCGTTTGACTGTTTCTGCTCTATTGATCCTATCCAGACTTCAGATTTTGATGAGAATGAAGTGTAGGGAGGCCAGTAATCTTGAGGGTATTGTCTGTGACTCAAAGCATAATATAATGTACCAATGCCGTGGTGATCATCAAGTTTTTGTGTAAAGTCATACTTTGTACTGATGTTAAATTCATTACAGATGCGTTCAAATGCTTTCATATCCATGGGGTTGTTAAACCTGTTAAAACTGGATTCAGTTGGTAGTGGTGTATGCAGTTCTGACAGTATACGTCTAAGCTGGTAATAAACATGAAAACGATACACAGACCTAATCAGTTTGTTTGAGTGATTCAAATGGTCTGTGAATGAAACACCACAGCCTGTAGTTGAACACAGTATGGCAAAGTTAAGTTGGTTTTGAAACATCTGTAGTGGACTTGAGGACCACTTTCTTGCTGTAGCATCGTCTGTTATTGGAGGGTTTAGGTAATGATCAAAAGGGTTGGGTACTTTGACTTGAAATAAATCTTGTTCGCTTACAGCTATGTCGAGTTGATTTAGTTGAATTATTTTCTGTTCATAAGTAGGGGCGACATTATATTTAGCATCTACATTAAATTGAAATGCGTTTGTAGTGGTAATGGTTGGTGATTTAAATTCCATCCTTTTTTTATGTGATAATAAAAATGTTTATTACCTTAACAAATCTTGACACAAGCAAACCAGTGTGGTTAACTAATGGGATTGATAATCGTGATGGTAGCAAGGCTGTAGCTATCCATGAAATGTTCTACACAGTAAAGTGGTTTAATGTAACGGATGATGAAAATTATTCTGTAAGTGGAACTCTTGATGGTATTGAGAAGGGTGATACTTTACGAGCTGGGTATTATGACTTTTGTACTTTAGCTGAATGGCTTCAAAATGAATTTAAAATTAAAGCAACTTTAAACCCAGCTAATTTACTTGTTACAATTGATTTTCCGAAAAGTGGTCAGTTTTCTTTATCAAATAGTCTTTTATTATTACTTGGATTTTTTAAAACAATAACACATCTAGATGAAGATTGGTCACAATCAGTTGGTAGTCTACTATCACCAAAAAAACCAAGAATAACTGGCAGATATCCTGTTTATTTGTCAGTACACACAGTGCTAAATGTTCATTTGAAAGAACTGAACACTACTGAAAATGTACACAATGGAAAGCCTTCAACTTTGTTAAGATGCTTGCCGACTGGAACTGCCCCATATTGTGAAAGTGTGGTTGCTAGATTTCCTAATTCTCAGTTTAAAAAATTAGGTTCTAGTTTCTTTGAATCATTGTGCTTATCTGTAACTAATCAGAATGGTAAACCAGTTGTAATGCATGATTTTTATGTTGTTTTGGAAGTTAAATAAATTTTATTTTTGTTTATAAAAATGAGTGGTCTTGGTTCAAAGCCTAGAATCATACCAGTTGCATGTCCAGTAACAGAGTTGAAAGATTTGGCAGACGTACAGGATTTTGAGAAGGAAGGGGAAATTGGAGAAATATATGGTTTTGAACTTGATTCAAATGGCATGTACAAGAGGAAAGTAATTGTTGACATGAAAGATGGTGAAAGACAGATTCCTAAACTTGGTCAGCTACGTGATGTTACTGTACCTACTCCACCTGTAAATAATGCGCCTTACAACTTAATACATGTGGGTAGTAAGTGGGTTGTTTCACCTGTACCGGCACCACCACCCACAATTGACTGGGACATAAAGATTGAATTTATTAGTCCTTATGTATACACTGATGATGAAGGCGCCTTAGTGTTTAGGAAGGTTGTTAATTCTGGGCCGCTTATTGTAAGCCTTGTTCCAAGTTTTGCCCTAGACAACAATAGCAGAGAAAAACTGAAAGTTGAAAATTATGAGAGACGGAGATATCTTCTTACAACTAGAAAGGGTAGATCAGATACTTCTGTTGTGTTTATGCCAGCAAGCTTAGTCGTGGCTAGAGAAGCGACAATAGTATTTGAAATTATCATGAAATCTGTTGCTACTGCTAAAGAGGCAAATATAGCACAAGGAATTAAACTTACATGGAATGAAACAGTAACAGAATCATCAAAGGTCTTTATTGCTATTACAAAAAATAATGATGTTATTAATGTTTCGAGCAGTATTCCAGCTGTCAAGGTGGTGGTCGACAAAACAACTTTTGTTCGTCTAACTTACATAAACCTTGAACAAATTGATCTTGTTGCATTTTATTATGCCAGCAAATTGTATACTTTTGAAGAGTTGCAAAATGTAATTGCTGATTAAAAAAATATTTGTAAATAAAAAATGGTGAACTTGTATCCACAAATACCACCTGAGCAGCTTGAGCCTATTGAGCGTGATAAAACATTAAAGGCAGATTCATTCCGTTTAATGAATATTACAGAAGCGTTGAAGTATTTGGAAGAAGAACAAGCAAAATACTCGAGGTGTAAACGCCGTTACAATACGGTTTTCAATTCTGTACACAACACATCAATGGCCATGGGGGTGGTTTCGGCCGGATTATCTGTAGGAGGTATAACTCTTTTTGCAACGGGGGTGGGAAGTGTCGTAGGAATTGCTGTTGAAGGTATTGGTCTTGTCACAAGTCTAGCATGCTTTGGTATGGAAGCTATTAACAAAAGATTTTATATGAAGTTGCAGAAGCATGAAGCATTAAGTACGCTCGCAGCAGCTAAGCTGACGAGTATGAAACTTATTATTAGTAAGGCTTTAAATGATAATGAAATTGATGATAATGAATTTAAGAGAGTCCAGGATGATTTGGCCAACTATAAACAACAAAAATCTGAAATACAGAATAAGATGCGTAGTCAGGCTGTAAATGTTGAAGAGCTAAAGAAATCTTTTTTAGAACAAGGAAAAAAGATAGGCGTAGAAGAAACTATGAAAAAAGTTCGAGAACTTACAAGCAAGTAACGATAGGTTTTGTAATCCATTATTTTTGTCATACACTTCGCAAAGAGATGTCATGCCTGCTCATTTGATGCCATCAGCTCCACCACCAGATTATTACTAAAAAAAAGTTTTCTTGTTGTCCTTTTAACTTGAGAAATCTGTCCGAGTGTCTTATGACTTGGGTTAAGAACTTATGATAACTAACGTCAAAGTTACTTGTAAGTTGTAGGTAACTTTGAAATTAGTTATCAAGTAAGATCATAAGTTATTCACAGGCAAAGTTTTTTTTTTTTTCATTATAAAAATGAATCAAGACGAATTACTTCTTCTAAACGATATCTGTGCTGTAGAGAACAAAGACGTAGACTCCAAAAAACAGCGGCTTTTGTCTGTAATTGTCTCAGGCAAATCAAAGACTTATCTAGGAAGACAATACATGATAGAGGATATTGAATCTCTAACCTCTGACGAACCCCCACCCGGGTCTGCTCTGGGGGACTTGGGTGGGGTTAGGTATTTTTTCGTTCCCAGGGTCACCCTGGTCAGCCCCACAGGGTGGGTTTATCTCTCTATTCTGGGGCATGTGTTTCTGTCTACCCTTTGTCCATTCACCTGTATTTGCCTTTTTAAAACTCTCCCTACTGTCTGCACTGCCTGTAGCTCTTGATATTGGATGTGTGTTGCTAAATGGTCTTAGCTTTATTTAGGCCCCATGTGTTAGGTTTATTTGAGGTATTGGACCGGCTGGCGACATACATTCAATGTTCTGTTTATTTTTTTTTTTTTTTTTTTTTTTTTTTTTTTTTTTTTTTTTTTTCCACAAGCAGTGCAGGCACGTCCTGAGAAAGCCTTGTTGCTGTCAGGACGTTAAGCAATGTACAATCAATGTACAATCAATCTAACCTCTGACGAGCTAATCAAGCTTCATTCTAAATATGAAAACCACATTGCCTCACTAATGACACGTGATTTAAGCAGGTCTATAATATTCCTATATACAAAAGCTGTAAGTCATTTCCTACCTGTAGACACTGATAGTCTATCACACGACCTTGAAAGCAATCCTATTGTTTCAAGTTCAATTGGCAAATTAGCATGTGTCATGTTTTACAAGTTTGGAAATTACCTTGCACCTGTAGTAACCCTTCTTGTTACCGGGAGTCATATTGATTTTTCAAAAATAAATTTTACTGCAGAAGAAAATGGACGAAACCCAGGCGACTCCACAACTGAACCCTGTTTTGACACAGGTTCAAACTGTGATGAAGACTACAAGTCTAGGCAGGGTTGAGGCTGGAAAAAGATTAGCTGAATATAATAGGCAAAAAAAATTACAGCTTAAGGCACAAACAGAAAAGACTCATGTAACTGATCCACCGTCAGGATCGTCAGGACCTGTGTCAGTACCGTCACACCTTCATGAAAGTGAGAGACAAACAACTAAGTCTGACCCTGACCCCGAACCTCAAACAACAAAATATATAATTGCTGGATTTGTTGTCGGATTTGGTTACGTAGGTTATCAATTATACAAAAAATACAAACCACAGACTCGTACAGTGACCAAAAAATCAGACACTCCAAAAACAAAACCAGAAGTCGCCACATTACCAGTAACACCCAAAGCCGTTGACCCATTTTATATGCAGTAAATAAAAATATTATTTTAATTTTTCTTGCCTAAGAAATGAATGACTCAAAAAATTTAATGAACCTTGTGTATCACTCTGCCGTAATCAGCGGATTAGCAGTAGCTTATTCTATGCTGGGAAAAAGTCTACTCAAAATGAAATCAGCAGACCTCAGTAGACTCGATTTCGAAGACAGTGCTAAGCTAATTGCAGTTGTTACAGCGTCAATTGCGACAAAAGACTTTCTTGTCAAGCAGGGAATTATTCCTGAAAATGTTTCTATGTAAATAAAAATAATATGGCGACGATAGCTATTATGATTGGTGGAGCGATGGTTAACGCATTGGCATTCAGTGGCTCTAATTATCTCTTTTCAAAAATGGGTAGAGAAGAATCTGCAGAAGAATTAAAACGTCATAATGAAGCATCTGAAAAACTTGCTCAAGCCCAGCAAGATTATGAAAAGAATAGAATTGAGAAACTTGATTTCAACAATGAAAAACTCAGGCTTGAAGGTCACGCACAGCATACGTTTTCAAATACAGACGAAGCAATCAGGGAATATTTTCTTGTCACAGGTGAAGACATGTCTATACCGAAACCAAAACTAAGTGACTATTACAAACCAAGCACACAACAAAGAAACGGGGAGATAATCTTTGTTCTAGTGGGAATGACATTTGTTTATTTTACAGGAGTTTTCATTGCTAGAAAAAATGGCAGCCGAAAATAAACTATCAAAAATATATTACTCTCCATCAGGCTATTGGAAAGGAGCAACAGCTATTGAAAAATTACATGCCGCTGTGGGCGGAGATATAACACTCAATCAAGTCAAGCAATGGTTACAGAGACAGGCAATTTGGCAGATATATCTTCCTGCTCCAAGAAAAATAACAAGACCCCATTTTGAAAACACTACCCCAAATGACACACACCAAATGGACCTCCTGTTCTTACCACATGACACAATAAGAAAGAAACGATACAAGTATGCACTGACTGTTGTAGACATTGCTTCAAGGTATAAAGACGCTGAACCCATATCTGACAAAACAGCCAGTACAGTTGCTACAGCATTAACAAAAATATATGGTCGAGGCCCTTTAAGATACCCCAGACTAGTGCAGGTTGATGATGGATCAGAATTCAAAGGTGCAGTTAATCAGTTATTTGCTAAGCATGGCGTACTGGTCAGACGCGGTATTCCAGGTGTACACAGATCACAGGCAATTGTAGAAAATTTCAATAAACAGTTGTCAGAGAGACTTTTCAGTTACCAGTATTCTAAGGAACTCATGCATGACACCCGTAACACTGAGTGGGTAAAGAGATTACCACATGTGATAAAAGCAATGAATAATGAAGGACACCCTAAGCCTGCTGATGCTATTAAATTGAAAACAATTGCAGAGCCAAAAAAAGGGCCAACCCCACCTCCAGACACAAGTTTATTTACCAAACAGGTGAGATATTTATATCAACCAGGGGAAGCTGAAAATGACATAAGACGCAGGGCGACAGACCCCATCTGGTCAACATCTGTTCATAATATAAAAAAAATAATCCCTGGTCCAGACGCAACAATATATTATCTGTATGAGCCTGCGCCTCAGAGGGCATTTGTCAGAGAAGAATTACAGATTATTCCCCCAGACACCGTTACGCATTTTTAATCATTTCATCAACTAACTCATTGATTAGTTCATCAACCAGTTCGTCAGCTATTTCTTCAGATAACTTGAGTCTGTAATGTCCAGGTGCATAAGCTTTTTCCTTACTGAAAAACACTCATTTCGTGTCCCCTACTGCTAGAGACTTCTTTTGTGTTTGAATCATTTCAATATTGTGTCTATTTGACCTCAGTGTTTTGTTTGGATAATCAGGCATCAGTTCTCCATCTAATACTTGCTTATAATGTTCATGTCGAATGTCTTTATTTTTTATTGCTGTTTTTTTAATTCCTTTGGCTTTCGACTGACTTCCCTTTTGATGCAGTATAGAATACATTTTTGATCTCAGTCCAACATACTCAACTATAGGCACACCATTTAGTTCATCTTTAAACTTACCAGGCACTTTCTTGTTTTGTGTGTTGAACAGTGGATGGTCTTTAGGGTAATCAGATGTGTCATACATGTGTAACTCTGTTTTCATGTCTTCATAAAAGTCTTCAGTAGGCACGTCTATGATCATAGAGTCAGTGTCAGTGTATAGCAGACGACACTCAGGATACTTTGGTTTGAAGTAATCATAATAAAATTCAAGCATCAACAGTTTTGACAATTCAAGAATTGCCATACCAATGAATACTGGCTTGTCTAGTTTAACAATCTTTTTTTTGAGTGACACTGCATACAATGATGAATGAAACTCTTTGTACCCTGTGTACTGTGGCTTACCTGTAAGTTTAATTGCACCTGATTCAGTTGTGACCAGTCTCACATCTTTGCGGTGATGAGGATTTTCCATCGTCTTACCAAAACAGGCATTGTTCATAAGCTTAAAGAAGTCTTTGTCAAATGCAGTGTTGCCGTCTCTGGCACGCAATGTGGTGTTCTTCATTATGTAATCTTTCATGAAAGCACTCTGATCAAATTGAATACCTCTGTGAACTTTCTTTAGTACTAACCCATGTCTGATGTAAAACTGTAACAAGCGATAATGACACACGTAATTGAATTTATCATTTAAATTTGGCACTAGTTTGGTGTCTTCTTTTTTTCCAGTCATACTCATTTTCTCAACAGCTAATGGATAATCATTGTGGTAATCATGTAGATGGTGTGGGTACTCCAGGTCTACTTCAAAGATCCAACCCTTTTCATCATTTTGACCTCGAGCCATAATATATTTTGTTAATTTTTTTATGCCATACTGTGACAAATCATACAAACAAAAGTTTTTTAATGGCAACAATTCACACATCGCGAATTCGTACAAATTGTTAGCGTCCACGTACGTAATAAATGACCTTGACATTGAGGGGTCAAAGTCGTCAAGATATTTATTATTTGCCTTGGCATAATTGTTCGCTGCTAAACTAATCCCTCCCCTCAATCCACGTTCCACCATTTCACCCATCGTACGATCAGACAACAGGTCTATAAATATCTTACTGGATTTCAAAAATGCATCCCATGTCATGCCAGGACTAGTGATGTAACAAGCAGGGTCAAGACTGTAGTGTAACAAACCCTTTTCACGATAACTTTCGAATACGTCTGCTAGCAAGCAAACGTCAGCTTTCAAGTACTGGTCATGGTAGTCACCAATTGTCTGACATCCTAGTTTACCCCATGCATCAAGTGCGTGCTGGTAATCAGAGTCAGAAATACCTTTGCCAGTTAGTGTAGAATAAAATTTCTCTTTTGGAGGCAGTCTCCTTTCCTCAAACACAACCCAGTGATCAATGTACTCATACGGATAAACTCCTTTCTTAATCAAGTCTGGCTCAAAATATTTACTTGTTATTGGATACTCAGTCAGTCCTTCTGCCAGACTAGCAAGACCTAAAGACAAATGTTGCATGGAGTCATAAAATGCTAATTTGTCCAATCTAAAAGTCAAGTACTTCTCAGTTGTCTGGGCAATGCAACCAGAGATGTTTACCCTTACGATTTTGGAGTAATTTCTTACGATTTTTGGCATAGATTACGCCACTACGATTTTTTTCACACAATTACGATTATTTAAAACAAAAACTACGATTTTTGAAATCATATTCCAATCCGCTTTTTTTCTTAGAAAGTGATCAAACAAAATCCTACTTCAAAACATAACTGGGTCCATGACCAGATCCAACATTAGTACATAAAATAATAATTTATATGATTTCCTAATTTATCATTAATATTAGTTGCCTTTTAAATCTAGAAATAAAGTAAATGTAGGAGTTATTCAAATTAAAACAATAACAAGGGGAGTAATCACACTATGACAATTTGCTCGATTACGTCCCTTTACTTAAACCAACCTGTCAGTGTCTGCTTTCCCTTGGTTGGACCTAAGTGCAATGATCAGAAAATTTTGCAATGTGCAAGTTTAAAAAAAAATTAAAAAAATTAAGTGGAGGAGGGGGGGGGGGCGCCCAACCATTATTTAACCCATTACAGAAATGTGCAAACTATATGTGTCCTGGTCAGTGATGTGTGTGTGTGTGTGTCATTTTTATTTTTGCGCACGTGCTAATATAAAAGGCACAATATAAAAAACAGTGCAGAAATAATAGGTAACAATAGTAATAGTATTACTGAAATTTTAATAGTATTACTGAAATTTCAAATAGCTAATACTGAAACTTCAAATTGAGGGTAGGCATGCCTGAATTAACACAGTGATTTTTTTTCTTTTCACTTGTATCTCATTTCGAGTGCAAATAAAAACTGCAAGGCTTTGTAAGAACTTGTTGAGTGAGATTGCGCTTGAGAACGATCAAATGTGCTGACAGAAAGCATTACTCTTTTTACCCAAGATTACTCTTTCTGGCATAGCCCATTACTCCATTTTTTTGGGGGGGTAAACATCTCTGTGCAACTAATTTTTCTGTAAGACTCATCAACATCCTGCATGATGATGTGTGAATCATATCCCTTCAGATTGTGAAAAAAGATTGGTAACTTATATGTCTTAGGATCTATTTTTAATTTCAAGTTACAATCACCATGTGCAGCACCTCTGTAACGCCCAGTTATGTGATCGTGGTCACGAACTTTATCACCTCCCAGAGGCTGTTCACAAATCCAACACGTCTCTGCTGTATCAAATTTTAGTTTGTCTTCTTCTGTCATCACCAAAGGCATCTGACATGTTGTGAGATACTGTACTACCTGACTATACAGTTGTCTCATTTCTGTTAAAAACAGACATGCTGCATTTTCACCCCTGTAGATAACAGGTTCTGAATGAAGACCGTCTGACCTAACAATAATGTATCCAAAAGAACACACCACTTGGTCACTCAATTTTATAGTCTTTGGTAATGACTCTGGAACTGGACCCTCATATGGAACAACGAGTGATTCAAAATCTGCGTATACTACAAATGGCAGCTTTTGTTGATTAACATAGTTCTTGAAATAAACCTTGCTGCCAGGATCTGGATACCTAAGTATTGTTTGAATGTCATCAGCCGACCTACAGTGCTGGGTATGCTTATGTGCCACTTTTATACAGGAGAACCTTTGTAAGCATCTTTTACATATTTCCTGTTTGCCATTGTGTTTTGATACATGATTATGAATTAGTCGTGACATACTCCTAATAATTGTGTAGTGAAAGTTATCACCAGAGCTTATTAGTAACATATCAACATGCTTATCTTCTGACTTTCCATATGTTGGAGCCAATGGTGATACTCTAATGGGTTGTAACTTATCAACAGACTCATTATCCCACACATACACATTTACAGATATACCAGGATTTAGTTTTTCAAACAAGTCTATGTCCTCTATTTTAACAGGGAACTCAATGCCACTGAAGTTGAGTTCATTTATAAAATTGGTATAGTTAGATACACGTTCAGGTCTTGTTTTTACAAAGTGTAGTTTAGCAAGCACACACCACATGAAACAATAGTTGTCATTGTTCTGAATATTGACCACACCCTTTTTGTCTACAACCTCTTTTGGTAGTGGTATCCATGATTTGCCTAAAATAGGATGATATCTTGACTGCTTTAGTTGTAGTTCATGTACAAGGCCTTCATGCCAGCCAGACCCTTGCATTTCTGCTCTGTCAATTGCTTCATGGAAGTCTGGTAACAATCTTTCTCTAAACACTTTCTCTAGTTCTCTTCTCGAATTAACTGTGTGCTGCCTTGTCGAGATATACGTTACAATAACTTCACCAACATCTCTGACAAATTCTATTTTTGCAACAATCTGAATCTTTACACTATCAGAAAGAAGGTTATTTTGTATGACTAAAAAAGATCTTTCTATTGATTCATAGACATCGTAAATATTATATATAGGTAAGTCAGTTGTGTGAAACACGTTTCTTAATCTTTGACGGTTGTCCATCTTTTTTATTTGTCCGACAAAAAAATAAATAGAAAATTATATAATGAAAATGGCACTTTATTGACTGTAACTCCTACAAAACAGATTTGTTTACACACTGACTCAATCATCATTATTGTATGTGTAATACCATTTTATTAAATGTAATATTGTTAAAATATAAATTTATTTTATATAGTTCTTTTGCTAAATTACTACACAATTTAGTAAACCAACCATCGTAATATTCGTTAACAGTAAATGATTGTGTCTTAATATCAACAGTTATTTTTTTAATAAATGGATTATCAACACATAAAGTTATATTACCAGACATATACACTGTTGTTGGTAACATAAATAAATTACCAGGTGACTCTCTATTATTAAGCTGGCTTTCATATTTAACATCTTTAAAGCAATGTGTAATATCTATGATTTCACTAATAGGCCAATTTTGTCTGTCTGTCATTTTTAAAGACAAACCCAAAAGTATAAATTAATTCACTAACCCATACCCTGTAGGTTGATCTGTCTTTAAAATGAGCTTTAGATGCTTAGTTGATTTCAGTTTATTTTTTACATCATCCCATTCTTGCTTATTTGGAATGACATCGTTCTCTCTGAGACAGTCTTCAAAGCTGTCACGATCCTTACAGTAAAACAAACAGATAAACTTTAACTGTTCTCGAAAATCTTTCAGTACAGCATTATATTTCTGAGTGAGAATCCATACACTTATGTTTGCATGTCTGCCACTGAAGGCAAGTTCTGCTAATATGTTTCTCTTTTTGACAATGTCTTTCTCTGCAGAACAGTCATCGACTATGAACAATGTTGGCTGTCCTTCAAATTGCTTGTAAAAATATAGCAGGTAATCATTCAGTTTTTTTTCAGGGTCTACTAAATAGATATTGCTGTCAGTCCAAATAAATAAACGGTTGTGATAAGCTTTGTTGTGTTTGATTGTTGGACAAAATATTACAATGTTTTCGAAATGATGAAGGTATCTTGTTTGTAAGAGGTTAAGAACAAATTCAGTCTTCCCACACGAAGTGGCGCCACAAAATAGGCCGCAATGTGAATCGTGCGTCATTAAGTCCATTTTAATACAAAATATAATTTTAATACAAGTAACCGTCTGCAATATGATTAAAACAAAACTTATCTTTTGGTTTACAAGATGTTTCTTAACAAAACACATAAATCCTTCCTAGCAAAACACATCTTGCATTCAACACATCATTTTCAAAATGACTACACAGACGACTGTAAAATCTTTCAGGCAAAACTAGCCTAACATAGTTCGTTCGTCCACAGCACCGAGGCCGTGATCATGACTGGCCCTGAGGCCCTGAGCGGGTTATGCCTTGGGTGGGACAGAGAAATCTATTGCCTCATGCACAGCAGATGCGAGATTGACGTGCGGGAGGCGTTGACTGAGTTACGGGTAGTAGGCTAGCATGAGGCATAGATTTTCATGCGAAGCCCTGCGACTCAGTGCAGCAGCTCATGAGAATTTATGCCTCATGCGCAGGCCGTGGTTAGTTCGGGTGTAATCATATGGACGGCCCTCAGTGACTGACGGGCGGGTTATGGGGGCCGCGCAGACGCGACTGAGATTGACGTGCCAATAGGAGGCGGCTTTGAGTTACGGGTGAGTAGGCTAGCATGAGTGCATGTGTCACAAGTCCTGTTAGGGCTGGCCTGCGCAGAAGTCAACACTAAATACCCTTTAGTCTACTCACAAGAAGGGCCTTATCTTAAAGCTTTCTCTGTTTTCCAACAGGTTGCAAACTCATTTTGGCTCTGTGTCTGTGAAGACTTCATGGTGTTTATACATAGAGTGGGTTTTTTCCCCCGCCCGCCCACAATCTTTAGTCAATGCTTGTTATGTTGTTATAAACACAGATCTAAATGAGTGAGGGGTAATGTATATAATTACTGAATTTATGACGGGGCTCTCTCTGTGTAAGAAAAAAAAATTGTGGGCGTGTGGAGCCGCTGGCTATTTGAATATATGAAAGAAAACCATATAGTGAACACATAATTAAAAAAATTATACATTTCTTTTTGAATATTGTGTAGGGTCTGGTACATATTTAAAAAAATTAAAAATTCCTGTATGAATATTGTGTTTGGTCTCGTACATATTGACTCAAGTCGGGTGAATACCAAGACAAGTTCGGTGCATAATGATCTTTCATAACAGGTCCAATCATAACGCGCCTGAACGAAGGTGGCTGTTTACTAGTCTGAGGTTATGTATATATTTCGCACTGTCGATTGTGTGGCCATGTCAATTGTATGGTGGACTGCGAAAGTAGGTCAGTTTGTTTAGAAGTGAATCGGCGCATTGTCGCCGTGTGCTGGTCTATTGTTTATTGTGACATTGTATGGATGAGTGCGGAGGGTGGTGACGTTTAAGGGGGGGGGGGGGGGGGGGGTGTATTACGCAGTTTGTTTAGCAGTGACTGAATCAGCGCACTGTTAATTGTGTGGCCCTGTGCTTGCCTATTGTTTATTGTATGGTGGAGTGCGGTGGGTGGTGACGTTTTAAGGGGAGGGGGGAGGTGTATTATGCAGTTTGTTAAGAGGGCATTATGTGGTGAATCAGATACATTCTTTGCACTGAGAATTGGGATAACGGGAGATTGGAAATTCTGAAAAGTAGCCTATGTAATTTACCCTGATTTAAAACTATCGATACGGTATTACTGACATAGGTGTCATTAGCGTAATTACGTATGTAATTTACCCTGATTTAGAAGTATCGATACGGTATTACTGACATAGGTGTCGCAGGGCTCACTAATATACTATTTGTAATGTATGTGCAGAGAGAGAGAGAGAGAGAGACACACACACATACACTATTGGCATGAGACTATGTTACATGGTGGTATAACGAGTTCTCAGAAGGCCACTCTGACGATTGACCCCCCGGTCTGCCCGGGGACTTGGGGGGTTAGGTATTTTTAGTTCCAGGGCACCTGGCAGCCCCAGGGTGGGTTTTTCTCTATTCGGGCATGTTTCTGTACCCTTTGCCATTCACGATTGCCTTTTAAACTCCTACTGTCTGCACTGCTGTAGCTTGATATGGAGTGTGCTAATGTCTTGCTATTTAGGCCCATGTGTTAGGTTATTTATGTATTGACGGCTGGACATGCATCATGTTCGTTAGTTTTTTTTCACAGCAGTGCAGGCACGTCCTGAGAAGCCTGTTGCTGTCGGGACGTTAGCATGTACATCATCAATTGACGATGGTGGTGGGTGGCGTGTACGATAGTCACTATTTCTCGGGAAGATATTTTAACTAGCCTTTTGTTTCCAAGGGGTTGGGGGACCTGACTGGGCAGATAAATCTGTTAAATGTATTTGGTCAAGTGTGTTTGTTTATTTACGGAAAGGATTAAATAAATCAATTGTTTCTTAAATGGGTGTCGTTGTATTCTCCTATATACTATCTCTTATACTACTTTGAAGACTCTATTGGCTCTGCTGCCCAGGATATGCTAGAGTCCAGGGTAGTGATTGAGCAGACACTCTCGCTGGCAAGGATGAAATCGCACAAGGGTCACGGATAGGCAGATCAGACGTGGTGAGACCCCTGAGAAAGCATTTCCAGGAACATAGCCAAGCGCACCACACAATTGATCGCCCCTAGAACAGAGGTGTGGAGAAAGGCAGTATGTGTTGGGCAGACTTGAAAGGACATGAAAGATCCATAGTAAACCAGACGAATATTGGTACAGTATCTGTCATCTGTCCAGCATCTGGCGTCCATGGTAAACTTTAACATTGGCATTTTCTTGGAGACTGTTAGACGCAGACTTCAGACTTGGCTCAAGAATACTTTGTGGCAAAACTTTACAAAACATACTAATCTGAGCAACTTGACTCAAAGGTCAGGGTTATAGTGGCCCAATAAATATCAGAAATTGCTTATTTTTAACAAAAATTATCTTTTCTCAAATACTATTTTCAACTTCAAAGCCTAACTTGGCATGCAGATTCATGTACCTGATGATAAGACCCTTCCTGTGCATACTAAATTGGGTGACCCTGCTCAGAGGTCAAGGGTCACAAGAGGCCAAAAAATGCTTGATGGTGCCTATTTTGGGCTTATGTGCAAAGCAAAAATGAGTCAGTCTTCTGGGCCAGTGGTCATCTGTCCATTGTCCATGGTAAACTTTAACGTTGACATTTTCTCAAAGACTATTCAAGCCACAGTCTTCAAACTTGACCCAAGGATACTTTGTGGCAAACCTTTCTAAGCATATCAATTTCAGTGACCTCTCTCAAAGGTCATGGTCACAGGGGCTCAGGAAATAGGGAAAAAATAGCCATATTTTTGGCTCACGTGCGAAGCAAATGTGAGTCAATGTTTTGGGCCAATGGTCATCTGTCCGCCCGCCGTCATCCATCCACCATCGTCTGTGGTAAACTTTAATGTTGGCATTTTCTCAGAGACTATTCAAGCCACAGTCTTCAAACTTGGCACAAGGATACTTTGTGGCAAGATCTTTCTAAACATACCAGTTTTCGGTGACCTCTCACAAAGGTCATTTTCACAGGGGATAAGGAAATATGCCAAAAATAGCTATATTTTAACATAATTTATTTTTTCTCAAATACTATTCACAACTTTAAACCCAAACTTGGTACAAAGGTACCTAATGGTAAGATCTTTCTATGCATACTAATTTGGTTGATCCCTCAGAAAGGACAAGGGTCACGAGCTCAGGAAATAGGTGATAAAAAGCCATATTTTGACAAAAGATGTTTTATCTCAAATACTGTTCACAACTTCAAACCCAAACTTGCTACAAAGATACCCGATAAGACCTATCTATGCATACTAATTTGGATGACCCCTCAGAAAGGTCATGGGTCACAAGAGGCTGGCAAATGTGTGTAAAATGCCAATTTTTGATAAAATTGTAGGTATTGTCAACATTTTTAGAAATTTTTGGCTCATGTGTGAAGCAAAAGTGAGTATGTTTTGGGCCAGTGGTCTTATGTCGATCTGCCGTCGCCCGTGGTAAACTTTAACATTGTCATTTTCTCAGAGATTATTCAAGCCACATTCTTCAAACTTGGCCCAAGGATACTTTGTGGTAAGACCTTTCTAAACATATCAATTTGACTGACCTCTCACAAAGGTCAAGGTCACAGGATCAGGAAATAGGTCCAAAATAGCTATTTTTTTGTACATAATTTATTTTTTCTCAAATATTATTCACAACTTCAAGCCCCAGCTTAGTACAAAGATACCTGATGGTAAGACCTTTCTATACATACTAATTTGGTTCATCTCTCGGAAAGGTCAAGGGTCACAAAAGCTCAGGAAATAGGTGAAAAAAGCCATATTTTGACAAAAGATGTTTATTCTCAAATACTATTCACAACTTCAAACTCAAACTTGGTACAGAGATACCTGATGGTAAGACCTATCTATGCATACTAATTGAATGACCCCTCAGAAAGGTCAAGGGCTCAGTAAATAGGTCCGAAATAGCCATGTTTTGACAAAAGATGTTTTTTCTCAAATACTATTCACAACTTTAAACCTATACTTGCTACAGAGATACCTGATGGGAAGACCTTTCTATGCACACTAATTTGGTTGATCCCTCGGAAAGGTCAAGGGTCACGAGAGCTCAGGAAACAGCCCTGAAAGTCTAAAATTTTGCCCACCAGCCTTTATCTAGTGACTTCCAAGTTTTATTAGCCAAACTGAAAATGTTACTAGCCAAACTGAAAATTTTACTACTGAAAATAGCTCATTGAACAATATAATGTACCACAAGTGTTTGGCGCCCAATGTTAGAGATTGTTTTCTGCCCAGAGGCATTGAGAACAAATATTTGAACAGACAATCGTAGTTATTTATGTCCTGACTTCAGGCTTCTGATAGTATCAAGTGGAAAAAATAATTGACAAAGTCCCCATGTGAACTGTGGTGGGATTTTTAATTTTTTTAATTTTTGGGTAAGTAGAGAAATTTAACAATCATCATCATCTGCTGGAATCAGAACATCTGGCCACTTGGTGTATTGTATCTTTCTTGGCCTGCCAGATGAAGTGGTCCACTTGATGGCAGAACTATCAGTGTTGGAAAAACTGAACGGTGCTCACATCGCACACATGAATGTTTCAGCCTGATTCTGGCTTGGCCGTATACACAAAGTTTTGTGACACAGGTCAGTCTCGATTTTGTTGTAGGCACTCAATCTTTGTGTATTTCGAACATGTTTCACCTTAAAAAGCCAAGTACTGCTCTCGTCAGTGGACCAAACCTGACCACATATATTATGTGTGATTTAGTTATCACATCCGCCCTTCTGTTCAAAGTAATTTATATGGATTTGTTGTTTGACAGCATTTGTTATCCATTCATTGTGATTTGGTTGGGTTCATTGAATTTCCCCGTGGAGTAATTCAACGCACTGTGAGAGTAACCAGTGCTAAGTTATTGTGCGTTACCAACTTTGGTGCGAATCCCTTTGTCTATGTTACCTTCAGTGCATTTTCGCAGCAGTGTTTTCATAGAGGTATTTTGGGTTGTTTAGCGCCATTAAGTTTGGAGTGCGATTTCAGTCCGTAGTTGGATTCCTTTAACCACGGCATTCTGGTTTATGCCAGTGCACAGTTTGTGGCGAGGCTGTAGCTCTTGCTACGACTTTCTCGTCTGCAGTTCGAGTGACGTGTTCGGCTACTGCCGCAAAGTGATGATAGTAGCGGCTCGCGGTGCGGTCAGGTCCTGCCCAGCGCGCTTCGCACGTGTCTGTTAGGCTGGTGGTTCGCCGTTGAATTGGAAAACGCACGAGCGCACTCGCATTTGGCGAGTGGATTTTTTTTTTTTACTCGCCATGGCTAATGAATTACTCGCCATTTTCAGGGCTGGGAAATAGGTCTAAAATAGTCATATTTTGACAAAAGATGTTTTAGGCTCACGTGCGATGCAAACCTGAGTCTGTTTTGGGCCAGTGGTCGTCCGTCCGCCGTCGTCTGTGGTAAACTTTAACGTTGGCATTTTCTCAGAGACTATTCAAGCCAGATTCTTCAAACTTGGCCCAAGGATACTTTGTGGCAAGACCTTTCTAAACATACCAGTTTGAGTGACCTCTCACAAAGGTCAAGGTCACAGGGGATCAGGAAATATGTCAAAAATAGCTATATTTTGACATAATTTATTTTTTCTAAAATACTATCCACAACTTCAAACCCAAACTTGTAGCAAAGATATCTGATGGTAAGACCTTTCTATGCATACTAATTTGGTTGATCCCTCGGAAAGGTCAAGGGTCACAAGAGCTCAGGAAATAGGTGAAAAATAGCTATCGCCCATTGGATGACCTTTCAGTATCTACCTGAATGACCTTTGATGAAGGTCAATGTCAAACACGTGTAAAATTCTTACTTGTTCTTCAGACTGACAAAACAAAGGAAGTCTGGTGACATTACATGATCAGTAAGAGCCTGACATTTTGGTATTGGGATTTAGTCTTGATCTTCTGGGAAATATCTTCATTTTGGCACACATTTGAAGCAGATTTCTACAAGTATGTGGACTCCTGAGAGTCCTTGCTCCTCGCTAGACCATAAAAACTAAAAGCGATGGATCTGATGTGCACTTGTTAGATGTAAACTTACCCCAATCAGTTTTGGAAGAGTTGTGGAACGCGGTTGTTAGTCTTTCTTTCTACAACAACCAATCACTTTTTGTCCATGCCACCGGATCAGTACCGTGAGCAATCAAATGATATGCTCAAACGTGCTGGCGGTGCCATGGCTGAGAAACCCGTCCGCATTTACGGATGGATGCTGACCGGACCAAGCAAGAATGCTGCACAAATTCGAGATTTGCTTCACTGAAGAGGACCACACACACTCTCACCACAAAGAACTCTGCTCAGACAGAATTCACACAGCAAGCCCTGAGTCTGGCAGGGATCTTGACCATCCCAAAAATGGGCACAAAGGACACTCCACAGCCGACATTAGACACTGGTGATGGTTTCAGTGACTGTAGTCAAAACTGTGCGCTGTATTGATTCACTTGGAAACTGAGAAACAGTACAATGACTACTACGCGTCAGTACTGACAGAGACTGTATCCAGTCTATTCAAGATCCAATCCAGAGGAACTCGCTGTGACATTTCAAGCCCTCTCAGTCTGGATCACAGCCAAACCCCAAACAAGCTGAACAAAAATGCATTTGAGGAGTGATGTGGACCTTTGTTTTTTGAGTAATACATTGTGGCAAGGTACATGGAAACTGGCGTGAATGTATGTTTCACACACGAGAAGCACAGTTATCCTCCAGCTCTCTCTGAAGGAGGATGACTACATTTGCAAAAGAAATCTGACATTTTGAGTTGTCTACCAGGATTTGTGGCTTCCCTGAAAATGCATGTTCAAGATCCCGAAACAAATGCTACTGCATTTCTGGGGTAAGCTTTTTAGACAGAGTCATCAAAAGTTTGAATGTCTCCCCTGAAGGGCTCATGTCTCTTGAACAACCAGTGAGTATAGACCCACCAAACTCACATGACGCAAATGCTCAAGATGGCACAGATGTCATATACTTCCTTCAGAATGAATGGAAGAGGTCAGAGGAACCAGTATTGTGCACATTTACAGGACGCACTGCAGAATGGTTCAGCCTCATGTCTCATCCGCACTGTAGACACTGACGTAGTTGTCATACTGTTTGGATTGTTCTACCACCTGCTTGTCATGTACTCTATAGTAATTAGATGGGTGGTTTTTGGAGTAAGCAGGAGCTGAACATAACATCAATACCATACAGGCTCTAGGAGAGGAAAGAGCTGTCACCTTAGCCATGTACCAAAGTTTCTCGGTTTTACGATTAGTTTTTTTCTGCAATGGACAACACTTCACATGGGAAGACTGGAGATTTGACCTTATGTTACTGAAGCGCTCATCTGAATTGCCAAAACTCCTTTCTCTGAGTTGGCCATTGACATTGGCAGGGTTCTGGAATGCTTCACTGTCTTCGTTTATGACAGAACAAGTCAGCATTATTCTGTGAATGAGACTCAAAGAGATCTTGAAAACAAACAGCACTATGGAAAGTCTACCACCAACGCAAGGCGCATTGTTGCAAGTGCAACAATGCAGGCGTGTTGCTTTAGAGGCGGGAATCTGGACATCTCAACTTGCTAAGCAGAGAGCACTGTCTCCAGAAGGACGGGGATGGAAACTCGCAATAGCCTGTAAATCATTTAAGAAATGTGTCTGCAAGAGTGCATGCAGCTGGGGAAACAGGTTTGGCTGTAAAAAAGCAAGGTGGTGGTGGTACACAGAGCTGTTGCAAGAGCAAATGTGCCAAAGACTTGAAGATATATTTTCAACGTCCTATGGCTGTTCCAAAAGAAATGCTGCACACTGACTAATTTTATAGAGGGCCAACACCGATATAATAGATACGATGTATGAATTACGTGCACGACATGTTTACCTTTATCCTTTTTTGTGACCTTGAGCCTGTGCATTTAATAACTTTTTGTACCAACACTTAAACCAAATAGTAAATGGTCTTACGTGACCTTGATATGTGACCTTGGTCATTTGTGTTTTGTGTGAGAGTGTATTTGAAGCTTGCATTTTCATCAGTTGGTCTACTAGTTCTAAAGTGTGAATGACCTATTTACTTTTCATAAAATTAATATAATTGTGTGCCTTACTACATATAGCCTCCTGTGTCCTGGTCTTAAGTGAAATGGCTAAAGCAAAACTAAAGCACAGTTTTAATCTTTTGCTAACAATTCCTTGCCTTTACTTTAAAAAAAAAAAAAAAAAAAAAAAGTAACCATTTTGGTGTATGAAAAGAAGAATACAGTTAAGCAAAAATGCACATTTTTGCGCCATCTTTGCCTTTTGTGACCTTGACCTTCATCAAAGGTCATTCAAGCAGGTATTTCTAGAAAGGTCATCCTATGGACTGTAAACCTGCCAAGTTTAAAGATTATAAGTTTGATGGTTGCAGAGCAAGACGTGACCAAATTGAGTCAGTGGGGCTGTCCTTTTAACATTATCATCTAAAAATAGAAAATGTCACGTAACGCGAGCAATCCGCGTGGGCGCCCCCTCCAGAATGAAAGAGTATGACCTGATGAAGTACCTCGGAAGGTTTGCTGCTTTTATCCAGCATGTCCCGATCAATTTGCTAAGGCATCTAGCTATTATTAATAGTATTATGTGTGATCAAAACAAAAGAAAATATTCTTTGAGGTCTTGCATGGGTTTTTCGTTCTCAGTGCTAATGACCTTAAAAGATTTAGGAGAACAAATGTTGTGGCATGAGGCTCTATTTTGTGTGAAGGCGTATGATCAAAATCACTAGCACAGTTCAACTTCAATTTGATTGTTTGGTGCAAAAATGGCTGGCCTTTCCAAATCTCTGGCTATTTGTCACCCTTCAAACAAGCATGTGGGTTTACAGATGCAGACAAGAGAGACTATTTTGTCAAAACAGAAAAATATGAATCTAAACTTACATTCTTTAAACCACAACAATATGGGAGTTTGGGTGAGGCAGGCATTGTGTCTAGTGAAGGGCTGGGACATTAGGGACTAAAAGAAGTCATTCCGAAAGACTCTTCATGGGTTTTAATTTGCAGTGCTACCACCGTAAATACCTGCTCACATTAGTGACCTGTCAGTAAGGTCATAGGTCAAAGCCCAGAATGTGAGATAAATGATGCGGATCAGTTATGCATGAGGGCTTTGTCGTTCTTGTTTTATTTTAATTGATGTTTGTTGCAGGTGGCTATGATGGCACAGACTTTCTGACCTCGGTGGAGATGTATGATCCATCAACCAATGAGTGGACTGAAGTAACAAACATGCCATGTGGCCGCAGTGGCCATGGTGTAGCAGTTGGGGCAGAACCTCCCCTCAGATAGCACTTGCTAAGGGAGCTAGCCACGAGTTCATTACAAATACAGTGTATACCAGGCTGGTGATATTCTGAGCTTGACAGGTATCCAGCAAGAGGCATACATCCTAATGAGCCACAGTAAAGTGTAGGGGCTCATTAACTCATTCAGCCCGATGCACGCATTTCCCAAATTTTGGAGGCGTCATCTAACGACTATGCACCAGTTGCAGGAGATGGATCGACCATGATAATTCAAAGGTAGTGCCAGACTAGCTTGGCGCCAGCGGGCGCCAAGCTAATCTGGCACTACCCTTGAATTATCATGGTCGACCCATCTCCTGCTGTAGTGCGTCAGGGCTGAATGGGTTAAGATCGATGCCTCTTGCAGATGGCTGCTGGATGGTGAAATTGAATTCAAACAGCAGTTCATTGGTTTTTGCATGTGCATGTGGGGGCTGATTAGGATCTATGTCTCTTTGATGCATGTACACAAGCCAGGCTGTTGAAGACTGATGTGACAGGGTCCAGCAAGACGCATGCATTTTGTGCTTTGTGGGGTTGGAGACTTACGACGGTCTGAACCTCTTGCAGAAGAGTTGTGTAAGCTGCATGTCGTGAACACAGGCTGCTGAATCTCTTTGTGAGATGGTGAATGCTGACAAAGGAGCCTGAGGATAGGAGCCACAATATGATCATCATAGACTGAATGCTCTCTGGCCCGTTCTGTACAGAGATGTGCTTATGGATGGGATCACCATGAGGCATTGATTCTACAGCAAGAGGCTTAGATGCACATTTACCTCTTTAACCTGCAAAGGCACACAAGGATTTATGCCTCTCTCAAATGGGAGACAGTTTGCTTCCCAGAACTGTGATACTATCAGCAGATTTGCAGTGGCTTGTGTTGTGGCATCCCTGATGGAGCTGAGGAGTTCTGCAAACACTTTGACACTTGGGCTTCCGTTTGCAAGAAAACATTACAGAAAAAATGCACCCTTTAATAAGATCATGTATAGTGTTCAAATATTGTCAAACGTTTTTGTTGTTGCTGATTTCACAATTCACACCAGATTGTAGTTAAAAGTATATGACATGTTTATCAGTTGCGATTTGTGTTTTCAGGTGGTTTTATTCTATGCATACACTTGTAATACATTTATTAGCACGTGTACCAGAATATGGTGTATGTGCTGGATTGGTGTTTGTTTTTTTGTGTTTTGTGTTTTTTGTTTTGTTTGTTTGTTTTTTTTCATTTTTGTTTGTTTGTTTGTTTGTTTGTTTTTGTGGGTTTTTTTTGTGGGTTGTTGTTTTGTTGTTGTTTTTTTTTTTTTTTTTTTTTTTTTGGGGGGGGAGAGGGGGGGGGGGTGGTCACAAGCTGTATTGTTCATAGCTTAATCTGTAAGTCAACACAAAGACAGTGTTATTGAAGCGTGGGATAGGGTTACTCATGATACAAATGATTTCAGTGTACAGATGGACCATGAAGATATGTTGTGTATCAGGTAACCAGTGTCTTTCATGAACAACTGTATTATTTTCTTAGGGAGATAAAATGTAGGTAGACAGAAAATTGTATAATAAATGTATCTCTGTTTCTGTTTTACACAGTTGTGGCCATGTTTGATATATACGGTCATACAGGCACATGTCATGCTCTTATGTGATGGTATAGGTCCCATTCTAATGCATCGTACATCTATTCCTTTTTATCAAGAACATGATATACACATAGATATATTCATCATGGATGTCCTGAGAAAGTGAAGTTTTATGTACGTACATGTACTTTTGTTACAGGGTGTTGTATATGTGAGAAGCTGAAGAAAGAAAGAAAAATAATCTTTCACATGTAAAAAATAATGACACATGCAATACTGTATGCTGTTCATGTTTTCCAGTGTTATTATTGTATGTTGCAGTCATACATTAACGATTACTTCTTTAACCATATATAGTCAAGTCCTCTTATAACAAGGTCGGATATAACAAAAATCAGATATAACAAAGCTTTTGGGGAGGTCCCAGCCAGATCTGTTCTTTGTCTTGTAAAATTAATCTGCAGGGTCGAATATAATAATAATAATAATAATTAATAATAATTACGGTATTTATAATGCGCTTATCTTATAATATATAATAATTATAACTCTAAGCGCGCACTCACAACTCGCACACGCATGCGCACGCTTTAGACAATGACTCACATAACACAAATAGTGAAGATACATTAGGACGGTCAGCTTGGGCTGGGGAGTGTGGTGATATAGTGCTAGAACTGTTGAAAGAGATGAGTTTTGAGGGCAGACTGGAAGGAGGAGAGCGAGTGTTTCTGACGGAGAGAGAGTGGGAGAGTGTTCCAGGTGGTTGGACTGTATACTGAGAAAGAGCGGGGGCCGAAAGTGCTGAGTTTGGTGCGGGGGATGAGGAGGCGGAGAGGGTCAGAGGCGGAGCGGAGGGAGCGGGGAGGAGTGTAGGGGTGAAGTAAGTTGGAGAGATACGCAGGAGCGTAGTTGTTCAGGGATTTGTAGCAGAGAGACAGAATCTTGTATTGGATGCGTTGGGGGATGGGGAGCCAGTGAAGGAGCTTGAGCAGGGAAGTGATGTGGTCGGATTTTTTCTTTCTGAGGACGAGGCGGGCAGCATTGTTCTGGACGTGCTGGAGAGTGAGAGTGGTGGAGTGAGGAAGGCCAGAAAGGAGAGAGTTGCAGTAGTCGATGCGAGATAAGATGAGAGAGACAGCGAGTTTGGTGGCAGCTTCGGTAGTGAGGTATTTTCTGATCTGACTGATGCGGCGGAGGTGGAAATAACATAATAATAATAAAGGAGATTTGTTAAGTGCTTATTCTAAAAGTATCTCAAAGCGCTGATACAATGAAAAGGCTAACGGCTAACACACACGCGCACACACACACACACACACACACACACAATGACAGTGGTGATGAATTGTGCATGGCTGGGGAAATGAACTAGTAAAAGGCAGCATTGTAGAGGTTGGTTTTGAGAAGTGATTTGAATGAGGAGAGCATTTGACAGTTACGGACAGGGTCGCGGAGGCTGTTCCAAGTGGCGGGGCCAAGAAGGCACGACCGCCACGTGTTTTACATTTGAAATTGGGAAGGCGAAATTTATGTGTGTCAGATGAAGAGCGGAGGGTCCGAGATGGAGTATACAGATGGATATAACAAATGTTTTTTCAGTCCCCGCGGAGCTGTTAGTCTGCTTTTACATTATAAGCAGCAAGGAAACAGAATGCTCCATTTTTACATAATTTGCATGTTTTGGTTCGCCTACTTAAAACTGTGTATTCAGACATTTCATGCGTTTTGCTTTGTCATATTACGGTCTCTTACGAGGAGGTGGGGGGGGGGGGGAGGGAGGGGGTTCCAAACTCAACATAAAAAGACTGTTATAGCATTGTAAAGAATTATTAGGGGAAGGGGGGGGGGGGTCCACAACTTCTGCCCCCCAACCCTACCCAGTGACTAATTTGAAACAGAGTTTATATCATGGGTTTCATCTGAAGTCTATACTGGTTGGAAGGTGCAAAACGATTGTACAGAAGCCAGACAATTTCAATTTGTGGGCCTGACAATAGTACCTCCCAAAATCAGTATGATGTATCAGCGATAACTAGGTTGTTGTGTTAAAGCATGAAAAAGGCAAAGAAGAAGTGGATTGAAGATCGGTGTAAACACGTAGAGGAAAATCTGAACAAAAATAATAGCAAAAAAGCATACCAGCTGGTGAAAGACCTGACCAGTGTAAAACAAGGACGCTCCTCGATCATTCAAGATGGTGAAGGGAACTGTCTTACGGAAGACCAAGACATACTGAAGAGATGGACAGAGTACTGCTCAGACTTGTACAACCACTGAGCTACAGGGGACCCAGGCATACTTGTCAACCCACCCGTGACCAACAATGGCAACTATCCCATCCTCCGAGAAGAAGTAGAGGCTGCAGTGAAGTCGCTGATAAAAGGGAAGGCAGCAGGAGCAGACAACATCCCTGCAGTGCTAGTCGAAGAAGGGGGAGAAGACATGATAAGCGCCTTACTAACAATCTGCAATAAGATCTGGCACTCGGGGGATTGGCCCACACCATGGACCCAATCACTTATAATAACTCTCCCCCAAAAAGGCAACTTACATCAATGCCAGAATTATCGCACGATCAGTCTTGTATGCCACCCAAGCAAAGTCATGTTAAAGATGCTACTGAACAGGCTGAAGCCACAGGCAGAGGAAATCATAGCTGAGGAACAGGCAAGCTTCAAATCATAGCTGAGGAACAGGCAAGCTTCAGACCAGGGCGCAGCACAACTGAGCAGATCTTCAACCTGAGTTCTATGTGAGAGGTACCTCCAGCACCAGCAAGACCTCTATCATGTCTTTGTGGATTTTAATAAAGCATTTGACAGTGTGTGGCATGCAGCCCTTTGGTCCACCATGAAGCTATACAACATCAATGCCAACCTGATCAAAGTCATAGCAAACCTTTACAACAAGGCCACTAGCGCAGTCTGCTTCAACGGCAAAATAGGAAACTGGTTTAGGACTACAGTCGGAGTCAAACAAGGCTGCTTGCTCTCACCTACTCTTTTAACATCTTCCTGGAAAGAATCATGACAGACGCTCTGAAAGATCATGAAGTATTGGAGGCAGAACAATCACGAACTTGCGCTTTGCAGACATTGATGGCCTTGCAGGAACAGACTGACCGACTGACTGAAACTTTATTTATCAAGGATTGAGATATTAGGCGCACAGACCTTTCTACCAATCTGTCCTTGCTTCATCTACTGACATATAATAACAGGAAAAACAACATTACACTCACAAACAACATCGAAAGTAATGCGAATTACAACAACACTACAAACAGCAACAATGATTTAACAAAACACACAGGTACCCATATGAAGATGTTTGCACGTGTCATCATAATTATCTGTTTGCGGGAGCCCTCCCCAGCTAGCTCAGCTGGTGGAAAAGCTGGACAGGACAGCCATTGCGTATTGGATGGAAATCGGTGCAGAGAAGACCAAACTGATGACAAATAACACCAGTGGCATTGGCACTGACGTCATGATTGGAAGCCAAAAACTGGAAACAATTAATAAATTCAAATACTTAGGAGCCACTGTGACAGATGAGGGATCAAAACCAGAAATACTGTCCAGGATTGCGCAGACAACAACAGCACTGACAAGATTGAAGACCATATGGAAGGACAGAAACATCACACTCTGCTCCAAGATCAGACTGATGTGCTCCTTAGTCCTCTCAGTGTTCTTGTATGCCTGTGAGTCCTGGGCCCTCACAGCAGACCTTGAAAGGAGGATACAAGCGACTGAAATGAGATGTTTTCGAAGGCTGCTTGGCATTTCATACAGAGATCACATCACAAACGAGGAAGTGGGCAGCAGAATCAGGCAAGCCATCGGACCCTATGAAGACCTATTGACCATTATGAAAAAACGCAAACTGAAGTGGTATGGGCGTGTCACGCATTCAGCAGGGCTTGCCAAAACATTCCCGCAAGGCACTGTGCAAGGAGGACGAATGAGAGGAAGACAGAGGAAAAGATGGGAGGACAATATCTCAAAGTGGACAGGACCGAGGCTGGGTGATACGCTAAGAATGGCAGAGAACAGAGAGGAATGGAGGGAGCTGGTTGCCAAGTCATCAGAGGTGCCCCAATGGTCGGCAAGACTACGGGATATAGATAGATAGATAGTTCCAGACAATAACACTTTTTAGTTGACAATAATTTCCTTATAAATGTTCTTAATAGGTCTTCAAATAATGTTGTGCAGGACTATTCTAACACAATGTGGTACAATAAAGACCTGTCTGCTATTTTTTTCCTTTAGCAGTAAGTCAGTAGCATGTTTGGTCCAGACCAAACTTTTGCACATAACTAAAAGCCAAAGGGTTAAAGATTCTTCTGTCAGGAGGAATTAGGCACCCCAACAGTGTTTCAAAGCTGTTTTCCAACAGGTGCTGATATTGCGTGTGTCAGTCTATGCTATCCTATAGCCATGTAAATATAACTCTGGAAGAACTCTTGAAATGAACGCGTAATAATAATAATCGTGTATATTTTTAAGGCGCCTATACTTTCGATAGGAAAGCTCTAAGCTCTGATAGAAGCCATAGAAGCCTGCCAAAAGCTGGTGACCCTGTGCACTACTGGCAATAGGATAGATTTAGATGACCCTTGAACATACCAATCCTTGGAACACTGGTACATGTATCTTTCATCAGAATGACTTCCCTCAGTCTGATGAGGCATATATAATGCAGTCTACATGGATTCCCATGAACCCCTTCAGTTTGCAAGAGGTCATTAAAATCTATGCCTATTGCATATGGATTGATCTGGGTGAGGAACTATACTCTTTAACCCTTAACATCCTGAGGCTGATTTTTGTTTTTTTAATTTGCTTATCGTCCTATGAAGGCCACATTACAGATTAGGAGATAGATCAATCACCTGAGTTCAAGGGTGGTGCCAGAACAGCTTGGCGCCAAGCTGTTCTGGCACCACCCTTGAACTATCATATACTAATTTCAATCGGTAGTATATCAGGATGAAAAGGGTTTTAGTCAGTTCCAGCTTATGATACTGGTGTAAAGGGGAAATTTTGTATGTCTTTAATATGTACATGAATTTCCATGATTCTTGATACTCGTACATGTTTGCGGTTATGCTGTAATGACCTCCATTCCCACCCCTCTTCCCATTGGCACATTGTTTTCTTTGCTAGGCAGGCCAGTCATAAGGTGCTTGCATCTTTTGAGTGCAATGTTGTTATGGATAATTTTTTATTTCCACACTAACTAAAGTGTGTATTAATGTGTATCAGTGTTGATGTTTCTTCATAAGAATGGTTGTATGTAATGAGTGTGTGTTTGATAATGTCCCATTCACCCCAATCGAAAATACAGTAGACTTTGAGATGGGGCTGATCAGAGCCTGTTCATTCATTCATTCAGTCCTCTCTGCGCCGTCTGGTGCTTGAGGCGACGGCAAGGGAGCGCCACTTTTGTCTGTCAGCTGCTATTTTGGGTGCTGTTTGCAGAGTAAGGCCTCTGTTCTTGAGCTCTCGCTCCACGGTTCGGCGCCACGTCTCCTTTGGTCGCCCACGGTTTCTCTTCCCCTGTGGTGTCCATCTCAGTGCCACCCTTGGTAATGAGTCAGGTGACATTCTGCAAACGTGGCCTAGCCATCTCCATCTCCGTGTGGCGATGGTTTCAGCGATGCTGTCTGCGCCTGCTCTCTTCCGTAGTTCCTCGTTTGTAATCATGTTTGGCCAGAAGACCTTCATGATCCGTCGCAGGCACTTGTTCTGGAAGACATCCAGCTTGCGTTCCGTAGCGGTAGTGGATTTCCAGCATTCTGACCCATATAGAAGGACACTCAGCACGTTGCTCTTAAAAATACGGAGCTTGGTGTGGATGCTCAGGCTTGTGGTCCTCCAGATGGGTTTCAGCATTGCGAAGGCTTGGTTGGCTTTGCTGATTCTTGTGGTGATCTCCCTTGTGCAGTCTCCATCTGTGGTAACCTTGCTGCCCAGGTACGTGAACTCGTCCACCTCTTGCAGAGGTTGGTCATTGATGGTGATTGGGTCGCCCACTATGGTGTTCTTCCTCATGACTTGAGCCTGTTCAGTAGCGTGCAAATGACATGGGCGGGGCGGGTCTCTTATTCTGGCAAAGAAATAAGAAGATAAGATGGGATGAACCATAACCCACAAAGTCCCATCTACATGTATATAAGAATAAGAGTACTTTATTATCTTGAAAAAAGAAATTTGGTTGTGGTACATTTATAACAAATAGTACAAACAAGACATGAAAACATTATAACATAATTATGAACATTTTCTCCCTGCACTTGCACAGCTATAAATTCCAAATGGACATAAGTGAACACCACAAAATCTTTACACATAATTCTTACACAACTCACACATAAACATCTTTTATGGACTAAACTGAGCGGCACTTGTACATTAACACCCACCTCTACACATGCATACATAATACGCGTGTTTCAACCTAGTCCTAACCCTCACTACTTATTATACAAACGTCCCTATACATTATTACATTTATTGCACAAGCTGCGTAATTAAAGTCTACCTTAGTAAAATAATTAGTGGGTAAACACTCATATGAGAGCTGTCCTCGCTGTGAAGGGTCTCTACCTTTTGTCTTTGACCTGCTTCTGATGTTGAAATATCTCCTATTGAAAAAGTCTCGCAGATCTGCCAATGCATCGGTGAGCTCTATTAGGGGCGCAGGACATTCTCTGTCTCTCTCTCTCTGGCCTCACACACACGCACTTACTTTTGCTCGCTCCTGCGCGCGCTTACACACACTATTGTCTCTTGTGTTCAGTTTCTCTCCGAGTCTCTCTCTTATGATTTTTTCGTTGACGTCATTTTTACTTTTTCCGCACTTTTGTTCTTCCTTTTCTTTTATTCTACGTCACCTCCTTCAGTTGCCACATTCCTTCTGCGAATGAAGATAAGTAGCGGCTAATCTCTCTGTCTATTTTGACAAAAGGGTATTTACCCGAAATATTAATAAATTGTGTTGTACCCGTCTTTTCTAAGCGTGTTTCTTTCTCCGTTGGGTACTTTATGCGCGTCATTGGTTTGCCAAACATCATTTGTCATGACGTAAGTTTTATTTTTTTCGTAATTTTATATTTTCACTTTCACTTCATAGGCTTGAGAAAATGGTGACAAAACTAGAATTTCACGATACAATTTCAGTCTTGCTATAATTTGCGTGAAAGTAGGTTGCCTCTGTGATGAGAGGAGAGCCTGGAAGAAAAAGAGAGGCCAAGACCTCACATCAGCAAACAAGTACAGACTTGTCAACAAGAAGATCAGGAAGAGGATGAAAGAAGCCAAAGAAGATTGGATTGAAGACCAGTGTTGTAGCGTGGAAGAGGGCATGGCAAATGGCAACAGCAAGAAGGCTTATGAAACGCTAAGGACCCTCACCAAGACTCAACAGCGAACAGCCACAGTCATCGAAGACAGCAGCGGCCAACTCCTTACGGAAAACACTGCTGTACTAAACAGATGGACTGAGTACTGCCGAGACTTGTATAACTACAAGGCTGAGCCAGACACCAGCATCCTCCAAAACAACCAGGCTGGGGCCAGGAAGGCTGAAGACCTGCCAGTGTTAGCTGAAGAGGTGGAAGCAGCCGTACGTGGCCTGAAGGGAGGAAAGTCTCCAGGTGTAGACAACGTACCTGCTGAACTGTTGAAACATGGAGGAGAAGTAACAACGAAGGTCCTCACTACACTCTGTCAAAAGATCTGGGAGCAAAAGAAATGGCCAGTAGAATGGACACAGTCTCTAGTGATCCCGCTCCCCAAGAAAGGAAACCTGAAACAGTGCCAGAACTACAGAACTATCAGTCTGATAAGTCACCCTAGCAAAGTAATGCTTAGAATCATTCTCAACCGCCTCAAAACTTTCGCCGAGGAACTGCTGGCAGAAGAACAGGCTGGCTTCAGAGTTGGAAGAAGCACTGTAGAGCAGATTTTCAACTGCCGCGTCCTGATCGAGAAACATCTGCAGCATCAGCGCGAACTCTACCACAACTTCATTGATTTCAGGAAAGCATTTGATCGCGTCTGGCATGACGGACTCTGGCAAGTCATGAGATCGTTCAACATAGAGGAGGGACTGATCCAAATGATAGAAGCGCTTTACAAGAACGCCTGCAGCGCGGTTCTACTTAACAATCAGTCAGGCGAGTTCTTCAGGACGACGATCGGTGTCCGTCAAGGATGCCTGCTCTCTCCTGTCCTTTTCAACATATTCCTGGAGAAGATCATGCAGGAAACCCTCCACGACCACCATACTTCAATCTCTATTGGTGGCAGATCCCTGTGCAATCTTCGATTCGCAGACGACATTGACCTCATGGCAGGCAGCAATAGTGAGCTCCAAAACCTGACAGACAAACTTTCAAGTAGCGCAGGGTCTTATGGCATGGAGATCAGTACGGATAAAAGCAAAGTGATGATCAACACCACAAGCGACAGCAGCAGCAACATTCACATGAATGGCCAAAAGCTAGAAGAGGTCAATAGCTTCAAGTACTTGGGAGCCACCCTGTCCAAAGACGGTAGTTGCATAGCAGAGATCCGTATCAGGATAGGTACAGCAACATCCGCAATGGCCAGGCTGGACAGGATATGGCGAAGTAACTCCATCAGCTTCACCATCAAGTACAGGCTTTACAAGTCCCTCATAGTGTCTATTCTACTCTACGGCTGTGAGACTTGGACACTGCTTGCAGACTCAGAAAAGAAAATCCAGGCCTTTGAGAACAAGTGCCTGAGGAAGTTGCTCCGCATCTCGTACCGCGAGCACAAGACCAACGAATATGTACGGAGCATCGTCACTTCCCTGGTGGGCCCACATGAACCCCTTCTGGCAACCGTGAAACGGCGCAAGCTTGCTTGGTTTGGCCACGTGACCCGACACAACACCTTGTCCAAGACTATCCTCCAAGGCACTCTCGAAGGAAGTCGTCGGCGAGGTCGTCAGAGAAAGAGTTGGGTCGCAAACATAAAAGAATGGACCGAACTCGAGATGTCAGACTTGCTTGCCACCGCCCAAAATAGAACTCAGTGGAGAGCACTGTCTGTTGCTGCTGCCTTTCAGTCCCCCCAACGCCCAGTTCGGGCAAGGGACTGATGATGATGAGGTTGCCTTTACCTACTACATAAGTACACGGGTCACTTGCATGCTCTTCTGATAGCGCGTCGATGTGTTAGTGCGTGGCGTGCGCTCGCGCTCCAAACATCTCCAAGAGGCATAGATCCTCATGCACCCTCCAAAACTCGTGTACCCAGAAGGGCACATGAGGATCTATGCCTCCTGGTTGTGTGAGAGAGAGATTTGCCTCATATTATTGTGTCAATGTCTGCATGGTCACGGAGTTGCTTCTGTTACATCACTACCACTGTCAGACTTTCTCCAGAAGTCAGTTTTTTTTTACTGTTTTAATTTTTTTCTGAAAAGAATAAATTTTTACTGAAGTTGAAGGGTACAAAGCTGGGTAACGAACTCATCCAATGTCTTTCTCCAAACTAGCTATATCGGGTCACCTGCACGCTCTTCTGAAAGCATGACGATGTGTGTTAGTGTGTGCGCATTCGCTCCAAACCGGCATCTCCAAGAGACATAGAGCCTCAAACGCTCTCCGGGCGCATGAGGATCTATGCCTTTTGGAGATGCGTGCAGGTCTGTGTGAGAGAGAGAGCACACGCTAGAGAGAATTACGTCATATTTAGAGTATTATGTCAATGTCTGCGTGGTGACGGAGTTGCCTCTTTTTCATCACGGCCACTGCCTGACTTTCTTCAGAAGTCGATGTTTTTTACTGTATTAATTCTTTTCTGAAAATAATTAATTTTGACTAAAAAAAAGTTGCATATCATGGAAAGGATACAAAGCTGGCTAACGAACTCATCCAATCTTTCTCCAAACTAGCTATATCAAAAATTTCAAGTAAATATGACAAAAATTACGGACACTAATCTGGGTCAACTGACTTTCTATAAACGGTTGTTTATGTCTTCAATGAGACTCTCTTAGTAAAGCTCTCTTTAATAAAGTATTTCGGCAAGTTTCAAGCTTGTGTGTACAGAAATGTCGGCGATTCTCTTGTTTACATACATACGCGCGCGCGTACGCGCACACACACACACACACACACACACACACACACACACACACACACACACACAACAACAACAACAACAACACATACATACATACGCGCCAAATGTACTTTCAGCAGCGAGGTTAGCCTAACTAGACATAACGTAATTTTCATCTTGTTACTTCAATTGTGAGATGTTGGTTGTACATTGCTTAAAGTCCCGACAGCAACAAGCCTTTCTCAGGATGTGCCTGCACTGCTTGTGAAAAGAAACTAAACAGAATATTGAATGTATGTCGCCAGCCGGTCTAATACGCTAAATAAACCTAAGACCATTTAGCAACACACATCCAATATCAAGAGCTACAGGCAGTGCAGACAGTAGGGAGTTAGGGAGTCTAAAAAAGGAAAATACAGGGTAGGCAGAAACACATGCCCCAGAATAAGAGGGGAAAATCCACCCTGTGGGGCTGAGTAGGGTGACCCTGGGAACTAAAAAGTAGTTGACCCCATCCAAGTCACCCAGGGCAGACCTGGGTGGGGGGTCAATTGTGAGCTGTTGAGGCCTGCCCATCTTTGACACCGTGGACATGCTATTAAATTTGCACCACCGAGATCCGTCCTAAAAAGTCCCTTCTTTCCATAGAAGAGACTTTATAATGACGTCATTTCTAGTTATTCTAACCTCGCTACTCAATGTACTTATTGGTGTATGTGTGTGCGTATGTTTGTAAACACCAAAATCTCCTATGTGTACGTGTACTTACAAGCTTGAAAATATAGGATATAATTCATTCAAGGGGTGTCTAAGAGAGCCTCCAAACATTTTGGAATTTGATATATCGGTGAAGAGTTAAATGGCTGTTTATAGAAAGTCACTTGACCCACATTAGAGTCTGTAATTTTTATTATACCGTATGCCCTTGAAATGTTGTATATACATGTAGCTAGTTTGGTTAAAGACATTGGATGAGTTCGTTAGCCAGCTTTATACCTCTTCCACATTTTCAAAAATAAAAATTCACTGCAGACAAAAATGACAAAAGTAAGAATCCTCGACTTCAGGAGAAGAATGAAACAGTGACGTAAAATCACCAAACGCATCAGTATTAGACAATGTTCCTAATTGACGCAAAGCATCCACACATCCATGTTTTACATGTGTATGAGCTGATGCAATTCTCTCCCTCTCCGCCCCCACCCGGGTCTGCCCTGGGGGACTTGGGTGGGGTTAGGTATTTTTTAGTTCCCAGGGTCACCCTGGTCAGCCCCACAGGGTGGGTTTTCTCTATTCTGGGGCATGTGTTTCTGTCTACCCTTTGTCCATTCACCTGTATTTGCCTTTTTAAAACTCTCCCTACTGTCTGCACTGCCTGTAGCTCTTGATATTGGATGTGTGTTGCTAAATGGTCTTGGCTTTATTTAGGCCCCATGTGTTAGGTTTATTTAATGTGTTTGACCGGCTGGCGACATACATTCAATGTTCTGTTTAGTTTATTTTTTTCACAAGCAGTGCAGGCACGTCCTGAGAAAGCCTTGTTGCTGTCGGGACGTTAAGCAATGTACAATCAATCAATCTCCCTCTCCGATTTGCTTTACAAAGACAGTCTCTCTATTTTTGTTATGTCTGTGAATGTATTGTGGAAAAGGTGGGAAATGTATGCAAGCTCACATAGAAGAGGCTTTGTGGGCATGGGTCATCCCATATTGTTCTTTTTCAGAGTGGCTGTAGCTACATCAGCCCACAAAATGTATAATTGGTATAAAGCACGGTGTGTCTGTTACTGACGTAGTCGTGGTATGATGCATTCGCACCAGACGCACGCACGTAGGGTTCTTGTAAAGAAACTTCACTCAGCTGCAACTCGTCATAGGTGGCACAAGGTTGTAGACCACACTGGAGCAACAGTTCCAACAATATTTTATTGCAGTGATGCAATCTTCACACAATGCATCCACAAATGCATCCACTCTTATACACTACAATGCATCAACACTTTTGACACACTGCGTCTCTCATACAATGTACGCGCATATTTCCTAACATCGTCTTTTATACTATTACAGATTTCCAGAACAGTCCAGCAAATTCACACAACCAATCAGAAAAGAAAATGTAACCAAAACTCATTAATATTCATTGAAAAGAACAGTCTAGAAATAACTACAGCTTTCGACTAACATCCAGGTGTATTCGATACAATGTTACCAAATGTTCTTAGCAACTTTGATGTCATATTTGAAGTCACTAGAATAATTGTGCCGTTTCAAGAACGTTCTAGGTCAAATGAGGTCAGACTATAGCAACCATGTAATAAAAAGACGCTTCATTTTAGCTTACTTACTTACTTACTTATGCCTGTCACCCCTCCCAGGGTATAGGCCGTCGACGAGAGACCTCCAGCGACTCCTGTCCTGTGCTTCTCCTTCTATTTTACTCCAGGTGGTTCCCAGTCTCTTGATGCCTGCCTAGTGATAGTGGAAGCTGGCTTTCTCAGACTGTGACCAATCCATCCCCATCTTCTTCGCCCAATTTCATTCTCTGCTGTTATCTGCTCTGTTCTCTCCCAACCCCCACCCGGGTCTGCCCTGGGGGACTTGGGTGGGGTTAGGTACTTTTTAGTTCCCAGGGTCACCCTGGTCAGCCCCACAGGGTGGGTTTTTCTCTCTATTCTGGGGCATGTGTTTCTGTCTACCCTTTGTCCATTCACCTGTGTTTGCCTTTTTAACACTCTCCCTACTGTCTGCACTGCCTGTAGCTCTTGATATTGGATGTGTGTTGCTAAATGGTCTTAGCTTTATTTAGGCCCCATGTGTTAGGTTTATTTAATGTATTTGACCGGCTGGCGACATACATTCAATGTTCTGTTTAGTTGTTTTTTTTTCACAAGCAGTGCAGGCACGTCCTGAGAAAGCCTTGTTGCTGTCGGGACGTTAAGCAATGTACAATCAATCAATCATGTTCTCTCCCAGAGTCTGACATTGCTGATCTTCTCTGGCCAGTGAATTTTCAAGATTCTTTTAAAGTAACTGTTTATGAAGATCTGTACTCTGTTGACTATGGTTTTTGTCAACCTCCAAGTCTCTGCTCCATATAGGAGAACTGCTTTTACGTTTGAGCTGAAAATCCGGACTTTGGTGTGTTGTGACAGCTCTCTGGAACTCCACACTTTTTTCAACTGGAGAAAGGCTGCTCTGGCTTTACCGATTCGTGCTCTGACATCTGCATCAGTGCCGACTTTTTTGTCAATGATGCTCCCAAGATAGGTGAAGGACTCCACCTCCTCCAACGGGGTGCCAGCAAGCAAGACTGGTTCTTCCCTGGTTGCGTTCAGCCTCATTGTCTTTGTTTTCTGTTTGTGGATGGTGAGGCCCACTTGGGAATAGAGATGTCAGCAAGCCTCGTGGTCTTGTCCTGCATTTGTTGATGAGTGTGGGACAGTAAAGCCAAGTCGTCTGCAAAATCGAGGTCGTCAAGCTGTGTCCACAGTGTCCACTGTATTCTGCTTCTTCTCTGCTCATTGACCCTCTTCATGATCCAGTCTATGGCCAGTAGGAAGAGGAACGGAGACAGCAGACACCCCTGCCTCACACCGGTTCTGACCTGGAGCTCCCTGGTGAACTGCCCTTCGTGGATCATGCGACATGTCATGCCATCGTAGCTGCTCTTGATCAGGCAGACGAGCTTTGTGGGTACACCGTAGTGTCGTAGGAGTTTCCACAAATAGTCTCTCGGTCCACGCTGTCAAATGCTTTCTCGTAATTAACAAAGTTGACGTACAGCGGGGAGCTCCACTCCAGAGACTGTTCCACGATTATGCGGAGAGTGGCGACCTGGTCTGTACATGAACGTTTTTTCTGAATCCTGCTTGCTCGTCTCTCAGCTGGGGGTCGACGGAGCTCTTCATTCTCTCCAGGATGAACCTGTTGAAGACCTTTCCTGGTACTGACAGCAAGGTAGTTGGAACTTCTGATCTCTTCCCAGCTGGGTCTGTCACAGCTGATGGGTACGTCAGTCTCTGTTGGCTGGCTGTCTGGGGGGTCGGGTGGGGTGGGTCTGTTCAGTAACTCTTCAAAATACTGGGCCCATCTGTCGAGTTTGTCTGCTCTGTCTTTTAATGGTCTTTCTGTATGGCCATACTTGCCCGACAATCTTCTGGTAATGTCGTAGAGCTGTTTCATGTTGCCGCTGCCTGCTGCCTTTTCTGCCTCTGCTGCCAGGCTGTCTGTGTAGGCCCTCTTGTCTGCCCTGATACTTCTCTTCACCTCGCAGTTGGCCTCCTGTGCCCTTGCTTTGGCTGCTCTCGTGCGACTGTTGTTGACAACTGCTTTCTTCTGCTTCCTCACTTCTATCTTCTTCAAGGTCTGTGCCGACAGCCAGTCCTTGTGATGTTGTTTCCTGAACCCTACAGTGTCTTTGCAGGTTGAGTTCAGCGCCTGTCTAACTGCCTTCCACTGCTGCTCTGTGGTGACCGCCTCCTCTTCATTTACTAGCTCCTGTAGTGCTTGAAACTGGTTGGACAGCACCAGTCTGAACTCTTCTCTCACTCCAGTCTCTCTCAGGAAGCCTACATTATAGCGCTGTCTTCTTGTTGTCTCTGTGCGGCTTTTCTTTAACTTGAGCTTTATTCTTAAGGTAAGAAGATGGTGGTCTGAGGCGACATCTGCTCTCCTCCTCACTCGAACATCTTGAAGGGATCTTCTAAATTTCTTGCTAATGCAGATATGGTCTATTTGGTCCTCTGTAGTATGGTCAGGTGAGACCCAATTTGCTTTGTGTATTCTTCTGTGTGGGAAGATGCTGCCTCCAATGACAAGTCGGTTTAGAGCACAAAAGTCTACAAACCTCTCCCCGTTCTCACTCATCTCCCCTATTCCCTGTCTCCCCATCACCTCTTCGTATCCGGTGTTGTCCTCCCCTATTTTGGCATTAAAATCGCCCACGACGATGGTGATGTCTCGCTCCGCACATTTGTCCACAGCACTCTGGAGTCAGTTTGTAGAACTCTTGTTTCTCTTCCTCGTCACTGTCATTAGTGGGCGCATAACACTGGATGACGTTGAGCTTAATTTTTTTCCTGGTTCTAAAGGCTGCTGTGATAATTCTTGGCCCAAGAGGTTCCCAGCCCATCAGCGCTCTCTGTGCCACTGGTGACAGCATGAATACTACACCTTCTGCATGGGGGGCATTCTCCTCTTCATGACTTGAATACAGAATCATCTCCCCACCAACAGCCTTTTTTGCCCAGACTGCGTCCATCTGGCTTCACTTATACCTAGCAGGGCAAGGTTGTACTTTCGCATTTCCGCTGCTATCTGGGCGGCCTTGCCGCTCTGGTACATGGTCTTGACATTCCATGTGCCTATGATTGTGTCCCTGGATAGAGAGAGACGGCTCGGTCTTGTGGCTTCTGAAGACTTCCGGCTTTCACCACACGACGTCATAAATCTTCTGGTAGAAGAACCTTCCTCCTCCAGGAAATGAATTGCTGTTTGTCTATTCGTCGGCGCTTCTGTAGCTATTTCTTTATTTGCAGGGTGGGGAAGCTACCCCCATGCCCAACCCCCTTGCTAGGAGGACCAGGGGTTTTCTGTCGGGGTCTCCTTCCCTTCTTAGACCATGTTGGTTCACGGCACCTTATTTCATTCGGTGCACCCCTCTCGCGAGGGACCCTCTATCCACCACCCAGGAGACGCACCTCAACGCCATATGGTCCCAGCGCGAGGGCTTCATTTTAGCTACACAACAGAAATCGATTGCAATTCTCAAAGCAAAAGAAAATGAATCCTACTAAAAGGTACGTAATTCTTATCCAAAATAACTTCAATATCGGATGTTTCCTAGGACTAACACACTCATGCTCTCAAAAAAGAATAACACAACCACAAATGTAACGGTGTCTGTCAGTGTTTATGTGTGCCAATGCATTTGGAGGGGGGGGGGGGGAGTTAGGGTGGGTAAACATGACCAATTCTGAATGTTTAAGAAAGAAAAACGTAAGAGAGCTTAAAACAATACGGTAGACTTTGGGATGAAATCCTCATCTTGTTTGTCATTTCCTTTAGAGATAGAAGGAAGTACTTTACAAAGACTCCAGATTCTCAGGAGCCGAACTGATACCCTAAAAGTGTTTATTTTTAATCTCTCTCACTCACTACTCCCTCAACGCTATCATAATTTCCACCTCACTGGCAACAAAACCATATTTTGAAACAAACACTGTTTCATGAGAATCATCATCTGTATTGACGAGTAAAATAATGGCCCAATGACCCATTGTCTTAATTAACCCCAATAATTAAATTAATTAAAGTCATTAACGTCCACACTGTCGTTTTTCTCAAATCAAACCAAAATCTTGACAGCGCACTCTGTAATAAACTAATGTCATTTTACACACGCCCCTGTCAGAGTCTATTTCTGAGTAACACGATTTTCTCAAGTAAAACTTTATACTTACAAGTTACAACTAACTTTTAGGAACCTGCAGAGGTAACCTTTAAGTTAGTTGTCATAAGAACTTATTAATTACTTATCATAAGAACTTATTAATTACTTACTGTAAGTTCTTATAAGTTCTTACAACAACTTGACTTAAGTCACAACTTACTCGGTCAGATTTGACAAGATACAAGGACAATAAAAAAAAAAAAATTTTTCTCAGTAGTACTCTGGCGGTGGTGCAGATGGGGCTAAACAATCAGGCACAAGTGGTGTAAATGACGTGTCGTCTCTCTGCGAAGCATATGACAAAAATATTGATTGATTACCAAATCTGATTTTTATTTGCTTAAAAGATTGTGTAGTTTTTCTGTGGTTTCTTGAACTCCGATCTGTTTTCCCATCTCTAAAAACCCCACCCGGGTCTGCCCTGGGGGACTTGGGTGGGGTTAGGTATTTTTTAGTTCCCAGGGTCACCCTGGTCAGCCCCACAGGGTGGGTTTATCTCTCTATTCTGGGGCATGTGTTTCTGTCTACCCTTTGTCCATTCACCTGTATTTGCCTTTTTAAAACTCTCCCTACTGTCTGCACTGCCTGTAGCTCTTGATATTGGATGTGTGTTGCTAAATGGTCTTAGCTTTATTTAGGCCCATGTGTTAGGTTTATTTAATGTATTTGACCGGCTGGCGACATACATTCAATGTTCTGTTTAGGGTTTTTTTCACAAGCAGTGCAGGCACGTCCTGAGAAAGCCTTGTTGCTGTCGGGACGTTAAGCAATGTACAATCAATCAATCAAAACCCATCTCTAAAAAACTAGCTTTTAGTTCTTCAACATTCACGGGAGATTGACTACGTATTTTATTCTGGATTTCAGACTTCTGTTTTTTGTAATTATTTAAATCCTCTTGGACCCGCTTAAATTTATCATCATCAATACAATTATCATTCAATGCCTTACTGATAATAAGTTTCATACTGCTCAGCTTTGCACCAGCAAGCGTACTCAACGCTTCATGTTTCTGTAACTTCGTATGAAACCTCTTGTTTATGGCCTCCAAACCAAAGCAAGCCAGGCATGTAGCAACGCTAACACCCTCAACTGCTATTCCAGCCAAACTTCCAATTCCCGTGGCAAACAGAACAATACCTCCTACAGAACATCCAGCTGAAACTGCGCCAATAGCCATAGAAGTGTTTTGAACAGAATTAAAAACGGTCTTATACCGTCTCTTACATCTGGAGTACCTCGCCTCTTCACTTTCCAAATATTTAATTGCTTCTGTAATATTCATTAAACGAAATGCGTCTGCCTGTAATGTTTTATCTGATGCAATTGGCACAGCTGTTGCATGCGGATCAGGCACAAGCGTTGTTTTAGTTGTCGCAATTGATTCAGTCGGCTCAAGCGTCGGTAGTATTGGATAAAATTTTACCATATTTTTTTATTGACAAATATTTTTTATTTAATCATCAATTACATTTTGCAACTCTTCAAAAGTATACAATTTACTTGCATAATAAAATGCAACAAGATCAATGTGTTCAAGGTTTATGTAACTTAGACGAACAAAAGTTGTTTTGTCGACCACCACCTTGACAGTGGGAATACTGCTCGAAACATTAATAACATCAACATTTTTTGTAATAGCAATAAAGACCTTTGATGATTCTGATACTGTTTCATCCCATGTAAGTTTTATTCCCTGTGCAATATTTGCCTCTTTTGCAGAAGTTACAGATTTCATGATAATTTCAAATACTATTGTCGCTTCTCTAGCCACGACTAAGCTTGCTGGCATAAACACAACAGAAGTATCTGATCTACCCTTTCTAGTTGTAAGAAGATACCGCCGTCTCTCATAATTTTCAACTTTCAGTTTATCTCTGCTATTGTTGTCTGGGGCAAAGCTTGGAACAAGGCTTACAATAAGCGGCCCAGAGTTAACAACCTTCCTAAACACTAAGGCACCTTCATCATCAGTGTATACATAAGGACTAATAAATTCCAACTTTATGTCCCAGTCAATTGTGGGTGCTGGCGTAGGTGCAGGCGGCACAGGTGAAACAACCCACTTACTACCCACATGTATTAAGTTGTAGGGCACATTATTTACAAGAGTAGGTGCAACTGGTACAGTAACATCACGCAGCTGACCAAGTTTAGGAATCAGTTTTTCACCGTCTTTCATGTCAACAATTACTTTTCGCTTGTACATGCCATTTGAATCAAGTTCAAAACCATATATTTCTCCAATTTCCCCTTCCTTCTCAAAATCCTGTACGTCTGCCAAATCTTTCAACTCTGTTACCGGACACGCAACTGGTATGATTCTCGGCTTTGGACCATGGCCACTCATTTTTATAAACAAAAATAAAATTATTTAATTTCCAACACAACACTAAAATCATGCATAAGAACTGGTTTGTCATCTTGATTAGTTACAGATATACTCAGTGACTCAAAGAAACTAGAACCTAATTTCTTAAACTGTGCAGGAAATCAAACAACCACACTTTCGCAATAGGGTGCAGTTCCAGTTGGTAAGCATCTCAACAAAGTTGAAGGCTTTCCATTGTGAACATTCTCAGTTGTGTTTAGTTCTTTCAAATAAACATTTAGTACTGTATGTACTGACAAATGAACAGGATATCTTCCAATTATTTTTTCTTTTTTTGATTTTAGTAGTTGTTGCCTGTCTGGACTTAACCATTTTGTCCAATCTTCATCTGGAAAAGAAATTATATTACCCATAAACCCAAGTAATTTTATAAGACTTAATGTTAATGAATACTCAGTATCTTTTGGAAAATCTAATGTAACAAGTAAGTTAGCCGGATTTAAAGTTGCTTTAATTTTAAATTCATTTTGTAGCCATTCAGCTAAAGTACAAAAGTCATAATACCCAGCTCGTAAAACATTAACTCTCTTTAAACTAGCAATAATAGATCCATCTACATAATAATCTGTATCATTTGTAACATTAAACCACTTTACTGTGTAAAACATTTCATGGATAGCTACAGTCTTGCTACCATCCCGATTATCAATCCCATTAGTTAACCACACTGGTTTGCTAGTGTCAAGATTTGTTAAGGTAATAAACATTTTTATTATCTCATATAAAAAGAAGGATGGAATTTAAATCACCAACCATTACCACTACAAACGCATTTCAATTTAATGTGAATGCCAAATACAATGTCGCACCTACTTATGAACAGAAAATAATTCAACTAAATCAGCTCGATATAGCTGTAAACGAACAAGATTTATTTCAAGTGAAAGTACCCAACCCGTTTGACCATTATCTAAACCCTCCAATAACAGACGACTCAACTGCAAGAAAGTGGTCAAGTCCACTACAGATGTTTCAAAACCAAATTAACTTTGCCATACTGTGTTCTACTACAGGCTGTGGTGTTTTATTCACAGACCACTTAAATCACTCAAACAAACTAATTAAGTCTGTCTATCGTTTTCATGTTTATTACCAGCTTAGACGTATACTGTCAGAACTGCATACCCCACTACCAACTGAATCCAGTTTCAACAGGTTTAATAACCCTATGGATATGAAAGCGTTTGAACGCATCTGTAATGAATTTAACATCAGTACAAAGTATGACTTCACACAAAAACTTGATGATCACAATGGTATGGGTACATTGTATTATGCTATGAGTCACAGACAATACCCACAAGATTACTACCCTGGTTACACTTCATTCTCATCTAAATCTGAAGTCTGGTTAGGATCAATAGAGCAGAAACAGTCTAACGCTTGGACCACATTTATTTTAGATAAAACTGACGGGTTTACTCAAGCGGGAGTCGAGCGCGTAAATGAGTCTATCAGAACATGTCTGGTGTATACTAGGTGCACAATCACTAACAAAATCGAATATTTTGAATGGAAGTGGAAAGTTCAAAGCACAAAAACAGTTTCTTGCAAACCTGGAAGATTCAATAAATTCAACAGTCAATCTCCCATCTAGCATACAACGCTACCAAGACGTACTCAGATATGCCAGATCAAAAGTTGACTTTGTAGTTGGCATCGGGTTATACATGTTACCATCTGACCTTCAACTCCAAATGGGTACAATTGTCACGTAACGGATGTGACATGTTGTTTTATTTTTTTGCCAAGTCGTTTTGTTGTTAATAAATGTAGATCGCCGAATTCTGTAAATAGCCTTAGTTTAGGGAAGTTAATAAACGTAGTGTGAGCGTAATCGTAAAGCCCGTGCAGCAAGCTTAACAGTGAGCGATTACAGCGGTTGCACGCTTTAGACAAGTAGCTTTAAACCGAACAGTGTTCAGAAGCAAAGTTAACCTGCGAGGTAGCAGTAGGATATTAGTCAGTCAGCGGAGTTAGCCAGCGAAGTGAGAGTCTGGGTCAGGGTGCGGCCTCGTTTGGAGCCCTTGACAAGCTGTGTGAGGGTTCTTTTACCCTCCCTGCAAGACCACGGCCAGTGTTCCTGGGTGTGGGTGTCCCGAGAGACTTGCGACCACGGCTGCTACTCACCAGAAGACCCCTCCGGTTCGTCTTCGTCTTGTTTTGTCTCGTCCTGCCGGAGGACTCACCAGTGACAGGTAAATTATTCATGCCATTTTCCTCAGTTAGCTGCTGTGCTCTCGGGTGTGTGAATGTGTATATAGGTGCGGAAGGGTATGTTCGTCTAGTTTTTTAGTGATGTTTTAATTGAGTCTTTAACCATGTTTTTTAGGTTGGGTTGTAATGTGGTGGGTGTCGGATTTAGTTTATGTTCGGCTGTCGCCGAGTGAGTATATTTAAAGGGCCATGTTGTAAAATGAATTAAAGTGGGTATCTTTTCAAATATGTTTGTATTAAGTCCTAGATGTAATGTAATAAGATTGTCACGTGGGGTGGTTGCTGGTGATTATTTCATATCTTTGTATGTACATGTGGATATTTTGATAATGTTGGTTTTAACAGTGGCAATGTTATTATACAAAAGTGGTTGTGCTAGCTTAATGTTAGTGTAATAGAATAGTGCAGACCTGGTGAATGTTGAATGTACATAGGAAGCTTTCATATCCATGATTGTATATTTAATATGGCCAAGGCAGGTATTAGGGTGAGACGAGACACAACTCACGTGGGTTGTGAGTAGGTGCGTGTCAAATAGGCCAGAATTAACTGTGTTGGCACTTTGACTGACAATGCGCCCTTTTCCAGTGCACTGGCTTCGATCACTGGCTTCGATCACTGGCTTCGATCACTGGCTTCGATCATTGGCTTCGAAGATTTCGTTCTTCGATCTCATCATCCACGACCAACGGTGACGCATCATCGGGAGTCGGAACGCCTTCGCTAGCCGGTCCTGTTGGACAAGTACGTTGGGCTACAGCAGGCTGACTCTACGTTCTGAGCGTCGGTCACAGGCGTGCGTGGGCAAGCGCGGCTACGGTGCTCTGTGGTGTAGGGGTAGTACTCTTACGTTATGAGCCACCCTGTCTAGTGTGGGACAGAGGACACTGTACAGAGACAAAGTTACCCGCCTTGTATAGCCGTTGGCCATATTAGTCATTTTCGTCTGTTAGTCATATTCACATATTAGTCATTTTCGTCTGTTAGTCATATTCACATATTAGTCATTTTCGTCTGTTAGTCATATTCACATGTTAGTCATTTTCGTCTGTTAGTCATATTCACCTGTTAGTCATTTTCACTTGTTAGTCATTTTTTATATGTTAATCTTTTTTAAGTGTTAATACGTTATGAGTGCATGTGTGGGTATGTGTGAGTGTGTGGGGCGTTAGTGGGTTGGGGTGGGAGTTAGAGTAAGGGTAGGTAATAAAGGATTTGTTTGTTGTTTATCACTGGCGTTGCGTTATTTATTTAGAGTGGGTGGGTTTTCTCGAGTGTCTGCACTCATATTGTCCACGGCGCCCTGACTCCGTCAGGCGTGTCGTGACATATTTGGTGGCAGCGGTGGGATAAGGATTAGGGGGAGGTAACAAGTTAGGTAGATTAGGGTATTTTTGTGCGCCAGTGACCGTGTGTTCGTGTTGTGGTACGAGTAAGATTTAGCGGGCGGTTGGCGGGAGTGGGGGCGTATTGCGCCGGGAGCCACGGCCAGAGAGTGCAGTGCGCATAAACGAGGGGTGGCATGAGTGGTTGCCTCTCATTACTCAGGTACCGAGTGGTGAGGACCCTTCGGCTCTTGTCACTGTCTAGCCCTTATTCGTTGTTTGTATTCTGTGTATTTATTTGTTTTGTTTTTTCTTTGGCAGGGGTCCTGCTGGGGAGCAGTTGTCGTCGCTGCCTCCGGGACACCCACATCAGGATGCCCCCTAAACGGGATACCAGGGCCACCCGTGCCACGTCGGGGCACGACCCTGAGTCCGAGGGTGGTGGTGCAGGGGATGAGGGTCCAGGAGAGAGAGGAGCCACTTTGGCCACTCCCTCTCGGAAGGAAACGGTGGTGAGTACCCTTACCCGTACTCTCACTGCAGCAGGACTGACACCCAGTAGGGATCAGGGAGGTAAAGAGGGGTTAGGGGTGATAGTAAACCCATATGAGCAGTATAAAGTGCTAGGAGAGGGCCTAGGACTTAGTGGGGGAGCTCTAACCCAGTTCATCCTGTCCGAAGTTAGGAGAGAGGAAGAAAAACGGGAACGTGACCTAGAGCGTAGGGCGTTAGAGAGGCAGCTCCAGATGGACCGTGAGGCCGCAGAGCAAGCTAGGCGGGATGACTTAGCATTGACCGAACGTAAGCTAGCTGCCGCGGAACAAGCACGGAGAGAGGAGCTAGCCGCCGCGGAACAAGCACGGAAAGAAGAGCTCGTCGCGGCCGAGACGCGGCTTAGATTACAGTTAGCAGCATCGGAAAAGAAGTCAGTTACGGAGTCTAGTCAGCATTACTCGCTCAAGATGCGTCCGTTAGAGGATAAGGAAGATGTGGAATCTTACCTTCAGCTCTTTGAGAGAGTAGCCGAAACCCAGGGGTGGCCGAAAGAGGTATGGGGGATCAGGTTAGCACCTCTATTGCAGGGGGAGGCCCGTGATGCATACCTTAGGCTGACGGTAGAGCAAGGGAAAGATTTTGAGGTGGTGAGGGAGGCCTTATTGAGAAGATTCAGGCGTGACGCTGAATATTACAGGCGCCAGTTTCGCGAAGCCAAAAAGGAGAGTCTCGAAACGTTTCCACAGTTGTTTGTTAGGTTGAAGACCTCAGTCAAGCGGTGGTTCACTTTAGCCCATAAGAACATAGAGGACGTAGAACAAGTGCTAGACATGTTTCTGTCTGAGCAACTTTATGCTATTATGAATGCAGACCTTGAAATGTTCGTTAGGGAAAAACGTCCTAGGAATGGTGAAGAGGCCGCGGAGCTAGCGCAGCTCCATATCGACACCAAACGGGCAGTCTCGCGTCCATTGGGTGGGGGGCCGATTCGTCCGCCGTTCAAGAAGGACAAAGGGTCGAATAAACCCCCTGAGACCAAAGCAGAACATAGGACAGAACCAGCTAGTTCAGGCAGAGGGACTGGGGAACGGCTGTGTTTCAAGTGTAATAAACCAGGGCACTTAGCAAGGAACTGTCAGAGTAAAGCGTCAGTTAACCAAGTCACCATTGCTCCTGAGACAGTAGCCGTAATGACAGAGCCCGTGACCGTAGGGATGCGGACGATCCGGCCCTACGACCCGTGGAGTAAGGGATTAGCCAAGGGAAAGGAAGTTCGTATCATGCGTGATACCGGCGCGGATATGAGTGCGATCGCCGCCAAGTGGATAGAACCCAGGGATCTTACAGGTCGGTTCATAGACGTCAATCCCGTCGACCATACTAAGTCCGATAAGTATCCGACTGCATGGGTTGAAATCGATTCCCCATTCGTGCGAGGGACGATCGAGCTTATCGTAATGGAGCGCATGGGACCGGACGTAATCCTAGGGAACTGGGTGACTTTTTCAGATGGGAAACGTAGTCCCGTATCCATCGATGCCAGTGAGTGTGCTATGGCAGCAGCAGTCCAAACTCGAGCTCAGATTCAGAGAGAAAAGGAGGGAGAGAGCGCGCTTAAAGTCGTTAAGCAGGCCGATCTCGATGTGACTCCTGCCCAGCTGATAGAGTGGCAAAACCAGGACGAAACTCTAGCTCGCGCTAGGAAGTTGGCCGAAGAGGGCCGAGCAATTCCGTCGGGGGAAAGTCTGATAGAATTTTGCAGGGCGAAAGAGCAGATGGGAGAAGAGGTGAGAGATGCAAGCCAGTACGTAGTAGATTTACGGAATCGCATTGAAGAGACGTGCAGAGTAGCGCAACAGAATCTGAAGCTAGCTTCGAAAAAGCAGAAACAGCACTTTGACCGCAGAGCCAAACCACGCAGTTTTAGTGCAGGAGACAAGGTTTTGTTGTTACTTCCAGTTAAACACAACAAGCTGGAGATGGCTTGGCAGGGACCGTTCGAAGTTCTAGAGAGAGTCGGAGAGTGTGACTACAGGGTACGGGTGGGCAGTAAAAATAAACTGTACCATGCAAATCTGTTGAAAAAGTTCCAAGAACGAGTGTCAGTAGCTACAGTAGTGATAGATGAGGAGGACGAAGATGAGGGGGGAGAGGCATTCATGGTGGTAAAGGAAGTACCCACCATTCCTTTGGTAGTGTCTGAAGGACCCTCCGATGTCCATCTTGATCCTAACTGTCCAGAAATCCATTCTAGTATACAAGCTCTGACTGTCCAGTTTAAGGATATTTTGACAGATTATCCGTTGAGGACGACACTAGACTCGTGTGAAATCCACTTGTCTGATGAAGTGCCGGTGAGAACGAAGCAATATCCTCTACCTCATTCTCAGCTAGAGGTAGTCAAAGCCGAAGTGGATGCTATGCTAGAGATGGGAGTAATCGAGAGAGCCAATTCCCCATACAACTCACCGATCGTCTTGGTGAAGAAGAAGGATGGCACTGTTAGGTTTTGTGTAGATTTTAGGAAACTGAATCAAAAGGTCGTGTTCGATGCTGAGCCAATGCCTGACGTGGAGTACCTATTTTCCTTACTGTCCAAGGCTAAGTACTTGAGTAAGTTAGACCTAGCTAAAGGCTACTGGCAGGTACCCATGTTAGAGAGCGACAAACCGAAAACTGCTTTCACCACACCGGCAGGACAATTCCAGTGGAAGGTAATGCCTTTCGGGTTAAAGACGGCAGGGGCAATCTTTTCCCGAATGATGAGGAGGTTACTAGAACCTTTGCGATTGACGGAAGTTAGCAATTTCATGGACGACGTCATGATTGCTTCCTCCAATAAAGAACGTCACTTACAGTGTATTGCCCAGCTCTTTGGTAGGTTAAGAGAGGTCCAGTTGGCGGCCAGACCTACTAAGTGTTACTTGGGGTTCAAGCAGTTGGAATATCTGGGGCACACAGTGGGTAACGGTCAGATAAAACCAGAGGGAGACAAGATGCAGCGGATAAAAGACGCGCCGCGACCACAAACAAAGAAACAAGTCAGATCGTTTCTTGGGTTGGCAAATTATTACCGCCGGTTCGTTCCTAACTTTGCGGCCATAGCAGCCCCACTAACCGACCTAACCAAGGGAGGAAAGACTGGACAGATCGGTTGGAACGATGCATGTGAGACAGCATTTGAGACGCTGAAGGCGCGACTGTGTTCAGGTCCTGTGTGCTCATTGCCAGACTTCGATCGTCTCTTCGTGTTGCAGACAGATGCGTCCGAAGGGGGGGTAGGGGCCGTATTATGTCAGGACCATGGTAACGGTTTACAGCCTGTTGCATGCGCAAGCAAGAAACTATCCAAAGCAGAGCGTAACTACTCCACCATCGAAAAGGAGTGTCTTGCAATCGTGTGGGGAATTCAAAAATTCCGTCAGTATCTGTATGGTAGGACATTCGTCGTACAGACGGACCATAGACCATTGCAGTACTTGCAACAAGCTAAATCCACAAACAGTCGACTGATGAGGTGGGCTTTGCAGTTGCAGCCATTTTCCATTAGAGTAGAAAGCATAGCCGGTAAAGTAAATGTACCTGCTGACTTTTTGAGTAGAACAGGGTGGTAGAAACCGTAAATGTGGAAGCAGTATTGGGACAGTCATATAGTAATCAAACCCGGGTGTTTGATCTGGGAGGGGGGTATGTCACGTAACGGATGTGACATGTTGTTTTATTTTTTTGCCAAGTCGTTTTGTTGTTAATAAATGTAGATCGCCGAATTCTGTAAATAGCCTTAGTTTAGGGAAGTTAATAAACGTAGTGTGAGCGTAATCGTAAAGCCCGTGCAGCAAGCTTAACAGTGAGCGATTACAGCGGTTGCACGCTTTAGACAAGTAGCTTTAAACCGAACAGTGTTCAGAAGCAAAGTTAACCTGCGAGGTAGCAGTAGGATATTAGTCAGTCAGCGGAGTTAGCCAGCGAAGTGAGAGTCTGGGTCAGGGTGCGGCCTCGTTTGGAGCCCTTGACAAGCTGTGTGAAGGTTCTTTTACCCTCCCTGCAAGACCACGGCCAGTGTTCCTGGGTGTGGGTGTCCCGAGAGACTTGCGACCACGGCTGCTACTCACCAGAAGACCCCTCCGGTTCGTCTTCGTCTTGTTTTGTCTCGTCCTGCCGGAGGACTCACCAGTGACAGGTAAATTATTCATGCCATTTTCCTCAGTTAGCTGCTGTGCTCTCGGGTGTGTGAATGTGTATATAGGTGCGGAAGGGTATGTTCGTCTAGTTTTTTAGTGATGTTTTAATTGAGTCTTTAACCATGTTTTTTAGGTTGGGTTGTAATGTGGTGGGTGTCGGATTTAGTTTATGTTCGGCTGTCGCCGAGTGAGTATATTTAAAGGGCCATGTTGTAAAATGAATTAAAGTGGGTATCTTTTCAAATATGTTTGTATTAAGTCCTAGATGTAATGTAATAAGATTGTCACGTGGGGTGGTTGCTGGTGATTATTTCATATCTTTGTATGTACATGTGGATATTTTGATAATGTTGGTTTTAGCAGTGGCAATGTTATTATACAAAAGTGGTTGTGCTAGCTTAATGTTAGTGTAATAGAATAGTGCAGACCTGGTGAATGTTGAATGTACATAGGAAGCTTTCATATCCATGATTGTATATTTAATATGGCCAAGGCAGGTATTAGGGTGAGACGAGACACAACTCACGTGGGTTGTGAGTAGGTGCGTGTCAAATAGGCCAGAATTAACTGTGTTGGCACTTTGACTGACAATGCGCCCTTTTCCAGTGCACTGGCTTCGATCACTGGCTTCGATCACTGGCTTCGATCACTGGCTTCGATCATTGGCTTCGAAGATTTCGTTCTTCGATCTCATCATCCACGACCAACGGTGACGCATCATCGGGAGTCGGAACGCCTTCGCTAGCCGGTCCTGTTGGACAAGTACGTTGGGCTACAGCAGGCTGACTCTACGTTCTGAGCGTCGGTCACAGGCGTGCGTGGGCAAGCGCGGCTACGGTGCTCTGTGGTGTAGGGGTAGTACTCTTACGTTATGAGCCACCCTGTCTAGTGTGGGACAGAGGACACTGTACAGAGACAAAGTTACCCGCCTTGTATAGCCGTTGGCCATATTAGTCATTTTCGTCTGTTAGTCATATTCACATATTAGTCATTTTCGTCTGTTAGTCATATTCACATATTAGTCATTTTCGTCTGTTAGTCATATTCACATGTTAGTCATTTTCGTCTGTTAGTCATATTCACCTGTTAGTCATTTTCACTTGTTAGTCATTTTTTATATGTTAATCTTTTTTAAGTGTTAATACGTTATGAGTGCATGTGTGAGTGTGTGGGGCGTTAGTGGGTTGGGGTGGGAGTTAGAGTATGGGTAGGTAATAAAGGATTTGTTTGTTGTTTATCACTGGCGTTGCGTTATTTATTTAGAGTGGGTGGGTTTTCTCGAGTGTCTGCACTCATATTGTCCACGGCGCCCTGACTCCGTCAGGCGTGTCGTGACAACAATAACAAATTATAATAATGAAATCATTGTTGCAGGTGTTGGCCAAAAACTTGGTCGTAATCAATCAGTAAACTTGGGGGCCACAACCACACATGTACAGTCATTAAAATTATTACAGACGGTAACACCCCCGGCCCTGGCCCCGGCCCCAACGCCGGCACCCATACAACCAGTACAGACAACCCCTGACACACATGAGTCAGAAAGAACTGCATTGGTAATAGGTCTAACAGGATTAGGGGTATTACTTCTTTATCTGTTTCATTAAATAACCCACCATCAACCCTCCTACTGTAACCGGAAAGACCCACACATGCTCTGCCATAAACCCTACTGCCTTTGCCGCTGTACTAATCATCCAACTGACAACAGTGCCAATTATGCCAGGCAAAGCATCCACTACTTTCAGAGCCAATTTTTTAAGCAAGTCTGATATGTGAGACAACTGTTTCTTTACCCATGACTGTAAATCTTTTGGGTCTGTTGGAGGTGGGGGGCCTGGTGGTGCTGGAGGTGGCGGTGCTGAACTGCTACCACAGCCCCCAGCACCAGAGACAGCTAACACAACAGTACTAATAATAAACCCAAGAGCTGTAATTAAACTGGCAATTGTGATGCCCTGTTCTCTGAAAAGTGTTTTAAGTCTCTCAGCCAGAGTAGTGTCTTCGTGAAGTATTTTCTGAATAGTTTCTCTAATCCTGTTGACCTGTGATTTCAGTTTTTGTCTTCCAATGCTAATCACTTCTAACCGTCCTGATCTTTCTATCTGCAAATCATTTAATCTGTGTTGTATTCTTTCTTTCATTTTCTGTGTCAAGATTCCCATTGTCTGCTGTAGCCAGTTTCTCTTTTTCACGTTCTATGTGTTTATCAAGCTCACCCAGTTTGGCAACATTATTTACCATCTCACCTCTTATCGTCTGCAGTGATTTATCCAAACCCATAATCTCCCGCATTGACAAAGGTGGGTCTTCTATTGTTTTCATAGCATCATTTATTTGTCCTTCAGTAAATGAAGTTTCTTGTATCACTGTGTTTGCTATTTCTGGTAGGCTTGTTACTGGTGCCATTTCAATTTGTTGCCCTGTTGGTAACTTTGTTTGTGTGTCGTGAAGGGCACTAACCAGTCTAGGCGTGACAGGAGAGCCTCCAATACCAAGTTGACGCAAGGCACCAACACCACCTTCATTTTTGATTGTACTTAATGCCCTAAACTTACCAGGGTCTTTTTTGTTAGTCAATAGTACTTTTCCTTTGTCAACAGTATTTAAATATAAATGACCCTTGCCATCAAGTTCAAACTGATTAGGATCTATGTTGTCTGGGCGGCCACCAACATGATCATAAAACGAGTTCACTTTGGTTTCTAAAAGTTCGTGGCGTAAACTGTAAATATTTCTTGTACCAGTCATATCTGTTGTATTACCAAAATCATACGTGTCATCCATTTCAAAATCTTCATGATTAAATCCTCCCGCTGCCATTGTTTTATTAATTTATTATTTTTTATTGTGCATAATAAAAATGACACAGTCTTACGGATCAAAGTTAGACCCATACAGAAAACTACGTGAGCCTCTGGTTGTTAAGGCCATTCGACAATCAATCGTCATCACAAACAATCCAAGTACCATAGACCAGAACCAAACACAGTTAAGTTTCCAAACCTAGGCCCCAGTGACGTTATTGTTCCTGGCACTGCACGCCTAGCATTTAATATTGAACTATCATCAGACGCAGATGTAAACAGAACACTGGTTGACAATCTTGGCAGAGCAATTGTTAGAACTATTAAAGTAAAACTTGAAGGACAGGAAGTGTTTAGTCTTGACGACTCGGATGTATTTTACTGTTACAAAGATTTGTGGCTCACAAGAGAAGAACGAGAGGACCGTATTTACCAAGGCATACAATCAGATAATGTTGGTAAACTTCGAATCAATGCCGGAGATAAGATAACTACTGGGGTAGCCAAAGACATTATTATAGCTGAAACATATGGAACCAGGTTTTACATTCCACTTGAGTTTGAAATCCTCACAGCACACTTGCCTTATTATCAAGGGGCACTGAATGACCGTCTGAGCTTTGAACTAACTTTCAATGACTACTCCAAAGTTATAAAATCATCTGATCTTAGTGCAACATATAAGATCTCTAACATTTCCTTGGAATACGAAATTGTCACACATACTGAACTAGCCAGACTCATACAAAATCAATACCAGTCAAGACTTCCAATTTATTATGACCGTGTGATTAGACATAGTTTAATACCCAAAGACAAAAGTGACCCAATGTGGAATATAAACTTGAACACGCCTGCCAGGTCACTGAAAGGTATTCTTATGTTGTTTGTTGAACCGGTGAGTCCATACAAAAGAGATTCAGAAAAATTCTGCAATCCTAAGATTACACATTTGTCCTGTACAATTGAAGGCCGCCCTAATCAAGTGTATGCTTCTGGAATGCTGCCTTATCAACACTACGATGAGATCACAAAGTTTTTTGCGGGTGGAAGGATTAGAGATAAACCTGCAAACATTGTGTGTAAAGATTTACATCTGTATGACGTAAGAATTGGTCAATACCTTACAAACAAATATGCTCTTTGGTTAGATCTTCGTAGTACGGACGACGACTATCTTCATGGGTCAGGTCGAACTGTTGAGAACGGCAGTGATGGGATTACAATTCAGATACAAAAAAAGGTTCAAACTGCTGCAGCAATAAACATATATTTGTACCTGATATATGACGCACAACTCAATATACAAGACAGTAGACTGAGTGGACACGTATATTAAAATTATATTGTGTATTAAAATGAACCGTAGCTTAATGACACTTGACCCACACTGTGGATTGTTTTGTGGTGCCACAGGGTGTGGGAAAACTGAATTTGTTCTTAACCTTTTACAAACAAGATACATACACCACTTTGAAAACATTGTAATATTTTGTTCTACTATCAAACACAACAAAGCTTATCACAACCGTTTATTTATTTGGACTGACAGTAATATATACTTAGTCGACCCTGAGAAAAAACTGAATGACTACCTACAATATTTTTACAAGCAATTTGAAGGACAGACAACATTGTTTATTGTTGATGACTGCTCAGCAGAGAAAGACATTACCAAGAAGAGAAACATATTAGCAGAACTTGCTTACAGTGGCAGACACGCAAATATAAGTGTATGGATTCTCACTCAGAAATATAATGCTGTACTGAAAGATTTTCAAGAACAGTTAAAGTTTATCTGTTTGTTTTACTGCAAGGATCGTGACAGCTTTGAAGACTGTCTCAGAGAGAATGATGTCATCCCAAATAAGCATGAACGTGATGATGTAAAAAATAAACTGAAATCAACTAAGCATCTAAAGCTCATTTTAAAGACAGATCAGCCCACAGGGTATGGGTTAGTAAATTAATTTTTGTTTTGTTTTTTTAAAAATAACAATATAAATGAACCCTGATGAATCCTCCTATTGAATGATATCAATGCTGTAGAGAACAAAGACTTAGACTCTAAGAAACAGTGTCTTTTGTCTGTGATTGTCTCAGGCAAATCAAAGGCTTATCTCGGGAAACAATACATGACAGACGATATTGAATCTCTAACCGCTGACGAACTAATCAAGCTTCATTCAAAATATGAAAACCACATCGCTTCACTAATGACTCGTGATTTAAGCCGATCACTTGTTTGTCTATACACAAAAGCAGTGAGTCACTTTCTACCTGTGGATAGTGACAGTCTTTCACACGACCTTGAAAGCAATCCTATTGTTTCAAGTTCAATTGGCAAATTAGCATGCGTCATGTTTTACAAGTTTGGAAATTACCTTGCACCTGTCGTAACATTACTAGTTACTGGGAGTCACATTGATTTTTCAAAAATAAATTTTCTAGAGAAAGAAAAAGATGGATCAAATGGACGAGAACAAGATGACTACACAACAGAACCCCGACCCTGTTTTGACACAGGTTCAAACTGTGACTAAGGCTAAAAGTCCAGGCAGGGTTGATGCAGGAAAAAGATTAGCCGAATGGAACAGGCAGAAAAAATTACAGCTTCAAGCACAAACAGAAAAGACTCATGTAACTGATCCACCGTCAGGACTTGTGTCAATACAGTCACTCCCTCATCAAAGTGAGAGACAAACAACCCAGTCTAACCCTGACCCCGAACCTCAATCAACAAAATATATAGTTGTCGGATTTGGTTACGTAGGTTATCAATTATACAAAAAATACAAACCACAGACTCGTACAGTGACCAAAAAATCTGACACTCCAAAAACAAAACCAGAAGTCTCCACATTACCAACAATACCCAAAGCCGTTGACCCATTTTATATGCAGTAAATAAAAATATTATTTTAATTTTTATTGCAAAATGAGCGACACAAAGAACATAATGAACCTTGTGTATCATTCTGCCGTAATCAGCGGACTAGCAGTAGCGTATTCTATGCTGGGAAAAAATCTACTCAAAATGAAATCAGCAGACTTGAGTAGATTAGATTTCGAAGACAGCGCAAAGCTAATTGTAGTTGTTACAGCGTCAATTGCAACAAAAGATTTTCTTGTCAAGCAAGGAATTATTCCAGAAAATGTTTCTATGTAAATAAAAATAATATGGCGACGATAGCTATTATGATTGGAGGCGCGATGGTTAACGCCCTCGCCTTAAGTGGCTCTAATTATCTATTTTCAAAAGTGGGTAGAGAGGAATCTGCAGAAGAAATGAAACGTCATAATGAAGCGTCAGAAAAATTAGCACAGGCAGAACAGGCGTATGAAAAACAAAGAATTGAGAAACTTGATTTCATCAATGAAAGATTGAAGCTTGAAAGCCACGCACAACATACGTTTTCAAATACAGACGACGCAATCAGGGAATATTTTTTAGTCACAGGTGAAGACATGTCTATACCGAAACCAAAACTAAGTGACTATTACAAACCAAGCACACAACAAAGAAACGGGGAGATAATCTTTGTTCTAGTGGGAATGTCATTTGTTTATTTTACAGGAGTTTTCATTGCTAGAAAAAATGGCAGCCGAAAATAAACTATCGAAAATATATTACTCTCCATCAGGGTATTGGAAAGGAGCAACAGCTATTCAGAAATTACATGCCGCTGTTGGCGGAGATATAACACTCAATCAAGTCAAACAATGGTTACAGAGACAAGCAATTTGGCAGATATATCTCCCTGCTCCAAGAAAGATATCTAGACCCCATTTTGAGAACACATCACCAAATGACACGCACCAAATGGACCTCCTGTTTCTTCCACACGATACAATAAGAAAGAAATGATACAAGTACGCACTGACTGTTGTAGACATAGCTTCAAGGTATAAAGATGCCGAACCCATATCTGACAAAACTGCTAACACAGTTGCGACTGCTTTATCTAGTATCTATAAAAGAGGCCCTCTGAAATACCCCAGACTTGTGCAGGTCGATGACGGATCTGAATTCAAAGGTGCTGTTAATCAGTTATTTGCGAAGCATGGCGTAATAGTCAGACGAGGCATTCCAGGTGTACACAGATCACAGGCAATTGTAGAGAACTTTAACAAACAGTTATCAGAAAGACTTTTCAGTTACCAGTATTCTAAGGAACTCATGCATGACACCCGTAACACTGAGTGGGTAAAGAGATTACCACATGTGATAAAAGCAATGAACAATGAAGGCCATCCTAAGCCTGCTGATGCTATTAAATTGAAAACAATTACAGAACCAAAAACAGGACCAACCCCAGCACCAGACACAAGTTTATTTACTAAACAGGTAAGATATTTATATCAACCAGGGGAGGCTGAAAACGACGACAGACGCAGGGCAACAGACCCCATCTGGTCAACGTCTGTACACAATATAAAAAAAATAGTCCCCGGTCTTGACGCAACAATATATTACCTGTTCGACCCTGCGCCACAGAGGGCATTTGTCAGAGAAGAGTTACAGATTATTCCCCCAGACACCGTTACTCATTTCAGTAACTAACTCATTAATTAATTCATCAACCAGTTCATCGGCTATGTCTTCAGATAACTTGAGCCTGTAATGACCAGGTGCATAAGCCTTTTCCTTACTGTGAAACACTCGTTTCGTGTCCCCAACTGCAAGTGACTTTTTGTGTGTTTGGATTATTTCAAGATTATGTTTGTTTGATCTCAGTGACTTGTTTGGATAATCAGGCATTAATGCACCATCTAACACTTGCTTGTAATGTTCATGTCGAATGTCTTTATTTTTTATTGCTGTTTTTTTAATTCCTTTGGCTTTCGACTGACTTCCCTTTTGATGCAGTATAGAATACATTTTGGATCTCAGTCCAACATACTCAACTATTGGCACACCATTTAGTTCATCCTTAAACTTACCAGGTACTTTCTTGTTTTGTGTGCTGTACAGTGGATGATCCTTAGGGTAATCAGACGTGTCATACATGTGTAACTCTGTTTTCATGTCTTCATAAAAGTCTTCACTACACACGTCTATGATCATAGAGTCAGTGTCAGTGTATAGCAGACGACACTCAGGATACTTTGGTTTAAAGTAATCATAATAAAATTCAAGCATTAGTAATTTTGACAACTCAAGAATTGCCATACCAATGAATACTGGCTTGTCCAGTTTGACAATCTTTTTTTTTGAGTGACACTGCATACAATGATGAATGAAACTCTTTGTACCCCGTGTAAGTTGACGTACAGCGGGGAGCTCCACTCCAGAGACTGTTCCACGATGATGCGGAGAGTGGCGATCTGGTCTGTACATGATCTGTTCTTCCTGAATCCTGCTTGCTGGTCTCTCAGCTGGGGGTCAACGGAGCTCTTCATTCTCTCCAGGATGATCCTGTTGAAGACCTTTCCTGGTACTGACAGCAAGGTGATTCCTCTGTAGTTGGAACACTTGCTGAGGTCGCCTTTCTTGGGAAGCTTGATTAGGTACCCCTCCTTCCAGTCAGCCGGCATCACCTCCTCTTCCCAGATCTTTCCAAACAGTGGGTACAGCATCTCCACTGTTGTCTCTAGGTCTGCTTTCAGAGACTCCGCTGGGATGCCATCTGGGCATGCTGCTTTGCCATTCTTCAAAAATGCCACTGCTCTTCTGATCTCTTCCCGGCTGGGTCTGTCACAGCTGATGGGTAGGTCGGTCTCTGCCGGCTGGATGTCTGGGGGGTCGGGTGGGCTAGGTCTGTTCAGTAACTCTTCAAAATACTCGGCCCATCTGTCGAGTTGATCTGCTCTGTCTGCAATAGGCTTGCCTTCTTTGTCTTTTACTGGTCTTTCTGTATGGCCATACTTGCCTGACAATCTTCTGGTAATGTCGTAGAGCTGTTTCATATTGCCGCTGCCTGCTGCCTTTTCTGCCTCTGCTGCCAGGCTGTCTGTGTAGGCCCTCTTGTCTGCCCTGATACTCCTCTTCACCTCGCGGTTGGCTTCTGAGTATTCCCCCTGTGCCCTTACTTTGGCTGCTCTCGTGCGACTGTTGTTGACAACTGCTTTCTTCTGCTTCCTCACTTCTATCTTCTTCAAGGTCTGTGCCGACAGCCAGTCCTTGTGATGGTGTTTCCTGAACCCTACAGTGTCTTTCCAGGTTGAGTTCAGCGCCTCTCTAAATGCCTTCCACTGCTGCTCTGTGGTGGCCGCCTCCTCTTCATTTACTAGCTCCTGTAGCGCTTGAAACCATGGGACGAAATGGAGCGGGTGTGATCAACGACAACGGGGAGAGGCTGGTCAATTTCTGCGAGGAAAATGACTTAGTCATAGGAGGGACCCTGTTTGCGCATAGGGAGATCCACAAACTCACATGGAAATCACCAGACGGCAAGACCCAGAACCAGATCGACCACATCATCATTAACGGTCGCTGGAGGCGCTCTCTGCAGGATGTGCGAGTGATGCGACATGCCGACATTGGCAGCGACCATAGTCTTCTGGTGGGGAAGGTGACATTGAAGCTTAGGAAAGTAAAGATAGGAGACACCAGAAATCAGCGCTACGACGTGGCCAAGTTGAAAGACCCAAAAGTGAAAGAAGAGTTTAGGTTGGCCCTCAGGAATAGATTTAGTGTTTTGGAAGATGAGACAGCGCTGACTATTGAAGATTTCAACAGAGCCATGAAGGAAACAGGAGGGGAAGTTTTAGGATACAGAAAGAGCAGGAAGACAGAGTGGATCTCAGGAGACACGTGGGCTCGCATAGAAGAGAGAAGACAGATCAAGAAGAAACTTTTGGACGCCAAATCACCAAGACTGAAGGAAAGAATATCAAGAGAATACAGAGAGAAAGATCAAGCGGTGAAGACATCAGCGAGAAGAGACAAGAGAATGCACACAGAAAGGCTGGCAGAAGAAGCGGAGGCAGCTGCAAAACAGAGAGACATGAAGACAGTATACCAGAACACCAAGAAGCTGAAGGGCGATTACGGGCAGTACCACGAACTCCCAGTGAGAGCTGAAGATGGAACTCATGTCACAGTAGAGGAAGAGAAGCTGAAGAGATGGAAGCAACACTTCGAGTCCATCCTGAACCGCTCAGACCCACCAACCCTCACTGACATTCCTGAAGCGGAGGAGGACCTGGACATTGACCTCGGCAACATTACTATTGCGGAAGTCAAGCAGGCCATTCAAAAGCTGAAGAACGGGAAGGCACCTGGCGATGACGGAGTGTGCCCCGAGATGCTGAAAGTAGAAGATACGGTAACGCCGCAGCTTCTTTGTCAGATTTTTCAAAAGATCTGGGACACTGAAGAAGCGCCGAGCGATTGGAAGACCGGCACCATCGTCAAACTTCCGAAGAAAGGAGACCTGGGGAACTGTAACAACTGGCGAGGCATTACCTTACTATCCCTCACCAGCAAGATCTTCAGCCGCATTCTCCTTGAACGCATTACGACAGCAGTGGATGGCATCCTTCGCCAGGAGCAGGCAGGCTTTAGGAAAGGCAAGTCCTGCATTGACCATATTTTCGTCCTGAGACAGATCCTTGAACAGTCTAACGAATGGAATGGATCCCTCTATGTGGTCTTTGTGGACTTTGAGAAGGCCTTCGACAGTCTGCATCGAGACTCCCTTTGGAAAATCCTGCGATACTATGGAATCCCCCAGAAACTTGTCAACGTCATCAGGTCCCTGTACAAGAATTTTGAGTGCAGAGTCGTCCACAACAACCAGCTCACCGAACCGTTTAAGGTGGAAACCGGAGTGAAACAAGGATGTATTCTTTCGCCGATCCTCTTCTCAATGGCAATTGATTGGATCATGCGCCGCACCACAGAGGGAAGGAGGCAGGGAATTCAGTGGACGCTGACCTCAATGCTGGATGACCTCGACTACGCCGATGATATCGGGCTGCTGGCAAGCAGAAACCAGGACATGCAACAGAAGACACAACAGTTGACACAGTCAGCAAGCTCCATAGGTCTCGGGGTCAACATTAGGAAGACTCAAGTCATGAGGAAGAACACCATAGTGGGCGACCCAATCACCATCAATGACCAACCTCTGCAAGAGGTGGACGAGTTCACGTACCTGGGCAGCAAGGTTACCACAGATGGAGACTGCACAAGGGAGATCACCACAAGAATCAGCAAAGCCAACCAAGCCTTCGCAATGCTGAAACCCATCTGGAGGACCACAAACCTGAGCATCCACACCAAGCTTCGTATTTTTAAGAGTAACGTGCTGAGTGTCCTTCTCTATGGGTCAGAGTGCTGGAAATCCACTACTGCTACGGAACGCAAGCTGGAAGTCTTCCAGAACAAGTGCCTGCGACGGATCATGAAGGTCTTCTGGCCAAACATGATTACAAACGAGGAACTACGGAAGAGAGCAGGCGCAGACAGCATCGCTGAAACCATCGCCACACGGAGATGGAGATGGCTAGGCCACGTTTGCAGAATGTCACCCGACTTATTACCAAGGGTGGCACTGAGATGGACACCACAGGGGAAGAGAAACCGTGGGCGACCAAAGGAGACGTGGCGCCGAACCGTGGAGCGAGAGCTCAAGAACAGAGGCCTTACTCTGCAAACAGCACCCAAAATAGCAGCTGACAGACAAAAGTGGCGCTCCCTTGCCGTCGCCTCAAGCACCAGACGGCGCAGAGAGGACTGAATGAATGTAGCGCTTGAAACCGGTTGGACAGCACCAGTTTGAACTCTTCTCTAACTCCAGTTTATTATAGCGCTGTCTTCTTGTTGTCTCTGTGCAGCTTTTCTTTAGCTTGAGCTTCATTCTTAAGGTAAGCAGATGGTGGTCGGAGGCGACATCTGCTCCCCTCCTCACTCGAACATCTTGAAGGGATCTTCTAAATTTCTTGCTAATGCAGATATGGTCTATTTGGTTCTCTGTTGTATGGTCAGGTGAGACCCAAGTTGCTTTGTGTATCCTTCTGTGTGGGAAGATGCTGCCTCCAATGACAAGTCGGTTTAAAGCACAAAAGTCTACAAACCTCTCCCCGTTCTCACTCATCTCCGAGCCTAGTCCCTGTCTCCCCATCACCTCTTCGTATCCGGTGTTGTCCTCCCCTATTTTGGCATTAAAATCGCCCATGACGATGGTGATGTCTCGCTCCGCACATTTGTCCAAGGCACTCTGGAGTCGGTCGTAGAACTCTTTGTTTCTCTTCCTCGTCCCTGTCATTAGTGGGCGCATAACACTGGATGACGTTCAGCTTGAGCTTTTTCTTGGTTCTAAAGGCTGCTGTGATGATTCTTGGCCCAAGAGGTTCCCAGCCCATCAGCGCTCTCTGTGCCGGCCTTCTGCCAACTGGCCCGTTTTGCTTTCGTCTGTGCTAGAAGGTCAGGTCTTGAGTCTTTTCCATAGTTTAAACGTTTCGGGGAACGTAGATTACGAGACTTTGAAGGAGTGTCTCTTGCAGAAGTTCCAGTGTAGTGCGGAGGGTTTTAGAGAACGCTTGAGAGCTTGTCGGCCAGAGACAGGGGAATCGTTTGTGTCTTTTGGCAAACGGTTGTCCCATTTGCTCGTACGTTGGGTTGAACTGTCCAAGATCGACCACACGTACGAGGCATTGTTCGATCTCATGTTGGCGGAACAGTTCTTTGGTAGCGTTTCCAAGGATCTAGCGGTATTCTTGAGGGAGCGTAACCTCAAGACTACGGACGAATTAGTACAGAACGCGGAGGCTTTTCGGCTGGCGCATCCGACGAAAAACCTCGCGTGTAGGACCGAGACACCGCCAGTCGGGTTGGTCGCCGCTAACACAACTGGGGTTACCGGGGTGTCAATACCTTGCGTGGGGCCCAACTGGTTAACGGTAGAGGTACGTTACGTTTTCGACGCAGTGATCGAGGTAACAGCAATGGCGGTCGCGATCCGTACGCACAAGGAGGGGCTTCTTTGCGTGGGTATGGTCGTGGTCGTATTGCAAATTCAGTCGGACACTCAGCCGTGTTTTGCGTGTCGTCGGTACTGGCACTTCAGTCGGAACTGTCCTTACAGTAGTTCAGGCGCGCAGTATGTTGGTTATCAAGAACAAGGCCATCTAGCTCATCAATGTCCTAACAGTCCTGGTATGGTGGAGGGGTCGGAGCAGCCCACTCACATGGCCAGTTTTGCAATCCCAGTCGGGGAGGAACCACAGCTGGGCGCAGTGTGTTCAGCTGACGGTGGTGGTTGGAGTGCCTACCGCTGGTGGACGGGGTTGTTAACGGATGTCTTGTTTCAGTTCTCCGTCACTCAGGTACAACGACAGCGGGGGTCAGACGTAGCACAGTTAGGAAAGATCAGTACACGGGGGAGACACAAAAAGTGATTTCGTTCGGAGGGAAAGTAAAAGTTTTTCCGTTGGCTAAGATAGAGGTTGACACGGAGTTTTTCACAGGTGACCTGATTTCTTGTGTCATCGACGAGCCAGTAATAGACTTAGTTATGGGTAATATGAAGGGTGTGCAGCCAGTCATCGGTAGAGTCAGCGCGATTAAGCGAGCTCACGATCCTCACGGTGTAGTCGCATCAGTCGCGACGGAAGCTCAGAGCAAGCGTGCTCGTGAGCAGAAGGACCGTGTTAGTGCCGTCCGGAATCAGGGGATCGGTCAGCGGACTTGGCCCACCAGTCGGGTTGGCTGGAGACGGCATACTTCTGTTGCGGACAGAAATGCCGCTCAGCACCCAATATGTAGGTAGGTCGGAGATTGGAGTCTCGCGATTGTGTGGATTGGATGGGCAGTCCTTGGATCGTTTTAATTTCTGGAGGTTTTAGCGCGTTAGTTCTGTTTTCGCGTTCGCTGTGCGATCCGAGGGTATGCGTTGAGGCTTAAGGCTGTAATATTTTTGCTTTCTTGTATGCTAGATAGTCAAAGTTAGTCCCTTCGTGTTTTGTGATAGGGTATGGCGTCGAGTAGTCTTAAAAAGAAACTCGGTCGTTTCTTTTTTTCCCTAGTAAGGGGGAATTGTGATGAAACTCTATGCTCTTGCATAGTGTTCACACATTAGGTTTAATACGGTACGGTTTTTGTTAACGGTTTGTTTTGTGCCGATAGTCCGGCCGTGAGGCCCGTTGCCCACGTGAAACCTTTAAGACACGGTTAATACGGGGAGTTTAGTGAGTTGTAGGCAGAAGTTTAGTCTGTCAGAGCAGTAATACGTAGTACGGGCTTTCTTGTCAGAGGAAACAGATGTGTTTGAGATACCTAGCCCGTATTCCAAGACTCTGAAACCTAGGATTCAGGTATGTTTCTATATATGTATTATTGATAGTTGCTTAGTTAAAGACGGTATGCGTTGGTAAGAGTAATTTGGTTGTATAGTGTTGACCGGTTTGGTTCACCGAGTTATGTTGGTTTGGAATTCAGTGAGGTAACCGGTGTTTTTGGTATACAGTTATTTACCGAGATGGATAACTAAAAGAATGTGAGGTGTGTATGTCTAAGTCGCTATGAAGGTAGTACATGGTTGGTTAAGCATAGTCTTTTCCAGGGTAGAGAATAGTGTATAGCGAGAGTGTTAGGTTATAGTCTGTTTCAAGGTAGTGACAGTTATGGGGGTGTTACGAAAGTAGTCGGGTTATGAAGCACGTGTGTGTGTGAATGAACGTGTGAGTTATTTGTATCAGCCAGGTTACGTAGTGTTTCTCATGTTGTCCAATGTGTGTGTGTTTAGCAAGTGTTACGATTTGAGTCCTTATTGTTGTTTAGAGTGCTTGTCCTGGAGAGAGAGAGACGGACGTCGAGACGTCAGTCACCGGGACCTAACGCGAGGTCATATCTCCAATTCTTCACTCAGGGAGTGAGCGGCCGGGACCAAGACACCCGAGTCACAGCGAGAACTGCGCTACAGTACGAGAAACGAGGACGGCCACGATACGACTCGAGGAGCGTACGTGAACGGACTTGAACGCCTAGACGTGAGAAGGACTTGACAGTAACCAGGCGAGAACACCAAACAGGTTGTAGACTGTGAGAAACTAATACCTAGCCTGGCCGTGAAATTGTGTGTATGTGGATATGATGTGACGTGATAGTGGGAAAGGAGTGATGTATATAGCTTGATAGTTTTGTGAGCATTCTTCCTTTATTGTTTACTAGTGTATAAAAGTTACTTTAGAAAGGGAGCCCGTGTGTTGAGTTTTACCGCATGAATGCGCCCATCTGAGTCAGTGGCGGTGTATGCGTCTGTTGCGTGAGAGTCTGTACGTGCGACTGTGGGCAAGTCTGCGTGCGTTACAGTGACTGTTTGCATAGTGTATTAGACGCATTGACAGCAGTTATAAACAAACCGCTCTGCTGGAAACAGAAACAGAATAGCGTGAGCTCACATTCCATCGAATCAAAATGAGTGAGTTAAAACTGCACAGGTACATGTATGCATGTCTAGCCTGAATCTGAAACTGATGTGCCATTATTTTAAAGTTGTACCTGGCTCATAATTTTCTGGTATTATGATCTTTTACGTTCTTGTGAACAACAAAATAATTTATGTATGTCCGACATGCCTTTCCATTTCATGGACATCCACAATAAATTATGTGAGCCATCATGTTTTCAGTTTGGTCTGTTGGTGGTGGTGAAAGTGATGTCCCAGAAAATGTGGACTGCGCATGGTCTGATTTTGGACCAGACAATCTGGAGGTGCAGCAGGTTTTCCACTAAGATTCAAAATTGTCTGTCGTCAGGATGGACAGCATGACAAATATCTGTCCTGGGTGCTCTGCATTCAGTTGTGTAATTGCTAAGCTGCATGTGTACACCATAAAGAATACAAGGAGGTGGGGTGAGTTGTGGTCGGGTGAGGTTCATGTTATCACATAACCTCCAAAAATCGCAACAGTATAAGCATTCACAGGTGTCTGTGTGTCTGACAATGCAGGCACAAAACCAGCCCTAAAATGATCGGATGCTTTGTTTTCTCTTAAGACTTGTCTGTCCTGGTGACAAACGATCTTCTGTCTTCCGTTTCATCCGTCCCTGACAAAATTTGACCATCAAATATGGAGAATTTTCCATTAATGGAAATGGTGATAGGTAATTCGTAGACCAAGTACATTCCAATGAACAGCACTTGGAGTCCCTGCTGTTACAAACGTGCAGGATTGGTTGTACATTGCTTAACGTCCCGACAGCAACAAGACGTTCTCATGACGTGCCTGCACTACTTGTGAAAAGAAAAAAAAAAAACTAAACTGAATATTGAATATATGTCGCCAGGCGGTCTAATACGCTAAATAAACCTAAGACCATTTAGCAACACGCATCCAATATCAAGAGCTAAAGGCAGCTCAGTAGGAAGAGTTTAAAAAAGGAAAATACAGGTGAATGGACCAAGGATAGACAGAAACACATGCCCCAGAATAGAGGGGAAAAACCACCCTGTGGGGCTGACCAGGGTGTCCATGGGAACTAAAAGTAGTTAACCCCACCCAAGTCTCCCAGGGCAGACCCGGGTAGGGGGACAAACGTGCAGGAGCCACGCAGTGCTAAACGATAGAAATATCAACAACAAAAAAAGAAAAGAAGGAACTAGAAAAGCAATCTATGTGGAGCTCCTATGCCACCATAAACACATGTATAATGTTCTAGTCAATGCACAAGCCACACTGTGATGTGAAAGATTTCAGACCTCCCACCATTTTGTCCACACGAAATTGAAGAATTTGGGATGGATTTCATATAATTAGCATAATAATGAGGCAACAAGGAAACATTTACGTCACTCGACAGTAACACGACGTCATATTCTTGTTCATAATTTCTTCTTGCATTACATATGAAAACACTGTACTCTTTGAGAAGGCTCTTTACAGGAAGAAAAAGAAAAATACTAAGTAATTCTGTGCCACCACTAATCTGCAGTGGAGATAAAAGCTCCAGGTGTTAAAAAATGGAGATTTTCTCAAGTCATTAGACAAAAACAAGATGAGGATTTCATCCCAAAGGGGTCTACCGTATTGTTTGGAGCTCAGATGCATTTATCTTTTAGAAACAGAGTTAATGTTCATATTTTTAGGCTTATAATGCTGATCCATTTCCCTCCTCTCTAAGCCAACCTCGATCAACACACTCGTCGGCGCACACAAAGAAAGACGGACACACGGCGCTTCCCCCATACTCTCTGTGGGCTCTAATCCATCCTCTGATCTGTATACACTAGCACACAAAAATAAAGACGGACACATGGCGATTCCCGCCATTTGTAAGCTCTGTGGTCTGGCGTAGCATAGCTATTCTAAAGAAGAATAACAGCACGAGCAGCGAAATGACCGGGCGTCACTTTAAGCTTTACGTCATGGCATTAGCCTCCCATGACACGTGTTCATAGTGGTGATGACGATGTTATACGTCACTCATTGCAGCACTAACTTGAACATTTGACGTGTCAGAGGACCAACTTTGCACTGAATTTTCTTGCTGAATTTCACACCTAGTATTAGAGCTTACAGGTCACAGTTTGACCTAATCCTACCCCAGGGTCGAGACAAATAGTAGGCTTATGCAAACACTGTTTATGAAATAAATTAAAAGAAAAGGGGAGACTACCAGCGCTAATATTTTATTAAGTTTACAAAGTAAAGTAGGTAAAAGCACTGTCAGGGGAGAGAATTGTGCTGTATCGACCAATGATCATAGATCTAGTTTGATCGATGCACCAAAAAGAAAAAAAGATAGGAAAGAGGGGGTGCGCTAAGTAAGTGACTGGAAGCAATGCATTTGGAAGCCCCCTCCCCCCCCCCCTCCCCCAAGGGGGGGGGTATCACATCCCACTCTTCCAGCCCCTTGGTGCATGGAAATTTAAATCTAGGTCCCCCAAGGGGGATCCAGATATTTAGCCGGTGTGGACAGCTGTTTCGGTCTTGGCGACCTTGTCAGCACACCATTCGGCATACTGGTGGAAGGCAGAAACTTTAGCCTACCTGCAAAGATAGCCACATTTTACTGTGGTGTCTAGTGCAGAGGCATACATTCCATGCCTCCATCTAGAGCTAAATTTCCATGCACTCTAAGAGAGAACCTACTAAAGGGGGCTTCCATATGCATTGCTTCCAGTCACTTACTTAGCGCACCCCCTCTTTCCTATCTTTTTTGTTTTGTTTGTTTTTTTGGTGCTTCGATCAAACTATATTAATGGTCAAAACTTAAGGGACACTTTTTATCGCAGACGCACCGACAACACCACACAAATAATGTAACAATAATTGGAGTCAGTACTTTCCTAATTTATTCAGTAACAATTTCATTTAAGTTTTGCGTAAATCAAGCAATTGTAACAACAGCAGTACGTTAGAATGATCACCCACCCCTCATTTGAAAAGTCCCACAAGGCTGGTTCAGTCAGTAGTGAGTGTACCCACTGTTTGCAGCCAAGCATTCAATGCAGCGTTGACACATGGAGTTCACAAGGATTCGGAAAACATGTGGGATCGCTTCCCACTCTTGATGCAGGAACTGAGTCAGCTGGGGGACGCCTTGAGGTTGGGGGGGGGGGGGGGGTTGCTGACTACACGTTGCCCCAGCACGTCCCAGGGTTGCTCGATGGGAGCCAGATCAGGTGAACGAGCTGGCCACTCCATCCTCATGATGCCCCGTTTCTCAAGGTACTCATCCACCACACGGGCGCGATGAGGTCGAGCGTCGTCGTCCTGCAGAGCAGCATTGTCGCCTATGGCTTGGAGAGCTGGCTGGATGAGGCGGGCTGCACAATTTCGTCCTGATAGCGCAGTCCAGTCAGGGTGCCTCGGATGACGTGGAGGGGGGTCCTGCCTTCCCTGCTGAAGCCTGCCCAGACCATGACTGAGCCGCCTTCATAGCGATCCACCTCTTGGACGCATCCATCCGTGAATCGCTCGCCCTGGCGTCTCCAGACCCTCACCCTGCCGTCGTTGAAGGACACAGTGAACCGTGATTCATCAGTAAACAGAACCTGAGTCCACTGGAGTCTGTTCCACCTCACATATTGACGACACCATGCAACCCGGGCTCTGCGATGAGCTGGAGTGAGGGGTATTCTCACTGCTGTTCTGCATGAAGCCAGGCCAATTTCACGCAGACGTCGGCAGACTGTGCTTCTGCTGACGTTAATTGTGTTGTAGCAACTTGCATCAGCTGACGTCGCAGAGTGGTCGACGTGACAGATCGGTCGCGCAGAGCCGCCACACAGAGGTATCTGTCTTCCCTTGCTGGTGCAGCGCGGGCGTCCTGAGCAGGGTCGTCGTTCTGCCCTTCCAGTTTCTTGGAATCGTGCCAGCAGCCTCTGGATCACTGAATGGGACACCCCCAGACGTCTCCCAACTTCTCGTCCGGAAATTCCATCCTGCGGCGGCATCCATGCTAGCGCCCGGCCTTGATCTACTGGCGTTAGGCTTCGTCGTGGTGGCATGGTTAGGAAAGTGACAATTATGCCCCTACAGTACCGGTATTTGTAGCGAAACAGAAGTGCTCAGTTTCTCCTATATGGAGCAGAGACTTTGAGATTGACAAAAACCACAGTCAACAGAGTACAGATCTTCATAAACAGTTGCCTTAGAAGAATTTTGAAAATCCACTGGCCAGAGAAGATCAGCAACGTCAGACTCTGGGAGAGAACAGAGCAGATAACAGCAGAGAATGAAATTGGGCGAAGAAGATGGGGATGGATTGGTCACAGTCTGAGAAAGCCAGCTTCCAGTATCACTAGGCAGGCATTGTCATGGAACCCCCAGGGAAAGAGGAAAAGAGGCAGGCCGAGAAACACCTGGCGTCGAGACCTCCAAGCAGACATCAAGAGACTGGGAACCACCTGGAGTAAAATCGAAGGAGAAGCACAGGGGACAGGAGTCGCTGGAAGTCTCTCGTCGACGGGCTATACCCGGGGAGGGGTGACAGGCGTAAGTAAGTAAGTAAGTAAGTAGAAGTACTCAGTGTTCACGACTGACCCCTTTAGCGGCACGTGCATCACGACTTTACCGAGTTTTTCCAACTGCCTGCCCGTTTGGTACGCTTGCCAATATCACACAGCTTTTCACAAAAACTGACTGTTTCACGTGCATTTGACATGTTCGTGCAAATTAATGAATTGTTGTCAATTGTTTCCTGTACAGTGGACTGTGTAATGTCAACTTTTAACCCATTTGGATCGAAAGAACATTGTACTTGCGACAGTAAACAATGACACAAAAAAGTGGGGTGGCCCTTGACTGACCTTCGCCGTACCCCGTGGGTGCAGGCGTACCCACACAGGCTTTCATTAAAGTTATGGTTCTTGGTCATTTTTAAAGTCTCGACTTTGAAATTTCATGATTTTGTGGTTTTGTCTATGTTTTTACCGAAAATCGTGTTGTTGTGTTCGTAAACCGGCAACGGAGTAAATAAACAACAAAAACATTGTATAACCTTCACCGTACCTCGGGTGCACAGTCACCCATCCTCGCAAAGAAGAAAACTTACACGGCGTATCTCGTGGGTAGTTGTGCACCCACGCCAAATTCTCAGACAAAAATTGCCGTGGCACCGATTTCAGAACTGAGCGATCCACGTGGGAATCTCTACACGTGGTCAGCATCTTCGACTGAGGTAAGGCATGGGTAACATTCACCTATTGTTGAATAAATCTTGGCATAAAAATATACAGCAGCGTTGATTTAGTAATCATAATCAGTTAATTTATGAATTTGTTTGATAAAATGTATTCATGCGTACTTAATCGATAGCGACGCAGGGAAATGGCCCGGCATCACCGGTGCCGCGAAATATATGCCCTCCTCTATAATCATGGTAACAACAACTTTTTAAGCGTATTTTTATCCGGAATTATGGAGATATGTAATGTGTGTGTTGTTCCATAAATCGCTACTGATATTTACAAATTGTGTTGTTTCAGCAACCTCAAGATTTACAAAATTTACTGTATAGGTGTCCGAATTTATAGACGGCCAAATTAACAGAAGCACCCAACATCGGCAGCGATCTAGGCGGCCGGTGTAATGAAATTTATTTTCCCTGTTTGTTTATTTTCAGTAATGCATATAGTGTGTCTGTGTGTGCGTTTTCAGAATAATGGAGAGACCCAATATCTTTGATGCTCTCAACCTAGCGGTAAACGACGAACACTTTCCTGTTGGTTCACCTCCCTCCCTGGATCCAGGTGATGGTAAGTTCCAATTAAAAAAATGTTCCCGGTACAGATGTTGTCTCCAATAGCTGATAATCTTCTTTACATCTTCTGACTGAAAGTTGACGGCAAACAACGCTTTATCACTCCCGCCCTCTGTGTGTGTGTGTTCTTTTCTTTTTTGTATGACTATTATAGCGTGTGTTCAGTAATTCTGGGATGGGACTTTTCTCACAACTTGTCAGTCCACTACATCTGGCCCCTTCACTCATTACAATAGACGAGCAGCTGGTTCCATTTCGTGGACGCTGTTCGTTTCTCCAGTTTCTGCCATCAAAGCCCGACAGATACGGGATAAAGATTTTCTGGGCAGTGGATGTGGAGAACAACTTTCCTCTGGTAGCTGAGCCGTATCTTGGGAGAACACTAGGCGCTGAACGTCAGCAAAATCTGGGCAGAAACGTGGCGATCCGTTTATCGACACCTTTCTTCAAGAGTGGACGGAACATCACCACTGACAACTTTTTCACAGACAAGGAGCTGGCAGACACCCTACTGAACGACGGATTGACGTTCGTGGGCACTGTGCGAGGAAATAAGAGATTTCTTCCAGATCCATTCAAACAAAAGAAAGGCCAGGCAGTGCATGCGTCAACCTTTGTTTTCCAAGAGAACACTACACTGGTCTACTACCAGTCCAAGTTGGCTAAGAACGTTGTTCTCATGAGCACAATGCATCATGATGCTCAAATTGATTCAGAGGCCCCTAAAATGAAGCCGGACATAGTTCGGTTCTACAACTCAACTAAAGGGGCTGCTGACGCTGTCGACAAGATGGCCCATTCCTTCTCAACAAAGAAGGTCACCAAGCGATGGCCTATGGTACTCTTTTACAACGTAATTGACCTGACCACAATTGCTGCCCGTGTCGTCTGGAAACTAAAATTTCCAGACAGTTCACTATCAAAGAAGAATGCGAGACACCCCTTCCTCCTGAAGATCACGAAGCAGCTTGCCCTAGAAAATCTGCACCCCTGGCGGCAAGGAACCTTTCAAGGGATCTGCGCCAAGTAATCGTCTTCCACAAACAGCGAATCGAGCAGGAGCTGGTTCCAGGTGCAGGGATGAAGAGAATGCGAGGCACACCATTGGGAAAGACTTACTTACTTACTTACGCCTGTCACCCCTAACCGGGTATAGGCCGTCGACGAGAGACCTCCAGCAACTCCTGTCCTGTGCTTCTCCTTCGATTCTACTCCAGGTGGTTCCCAGTCTCTTGATGTCTGCTTGGAGGTCTCGACGCCAGGAGTTTCTCGGCCTACCTCTTTTCCTCTTTCCCTGGGGGTTCCATGACAATGCCTGCCTAGTGATACTGGAAGCTGGCTTTCTCAGACTGTGACCGATCCATCCCCATCTTCTTCGCCCAATTTCATTCTCTGCTGTTATCTGCTCTGTTCTCTCCCAGAGTATGATGTTGCTGATCTTCTCTGGCCAGTGGATTTTCAAAATTCTTCTAAGGCAACTGTTCATGAAGGTCTGTACTCTGTTGACAGTGGTTTTTTGTCAATCTCCAAGTCTCTGCTCCATATAGGAGAACTGCTTTTACATTGGAGTTGAAAATCCGGACTTTGGTGTGTTGTGACAGCTCTCTGGAACTCCACACTTTTTTCAACTGGAGAAAGGCTGCTCTGGCTTTACCGATTCGTGCTCTGACATCTGCATCAGTGCCGCCTTTCTTGTCTATGATGCTCCCGAGATAGGTGAAGGCCTCCACCTCCTCCAACGGGGTGCCAGCAAGCAAGACTGGTTCTTCCCTGGTTGCGTTCAGCCTCATTGTCTTTGTTTTCTGTTTGTGAATGGTGAGGCCCACTTGGGACGAGATGTCAGCAAGCCTCGTGGTCTTGTCCTGCATTTGTTGATGAGTGTGGGACAGTAATGCCAAGTCGTCTGCAAAATCGAGGTCGTCAAGCTGTGTCCACAGTGTCCACTGTATTCCACTTCGTCTGTGCTCTGTGGTCATCTTCATGACCCAGTCTATGGCCAGTAGGAAGAGGAACGGAGACAGCAGACACCCCTGCCTGACACCAGTTTTGACCTGGAGCTCCCTGGTGAACTGCCCTTCGTGGATCACGCGACATGTCATGCCTTCGTAGCTGCTCTTGATCAGGCGGACGAGCTTTGTGGGTACACCGTAGTGTCGTAGGAGTTTCCACAGAGTCTCTCGGTCCACGCTGTCAAATGCTTTCTCGTAATCCACAAAGCTGACGTACAGCAGGGAGCTCCACTCCAGAGACTGTTCCACGATGATGCGGAGAGTGGCGATCTGGTCTGTACATGATCGGTTCTTCCTGAATCCTGCTTGCTGGTCTCTCAGCTGGGGGTCAACGGAGCTCTTCATTCTCTCTAGGATGATCCTGTTGAAGACCTTTCCTGGTACTGACAGCAAGGTGATTCCTCTGTAGTTGGAACACTTGCTGAGGTCGCCTTTCTTGGGAAGCTTGATTAGGTACCCCTCCTTCCAGTCAGCCGGCATCACCTCCTCTTCCCAGATCTTTCCAAACAGTGGGTACAGCATCTCCACTGTTGTCTCTAGGTCTGCTTTCAGAGACTCCGCTGGGATGCCATCTGGCCCTGCTGCTTTGCCGTTCTTCAAAAATGCCACTGCTCTTCTGATCTCTTCCCGGCTGGGTCTGTCACAGCTGATGGGTAGGTCGGTCTCTGCCGGCTGGATGTCTGGGGGGTCGGGTGGGCTAGGTCTGTTCAGCAACTCTTCAAAATACTCGGCCCATCTGTCAAGTTGGTCTGCTCTGTCTGCAATAGGCTTGCCTTCTTTGTCTTTTACTGGTCTTTCTGTATGGCCATACTTGCCCGACAATCTTCTGGTAATGTCGTAGAGCTGTTTCATGTTGCCGCTGCCTGCTGCCTTTTCTGCCTCTGCTGCCAGGCTGTCTGTGTAGGCCCTCTTGTCTGCCCTGATACTCCTCTTCACCTCGCGGTTGACTTCCGAGTATTCCTCCTGTGCCCTTACTTTGGCTGCTCTTGTGCGACAGTTGTTGACAACTGCTTTCTTCTGCTTCCTCACTTCTATCTTCTTCAAGGTCTGTGCCGACAGCCAGTCCTTGTGATGCTGTTTCCTTAACCCTACAGTGTCTTTGCAGGTTGAGTTCAGCGCCTCTCTAACTGTGTTACGATTGTGGTTGTGTTATCCTGTGAGAGCGTACATGTGTTATTCGTAGGTAACGATATGTTGTTTATTTGAGCTATCACGGTTATGATTTCGTGCCTTTTTAGTAAGATTTTCTTTTGTTCGTGAGTAGAGCCGATTTCGTTTTGTTAAGTTTAGTCCGGTGAGTTGTAGAAGGGTCGCACTGTCTAGTGGCCTCGTAAGTGTCACGTCGGTTAGGTGACATCGCAACATTTTCCGCTACTTTTTGTTTTCCTGTGCGCGTGTATCGAGCAGCTTTTATTTCGTTTGGTGAATGTTCTCGTACCTTTTTGAGCTATCATAGATAGGGATACCATACTTTTATGTGTCTTTATTATACGCTAGAATTTAGAGCTGAAGTGAGCAGCCGTGTTTTTGTAGCCTGATATATTGTTTCTGGAAAGTTTAGTAGTGTTAATGAGCTTCGGCTGCGTGTTTCGTTCTGGTTGTTTGAGTTCATGATTTCCGTAGAAGATTCTAGATTTTGATAGTGTATATAAGAAAGGCGCTGGGAAAGCCCGTTAGTACATTGTCTTGCTTTGTCAGTTGTAGAGACACGCAGTTTATTGCGAGAGACGCGGTGTATGAGAAACTTTGAGTCGTAGTGTGGACATAGCAAAAGAGACTTTGTATTCAGTAGTTTGTGCATTTGAAAGAGCATTACTGTGAGGATATCGCATCGCTGAATTAAATATTGTTGGAACTATTACTCCGGTTTTGTCTACATCCTTAAGCCACGATTGACGGATTGGAGCTGAATGAGGTCTATTTAAAAGAACTCTACGTGCGTGTGTGTCTGGTGTGTTTATCATACTTCGACTACAATTCCACCACGTAACAAACTGCCTTCCACTGCTGCTCTGTGGTGACCGCCTCTTCATTTACTAGCTCCTGTAGCGCTTGAAACCGGTTGGACAGCACCAGTTTGAACTCTTCTCTAACTCCAATTTCTCTCAGGAGGCCTACATTATAGCGCTGTCTTCTTGTTGCCTCTGTGCGGCTTTTCTTTAGCTTGAGCTTCATTATTAAGGTAAGCAGATGGTGGTCTGAGGCGACATCTGCTCCCCTCCTCAGTTGACACGAACATCCTGAAGGGATCTTCTAAATTTCTTGCTAATGCAGATATGGTCTATTTGGTTCTCTGTTGTATGGTCAGGTGAGACCCAAGTTGCTTTGTGTATTCTTCTGCGTGGGAAGATGCTGCCTCCAATGACAAGTCTGTTTAGAGCACAAAAGTCTACAAACCTCTCCCCGTTCTCACTCATCTCCGAGCCTAGTCCCTGTCTCCCCATCACCTCTTCGTATCCGGTGTTGTCCTCCCCTATTTTGGCATTAAAATCGCCCATGACGATGGTGATGTCTCGCTCCGCACATTTGTCCACGGCACTCTGGAGTCGGTCGTAGAACTCTTGTTTCTCTTCCTCGTCACTGTCATTAGTGGGCGCATAACACTGGATGACGTTCAGCTTGAGCTTTTTCTTGGTTCTAAAGGCTGCTGTGATAATTCTTGGTCCAAGAGGTTCCCAGCCCATCAGCGCTCTCTGTGCCACTGGTGACAGCATGAATGCTACTCCTTCTGTATGGGGGCCATTCTCCTCTTCATGACCTGAATACAGAATCATCTCCCCACTTAACAGCCTTTTCTGGCCAGACTGCGTCCATCTGGCTTCACTGATACCTAGCAGGGAAAGGTTGTACTTTTGCATTTCCGCTGCTATCTGGGCGGCCTTGCCGCTCTGGTACATGGTCTTGACGTTCCATGTGCCCATGGTTGTGTCCCTGAATAGAGAGAGGCGGCTCGGTCCTGTGGCTTCCGAAGACTTCCGGCTTTCACCACAGGACGTCATAAGTCTTCTGGTAGAAGAACCTTCCTCCTCCAGGAAAGGAATTACTGTTAGTCTTTTCGTCGGCGTTTTTGTAGCTATTTCCTTTTTTGCAGGGTGGGGAAGCTACCCCCACGCCCAACCCCCTTACTAGGAGGACCAGGGGTTTTCTGTCGGGGTCACCTTCCCTTAGACCATGTTGGTTCACGGCACCTTATTTCATTCGGTGCACCCCTCTCACGAGGGACCCCCTATCCACCACCCAGGGGACGCGCCTCAACGCCATATGGTCCCAGCGCGAGGCATTGGGAAAGAGGAAGCCGGTTAAGTCACCTGGTGCAAAGCCAAAGCGGAAGCCGAAACAGGAAGAGGAGCAGAAAAGGCAGGGCCGTTGCGACTCTTGCGACTGCGGGTAAGTCACCTGGTGCAAAGCCAAAGCGGAAGCCGAAACAGGAAGAGGAGCAGAAAAAGGCAGGGCCGTTGCGACTCTTGCGACTGGAGACGGGATCGAAAGACCCGTACTTCATGTTTTTCATGCAGTGCTTGGGTCTGCAAAGATCATCTCTTTGTGGTCTGACAAGACTGCAGGGCTTCTTTCGAGTCGGGCGATGCCGTTGACATCCTGCAGTGAGCACAAGCTCAGTGGTTGACTAAGAACATTCATCAGTTCAAGATCTAGACTTTTTTCAGGCACTTGCAGTTTATCAGCACAGGTGGTGCAGTTTTAGCAGTGAGCACAAGTTGGTCCACATGAAACTTGAGTTCAGCAGTTGAAGACTTTTTTCAGGAACTTCAGTTTATCAGTTCATGTTCTTAAATTTCATGAGTTATGAGTAGAAATAAACCACTTTTGATGACCTATATATTACGCCTCCCCTCTCTATGTGTGTGTGTGTGTGTGTGTGGGTGGGTGCAAGCGTGTGTGTGGGTGCCGCGAGCGTGTGTGCGCACGCGCGCGTGTGTCTGTGTGAATGTGTATATATAAATAGGCCTATATGAGAGAGAGAGAGAGAGAGAGAGAGAGAGAGAGAGAGAGAGAGAGAGAGAGCGGGAGAGAATGTGTAGCTGTAATGGGATAATTCATATCGCTACGCCAACTAGAGGATAAACCTGGAGAACACTCGCTCACATGTGCGTGCACACACACACACACACACACACACACACACACACACACACACACACACACACACACCCTTACTCACGTATAATGCCTATTTAAAACCGTGGGCAGCTGTGCACCCACGAGTTAGGCCCAGGACTATGCAAATACATTTCCTATATAAAAAAACATGGGTGACTGTGCATCCACGAGGTTGGCCCAGTACTATGAAAGGGATTGCCTATACAAAAACCATGGGTTGCTGTGCACCCACGAGGTAGGCCCAGTACTATGAAAGGGATTGCCTATACAAAAACCATGGGTTGTTGTACACCTACGACTGAGGTAGGCCCAGTACTATGAAAGGGATTGCCTATACAAAAACCATGCGGGTAGCTGTGGCACCCACGAGGTAGGCCCAGTACTATGAAAGGGATTGCCTATACAAAAACCATGGGTAGCTATGCACCCACGAGGTACAGTGTGTAAGTTTTTTTAGCGAGGTACGGCGAAGGTTAAGTTTTGACCATTAGTATAGATCTAGGATCATTGGTCGATACAGCACAATTCTCTCCCCTGACGGTGCTTTTACCTACTTTACTTTGTAAACTTCCTAGAATATTAGCACTGGCAGTCTCCCCTTTTCTTTTCATTTATTACTACAATATCGACGGCAACCCCCTTCCCCCCTTTTAGTAGGTTCTCTCTTAGGGTGCATGGAATGTATGCCCCTGCAGACATCACAGTAAAATGTGGCTATCTTTGCAGGTAGGCAAAAGTTCCTGCCTTCCACCAGTATGCTGAATGGTGTGCCGACGAGGTCGCCAAGACCGAAACAGCTGTCCACACCGGCTAAATATCTGGATCCCCCTTGGAGGACCTAGATTTAAATTTCCATGCACCAAGGGCCTGGAACAGTGGAATATGTGATATGCCCCTCTTCGGGGGGGGGCCTTCTATATGCATTGCTTCCAGTCACTTGCTTAGCGCACCCCCTCTTTCCTATCTGTTTTTTTTTTTTTTTTTTGTGCTTCGATCAAACTAGATCTATGATCATTGGTCGATACAGCACAATTCTCTCCCCTGACAGTGCTTTTACCTTCTTTACTTCGTAAACTGTTAATGAAAAATCATGCGGGTATTAATGAGTTGATAGCTTTTTTCGTAAAAGAAAAATTAAAGTTATGTTATCCGTTTTACACGACTCCGAGAAAAAGTGGTGCAGAAAAATTGTCCGATTTTCACACCTAGGGCATACAGGTCACAATTCACCTAATCGTATCCAACAGCTAAGACAAACTGTAGGCTTATGTAAATACCGTATATGAAAAACCAAACGATTATTAATGAAAAGATTGGAATTTTTTTTTTGTAAAAAAGATTAAATTGTTTTAAGATTAACCCATATAATTGCATGATGGGTAGGCAGCAAAAACAAACAAACGAGGCCTTGTACTGGGAATCCAGTTGAGATGGTGAATGATCTGAATTGTTTTTACTCATGGTTCGATAGCAGGAACCTTGGTGATAACTGTGACTTGTGCCAGTCTATTGTGCCTGAACCATTGTCAGTTACTGAAGAGGGAGTGAACATCTTTTTTAAGCTGAATGCACACAAAGCACCTAGACCAGATGGGTTAGGAGGAAAAGCATTAAAAACCTGTGCAGGTCAATTGGGAAAGATCTTGACTACTATCTTTCAGTTCATGCTTGATCTTCATACTGTCCCTACTGCTTAGAAATCATCAATCATTGTTCCAGTTCCTAAAAAACCCAATGCTCACGAATTGAACGATTTCTGCCCAGTTGCATTGACTTCTATTCTGTCAAAATGTTTGGAAAAGGTGGTGTGGAGGCATCTGTTAAATGATGTTGCCGAACTACTGGATCCACTGCTTACAAAAATCATAGGGGTGTGGAAGATGCGTTACTTACCCTGCATAATCTTGTTTTTCAACATCTTGAAAATTCAAAAGTACATGTGAGAATTCTTTTTATTGACTTTTCTAATGCTTTTAATACTGTTGAACCACTGATGCTTTTGCAGCGTATGATGGACTTTAATGTGATCACAAGCATTATTCTGTGGGTGCAAAACTTTTTGAAGAACAGGCCGCAACATGTAAATGTACATGGCAGTCTGTCTGACAAAATGGTGTTAAATTCGGACTGCCCTCAAGGTTGTGTTCTCTCTCCGACATTGTTTTCTATATACACAGACCATATGCATTGTGATACTGCCACTTCTCATCTCATAAAATTCTCAGACGACATGGCCCTTGTACGCCTACTCCAAAAAGAAGACAGTCTGGCTGAGTACTTCGCACAGATACCAGTATTAGAGTCATGGTGCAAACAGAGTTTTCTGGATATGAATGTACAGAAAACCAAGGAACTCGCGTCATTGATGACAGGAAAGTTGACGATATTTTTGTACCTGTCTCAATTAATAATCAACCTGTAGAAGTGGTCACTGAATTTAAATACCTTGGCACAGTTGTGGATAGTAGGACACTGGACACACCGATCGGATTGTGAATAAAGCAAACCAATGTCTGTACCTTCTTAGGAAACTGAGAAGTTTTTATGCCAATTCCAAGGTTTTAGAATCCGTTTACAGAAGCCTGATTGAAAGCATACTGACTTTTAACATCACTGCTTGGTATGGCAACCTCAGTATGAAAAACAGAGGCAGACTGTCAACTATCGTCAGAACAGCTGGGAAGATCATTGGCCTAGGACAGTTCCCATTAGATGATCTGTACCATAGGGCTGTCTGAAGGAAAGGTGCTAGCATTGTCAGTGATCCTCGTCACCCACTGTTTGATCAGTTTCAAATGCTACCATCAGGCAAACGTTTCAGCATGCCACTTGCCAAACAGGATGTTTTTAAGAAGTCTTTTATTCCAGCTGCTGTCTCGATTTCGAACTCGTTTGTAACGATGTGATATATGTGTGATCTACTTAACATTACCTCCAATCTTGTGATAGATTGCTTATGATAGATTGCCTGTGATAGATTGCTGCAATGATAATTTTAATGGAATGTTCTTACAGTGTTTATTAGTGTCTTGTTTTGTTGTTTTACGATGAGCCAAAAGGCAAATTTCTGTCGTGCTTTGACTCAAACAGACAATAAAGTTATATTGTATTGTACTGTATTGTATAATTCATGAAATTAATCCCTATAATATGAAAATATATTTTTTGTAAAAATATTTAATTATCACTCAAAATGTTCTAGAGGTACAATGCTGGTTAACGAACTCATTCAATATCTCCCCTTCATCTAGCTATATGCAAAATATCTAGTAAAAATAAGAAACATTATGGACGCCAGTGTGGATCAACCTGTTTTTGTGAAACGTCCATTTTCTCGCCAGTGAGCATCTTAATAAAAAAAAATCAAAAAAAAAAGTCTCAAGATAATGCTTGTCAATCCTCAAACGCGGGCTCTAGTCGCTGTCACATATACACACACACGGCGCTTTGGTGCCAAAAAGATGTTCTCTAGCTAGGTTTGCGTACCGTATTTTCAATACGGTAGACAACAACTTACCCCAAGCAACGGATCTACTCCAATTCCTTTGTGTGCCATAATGTCTAAAGGGAACTTTTGAAAGCGTGAGGATCTAAAATATCTTTTGCATCACCATCATCCAGTAAGTTAATACGTCACGGATTCTTTGTGATTGGATTCGGGGCCTCGGTTCTATAGCCACCCAAAATAACTGAGGCCCTAGTCAGGTCAGGGCAATAGGTAATAGGGCCCAAAATCACAGACAGTATCACTTGTTTTGTCACTTGGATTAGAATGAAATACCCCTGGTAGAACACTTTTTTTCTAAAGTTTGCAACATGACCATCCCAAAATATTAGTCTATGTTCCAGCAAGGAAATGGCATGAGGATCACATGCAGATGTACATACATTTGAAAATATTGACGCAAAATATGATTTCAAAGAACAAGTAACTGCGTAACTGCCTTGGCAACAGACGCATTAGAAACACACACACATACACAAAGAAAAATTTTCAACAGCAAATTACGCCAAGCTGGCTTGAAAATGCATTATCTTTTTATTCATTTATTTGCAATGACATCTTCAACAGACATTGCCTGGATTATTCATAAATGCTAAGCAAAATATAGATATTTCCCTCCCCTCCATTTACCTCACGTTAAATTGTATCATCGTTAAACAACAATGTATCTTGTTTTCTTTTGTAATTAAAGAAACATTAGATCAATATAACTGCATCATGCAGTCACAAAAAAACATGACAAATTTCCTTGCAATGTGAGAAATCCCGGGCCAGGTCAAAGGAAAGCTCCTCTCTGATAAGTTTCCTCTGTAAGTATGCAAGTCTCGTTTTGCTCAGAAACGTCTGAGATGAAAGTAACAAAAAATGAGGTCCGATTCCTGGAGAACAACCTAAGCCTCTCGATAATCGCAGTAATTAACACTTAGAGTGAAACACAATTATGCCTTTCATGTGCAAAGGGGCTTACAACTGTAATCATGATTTGGGCACAATGAAACCTCCATTAGATGTCCAGCGAGCTAGCAGAGTGCAGCACCTGTTGGCAGCAATTTGGCATGACAATGACTGGAGATCAAAACTCAACATCAAAATGGCAACATATAAATGCTCACCCACAATATGTTGAAAGAAAACCATCTCTGCATGACTGGCTATATGAAAAGGTCATTCTAATAATTTAATCTATTGCGACTTACAATGTCTTACAATTTGATGCACACAGTCAAATCTGAGTACAATAGAAGCATTTCTGATAAGCAGCTAACTCACAGTTGTATCATTTTTAAACAGTGTCCACCAATGTATTGCCACAACAGCCAAATAATCAGTGGGTGGGGTGAAGCCGATAATATACATCAGACACCATCACAAACTCTTTATCAGGAAGAATGTATGATCACCAAGAAGTAAACAATATAGACCCTGTGTGTAATTCTCAAATGAAATCATGGGTCTGAATAAATCAATACCTGCTCCCACAAAAAAAGAAACAAGAACCGGGAAATAAAAATGTCTGTACTTTCAAAAATGTTGACACCTTTCATCAAACGTTTACTCACACATAAAGAATATAATGTGGCTGCACTCTCAAAGTAAATGTGGTACATGTACATATAAATCAAAATCAAGACATACACACTTTTAGTATTAATGTATCATAAAGGTCAAGACAGAATTTGAATACCCAAAGTATTTCAGTTGGAAGGGCAAAAATTGCAGGGTTCCTGTTGAAACTTGATTGGGTTTTCTTTCAGAAATTGCAGGCTGTCATTGACAGAGCAGCTATGTTGTGCTGGCGATATCACAAACAAGCCCCTTTCCTGCCCAGTGAAACTGTCAAATCTGTTGTTGCAAAGGTTTGATTTTTTTAAAAGTAAATTTGTAAAACTGATGACACTTTACCATCTTACTTTGGTGTGTCCTTAACCCTTATCATTTGGAATTACATCAGTGTGTGAAATAAGTGGGACTTAAATAGTTCAAGGGTGGTGCCAGAATAGCTTGGCACCTCTAGGCGCCAAGCTATTCTGACACCACCCTTGAACTAAAGCCATTGGTCTATATTCTTATCTGTAAGTACTATAATGTATGATGTGGGTTAACATGGGATACTGTACTAAAATTCAAGAAATGTGTGAACCTTCCAGTAAACAGACGTCACATCTGAACTCGGTTTACCATCACAATCTGCATGACTGGATCTACGCTTTTATCTTACCATAACAAAGTAGCTCACTGCACTTCACTTACTTCATCTGTCAATTTGTCTTGTTCCTCACAAGGCAAAATACATCGGTTCTATTTACCATCTTGGATGGAGTCTGAGTTGACTTTTATTTTTTTTTTAGCAGCCATGTTTGATATTTGGTTTATACATTTTCATGTCACTACCTTGTAACTCGTTACAATACTTATTTAAAATTATTTGAAATAATGTAGTAACTGTTATCAAAAGTACACAGCAAACATCACATTGGACAAATACTGAGAATGCAGGCTTCCCACTCCATATCAAATCCATGCAACTCTGGCAATGACTCAACGAGGCAAGTTCTCAGAGGTCCCACATCTACACGAGACAAAATGTACTCCTCAAACTTGTCTCCCATTATTGATACTGTATGTTGTACTTCAAACAGCCTACCTAATTGAAACTAACCTGTGCTCACTGGTTTTGATTATACACCTTCACTGAAAATGCAGCTGCATTATATCTTCTTCTATCAACCTAAAGGCAAATCCCCTATAGCTCATGTGTATGACCGATCTACAGGTGTGACCGTTATGACAATAAGGGATGGCTTCAGCACTGCAAAGTCCATGTTTCTCAAAATTTAATCAGTTTTGACACATCTGTCAAACCCCGAGACCCTTGACCGTTGCAATGCGTCGACTAAATTAGTATACATAGGAAGGTCTTATCATCAGCTACCTTTGTGCCCAATTTGATTAAAAAGTTTGCAAAACTGTTGAATAATAACTATAATTCTATCCAAAACTAGCATTTTACACACATTTGCCTATCTCTTCTGACCCTCAACCTTTTCAAGGGCGCATCCAAATCGGTATGTATAGATAGGTCTCTGTAGCAAGTTTAGGTTTGAAGTTGTGAATAGTATTTGAGAAAAAAACATCTTTACCAAAATATGGCTATTAGTTTACCCATTTCCTGAGCTCTTGTGACCCTTGACCTTTCCGAAGGATCAACCAAATTAGTATGCATAGAAAGGTCTTCCCATCAGGTATACTTATACCAAGTTTGGGTTTGAAGTTGTCAATAGTATTTGAGAAAAAATAAATCATGTCAAAATAGAGCTATTTTTTACCTATTCCCTGATCCCGTGACCTTGTCCTTTGTGAGAGGTCACTCAAATTGGTATGCTTAAAATGGTCTTGCCACAAAGTATCATTGGGCCATGTTTGCAGACTGTGGCTTGAATAGTCTCCGAAAAAATGCCAATGTTAAAGGTTTTACAATGGATGACGGCGGACGGACAGTCGACCACTGGCCCAAAACATACTCACTTTTGCTTCACATGAGCCAAAAATTACAAAACTGTCATTGGCAGTGCTTGAAACAAATAACAAATAATCTCTACCAATAAAATTTCCCACACAAAGTTTTTGCATCATACCAAACAACTAATGCATTTTCTTCAGCAAGTATAGCTAATCAAAGTTTTGAGCTTCATAGTTAGTTCTCATAGTCAGCAGCAAATCAGTATGTTCTTGCTGATGCAGGTGCAAATGTGATTAATACCACTGAGGCTTCTGTTGAAAAGCATAGCTGCCAGTCTAAGAGTGCCCACTTTACTTGAGAACAGACAACAGATGACAATGTTAACAACAAACCGCATATTTTAGAATTAGAAATGAAATGCCCCAAGATCTTGGAAGCAACTGTTTACAAAAGAAGAAGAGTCTTCAGTAACAAATCATCTTTAAAAGACTTGGGTGAAAAAAAGAGTCTGTTTGAAGCACATTTATATCTGAAAATTTCTTGCACAAAGCTTTGTGCACACAACAAAAATCATCTGCCACACAAGTGTACATGTTAAAACATCTTTACACTCGCACAATCTTAACATAAAAAACAACAACAAACAATGATTGTGGGAGCAGGTTACTTATACATTCTTTACACCTTAGGAAATTTCTCTGTGTGTCAAGAAAGCTGCTGAGTGTATGAATGTGACCAGGATTTCCTACAGTCAAAAACTGATTCATGTATACGCTCCTGACCTAAACACATTCGAGACGAGCCGCATCCGGATACGCAACTAAAGCCGCCTATTGCGATGCGGCACGTCTCGAATGAGTTAATACCACCCATCTGCAAGAGGCATAGATCCTATTGAGCCCCCACTGCTTGCAGGGACTCATTATGATCTGTGCAACATGCTCATCATTTTCTAAACTTGTTCATATTTTCTCAGATGCAACTTGAAATTCCAGTCAACACTGGGCCAAAGATTCACTACAGTCGTTAATTACTGCAGATCCAGCAGATGAAATACCAAACAGAACTCGCACACAAATAAACAAATACATCCTCCCCCCAGCCCCCCTCAAAACCCATCTGATAATCAATACGGCAGCCAGCAAAATCTGCAGCCAACTGCCATGACTTAAGAATGTAGATGCTGTGTTAGGACGCGAGCACAACAGATATATTTTAAAAGACAAAACAAAATCAATATAGAATGGGAAAACAAGTTGGACCCCACATTGCCCCAAAACATGACATTCATCTGAGCATGGCACAACACAAAAACAAATAAATGAACAAATGAAAAAAACAAAGCAAACAGTGCACAGGAAAGGGGAAAGCAATATGCTTTAATGCGGCTTGGGAAACAGGAGTAGTGTGGTTATCAGACCTGACGTGACCCGGGATTTACCGTGCTGCCCACAAGGCGCGGCCCAAATCTGGCATGAGCTGCCACGTTGCTCACTAACCACACATCACATCAGCTTTCAGTCCTCTATACAATCCACCCTTCCATCTGCAAGAGGCATAGACACTCGAGAGCCCCTGCATACGCAGGAACACATAAGAATCTATTCCTCGACCATGATTGGCTGTAACTGTTCCCCAGGTGTTGTGTGGGTTTTAACTTGCGACTGTAGAGGCTAGGTACTGTGGCTCTTGGATATCATATCATGGTATGACTCGGAGAGGTGGAGGAGGAACATGATTATGTCAGAAATTGGCTGGATGCACAACCTCCTTGCTTCCTCCCCACCCCAACACACATGCTAAAACAGCAAAAGCATGAAGCTGTCTCCAAAGCAGTTGGCAGTTAGATGCTGGACAAAACTTCAATGCACATGTGCGAGACTGTAGAAAGTCTAGATGAGACTTCTCCACTCAGCAAACATAGAGAACCAGCACTTGAGACCTGACAAGCAAGCTGGTATGTAGACAGGCCATCAAACTTTTTCCAGTCATTCGGCCTATTCCAAACATTCATCATCATTCAGGTGCACAATTAAGGAAATGTCGTGGCATGGACGCGGCGCATCAGGCAACAATCATTAAAAAAAGAAATCTTGCTGCCACCAGTTCAAGCCTGCCGCTCCCTTGCAGTAAGTGTTGCGTAATTGGCAAGAGTTTTGTGTTACGATAGTGTTGCCATCGGGTGAGCCAACACACACAAATCTGGACGTTGAGACATCTGGCTGGTAGCCAACAATCACACATCTTCATCCTCGTCTGAGTCTGTGTCAGAAGAGGACAGGGTTTCATTCAGCTCCTGTGGCTGGGGCTTGTAAGGGGCTATGTGTTGTGGACTCCAAGCCTTGGGCAGCATGCGTGTCAACCCATTCCTCTGCTGCTGCAGCTGCAAGCAAACAAAAAACAGTAAATAACAAACTAGTGGCAGTCCACAAACATCCTACTGACTAAAAGGACTGCCTTTTCAAACATCTTTAATCCATTACATCCTGAGGTTAAATTTTTCAAAATTTGCTTATTGTCTTATGATAACAGAATTAGAGACAGATCCATCATTTTAATTCAAGGGTGGTGACAGAATAGCTTTGCGCCTCAGGCATCATGTTATTCTGGCACCACTCTTGATCTATCATAGTCATTTTTTTTTAAAGTGACAAGGATGAAAACTTGTGCATGATGCTTCAGCCACTGGTACCAGTACAGTGCAGTGGATGTATGCAGTAAGTGGGGGTTAGTGACCATTAACACCTGCTTTAACATGCATAGGAAGGTCTTATCATAAACTATTCCAGCGCCATGTTTAATAAAAAGTTTGCAGAAGTGCTAATAAAAACTAAATTCCATCAAAAATGGGCATTTTTCCCATAGTTGCTGACCAACTCTGACCCTGAAATTAGTATGGATATGAATGTTTTATCATCAGGTATCTCTGTACCAAGTCTGGATTAAAAGTTTAAAAAGGTATTTCTCAACACAATTCTAGTTAAAATAGGGCAATATTTTGCCTATTTACTGACCTCTGTTGCATTGACCTTGGAGCAAGGTCCCTCAAACTGGTGTTTTTTGAAAAGTACAAGTCTGTAGCTTAAGTAGTCTCTGATAAAATGCCAACAAGGACAACAGATAACAGATGGCCCAATGCACACTCACTTCATCAAACATGTCTCACCTTGTCAGTCAGCTGCTTGAACTCTCGTTTGTCATCCTCAGTTATCTCATACACCTCATCATCCTGCTCATCCCAGCCCATCTCACGCAGCAACCTACAAAAGCATACACAAGAATGGCAAAGTTCTTAAGAGTCAAATTAATCTTATCTTTATGACCTTGACCTTTCCATCACTGAAATAAGCAAGTGTTCAAGTGTTTTAACATAAAGAAAAGGTTGGCTTTTGTACCTATGAAATCAATACACATACCAAGGGGAATTACTCAGCGATGGACATACACAATGTTAGATCCCCTGCCCCCTCCTATCAGGCACCCAATAACCAGCCCACAGAAAAATACAGAGGTAAAGAACAAGACGATCATATACATCCCTGAAAAGGATGCATCAGGTCATGCCTTTAACCCATGTCTTTTTCTGGAACTTAGGAAGCAGGCAGGGGAAAACCACAAACAAGACAGTGCACTACTAAATGTGAAATCAATGTTTCTTTAAGGCAAGCTAGGACACTTCAGCGCAATTTTTTTTTGTTTATGGACATATGCTTTATTGTATATCATTACAATCAGTATTTGTCTCTCCTGAACACTACGATGTGCTCATTTAGTCAGGTATGCTCACAGTTGCCATGGCAACGAACACAGGTGACCGTTACGCCTGGTTGCTATTTTTGCCAAGGTAGCAAATTTCAGCTACCGTTGATGCTTCTGAAAAGCTAAATTTGGTCAAAATATCAACTGATATCACCATTAAGGAATGTCAAAGCTGATTTTGAATATCTTACCTGGTTTTGAAGAAAAAAATATTTTTATATGAATGTCCTGGTTTGGGTCCTTTTTTTTTAGTACATTTGCCAAGGGAAGCTATTCATAAATTGCAAACTGTTCCAAAATTTAAAAGTCAGTTCTGACATGTTGAAACTAATCTAATTTTCCAGTCATGTGTTAAATTTGAGACTGATTTGACAGCCAGATTTAGAGAAATTTGCTTCCTCAGAGTGTACCCCCCCAAAAAAAAATTATGATTTTGATAAACAGCAAAAACAAGTTTCAGCAAGGTGCCAAATTTTCCCCATCATACACAGCTCCAACATGTCACCTGGAATTGTTGACTTATGTTTTTCACACGATAAAACCTTTATGCATTGCAGACAGGCATGCTTAGTGAGTATTGCTTGTTGTAGTTGTACTCAGCCTGCACACTTACTGCATCCAGTTTGTTAATAAGCACTAATGTCACAACTGCTTGATGACAGTAAACCATTTTAACAACTTTTTAAATTGCCAGGATCACCAAGCAACCCCAGGTGGATTAGGTATTGTGAATCAACATTACCTCGTGTAGACACAACAATGCACTATTGAAGCACCCCAGTGCCTGTTTGTTTTCTACTGTATACACTTCACTTACACAACTGGTATTCTGTAAGCAAACGTTTGGTACAGTAATTGGCAATATTTGTCAGGGTTCATACTCAAAACTATAGATTAGAAACTTAGATGTAGTTTAGGTTCAAAACTTAGATGTACAGTGGAGTCCGCTTAACACGAATTTCTGGGGACACGGAAAATCACTTCGTGTTAACCGTATTTCGTGTTAACCAATATGGCCTCAAAATTGATCACGGCCCTCCCGGAAAGGAAAAAGTGTGTAAGAGATGCGTGCATGAATGAGTACGAGGTTAAAAGTGCATATTATTGTACTATATATGCTTACATTACGTTCAGCTCGCTAGGAAAACACAAGGATATGTGTACAGCTCACGTAGTTAATGTAAAATCCATCAGGTAAAATCCATAGTAAAGTAAAAGCAACACGGGCATCTGGCATCGGTAAAAGCAACACAGTCAAAGTCATTTAAAAAACGGGCCATGATCGAAGTCGGTCTTGCGTTATTGACAGCCCGTGTAGAGAGACAATCGTGGATCTCATTAATCTTGTTTTTTCACTTCAAGCGTAGTCGACTTCTGTTTTACCTTGGGGGTAGCCGAGATCGGTAGTTAACTGAATTGAGGGAGTGTTGGTACACGAATGATGCATGAATTCAGTTCAGAAACACTAGCCAATGAGAAGACGGATTACAACGAATAAGGCTATTCAGCCAATCACAGGCTAGAGTTCGTTCATGTGTCGTGTGTACTACAGCACGAGAGCGACACGTGCAGTGCCCCTTTCATGAGTCGGTTTTCAGTGTTTGAGACTGGAATGTGTGTTCGTGTTAAACAGGTGAATAATAGTGAAATTGCTCTGGTCGAGAACCGAAAACAGCTTCGTGTTGAGCGAAATTTCGTGTTAAGCATTTTGTGTTATCAGTGAAATTTTAATACGTAATAAGAAGGCCGTCAGCCGGGAATGAAAAAGCGGTTCGTGTTATCCGGAAATTCGTGTTAAGCGAGTTCGTGTTAACTGGACTCCACTGTAGTTGCACTTGTCAAAGTGCGACTCATTGGTGAAAACCAATCTAACCGGGCTGCTTTATCGTTGTAAGATCAACATTCCTAAAAGTGGAAGGGTAAGCCAAGGGTAAATAGACATGAACACTTGTCTCACACGCGTTTACATTTATGGCTTTCATGTTTTTCAGCATAATTATACACATTATACTTGTACATCCGTGCAGTTTACACAAACTGTTAATGCTAAATATATTCTGTTGAAGATGGAAAAATGGTTTAGAGATCTGTCAGCTTTGAGGAGTACTGCTGTTCCTAAAGCATCAGAAGCTGCAATCTGGTTTGTTACATACCCCTGCACTGTGTGCGTAGAGTGCACAGGCCATAACCAGTTGTTACATTACTTCAAACAGGAGAGACTAAAATCATAATGAAAACATCATGAGTTACCACAAGTAAATAAAGTATTTAAACATCTTGTATGTCTGATGATATATAAATCAGTTAGTTCATGAAACGCGCATACAGCTTAAAAAAACCACCAAAAAAAACGGCCTGTTCACATCACACCTCATCCACACCCATTGCATACTCATAGTGATTGCTGTGGAAGATGTAAAATACCTGAGGTTGCATATTATAATTTGGACCATACTGGATTACTGCAGAATCACATCTACACCATCACAATGACAGCTGCATCTTGCATAAGTTCAGAACTTTCACAGTGCACTTCATAGACTACTTTGACCAAGGAAAACAAATACGTGTATGATGTACATTGATCTTTTAACGATGACAAATTATATAATTAAGTGTTTGCTTGTGCATATGATGGACTATCATTCCTGCAAACACAAGTTTTTTGTAAAATTTGTGAGGGACGTGGTACAGCCTAAATCCTAACACTTTCTCGCTACGAACGGACCTGTGCACAATGTACATTATCGTTATCAAGCACATCTGTGTTTCTTTGAGCAGGCAGCAGATTCCTTTCACGTATACGTTTCGTCAGTCTCGATCAAGAGTGTCTCACAATGAATTTACAGATGGTTTCTGGTCTAACCGAAATATTCATGTTACAACAGACGAATGACGTGAGAATCCCGGATCTAAATCGTTCATATCTACAGTGCTCTACCGAGCGCTGAATGCAGAATTTTGGATTTCTATGCATGCACACTTCTGCTCCAAGGTCAAACAGTTCACAAACAAATCATAAAAATCTTCGCCCTCGCCCATTGTATCTTTGATTTTTGCACATTATGCTTTGCCAAATCGCTAGAGCACCTACCTGCAAAAATCCGCAGGTCATTTCGAAACGACTCGAAGATGCAGGTGATGTTTGTGTCTATTCTAGACATGGGCAGTTATGTTTTCCTGTATATTACGATTATACAAGTTCTTCGGTCTCACCCTGTCTGTCATGTTGACTAGATTCCTCTGCGGATTTGTCTAAACAACGCGTTTTAGCTTGCAATCCGTCAAAAAACACACTTGCAGACTCGGAAATAAAATCGTCAGAAGATCAAATTTGGCAGTTATCGACAAATTCGTAGGGTTGCGTCAGTTTTTTATTTTTTTGCTGTTGATTGTTTAGGCTAGGGTGAAGGACAAATCATTGCAAGGGAAAGAAGCGGCTTTCAAACACGATAACTTTTTCCACTTTGGTACAAAGAATGTGTGCTTTGACCAGATCAAAAGTAGGCAAAATGCACATATTTTGAGTGGAAAAAATGTAAACAAACTTCGGATACTATGTTTATTGAACATTTAGGGGTGTTCGATAAAAGCTTTGAGGGAAAAAGACTATGTTTTCACAGAGAGGACACCGAGAACTTGCAGAAAATCAGGAAAACCCAAAACAGCCAACATGACAGATTTTTCACATTAGAAGTGTTCTAGCTCACCATAAATTTACCCATTTTCACTTTTCTCAACCTGCCTTGACCTTTGTGAGTAGTGAACCAAATTAGCATGCACAGAAAGGTCTTATCAGCTAACTTTCTGCTAAATTTGGTTTAAAAGTTTTGCCAAAATCCTTTTGAAATTCTACCCCCAAAATAGACATTTTTCACATCATTTGCTGATCTCGTGACCCTTGACCTTTCCAAAGGAGTGTCCAAATTAGCATGCCTAAGAAGATCTTACCATCAGGTAGCTCTGTACCAGGTTTGGTGAAAAAACAATTTTTGTCAAAAATGGCTATTTGACATATTTCCTGATCTCTTGTGACCCTTGACCCTTACAAGGGGTCATCCAAATTAGTATACACAGGAACATCTACAACCAGGTATCTCTGTACTACGTTTAGGTTTGAAATGAAGTTGTGAATAGTATTTGCGAAAAAAACATCTTTTGTCAAAATGTGGCTTTTTTTAATACCTATTTTCTGATCTCGTGACCCCTGACCTTTGAGGGGTCAACCAAATTTGTATGAATAGAAATTATGTCTTACCACAATGTATCTTTGTACCAAGTTTAGGTTTGAAGTTGTCAATTGTATTTGAGGAAACATAAATTTTGTCAAAATATGGCTATTTTTTTTTAAAACCAATTTCCTGATCCCCTGTGACCTTAAACTTGAAGAGAGGTCAATGAAATTGGTATGTTTATAAAGGTTTTGCCACAAAGTATCCTGAGGTCAAGTTTGAAGACTGTGGCTTGAATAGTCTCTGAGAAAAAATCTCAATGTTAAAGTTTACCACGGACAACGACTGAACGACCACCGACACAGAACATACTAACTTTTGCTTAGCATGCGAGCCAATGAACAATTTTTTTTTGGGAGAGGATCACCAAAACTGGTTTGGGGGTAGTAGCTGATAAACTTGGCAGCTAAGCACATCACAGCACACTGCATGTAAACTATCATATTCAATTATTTTCTGTCTGGTCCACAATCATAAAAGGATACCCCTAATATCTAGAAATTGGGCCGTACAGCTGATAGGCAGTTGAAGCAGGATGCGTTTAAACACCTAACAAATTCAGACAAAAAAGTGCTGATCACTGAATGTGGATAATACACCTCTAGGCCATAAGGTCCAAAATCACATATCAGCAAACGCACCTCTAACAAGCATGGCAAAGTCCCTATCGCTCGTGTATTTGCCGACCTCATGGCCATTGACCTTTCCAAGGGGTCACTTAAACTAGTATATATAGAAAGGTCTTACCATCATCGTGCAGGATATCAGTATTTGAGAAAAAACATCAGGGCGAAATTTTAAGATTGTGGCTTAACCCTTTTGCATTGGTTCCAGGAGTAAGTGGGAGCTGCGCAAGTGGTCACTACTGTTACTTCTGGCAGTAACCGCAAGTACGTGCTTAACCCTTTGCATGTCCGTATCAATTTTTGTCGTGATGATTCCGACAAGAATCATCGCGACAAAAACCGATACGGACACGCAAAGGGTTAGAGTTTTTTCACATCATTCAGTGGCTTTCACCTGGCTTCCCAAAAAGAATCAACTACTGCTGGGGAAACCCCACATGATATCTTAGGGGTATTTTACATGCGCATGCCCTCCATTTCATGTAGTAGAGAGTGTGGAACTCACCGCATTATTTCATTCACAAATGGGACCGTTGGAAAATGGTGGCTACCAGCGATGGGAGTGATATTCCTTACTAAAAGAGGAGTAGGCACGTGTTATTTTGAGAGATGCTGCGAAATACAAAAAACAAGAATTACTTGAATCAGACACTAATTTTGAAGATCACTTTGGATAACACTTTAACCCTTTAGCATGCATTCCAGGAATAACCGGGAGCTGCGCACGCAGCCGCTATTGTTCGCTCTGGGAGTAACCAGGAGTATGTGACTAGGTTTTTTTCCCATCACTCTGTGGCCTTCACCTGGCTTCCAAAACAGAACCAACCACTGCTGTGGAAACCCCAGGAGATCCAATCATATCTTATTCTTAGGGCTATTTTTACATGCACACACCCATGATTTTGTGTAGTAGAGAGTCTGGAACTGACCGCATTATTTTCATTCACAAATGGGACCGTAGAAAAATAGTGGCTACCAGTGATGGGGGCGATATTCCTGACTATACAGAGGAGTAAAGGTGTTATTTTGAGAGATGACGAGAAATACGAAAGACAAGAATTACTCGAATCAGATACTTACTTTGAAGATCACTTTGATGCAGATTTAAACACTTTAAATGGCCCAAAAGACAACGTTCCTCTCGTGACCTCTTTGTCAAAATGGCGGTCAGCCTCATGAGCAATACCAGTGCGGGAGTTAGTGGAAGCAACGGGTCCCACTCACAATCTGCAGCAGTAGCAGACCACTAGAATGTTCCCTTTTATTTCTCCCTCCATCTCAGATTTTTTTTTTTTAAACAAAACATCCAAAACGGAAAATAAACATTGTGGCCATGTGACAATACCTGTAGCACTGTGGACATGACACTTTCTGTGACAATTTGTGACCCAATCAGCAGCATACGACCCGTCTGCAGGGCTTGGAGATGGATAAGGTAGGACTCAGCATTCACTTTCTGGACTCACAGCTGCATGTCTAGTATGTAAGTGGATGATTTGTTTACTAATAAAGATTTGTCACCAAGATTTGATAACATATTAGGTGACAGCGACATGACTCTCCACATGACATGACCATGCATGATAGTGTAGCCACTTTCCAATACTTCTGCCAAATCTCAGCACTGTAGGGCGTCAGGCACTCAAATGATGGCCTCTCAAACAAAACAACTATACTTTTCTTGTTGTAATACGAAAGAATCTGAACATTAGGAGCAGTAAGAATCCTGATGCAAAAGGTCTCAGAAAAAATGCTAACGTTAAAGTTTACCATGGATGACAGACGGACGACCCAGTACATATTCACTTTTGCTACTGCACATGATCCCCAAAACATAACTGTCTTGACCACTTGTGACCTTGTCCTTGTCACTGAAATTGTTATGTTTACATAAAGTATTAAAGTATCCTTAGAACAAGTTTGAAGTTTGTGACTTGAATAGTCTCCGAGAAAATGCCAAGAGACAATGGACCACTACCACTGGCCCAATACACAAGACTCACTTTTGGCCCAATACACAGACTCGCTTTAAGTATCACAATAAGGATCAACCTACCGCTGTTCAGCCTCCAAAGAACTGGAGAGAATGCTGGTGTTGGCTTTGGGGTGGTGCTCAAGGTCGTGGTCCAAGTGCAGATCAGATATGCCATTCGTCACAACCTCCGTCAAGCCCTTTTCAGCCTTTCTCTGTCACAATGACCATCATCATTATCAGCATCAGTTTTAGAACTATTAACCATAATTTCAATTGCAGAAGCTAAATAAACAAGAATGGCAAAGCCCTTATGGCTCACATGTATGATCGATCCAAAATTTTGATAAAACTAAATTCTGTGCAAAAGATTTTTAACACATTTGTTGACCTCCCTCTTGTGAACTTTGACCTTTCCAAGGGTCATCCAAATTAGCATGCATAGAAAAGTCGTACCATCAGGTACCTCTGTACCAAGTTTAGGTTTGAAGTTGAATATAGTATATGACAAAAAACAATTTTTGTGAAAATATCACAATTTTTTCTGGACCTCCTGTGACCTTTGACTTTTCCGAGCGGTCAGCCAAATTAGTATAAAACGTCTTATCATCAGGTATCTCCATACCAAGTTTGGTCTTGAAGTGGACAATAGCAATTGAAAATAACAATTTTTGTTAAAATATCGCTATTTTAAAGTCCCATTATAAAAGGGACTTTTTAGGAGGGGTCGCGGTGGGGCGCTTTTAATAGCATGTCCATGATGTCAAAGGCGGACAGGCTAAACCTCTAACAATTGAAGTAACAAGATTAAAATTACGCGATGTCTAGTTACGCTAACCTCGTTGCCGCGCAGCACCGTATGCGCATATGTACGTATGTATGTAAACAAGAGAATCTCCGATATTTCTGTACACACAAGCTTGAAACTTAGCGAAATACTTTCTTAAGTGGGTGGCTAAGAGTAAGAGAGCCTCCGAGCATATTGTAATTGAAGACATAAACAACCGTTTATAGGAAGTCGGTTGACCCAGATTAGAGTCCGTAATTTTTGTCACATTTACTTGAACTTTTGCAAATAGCTAGTTTGGAGAAAGACATTGGATGATTTTGTTAGCCAGCTTTGTATCCTTTCAACTTCTTTAGTAAAAATTATTTCTTTTCAGAAAAGACAGGCATGGGAATTAGAAGTCTGAAATTTCCAGCGTGGTCCTTCATTCCAGCGACCAAAAAATCAAACGACTGGGGGGGGGGGGGGGGGGGGGGGGGAGGAGAATAGCGTGGTCCTTCATTTCAGCGGCCAAAAAATCAAACGACAGGGGGGGGGGGGGGGGGGTTGCTTACCGGATCATGATCAGGTGCACACTAAACAGCACTCTGTCTTGAACGATATCCTTTCTCACCGCCATTTTCAATTTTCATCAACTCGTGATGCCGCCACTTTCCCCACACGTACAGTGCGCGAGACGGTAAGCGAGCATGAAAACGGTGCATTCAGTATTGTATTGCCCGCTTGCACGGTAAAGTAACGACTGCGTTAAAGCCACAATAGGTGACGCGTAACTCTAGCGGGCGGCATATCACTTGAACCAATGCGGCCTCGCAGTGTATAATGACTGGTGCTCAGTTACTTTTTGCACCCCAATTTTTTTTTTCGGCGGACAATTTTTTTTTTCGCGGCTGAGCAAATCATTTCGGCGGAAATTTGCCTTTAGGCGGACAATTCCCATGCCTGAAAGAATTAAAAGACTAAAAAACCTTTACTTCTACAGAAAGTCTGACAGCGGCAGTGACGTGAAAGAGGCAACTCTGTCACCATGCAGACGCTGGCATAATACTCTAAATATGAGGTCATTCTCTCTTACACGCGCGGCTCTCTCCCTCTCACACACAAACATGCGCGCATCTCCAGGAGGAATAGATCCTCATGCGCCCATGCACGCACCAACATGCACACACACATCGACGCGCTTTCAGAAGAGCATGCAGGTGACCCCTGTACAGTGGAGTCCAGTTAACACGAACTCGCTTTACACGAAATTCCGGTTAACACGAACCGTTTTTGCATTCCCGGCCGACGGCCTTCTTATTCTGTATTAAAATTTCACTGATAACACGAAATGCTTAACACGAAATTTCGCTTTACATGAAGCTGGTTTTGGTTCCCAACCAGGGCAATTTCACTATTATTCACCTGTTTAACACGAACACAGATTCCATTCAAAGAAAACCAATTCACGTGTCGCTCTCGCGCTGTGGAAGTACACATGACAGATCAGAGCGAACTCTAGTCTGTGATTGGCTGAATAGCCTTCGGCTGTTGTAATGTCTTCTCATTGGCTAGCATTTCTGTACTGTATTCATGTTGTATCATTTGTGTACCAACACAACCCTTTTACCGATGCGGGATTGTACTTCAGCCTGTGTTGCTTTTACCTGAGGATTGTAACTTAGTATGGATTTTGCCTGATGGATTTACATTAAATACTCGAGCTGTACATGTTTCCTTGTGTTTTCCTAGCGAGCTGAAGGTATGCATAGAAAGTACGATAATGTGCACTTTTAACCTGGTACTCATTCACGCACACGTCTTACACGTCTTTCTCCTTGAGGGCCGTGATCAATTTTGAGGCCATATTGGTTAACATGAAATACGGTTAACACGAAGTGATTTTCCGTGTCCCCAGAAATTCGTGTTAAGCAGACTCCACTGTACTTAGTATATCATGTAGCTAGGTAAAGTCAACCTGCTTTCACACAAATTATAGCAAGACTGAAATTGTACCATGAAGTTCTAGTTTTGTCACCATTTTCTCAAGCCTATGAAGCGAAAGTGAAACTCATATCACGTAAAAAAACATAAAATTACGTAAAAACAAAAACTTATGTCATGACAAATGACGTTTGACAAATCAATGACGCGTATGTCGTGCGTCCCTTATAGAACTCACCGACGCATTGGCAGATCTGCAAGACTTTTTCAATAGGAGATAATTCAACATCAGAATCAGGTCAAAGACAAAAGGTAGAGACCATTGACAGCGAGGACAGCTCTCATATAGAAGGGACTTGGTGGGTTATGGTTCATCCCATCTTGTTTACCTTTTTCTGGACCTCCTGTGACCCTTGACCTTTATGAGGGGTCAGCCAAACTAGTATGCATAGAAAGGACTAACCATCAGGTATTTCTGTAACAAGTTTAGGTTTGAAGTTGAAAATAGTATTTGAGTTATGACAGTTTATGTCAAAATATAGCTAATTTTTACTTACTTCTGGACCCGCTGTGGCCCAGACCTATGAGCAAGGTCAATGAAATTATTATGTTAGACAGGTCTTGCCATAAAGTATGCTTGGGTGAAATTTGAAGACTGTAGCTTGAATAGCTTCCAGGAAAATATTAACGTTAAAGTTTTACCATGGACGACAAACAATGGATAGACGAACACCAGCCTCTTTCAGACTCACTTTGCTATCACACGTGAGCTAAAAACTATTAACCTTTAGCTCTCTGGTGGCAACATTTGTTGCCACCTGCCATCTTGCTTGATTTATGGATGGCGACATATGTCGCCACCGCGAGGTCTGCTCGTAATCGGCTATGGTAAACACACAGGATTGCTATGACGGCCTTTGCAAAGGATTATGGGTGATTGTAAACGAGGATTGCTTCCGTTTTCTATTGGCCATCTTGCTACCTTCAAATGTGTTCAAGCGATTCAAATTTTCTAAGTGAGAGTTTGTTCTGACGGCTTCATTTTGACAAAAAATGGCCGATGAGGAGTTACAAGAATACATCCAGGAATACTTTATGGACTCAGATAGCGACGATGAAGACTTTCTGGGCTTCTTGCCAGAAGACTTGAGACCAATGGCGGGTGGGAGATGGTAGTGATGGACAGGGGAGCACTGAATCGAGTGCTAGTGAACGCGGAAATGGTGCGTAATGGAAGTCATCAATAGTAGAATAGTAAGCATAATCTTTTTCAATCTGCTAATTATTTATTTTTTTGTTAGGATAATAACACAGATAACACAGTTTGAAGAAATGTGACATAATCTTGATTCATTTATTTACATACATGCCAAATCCACAATCATACATAGAAAAATGAAAAAGTTGTAGGCTTTTGAAGTAAGTAGGGTAGTGTTGGGTTCAGCCCACTCAAAAAGAATGCAGTTGCAGGGCAAAAAACTGCCAGCAGAAAGCAGAGAGCTAAAGGTTAACCATAATTCCAATTGCAGAACCTAACTCCAGAACAATATCTATATATTCAAAGCATATTGAAGGCATTCTCTGCACATTTTTTTTTTTACAAGCAACTACATTCAGTATCAAAACTGATTCTGGCAACAGTGAAAACAAAAAGAGAGTCCATGAACAGTAAAATAAAACACTCCATGCATGCAGCCATGCGTACTGTTATTGTCAACAGTACCAGTGACTGCATGCACAAAAGGGATGGATTTTGCAAATATATACGCAGTTGTGAAATTCACTCTAGTGTTGATATTCACCTTATTGTTGTTATTCTCATGATAGTAGCCACCGCCGACTCCATTTGTTGCACTGCCATCCGAGTCCGCTTCTTTGCGCAGTGCTTTCAAAAACTCACTCTTCTTGTCTCCTAGTGTCTTGGGTTGTCGCACCAGACGTGAGCTCAGGATCTCAATGGGGGATGTGGGGCTCTGCTGCTGGGCCTAGAGAGGGTAGATAAAATTAACTCCCATGTACATGCAGGCTCCAGTATAGTTCACAGAACCAGTTATAATTGCACAACTTTGTGGACTTTTTCAAAGTATTTTAATATGACTAATCCCCACCAGAATTGTGTATGATCTTTACCACACACAAAATTAAGAGCCAAAATGATCAATAATGAAAATCCAGAACGCTTTACTTGCTGACATGCACATTTGACAAAGCTCCTAGTCCTATCATGACAGGAGAAAGCTGGAACAGCAGTTGTCAAATAGGGCAAATAATGGCTTTCTCAAAGATCCTCGCTGACCTTCAACTTTCAGTCCAGTAAGACTAATTTTTGTTCAGCAATTGAATGCTTTAACTCTTTCAAGATGTGCCATATCCAGATTCGCGGCGTAAAGCCACGAATCAGGATGCAGCACGTTTCAAAAGAGTTAAAAGAACTAACTGACGGGGATGATCCAGTGTCAAGTAACAAGGTTAACAAAAATGACAAAGCCCTTTGGGCTCACGTGCATGAATGATACAGTTCTAAAGTAAAGGGTTTTGTACCTGCGAAATCCTCGTTTTCTCACTTTTGTCAATCTCATGTGACCCTTGACCTTTGTGAGTAGTGAACTACAATAGTATGCATAGACAGGTTTTATCAGCTTTAATATCTGCCAAATTTGGTTTAAAAGTTTTGCAAAGTGCTGAAAGTTCTACTTTTTTTCACATCATTTTGCTGAACCCTTGACCTTTCTGAGGGGTCATCCAAATTAGCATGCATAGCAGGTCTTTGGCACTTAATTGCCCAAGTCCACCTGAAAATTTGGTGACGAAACCTTCTTTTCTTATTAAGTACACTTAGGAGCATCAACCACAGCAGTTATTTTGTTGCCACGGTGGGCATTATTGTTTAAAATCTAACCCATCTATTCATGATAATTTAACTCATTCTACCCCAAGACCGAAATCCCCAAATTTTGCCATTGTCCTCTGAAGACTGCACTGCAGGACACAGAACAACCATGATAGTTCAAGGGTGATGCCAGAATAGCTTGGCGCCCATAGGCGCCAAGCTATTCTGGCATCACGCTTGAACTGTCATGGTTGATCCTTCTCTTCCTGTGGTGTGTCTGGGGTAAAAGGAGTTAAAAGAATCACAAAGTAGGCACTTTTCACACATTAGCTGAGCCTTCACTTTCAGAAGGGTTAATAAACCCCTCCTGTGCCACAGTATACACATTTTTGTTTCTGAAATCGTGGCTCATTCAATGACCAAAAGACAACACCATCCAAGAAACATGGATACAAATTGGTCTCAGCAAGAGGCATAGTCATGGGCGCTCATGAGGATCAATGTCTCTTGCAGTTGAATATGTTCACTCTTTTCTTGGCAGAGAAGGGGTTACATTAATATGCACAGATAGGTCTTGCTATCTGTACTAAGTCTGACCTTAAGATAAACATAAAATCTGTGAAAGAAATTTCTGTCAAAATATAGCAATTTCTTTTACCTAGATGTATTGGCCTGTGACCATAATCTTTGAGAGGTCACTTATGGTAAATTGGTATGCTTAACACATTCAGCCCCGACGCACTACAGCAGGAGATGGGTTGACCATGATAATTCAAGGGTAGTGCCAGATTAGCTTGGTGCCTGTCAGCACCAAGCTAATCTGGCACTACCCTTAATTATCATGGTCGACCCATCTCCTGCAACAGGTGCATAGTCTTTAGATGACGCCCCAAAAATTTAAGAAATACGTGCGTCGGGCTGAATGAGTTAAAAAGGTTTTGCCACAAAGTAACCTTGGACCAATCCGAGGTCTGTGGCTTTGAATGGTCTCAAAGAATGTACCAACAATAAAATTAACCATGGACGATGTACAGTGTACAGACAGGACCAACTACAAACCACTGGCTCAGTACATACTCACATTTACTATTGCATTGAGCCAAAAGTCATTAAGTACCTCTCTACTGGATGTGGCACTAGAGACTGGGGTTGACTTGAATGAAGCCAGTGGGGACAGATCACGGAGGCTCCCATTCATGCGCATATTATCTTGGCCAGCTTTCCGGGAACTTGTCACAGCTGCCGGTTTGATTGGGATGAGAGCTTTGTAGATACCAGCAGAGGAGTTTTTCAGATCAGAGGCATCATCAAACTTGGACCTGAGAGGATTGTCTGATACAAACGAAACAAATTTGATAACAAGAAGTCCTTATGGCTCATGTGTACGACTCACATAAGCCTGACCTGTGTGACCTTCAGCTTTCTGACAGATCACGGAAAGGAGCAAGTGTTCAAATGTCAACCCATTTAGCCCTGACACACTACAGCTGGAGATGGATCAATCATGACAATTCAAAAGAAGCACCAGATTAGCTTGGTGACTGATGGTGCCAAGCTAATCTGGCACTACCCATGAATTATCATGATTGATACATCTCCTGCAAATGGTACACAGTCATTAGGTGACACCTCCAAAATCTGAAATGTGGCCATATGTTAAATGGGTTAACATAAGTAATTCTTTGGCTTTTATACCAGCAAAATCCATGTTTTCTCAAAATGTATGAATTTCAACACATTTGTTAAACCCCTATGACCCATGACCCTAGGCGGGGAAGTGGCGCAGTGGTTAAGGCGTCTGCCTCCAATGCCAAAGGTGCGGGGTTCGATACTGGGTTCCGGCGTTGGATTTTTCTCCTCTGGTGTCACCGTCTGGCAAGTGGGCAGATGTTCACATCTGCACGGGACATAGACGACCCCGGCCCCCACGAACGAGTCCCCTGCTGCCTTGCAAGCATGGCCGCTTGGCTGCGGAAAGGCTAAGGGAGGAAACCCCTGACATCAAAGCCCCCGTGTCTCCGGGAAAGGCTGTTGAGCCAGAGACTAAGACAAGGACAGTCTGATATAAAACCTACGACCCGAGGACCTCGATGCCACCGTCCCAGCTTGCTAGGCCATGGCAAACGAACCAAGGGTTTAAAGGGTGGGGCCAGTACTGCGCACACTGCACTCCACCAAAAAGCTCCACCGCGCAGGCTTTAGGAAACGCCCACGGACTATGACACTGAATTTTCCAAGTCCTGTAGCGATGGGCAAGGGGCAAAACGGCAGGTGAAAGATGTCACTGGAAGCCGCAGTCTCAAACCTGCATGCAGGCGGTTCAGGATATTGGTCGCCTGATGTTGACCTGGGGATGACAGCATCACTCGGCACACCCTGAACGACCAAGCAGCCAACCCTCCTGGCAGAGCCTGCAGAAAGAGACAAGTTCTACTCTGACCTGCGCAGCCTCCTGCAGAGCACCCCTGCAGACGACAAAGTCATCATCCTTGGCGACTTCAACGCCAGAGTGGGCCAAGACTCTGAAGCCTGGAAAGGAGTCCTCGGCAAGCATGGCGTTGGCAACTGCAATGACAATGGTCGCCTACTGTTGGAGCTCTGTGCTGAGCAGCAACTTGTCATCACCAACACTACTTTCCAGCAAAAGGACAGTCGAAAGACCACCTGGATGCATCCTCGCTCCAAGCACTGGCACCTTATCGACTATGTCCTAGTGCGTCAGAGGGACGCAGTGATGTCCTCCTCACCAGAGTGATGCCCAGCGCAGAGTGCCACACTGATCACCGCCTTGTTTGCTGCAAACTCAGGCTCCGCCTCAAGCTGAAACCCAAGAAAGGGGGCCCCCAAGAAAAAGCTTGATGTTGCCAGCCTTCAGCGTGACAAGAAAGCTGCCCTTCAGGCCGATTTACAGCGCATGCTCAAAGACACAGTTGATCCAGCAGACTCCTCTCCTGAAACACTCTGGGAACAACTGAAAACTGCTATTGTAAAATCCTCTGTGGAAGTCTTGGGCTTTGCTAGAAAGAGGAACAAAGACTGGTTTGACGAAAACGACGTAGAGATCCAGGAACTTCTAGCAAAAAAAAGAGCCGCCCACCAGGCCCACCTAGCCCAGCCTTCCTGCCCTGTGAAGAAGTCTGCCTTCCGCCTCATCCGCAGCAGTCTCCAGCTCAAGCTTAGAGAGCTCCAGAACGAGTGGTGGTCCAGACTCGCACAGAGGACCCAGCTCTGCGCTGACAACGGTGACTACAGGGGCTTCTACGAAGCACTGAAAGCAGTGTATGGCCCTAGGCACCTGGTACAAAGTCCCCTGCGAAGCGCTGATGGACAGGCACTCCTCACAGATAATACCTCCATCTTGAACCGCTGGTCGGAATACTTTCAGGACCTCTTCGGCGCTGAACGCACTGTTCAAAAAACAGTCATCCTCCAAATCCCACACCTTCCACTAAAGGTTGAATTGGACGAACCGCCCACCGCCGAAGAGACCCTCACAGCCATCCACCAGCTCAAGAGTGGCAAAGCAGCAGGCAATGACGGAATCCCGCCAGAGATCTGGAAAATACCAGCCAATTCAGGAGCAACCTTGCGAGAATTTTCCCGGCAATGGACAGCAGGGTAATTCCACGATAATTAGAGCAGGCACCACCTGCCATCGCTGAAGACCACCTCCCAGAGGGCCAGTGTGGCTTCAGAGCCAACAGGAGTACACACCGATATGGTCTTTGTGCTGAGACAGCTTCAGGAGAAGTGCCGCGAGCAGAACAAAGGGCTGTACGTAACGTTTGTCGACCTAACAAAAGCGTTTGACACTGTGAGCAGGCAAGGTATGTGGCAGATCCTGGAGCGACTAGGTTGTCCCCCAAAGTTCCTCAACATGATCGTCCAGCTCCATGAGGACCAGCAAGGCCAGGTCAGACTAAACAGTGACCTCTCAGAACCATTCCCCATTCGCAACGGCGTGAAGCAAGGCTGCGTGCTGGCACCGACCCTCTTCACCATCTTCTTCAGCATGATGTTGAAGCAGGCCACAGTGGACCTCGACGATGACGACGCAGTGTACATCAGGTATCGTCTCGATGGCAGCCTGTTCAACCTCAGACGACTGCAGGCCCACATGAAAACCCTAGACCAACTGATTCGTGAGCTGCTCTTCGCTGATGACACTGCCCTCGTTGCACACACAGAGAGAGCCTTGCAGCGCATTACGTCCTGCTTCGCAGATGCCGCCCAGCTCTTTGGACTTGAGGTCAGTCTGAAAAAGACAAGAGGTCCTTCATCAGCCAGCACCCAAGGAAGAGCATCGCCCTCCCCACATCACCATCGGCGAGTCCGAACTGAAGTCTGTACGCCAGTTTACCTACCTTGGCTGCATCATCACGTCAGACGCCAAGCTGGACAAGGAGCTGGACAACAGGCTGGCAAAAGCGAACAGTGCTTTCGGGTGACTATTCAAGAGGGTGTGGCACAATCAACAGCTGAAAAAAGGCACCAAGATCAGCGTGTACAGAGCTGTCGTCCTCACCACCCTGCTGTATGGTTCCGAGTCCTGGGCCCTCTACCGCAGCCAACTACGACTCCTCGAACGCTTTCACCAGCGCTGCCTGCGTACCATCCTGGGCATTCACTGGAGTGACTATGTCACCAACGTCGAGGTCCTTGAACAGGCGGAAACTGTGAGCATCGAGGCTTTGCTGCTGCGGACACAGCTTCGCTGGGCGAGGCACGTCTCCAGGATGGAGGATCATCGCCTACCCAAGATCACTCTGTTCGGCGAGCTCGCCACTGGCCACCGAGACAGAGGGGCACCAAAGAAGAGATACAAAGACGGTCTCAAGAAGTCACTTAGTGCCTGCCAAATCGACCACCGCCAGTGGTCTTCGCTTGCTGCGGACAGTGACACCTGGCGCTCCACCATTCACAAGGCAGCCGTCTCCTTTGAGGACTCTCGCAGAGCTAACCTTAAGGACAAGCGGCTCAGAAGAAAAAACAGAGTTGTCGTAAACTCAGAACCCTGACCAGACCTTCCCCTGCAGCCACTGCGGTCGAACCTGCCTGTCCCGTATTGGCCTCCGCAGCCACGAAAATGCTTGCAGACGACGTGGGCAAGCCCTATAGAATCTTCGTTCGCGAAGTCAAGCCAAGAGAGATGACCCATGACCTCTTTGACGGGTAACCTAAATTAGTACATGTATGCACAGATCATCAGCTACCTTTGTGCCAAATTTGATAGAAAAGTTTGCAAAAACTTTGATAAAAAAATAAAATTATATTTTTAAAATGGAATTTTCACACAGTTGCCAACCTCCGTGGCGCAGTGAAAATAACACCTGCCACCAACGCTTGAGGTGCGAGGTTCGATACCTGGTTCCAGCGTCGGACTTTCCTCCTCTAGTAAGTGTCACCGTTAATTCGGGTGGACCGTCGGGGGTTCTTTCTCCGGGTACTCTGGCTCTTGACCCCGCCCCCGCCCCCCCCCCCCCCCCGACCTTTGGTATCAATTTCGGCCCACTTAATCAAATTTCAAATATAAAAAACGATTTGAATTTCCAAAAAACTTCAGTAGCTGGCTTGAGTTTGCCCTTAGCAACATGTGAATGTTCTGTGTTTATGTACATTGTGTGAGTGAGTACACGTGATTCACGTGAGCGTGCTTGTTGGGTTCAGTTCGCAGCGGCGCTTTGAGGCGATTTTCAATTGGGATAAAGCGCCTATTCAATGCGCTGATTTATTTATCTATTTATTTGTAACCCATGACCTGTCCGAGGGGGTCATCCAAATTAGTATGCATAGAAAGGTCTTACAATTAGGTATTTCTGTACCCAGTTAGGGTTTGAAGTTGAAAATACATTTAGTATTTGAGAGGAAACAATTTTTATCAAAATACGGCTATTTTTAAAATTTTATTTCTGGACCACCTGTGACCTTGACCTTGAGAGGTCAATGAAATCGGTATGTTCAGAAAGGCCTTGTCACAAAGTAACCTTGGACCACGTTTGAAGTCAGTGGCTTGAATAGTCTCAGAGAAAATGTTGACGCTAATATTCGACATGGATGAAAGATGACAGGCAACTGAAGGCCCGGTACATACAGTAGAACCTCCTAAGAACGGTCCCCCTTGTTGCCAAGAAAAGGTGACTGTAAACAGCAGGTGACAGCTCACGGGAGATCTGATGGAAACGGACCTAGGCATGCTTGTTAAACACAGATAGGAGCATATGGATGTGTCACCACCAAAATACGACCTTCGTCAACCTATTCACGCTTCTGTGAAGTGTGATACATGGACTAGTGATGCCAACGTTTCATTATCTTCAGTGATTAAAGAAAAAATTGTGTTCGTGTGAACTAGTAAGAGAGCTCTAGAGAAGGAGCAACGCGAGTCGATGTGCATCAGTCATGCCCGTGTTCATGTTGTAAACAAATAGGAAAGGAGGGGGTGGGTGGGGATTAATGAGGGTGTGGCACCGACATGAGCTGGGGTCAATATCCTGTCACCCTATTGTTCTGATAATTACCGAGTGGAGGCAAAATGTGTTGCGCTTTTTTTGTGGCCTAGCTATGTGTTAATAATTGTACTTTTCTCACCATTTTTTTCATTGACTAAGCATCCGCATGTGTAGCACGGAATCGTTAGAACTGACTTCACGGCTTGTGGCCGGCATATAGAAACTGGCAAGTCTCTATTTCAGTACCCACTGGTGCTGGTTTGGTTTTGATGCCGGGATTTCTTGACTTACGGAGCCCTGGAATTTATAGACCTCCTGAAGAAGCGAATGTTCTGTATACGCATCAGTCTCCTACAAGAAAGTCAATGCCCTTATGGCACACATGTATGATCCACATATGACAATAAGTAAAGGGATGGCTTCTGCACCAACAAAATCCATGTTTTCTCAAAATGTAATCAGTTTTCACACATCTGTCAAACGCCCGTGACCGTTGACCTTTGCGATGAGTCACCTAAATTAGTATACATCGGAAGGTCTATCATCAGCTACCTTTGTAACAAATCTGACTGAAATGTTTGCAAAAATATTGAAAATAACTACAATTCTATCAAAAATTGTCATTTTATACACATTTACTGACCTCTTGTGACCCTTGACCTTTTCAATGGGTCATCCATATTAGTATGCATAGATAGGTTTTATCATCAGGTATCTCTGTACCAAGTTTGGGTTTGAGTTGTGAATAGTAATTGAGAAAAAACATTTCTTGTCAAAATATTGCTATTTTTTACCTATTTCCTGAGCTCTTCTGACCCTTGACCTTTCCAAGGCATCAACCAAATTAGTATGCATAGATAGGTCTTACCATCAGGTACCTCTGTTGCAAGTTTGGGTTTGAAGTTGTGAACAGTAGTTAAGAAAAAACATCTTTTGTAAAAATATGGCCATTTTGGACCTATTTCCTGATTTCTTGTGACCCTTGACCTTTCCGAGGGATCAACCAAATTAGTATGCATAGAAAGGTCTTACCATCAGGTATCTTTGTACCAAGTTTGGGTTTGAAGTTGTGAATACTATTTGAGAAAAAATAAATTATGTCAAAATATAGCTATTTTATATATTTCCTGATCCCCTGTGACCTTGACCTTTGTGAGAGGTCACTGAAATTGGTATGTTTAGAAAGGTCTTGCCACAAAGATCCTTGGGCCAAGTTTGCGCATGTACATCTTTCATCTGCAGTGGCGCATGAGAGTTTCTGCTAAGTCAGCGCTCGAGCGAAAAGAGCAGTTAAATTTTGGTTAACTTCGGAAGATTATTTGACCACACAGTAAACCGGTTCAAAAAAGGGATGTGCACACAGTGGGATAGACAGTGCAATCTTTCACACAGCTGGTGAGCTGATGGCACGTCCATCATTGCGTAATAAAATGATGTCTAGGCTTTCTCAGTGTGTGGCGGCTGGCTAGGTGTCCAGTGAGATGTCACTGACCCATCACGGTGACGGCCTGACACGCCAGTCTTGCCATGGCCATAAATTTAAGGTATTTTTGCTGTTTTGGGCTCAGACACACTGACCGTTGGCTGCATTCTGCAGGTGGCCATAATCAAGGTACTCTATATAGTGAACATCGTCCGTGCATCGCGAAAGTGACTATAAATGGCAGGTGACTGTAAAATTTATTGACCATTCAAAAGAGGTTCTACTGTATTCACTGTTACTATCACACATGAACCAAAATAAACAGAGAAACAAAAATGTGATAAAAAAAAAAATTCTGCAAGTTACAACAAACAAAACCATGCCATCAGGCAGGGAGGAGGAGCAAATGTTCTAATGTGTCACGCACAATTTATGCCAAAGAACAGAGAAGGATGAGAAGGCGCTTACATCCTTTTATTTCCCTTGCTGGACACTTACATGTTTCACTAATTATGTGTGCATGCTGTGAAATTTGCATTCCAGATTTGGGCTCATAGAAACATGATTTTGCCTCACCTAACAGGAAATCTCCACATCTGACATGCAAATGCATTTGGTCCTCCCTGAATTAAGCCAAAATGATGTCTATCATAACAAATACCAGTAGTGTCCTGTCATGGTGTATAGAGAATAACAAAACATTATACACACCCCAGACTCCTGCACTGCCAGTGTTCTTGGAGCGCTTTGCTTCAGAATCTTCATCCATTCCATTTAAAGATGGCTGCAAACAAATAGAATCACATAACAGTAATTATCAAGCAATTAATGAATAAAGCAGACCTGTTTACCCCCTATTTTAGATTTGTGTATTCATTGGGAAAAAAATGTGTACTTCTACAAAAAATTGTGTACTAGTGAACACGCTTCCAAAACAAACTTATCAAAATTTTAGGATATATTCCATCTTCTGTGTTCCAATCTCTCCATGTGACCAGGTTTACAATTCAGAATCAGAAGTTAAGGCGAAGCTCAGTACATTTTAGTCACAGTATGTTTTACACTAATTGTAACATTTGCACTAAAAATCAGAAGGCAGAGATAGGCTCATTATACCATTCACAGTTTGCTGAACACAAAAAATCAGGTCAGCGCTCAGTTCTGAATCAACTTTACATTCAGAATAACAGGGATGGGCAATGCTTAACATGTTTGGTTAACTCACAATCTGTTGGAAGATCAAATTCTCACCTTTGAGCCACAAATGATTATTTTGATATTTTAAAAAGTTTCAAGATAATCAGTTGTGGTTCTAGGTGGTGAAATGAATGTAAGCTTTACATTCTAGGCACATATTTCGCACTCAGTCACTGTCAGTTTGAGCATTATTCGTTATTGTGTTTTGAGTGACTTGTAGTATGCAGACTTGAACTTGGCAATCTGTGAGTTGGTGTACTTTCTACCAAGTGCTGGTCCAGGTTTTGCCTTACCACCATCAGGCTGTCAAGTGTCTTTGATGAAAGAGAAGCCCGCCGGTCAGTCTTGTTTTTACGAACGCAAGAGAAAATCCATTCGCATCCTGCATTGCTGTGAGGAATTGACAGGATCCCAAGGCAGACTTTGCTCAAGTTGGAGAACAAAGCCACTCGAGCAGCATCCTTGCTTTATCCAATTGCACACCACTTCGCATCTATCCTGTCTTCCTTCACCTGAGGAATGCTTTCATGAGACCTGTAGTTCAAAAACTCTTCCATTATGGTATCCTTTGTACAACCCTTTGGGATGAGACAAGAGAAACGATCCAAGAAAAAGGTCAAGTCTGACCCTGTCACCCCATCCACACGTTTGGATGCGTCAACCACCGTGGCATGCTTCAATAACTCGTCATCAACAGGGCACTTTTCCTTGATGTAGGAGACTGCCGACACATAGAAAGCCAGGGCATTGGCATAAAACTCCTCGATCCTTTTGTCTCGAAGTTTGTGGTCCTCCTTCTCTATCATCACCTTTACTTCTTCACTGAAGAGGATTTGGTCTTTCTTTTTCTGGTTTAGATGGGACTTGAAATCAACATCTAGGATGCCTTTGCCAACAAGAGCTGATGGCTTCGCAAATCTGATCATTAGATCCCTCATCAACTTGCAAAGCAAAGGCTGCAGAATGTGGATTTGTGGCAATTCATTTTGTAACTGCTGGTTCAGGACATCAATTGGCTTCAGAGCATCAGGGCTAGAAATTAACTTTTTTCTTTGGGGGCCACCGGGCCCCTTGATTGAAAAATTTGAGGTCAAGCCAAGAGAGAGAGAGAGAGAGAGATTTTGTAACTGCTGGTTCAGGACATCAATTGGCTTCAGAGCATCAGGGCTCTTTGGACTTGAGGTCAGTCTGAAAAAGACAGAGGTCCTTCATCAGCCGGCACCCAAGGAAGAGCATCGCCCTCCCCACATCACCATCGGCGAGTCCGAACTGAAGTCTGTACACCAGTTTACCTACCTTGGCTGCATCATCACGTCAGACGCCAAGCTGGACAAGGAGCTGGACAACAGGCTGGCAAAAGCGAACAGTGCTTTCGGGCGACTATTCAAGCGGGTGTGGCACAATCAACAGCTGAAAAAAGGCACCAAGATCAGCGTGTACAGAGCTGTCGTCCTCACCACCCTGCTGTACGGTTCCGAGTCCTGGGCCCTCTACCGCAGCCAACTACGACTCCTCGAACGCTTTCACCAGCGCTGCCTGCGTACCATCCTGGGCATTCACTGGAGTGACTATGTCACCAACGTCGAGGTCCTTGAACAGGCGGAAACTGTGAGCATCGAGGCTTTGCTGCTGCGGACACAGCTTCGCTGGGCGGGGCACGTCTCCAGGATGGAGGATCATCGCCTACCCAAGATCACTCTGTTCGGCGAGCTCGCCACTGGACACCGAGACAGAGGGGCACCAAAGAAGAGATACAAAGACGGTCTCAAGAAGTCACTTAGTGCCTGCCAAATCGACCACCACCAGTGGTCTTCGCTTGCCGCGGACCGTGACACCTGGCGCTCCACCATTCACAAGGCAGCCGTCTCCTTTGAGGACTCTCGCAGAGCTAACCTTAAGGACAAGCGGCTCAGAAGAAAAAACAGAGCTGTCGTAACTCAGAACCCTGACCAGACCTTCCCCTGCAGCCACTGCGGTCGAACCTGCCTGTCCCGGATTGGCCTCCGCAGCCACGAAAATGCCTGCAGACGACGTGGGCAAGCCCTATAGAATCTTCGTTCGCGAAGTCAAGCCAAGAGAGAGAGAGAGAGAGAGATTTTGTAACTGCTGGTTCAGGACATCAATTGGCTTCAGAGCATCAGGGCTAGAAATTAACTTTTTTCTTTGGGGGCCACCGGGCCCCTTGATTGAAAAATTTGAGGGCCCACAAGCAACTTTCGGGGCCCAACTTTGAAAAATAATGCAAACAAAAAACAAAAGAATTATTGACAATATAATAAGTAGAAAGTACAATTTGTCTGATAATCTAAAATAAAAACAATTGAATTTCCAATTTTGCTGAGTGATGTCATTTTTATTTGCCTTTTCTTTCACTTTCAAACATTACCAACAAAAAAGGGGAAAAAACACACACACACACATTCAGTGACACACATATTCCAGTGACTAGTGAGCCTGAAATGGCCATTAAACAAAATAGAAAAAAATCAAGTGAGTCTCTTGTATAATACTTTTCAGTTTTGTGACTGAGTATTGCACAATACACATCATTAAATTTTTAATATGAGTAACCTAACAAAAAATCTGACCTCAATGCACAAAAGTTCAAAACAAAACCATGAAAGGGAACTAAACTTAACAGTACTCTTCCTGATAAACTAAAGTGAAACAAACAGATTTTGCCTTTTCTTTTTTTTTTTTTCAATCATCTATTCATATTTCACTTATGTGCACTTGAGTTAACAGAAGTAAACTAAAAATACAATAACAAAAAAAAAAGAAAAAAGAACACAATACTATTACTGTGAGTGAGGGCACCGGTGTGGGTTGCTTCCCTTGGCCCAAATACGAAACTGCCGAGTAGAGCTAGCTGTAGCAGACAAATTATTTTGCGGGCCAAGCGGGCCCTTCGTTTTTCAACTTTCCGAGCCCGAAATCAACTTTGCGTGTTTTTGGCCCCGGGCCCCCGCTAATTTCGAGCCCTGGAGCATGCTTCAAAAACAAGCAGTAATGTTTATTTGTTGGTGATCGAAAGAAAGCCTGCAGTCTTGCAATCCGAGACTCTGCCGACGATGTACTTGCAGGAGGCAGCTTTTTTCGGAAGAACTCTACCAGAGGCTTCCAGTTTTCCAGCATGGGGTTGATGCAGTTGCCAACACTCAGACAACGTGTCTGCCCATGTTTAAAAATCTTCTGATTTCTTACATCTTCTTTGCAAGAGTTCAAGAGCAGCAAGACGCTTGCTGGAGTTCTCAAAGTAGTAGAACAGATCAATCAAAAATTCGTCAATGTTGAAAGGCAGGGTTGAGGCCGCTTTCTGTGCAGCTCTATGGAGGAGGTGACATGGGCAGCCCGACAGATGAAGGTTTTATTAATCATTCGGCCGTACAACCCCTTGTGCTTGCCAACCATTACTGCAGCATTATCACATCCAAGCGACAAACAGTTGTCCCAAGGAACTGATGGCTCGTGTCTGTCACAGCCATCTTTCACCAACAGCTCCTTCTCTACCAGCTTGTAGATGTTTTCTCCTGCATACAGCAAAAGTGCTCTTTAATTTCAGTTCAATTTTGAGATTAGCAGGAGAGAGAGAGAGAGAGAGAGAGAGAGAGAGAGAGAGAGAGAGAGAGAGAGAGAGAGAGAGAGAGAGAGAGAGAGAGAGAGAGAGAGAGAGAGAGAGAGAGAGATGATGATGAAATGTTTATTAGGATAAAGTTTTAGGCATTGAAATACTTTTCAAAACTGTCCTTTGAGAGAGAGAGAGAGAGAGAGAGAGAAAAAGGAGTAGCATGTTTTATTGTGTATAGTAATTACATGTTAACTATTTCTCCCTCAGCTGAATGAGGTCGGGTTAATTCCAACACTCCACTAGTCCCAGGTTCCCCTAGATTATGGCCCATGCCAACTGAACGTGTTCAAAGGTACAAAGGGTTAATTTGCAATCAATGGAGAACAGTTACCTTAAGTATGTAATTTGTTAACTTTCACCAGAACAATTCCATAAAAGGCAACATGGTGGCTCATTTACAACAAAAGGCTTTGTAAACCAGCATGAACTGAACTCTCACCTGTTGCTGGCGTCTGAAGATCAAGGACTGGTACGGAGAGTAGACTGTGTTCCACGCCCGAATCACCAATACTTGTAATGACAATAGGATAATGCTTGTCCCATTGCTCATTGTTCCCATCCGTAGACACTGAAAAGGGGCCAGCAGAAATTCTTTGTCTCAACTCCGTCTTGATGTCATCTGCCATGCACTGCACAATCGTTGTTGCTTTATTCCGACAACAAGAATAGTTTTGCGCTATCTTAGAGTCCGGGAAGGCTGACTTCACTGTTCGAGAGATGGCATCAGCAGTGGAAAGAGGCAGATTGTTTTGAACGATCAATTCAGTCAGCGTTACTTCTGCTCTGATCACAGACTTTTCCTCAGTCTTGATACTGTGCGACGGTATGAATTTTGTAATGGATGAGCACTGAGCAGCAGTCTTCGCAGCTGCCTCATTGAGTTTGTGTGTTTTTTTTTCTCGCAATGGCGCTCGATGTCGTACACACCTGAGTACGCAATGGAAAAATCAGCCTTGCAGTAGGCACATCTTGCATACATGTTTCCTGCAGCAGAAGCCTCTATCCCTGGAATCTTCTTGTATCTGTCCAGAAATATCTGTTCTCTCTTCTTTTTCTTCAAAAATGGCTTTGCAGAGGCAGTACAGTCACTCGTTTGACGCTTCAACATCTTGCCACGTGCCAAATGGCAGGAACAAGGAGTTATCGTTCTTGGCAATGAAGATTAAAATTGTGGATCGAGGTTTGTTGCAGATTTTAAAAATTTTTTTATTTTTATTGTATTTATTTTTGTTTTTGCGTATTGGTGGTACTGTTCATAAAAACTGTGAAGAAAATACGCAAAAAAACGTATGGGTAAACAGGACTGATAAAGACATCGTTGCTTGGCTTTGTTATCATCTTTTCACTCCAGACAATAGTGACACAGATACATGTTTTCTCATGTAGATGCCATCAAGTACAAGTATTCATAAAATGAACTATTTTACACACTTACAAAGTCGTCATTAAAATTCTTCTCTTTGTCGTCTTCATCATGAGAAGAGCGGTCACTATCCTTGCTTTCCTTGGATTCTCCACGCCCTTCTCTCCCATAGTTAGCACGTTTGTTGCTGTGGGTGGGGCTGCTGTATTGCGTGTACCCCTCACCTTGGGGGTAAAAATCATAGTAGTAGTATCCAGGGTAGCTGCCATTCATCTGCAACAACCAACAAATACACAAATCGCATGATCTACTATCAGATACTGCGATACACTAGAGCAGTGCATGGTAAATGATTTCATTCTTTCTGTGAAATAATAAAATAAAATAATGAAAATAAAGACACAAATATTTTCCTGTTTCTGCAAATCAACTGTACTTACTTACTTACTTACGCCTGTCACCCCTAACCGGGTATAGGCCGTCGACGAGAGACCTCCAGCAACTCCTGTCCTGTGCTTCTCCTTCGATTCTACTCCAGGTGGTTCCCAGTCTCTTGATGTCTGCTTGGAGGTCTCGACGCCAGGAGTTTCTCGGCCTACCTCTTTTCCTCTTTCCCTGGGGGTTCCATGACAATGCTTGCCTAGTGATACTGGAAGCTGGCTTTCTCAGACTGTGACCGATCCATCCCCATCTTCTTCGCCCAATTTCATTCTCTGCTGTTATCTGCTCTGTTCTCTCCCAGAGTCTGACGTTGCTGATCTTCTCTGGCCAGTGGATTTTCAAAATTCTTCTAAGGCAACTGTTCATGAAGGTCTGTACTCTGTTGACTGTGGTTTTTGTCAATCTCCAAGTCTCTGCTCCATATAGGAGAACTGCTTTTACATTGGAGTTGAAAATCCGGACTTTGGTGTGTTGTGACAGCTCTCTGGAACTCCACACTTTTTTCAACTGGAGAAAGGCTGCTCTGGCTTTACCTATTCGTGCTCTGACATCTGCATCAGTGCCGCCTTTTTTGTCTATGATGCTCCCGAGATAGGTGAAGGACTCCACCTCCTCCAACGGGGTGCCAGCAAGCAAGACTGGTTCCTCCCTGGTTGCGTTCAGCCTCATTGTCTTTGTTTTCTGTTTGTGAATGGTGAGGCCCACTTGGGACAAGATGTCAGCAAGCCTCGTGGTCTTGTCCTGCATTTGTTGATGAGTGTGGGACAGTAATGCCAAGTCGTCTGCAAAATCGAGGTCGTCAAGCTGTGTCCACAGTGTCCACTGTATTCCACTTCGTCTGTGCTCTGTGGTCATCTTCATGACCCAGTCTATGGCCAGTAGGAAGAGGAACGGAGACAGCAGACATCCCTGCCTGACACCAGTTCTGACCTGGAGCTCCCTGGTGAACTGCCCTTCGTGGATCACGCGACATGTCATGCCATCGTAGCTGCTCTTGATCAGGCGGACGAGCTTTGTGGGTACACCGTAGTGTCGTAGGAGTTTCCACAGAGTCTCTCGGTCCACACTGTCAAATGCTTTCTCATAATCCACAAAGTTGACGTACAGCGGGGAGCTCCACTCCAGAGACTGTTCCACGATGATGCGGAGAGTGGCGATCTGGTCTGTACATGATCGGTTCTTCCTGAATCCTGCTTGCTGGTCTCTCAGCTGGGGGTCAACGGAGCTCTTCATTCTCTCCAGGATGATCCTGTTGAAGACCTTTCCTGGTACTGACAGCAAGGTGATTCCTCTGTAGTTGGAACACTTGCTGAGGTCGCCTTTCTTGGGAAGCTTGATTAGGTACCCCTCCTTCCAGTCAGCCGGCATCACCTCCTCTTCCCAGATCTTTCCAAACAGTGGGTACAGCATCTCCACTGTTGTCTCTAGGTCTGCTTTCAGAGACTCCGCTGGGATGCCATCTGGGCCTGCTGCTTTGCCATTCTTCAAAAATGCCACTGCTCTTCTGATCTCTTCCCGGCTGGGTCTGTCACAGCTGATGGGTAGGTCGGTCTCTGCCGGCTGGATGTCTGGGGGGTCGGGTGGGCTAGGTCTGTTCAGTAACTCTTCAAAATACTCGGCCCATCTGTCGAGTTGGTCTGCTCTGTCTGCAATAGGCTTGCCTTCTTTGTCTTTTACTGGTCTTTCTGTATGGCCATACTTGCCTGACAATCTTCTGGTAATGTCGTAGAGCTGTTTCATATTGCCGCTGCCTGCTGCCTTTTCTGCCTCTGCTGCCAGGCTGTCTGTGTAGGCCCTCTTGTCTGCCCTGATACTCCTCTTCACCTCGCGGTTGGCTTCCCAGTATTCCCCCTGTGCCCTTACTTTGGCTGCTCTCGTGCGACTGTTGTTGACAACTGCTTTCTTCTGCTTCCTCACTTCTATCTTCTTCAAGGTCTGTGCCGTCAGCCAGTCCTTGTGATGGTATTTCCTGAACCCTACAGTGTCTTTGCAGGTTGAGTTCAGCGCCTCTCTAACTGCCTTCCACTGCTGCTCTGTGGTGGCCGCCTCCTCTTCAATTACTAGCTCCTGTAACGCTTGAAACCGGTTGGACAGCACCAGTTTGAACTCTTCTCTAACTCCAGTTTTTCTCAGGAGGCCTACATCATAGCGCTGTCTTCTTGTTGTCTCTGTGCGGCTTTTCTTTAGCTTGAGCTTTATTCTTAAGGTAAGCAGATGGTGGTCGGAGGCGACATCTGCTCCCCTCCTCACTCGAACATCTTGAAGGGATCTTCTAAATTTCTTGCTAATGCAGATATGGTCTATTTGGTTCTCTGTTGTATGGTCAGGTGAGACCCAAGTTGCTTTGTGTATCCTTCTGTGTGGGAAGATGCTGCCTCCAATGACAAGTCGGTTTAGAGCACAAAAGTCTACAAACCTCTCCCCGTTCTCACTCATCTCCGAGCCTAGTCCCTGTCTCCCCATCACCTCTTCGTATCCGGTGTTGTCCTCCCCTATTTTGGCATTAAAATCGCCCATGACGATGGTGATGTCTCGCTCCGCATATTTGTCCACGGCACTCTGGAGTCGGTCGTAGAACTCTTGTTTCTCTTCCTCGTCCCTGTCATTAGTGGGCGCATAACACTGGATGACGTTCAGCTTGAGCTTTTTCTTGGTTCTAAAGGCTGCTGTGATGATTCTTGGCCCAAGAGGTTCCCAGCCCATCAGCGCTCTCTGTGCCACTGGTGACAGCATGAATGCTACGCCTTCTGTATGGGGGGCATTCTCCTCTTCATGACCTGAATACAGAATCATCTCCCCACTTAACAGCCTTTTCTGGCCAGACTGCGTCCATCTGGCTTCACTGATACCTAGCAGGGAAAGGTTGTACTTTTGCATTTCCGCTGCTATCTGGGCGGCCTTGCCGCTCTGGTACATGGTCTTGACGTTCCATGTGCCCATGGTTGTATCCCTGGATAGAGAGAGGCGGCTCGGTCCTGTGGCTTCCGAAGACTTCCGGCTTTCACCACAGGACGCCATAAGTCTTCTGGTAGAAGAACCTTCCTCCTCCAGGAAAGGAATTACTGTTAGTCTTTTCGTCGGCGTTTTTGTAGCTATTTCCTTTTTTGCAGGGTGGGGAAGCTACCCCCACGCCCAACCCCCTTACTAGGAGGACCAGGGGTTTTCTGTCGGGGTCACCTTCCCTTAGACCATGTTGGTTCATGGCACCTTATTTCATTCGGTGCACCCCTCTCACGAGGGACCCCCTATCCACCACCCAGGGGACGCGCCTCAACGCCATATGGTCCCAGCGCGAGGGCAAATCAACTGTACCTGTGACAAAAGGTCATTTGTGCCAAAAGTGACAACGAATAAATCCAAAGTCACAAACACAGATGTCAAAAAAATAGGCTTATTTTAGGCACTGGTTAGTTTTGATTTACATGGCTTGTGGGCATGTGAAGTTAAAGACTTGTAAATGCAGAAACAGATGAGTTCCTGCAGAGAATAATAAAATATACAAGAAAGGCAAAGCCCTTATGGCTCACGTGTATGACCAAACGTCTGACAATAAGGGATGGCTTCTGCACCAACAAAATCCATGTTTTCTCAAAATCTAATTAGTTTTCAAACATCTGTGAAAGCCCCTTGACCTTTGCGATGAGTCGACTAAATTTGGATACATAGGAAGGTTTTATCATCAGCTACCTTTGTGCCAAATTTGATTGAAAAGTTTGCAAATATGTTGATAATAACTACAATTATTGGCATTTTATACACATTCATCGATCTCTTGCGACCCTTGACCTTTCCGAGGGGTCATCAGAAATATAAATATGTTCCTGTGAACATATACAATATACACACACATACCACGCTTCATGTCAAAAGTACATTTTGCAGCGATGTTAGCATAACTAGACACGACATAATTTTTTTTTTAGTCTTGGTAATTCACTGTTTGACTTTGAGTTTGAGGCCTGCCCACCTATGATGTTGTGTGTGCTATTGAAAGTGCTCCACCATGATCCCAAGTAGATTGATTGATTGTACATTGCTTAATATCCCGACAGCAACAAGGCTTTCTCAGGACGTGCCTGCACTGCTTGTGAAAAAAAAAATAAACAGAACATTGAATGTATGTCGCCAGCCGGTCCAATATGTTAAATAAACCTACGATATGGGGCCTAAATAAAGCTAAGACCATTCAGCAACACACATCCAACATGAAGAGCTACAGGCAGCGCAGACAGTAGGGAGAGTTTAAAATAGGAAAATACAGGTGAATGGACCACGGATAGACAGAAACTCATGCCCCAGAATAGAGAGGAAAACCCACCCTGTGGGGCTGACAAGGGTGACCCTGGGAACTAAAAAGTAGTTAACCCCACCCAAGTCCCCCAGGGCAGAACCGGGCGGGGGTTCCCAAGTAGAAAAGGCTTATAAAATTCATGAACACAAACATATATATGCACACACAGACATACGCACATACATGCAAACACACATGACCACATGTTAGCTATCACACCTCAGTCATAACGTCAGTCCAATCTGCATCGCCAATGACTGAGGCACTCCATTGTTTTCAACCACTGGTACACTGAAGTATATCGGTACACACATTTCCACTAGTAATAATAATAATAATAATAAAGGTAATTTGTATAGCGCCTAATCACCAAGGTGCTCTAGGCGCTTTACAATCACAGTAATGAAACAGTGAAGCAGAATACACAAACAAGCACATACAACAACAACAAAAATACATTAATTTACAAGGGCGAAAACTCACACCACACACTCACTCACACACACACACACGCATGATGAGCCGGCAGACATAATGGCCTTTACGTATATGCAACAGAGAAAAGACTGTTTTCTAGTGAGGGTAGAAGGTGCCAGTCACACGCCCACCCCATGTTCCATGCACACACTGTCAAGAGCGGGTAGGGTGGTAGTGGTGGCTGTGGGAGGAGAGGGGTGGGTTGCACATTTTTCCTATCGAGCCCCGTTTCTAATGAAAAATGATTGGACAATATGAGGCACGATGGGTTAATCTATGTGCGATTCTTTCTTTCCCATTCTTTATTCAGCCAAAGATTGTGAAAATGTGTGAACCCAACAAAGACTGACTGTGTTGAGCGTCAGGAGTGAGCAAGATGGGTTAACGCCCATTTCAACTGATCAGTGTTTCTGTACTCTGCCAATCAGATAGGCACATTAAACACATTATCATATCTGATTTCTAAGCAACAGATGCAAAGGAGGGGAAAAACTGCAGTTCCAAGGATCATGACACTGACCAACATGAAGCATTTACCAGGGTCCATACAGAAAAGCAGGGACGAAGTTCACAAACTTTTCATAAACGTTTCACAAACCCAAACTGAAGCCTGAAGGCTTACACACTTTAATTAGATCACTCCGTATCAGCAGCTCATTTGTAGCTTTCATGCCTAATGCATGAAGAAATACCAAAATAAAAGAACGCTTAGCGAATGGCGGAGTTCGGTAGAAGCGTAAACAACTAATCAGAATGTTTGGCAGAAAGGCCATACAGTCACTTTATGATCAGAGCTAAATATAGATCACTTGCAACAAGCGTCAGCATGATAGTTCGCCATGAAATAGTCTAAAATTGGGGGAGAAAAAAAAGAAGTAGACAAAAGTTTGCCAGCACTTTGTCATTTTTTACAAACTTTCACAGACATTAAGGAAAAGGACTGAAATTGACAGACTTTCCAGGGCCCTGAAAAAGCCTCGTCATTTTTAACAACTTTCACAAATGTTCACAGACTGTACAGACCCTGATTCATAGTAGCTCTAGCTATTTTACCAGACAGGTTGTTGTTTTCCTGATGAATATTATGTTAAATTCATGAGCTGTACACTTGTGGTCTGGTGTTTTCCTATCCTGCTCAGGGTAAGCACATAAAGTAAGATTTTTAACCTCTAGGACAGTACACACTCAGTCACACATCTTTCACGTGCACTCTCCTTGCATGCTGTGTCCAAGTGTTTAAGTTGGTTAATCCACCATTATGTTTTACACAAAGTAATTTTCTTTAGTCTCTAAATATTCCTGTCAAGAGAACTGCACTTTTAAGACAGGACAGGATCATCTCAGAAGTCTGCTTACCTGACTATACCGAGATGGTGGGAGGGGATACTTGATCTCTCGACTGGAGGGACGGGGAATGGAAGGCTGGGATCCAAACTGCATGGGGTAGGCATCATAGGGGTAGTTGTAGTAACCATAGCCATAGTAGTAGTAGTCATCCTCTACAGAATGGTGGCGATACTTGCTGCCATGGCTAGGAGAGGAGCTCTTGCTTGCTGTGAAAGAAAACAATTATGTTTAATAACTAAAACCATTACAAGTCTACATCCAGGTGAAACACTTAGTTATTTGGGTTTAACGCGGAGCAGTCCAGGTGAAACACAAGCCCTGTGTGTTAACATGGAAATGGTACAGATGTGTATCCACTCTTGTGCTTCACCTCCAGGTGAAACACAAGAGTGGATACATCTGTACCATTTCCATGTTAACACACAGGGTGGAACAAACGTTCTAGGACCCTAGTTGCCCTTCAGACTACGATCCAAGTGATTCTGGAAACCCACATTTTTTTCTGGCAGCCCAAATATGTGTGTGTGCACGTGCAGGGCTCAGTTTTTGAACACGCCTTGCGCCATTGGTGCATCCTTTCTCAAAATGACCCATCACATTTTGAGCTGAGGGGTCAATGACCCATAGATTTCTCTAGGCAGTGGGTCCTTATACACATTTCTAAAGGCCTACCCTCGTTTTTGTCCCCATCCCAAGCCACTTTTCAATATTTTGGCGGTTGCCGATGACCCCACCCCCCCCCCCCCCCCCTCTTCTTTTTTGGGATATTTCGGCGGTTAATGAGAAAATGCTCACACATGCGCATTGGCGGTCACTTGGCCCATCCAATTTCAGAAATCACCCATTTGCATTAATTTCAGAATGAACACTGCACGTGTTGTTAAATTTACATTTGCCATTTCTCCCACCACTTTGCCTCACCCGGCAAGAAATATTTTTGCATTTGGCAACAGGCAAATATATCTGGTCACCCATGTCCTCCAAAAAGTACATTTCAGTTCCTGAACTGACCAAGCATGATAGATTAAACGTGATGCCAGAATAGCTCTGTGTGCCATCTACAGGCGCCAAGAGGTTCTTATATCATCAACCGCCATTAGTATCATAGCTGATTTTTCTTATGTTGTAGAATATCTTAGATGGGTTGGTCAAACTGATGACTATGAAGACATCACTTGACTAGGACAGATCTCTCTAGAAATTCATTTCCCATGTTTGCAACCTTATGAAGAAAAACTATCCCTTAAACAACAATGGAAGAAATTAAGTATCTTAGTATGGCATGAGAAATCCAGAATGTCAAACATTGCACATATATATATATGTATATATATATATATATATATATATATATATATATATATATATATATATATATTCTTACCATCATACAAATCAAAAGAATTTTGTCTGTTCAACTGCCTGGGATAATCAGGTCCATAGCGATTATAAAAGTTCTCATCACGACGCTGAGGGCTGCGATCCTGGGGGTTTGAAGTACTCTTGGAGCCAGCAGGCTTCTGAAATCCAAATGACTTTGTGTAACATATGTTTGTGACATATGTAGGTAGAACAGGAAATTAAGAAAGCAGATTGATGAAACAGAAGATCAGCTTAGCAATTTAATACACTGTAATAAATTAAACTTCAAAGACTGCTAAAATTTCGCAATATTTGACGCAGTGCCAAAAGTTTTGTTTGTTCAACACTGATCTATTTCAGAAGGTTGTAAAATTGTCAAGATATCTTAGTTATGTTGAAATGAGATCTGTACAATTAGATACGACTGAAGAGATAATGGAAATAAAATGATGCAGCTTGGCCTAATGGAAGAGCTTCAAAGTTATCTTTAATGAGCATTTGCTACACACAAGCTACTTTTCCCAAAAATGTTCCCAAATCCTGATGCCGCCCAATGACAATGACTGAATGAGTCAATATAGAGACAGGTGATTGGAACAAACTGGACAAGACTAGTTTACATTACAAGAGACAACAAGAAAGGCAAAGCCCTAATGGCTCAAAGAGATGGCTTCTGCACCAACAAAATCCATGTTTCTCAAAATCAGTTCTCACATCTGTCAAACCTCCATGACCCTTGACCTTTCCAATGAGTCAACAAAATTAGTATACATAGGAAAGTCTTGTCATCAGCTACCTTTGTGCCAAATATGATTTAAAAGATTGCAAAAATGTTGATAATATTAATAACTACAATTCTACCGAAAACTTTTATACACATTTGCTGACCTCTTGTGACCCTTGACCTTTTCCAATGGGTCATCCAAATTAGTACGCATACATAGGTCTTCCCATCAGGTATCTCTGTACCAAGTTTGGGTTTGAAGTTGTGAAAAGTAATTGAGAAAAAAACATTTCTTGTCAAAATATGGCTATTTTTCATCTATTTCCTAAGCTCTTGTGACCATTGACCTTTCCAAGGGGTCATCCAAATTAGAAAAACTGTAGCTTGAATAGTCTCCGAGGAAATGTCAACGTTAAAGTTTATCATGGACGATGGCAGATGGACGCACGTGAGCCATAAATGCATAAAACACCCTCATGTGACTGAAAAATTGTCATTTATTTATACAGCATGAAACAAATGATGGCATAATTTTTTAACACTTTTGCTAAAAATGCCACACACATCATAGCATATAATAATTGCACCGACTTGACTGTCGGACCCATAAATTTGTTGTTTGCTTTTACAGCTTAAAAACTGGAACACCAGGGGGTTAGGTAAAAACATGATTAAAGCATCATGTTGCAAGCAATGAAGTATGGACTTCAGTTCAGTTTTTTTGTTTACGCATCTGACCAGTCACTTCTGTCTTTGTCCTGGACAAAAATGCAACAAACAACATTCATATCTTCTTCTTAAGTTAAAGGTGACTCTGCCCTGTGAATGTTGTCTAGTAAAGTAATATAGAACAACTACATGTAGTAAAATCCACTGATAAAAATTTATGACACTCAAATAAAATTCTATTTGATTTACACTAAAAGAAAGGGAAAGTCCTTGTGGCTCACGCCAAGCTATTCTGGCACTACCCTTGAACTATTTTAGTCAAACTTATTTCACACACTGGTGTATTCCGAATGATAAGGGTTAATATAAGTATAGGACTGCCTTCTGTACCAGTGAAATCCATAGTTTTTCTCAAAACGTATGCATTTTTCACATTTATCAACCTTACAGTTACATGACCTTTGTGATGGGTCAACTAAATTAGCATGCACAAAGAGATATTATCGTCAGCTACCTTTATGTTAAATTTAATAGATTTTACAATTCTATCAAAAATTTACATTTTTCACACATGCGCCAAACCTCTTGTGACCCTTGACCTTTCTAAGGGGTCATCCAAATTAGTATGCATAGATAGGTCTTACCATCAGGGATCTCTGTGCCAAATGTGGGTTTGAAGTTGTGAATATGGCTATTTTTCATCTATTTCCTGACCTCTTGTGACCCTTGACCTTTCCGAGGGATCATGCATAGAAAGGTCTTACCATCAGGTATCTTTGTACCAAGTTTGGGTTTGAAGTTGGGAATAGTATTTGAAAAAAAAAATAAATTACGTAAAAAAATAGCTATTTTGGACCTATTTCCTTATCTCCTGTGACCTTGACCTTTGTGAGAGGTCACTCACTGGTATGTTTAGAAAGGTCTTGCCACAAAGTATCCTTGGGCCAAGTTTGAAGAATCTGGCTTGAAACGTCTCCGAGAAAATGCCAATGTTAAAGTTTACCATGGACGGCATACGTACGACCACTGACCCAAAACATACTCACTTTTGCTTCTCACGTGAGCCATAAAAAAATTGGCATTTTCACACATTTGCCAACCTCTTTGGACCCTTGACCCTTCCAAGGGGTCATCCAAATTAGTTTGCATAGATAGGTCTTACCAGCAAGTATCTTTGTACCAAGTTTGGGTTTGCAGTTTAAAACAATACTTGAGAAATAGGTTTTTGTCAAAATATGGTGTGTTTTTTTAAACCTATTTATGGACCCCACTGACATTTACCTTTAAGAGAGGTCACTGACAGGGGAAACTGGTATGTTTAGAAAGGTCTGGTCCTTGGACCACGTTGGAAATCTGTGTCTTATTATTTTATTTATTACATGGTATTTATATGGCGCATTTCTCATATTTATTATATAACTCAATGCGCAGAATGTAGCCGCGAACTGAACCCAACAAGCACGCTCACGTGAATCACACGCATTCACTCACACACTGTACGTAAACACAGAACATTCACGTGGTGCTAAGGGCAAGCTCAAGCGAGCTACTAACGGTATTTGGAAATCGTTTTGTATTTGAAATTTGATTAAGTTGGCTGAAACTGATACCAAAGTGGAGTCTTGAATAGTCTCCGAAAAAACAACATTAAAGTTTACCATGGCTGCCAGATGCAGGACAGACGATGGATGCATACATACTCACTTTTACTATCGTATGTGAGCCAAAAATTACAAATGGTCAAGAGTACGACTGGGTGTCTAATGGTAAAATCTACACCCTCCCTCACAAAACCTGCTACAAAATTATCAGAAGTGGTCAGATAAAACTAAGGCATACATCATTTTGTAGGGAAATGGATAAGGTTTCCAGTGATACTAATCTTTGGGTGACCACAGAAGAATTTGGGACATTATCACAGTTTTTTGACCAAATCCGAATTATAGCTTGAGAACAAAATGTGACACATTTTACACATGCTCCATGGAACTCAGATTTTCAAAGGCATGCTGCACTATGAAAAATCACTGTTACTGTCACAAGATGTTTGCAATGTTGGCCTAAATTACCACTGAGTTGATGATTTTCTAGAGCAAGTTGCTTTTGCATAATTCACCATAATATAAGAGCCTGCTTGAACATAACACGTGTTGTAAATTTTGTCAGCAGAAATCATACCACTGTAAGTACTATAACACATTTTGACAAATGGTTAATTATTAAAACTTATGTGTTATTTTGTAGAGTAGAGTATGTACTTTGTATTTATGATGAAAGGTTTGTGGTTCTTACATGGAAAATCAAATGATCCAGTTTTGAAGATTTGTACTCGGAATGGTGTAAATGTTATGTTCAAACAGTTTAGGCACTTATTTATCTCCACTAATTTGTTGTTTTTGCTGAAGACAACTGTTGTAGTGATTTATATCAAGGTTTTGAAGAGGATGCATGGGTGATAGATGAAAGAAACCCTTTACGAGGTTTACAGTATGCGTCCAAATTTTGGGTGTAAATTGTTATGTTCAAGCAGTCCAGCAAACTTTATAGATATATATTATTTTCTTTTCACTTATTCTGCAATAATTCTATAGTAGGACTATACTTATTTAGACAAGACCTTGGTAGGCCCAAAAATACCTAATTTTGTTCAGTTGAAATAATTTTATTGTATTTTTTTCTGCGTGCTGGCGTGTAAATGTTATGTTCAAATCAGTATGCACATTTTTTGTTGTTGAAAACTTGAAGGGTAAATTTAGTTGCAAATCATATAGTAGATGATGCCAACACATAAAAATAGTTATGCACATGCTGGTACACAACACATTTGAAACTCTTTTCAAATTTTCCTCATGAACATAACTTGACACAACTTTGTGAGATGTAAAGTTACGTTCAAACATTTATCACCTAAAATCACAAAAATCACTTTATATAAAAAATACCAATAGCTGAAAAGATGCCGTTTACTTTTTTATAATAATAAAGCATGTGATACCTTCTAGGATAAACATTTCTTTGTTTTTTGTTTTTCTTTGGCCGTCCTGCAATAAAGTAGGTAAGATAACCAGATAAATCTATAAAATATGAATTTCAAGACCTATAAAATTTTAGTGACTGCAAAACAAGATAATGTCACAGCTATTGCTCATGAACATAACTCTACGTCGTGTCATGTTACATTCATGCAATGATGATTACATTTCCCGATGTGCATTGAAATTTGTGCATTAACCTTTATGCATGCACTATCTTAATATTTATCATCACAAACAGCTTCCAAATCTGCATTTCATAACTCTGCACCTTTACTTTTGTGCTTTAGAAAATGGTCCTTTGTCATCATGTTATATTCAAACACGCCATGTCATTTTTTACCTTTATTTCATGTTTTTGTCATGAAATCATGTTAGTGCAAACATCATTCTTCTTTTGTACACTACAGGCAATCAACAAATTTCTAAATAATTCTACTTGTCAAGTTACAAGGCAAATGTGTGAATGTGACCGTGTAAAGTTATGTTCATGTATCCTGTTTTCTGTCTTTTTGCTACCGTTTATGTAATTATGATGGACTAACAAATGAAATTTTACCAGAACAGTATGCACACTGCTTATAGGTGAAAGCAGGCTCGATGATAGTGTCTTCTTTAGAGACTACTCTTGAATAATCTTAAGATTTTTCCTGTGTGCAAGTCAGAAGGTGTAAAGTACAAACACTTGAAAAGTTGCAACAGCCCTCTTTGAAAATCACATAAACATCACTAGTTTTATATAATGGCTGTGCTTGTTAGTCGGATTGGTATGCATACTTATTTTTTCCCAAGAGTTTGTGATTTGCCCTTGTGAGACCAAATATATATTTGCTGAAGGTGTAAAGTTATGTTCAATCTTGTGAATGTAACTGAATTTGTGCCAAATCTCGGCTCAGTTTGTAAAAATTTACTTATTTTCTATTGGAATAGTTAACATCAGATAAAAGTCATCTAGTGTAGTCATTTTTAGCTTACAGAAGCTGTATTTGATTGCACGAGATAAAAAATGAGAATAACATTGCAGTGAAGGTGTATTGAACAACTTTGTCAGTATTCAGAACTATGTAAACATTATTTTTTCAATTGGCTTTTGCACTTAAATTATAGACTTGTTTCTGTGCATTTAGCATAATATTTTAAAATTAGTTCTCCAAGTAGAATTAAAAATTAGTGGCTTTTGGAAATTATGGTGTAAAGTTATATTCAGTTTTTATGGCGTTAAAGGTTGCATTTTCCACTAGTAACAACACTTTATTTTTTAGACATACCATTTATTCTGGTTGGGGCACATACTTTGAAACATACAAATGCCAAAAATTGCTTACAGCTTGGGCTTGTTGTGAATTGTTAAATGTGTGACATTGTAAATGTTATGTTCAAACTTTAAACTTCAAAGTTCAATAACAACCAAACTGCAAATAACATAAAAATTTTACTTAGTGTCAATGTTTATGTATGAAAAGGTACATCAGATTTATAGGAAATATTAAAATTAATTTGCTTTTGAAAATGCAGGGTGCTTGTCACACTATTTGGACACCCAGTCGTACTCTTGACCAAATGTCAAGTGTGTCTCTTCTCGCAAATGACAAAGTATTCTTACAAAACAACTACTGTTACATTACTACTATCATTCATAACTGTTACACTTTATATCGTTTCTGTTCTGATAAACTGATGTATTTAAACAGTGTCCAACAGGGTATGAAATAACCACCTAGATTTTGCTGTCTGTAACAAATGACATTTGGTGGTAATTGTGCTCAAGCTACTGATATCTTTTCACTTTCTGTTTTGTGTGCAGAGACCCTGGGTCACTTTCATCTAAATTCAATGAAAATCTGCTCTGAATATATGGATTTCAATTTTGGACAGCTTGTTTTTGGGGACTTGGCAAATTGTCATTTATGGACCCTCAGCGACCTACAAAATTAAATAATTTTTATTCCTTTCGCCCATCATTTTGTCAGATAAGAGTCTACGCCTGCTGGATACATGACTCTTGAAAGAAACCCTCATAAACACAGACAATGGATATAACTTTGAGCTGCAATTCCAAATTGCACCTGTGACTGGAATGTGAGCACAATGAGTACCATCCAAAAAGAGTGGAAAGTCTGCGCAAACTATCAACAGATTCTAACCCTGCTAAACAAAAAATGTAAAAGCTCACAGTGTCACTGGGAATCTTGAGCCATGCTGGAGCGAAGTCATGCTTGGGTGCGTTGCTGGCAGCCATTCCTAAAGCTCCATACTGGCACCCTGAAACAGTGATTTTAACGGTGCACTCTGCAGTGATTGTCTTTCTAAAACAAAACAAACTCACTAAGTCAGTAACTGTACAAACACAATCATTTTCACTAGTTTCATAGTGTCATTATCTGATTATGTTGTAAACCGGAAAGGCAATGAACAATTCAGTTATTGAGGACTATGTCACTTTATGTATTATATTTTTTCAAGATTTTTGCTACAGAGGTGACGCAAATACTCCTCCACTCATCTTAAAGTTATATTGCCCAGGATCAAGCATCTCAACACAGTCAGAAAACTGTCTGCAACAGATACTGCTGGCAATAATTATGTGTATGGGTCCTTTGTGTACTAAAGACTACTATCTTAGAGCTTTATGATGCAAGTACAATGCCAAATGTCAAATTCATCATTTGCAGGGTGTATTGTTTTTGTACATGAGTCACGGATTTATCGTCTGCATCGGCCTGGTTTTGAATTAATATGCATATTAACCTACGTCACAAGGCCGCAGAACCCGGCCGACTATCAGTGTATCGCAATGCTGCAGGTCACGAGGTCATCAGTGTGGTCAACACATGTGTCAGTGTACACATGTACTGATGTTTCCCGGCATCCCTTTGATGTAATTTTCCACGAGAATGTAGAATAAACCTTTAATACTTGCTATGCTGTCAAAATCACAATGGGCGGGTTCTGCTTGACCTGCTAGTATTTACTAGTAACGATCGTGCTGCATCGTCAGTGCACGGCCGGGGGTGGGGGGGGTGGCCTTGTTCAACTCCGGCTCTGCACAAAGCGACTGAGCCAGCATCCACAGTGCCATGAAAATCACTAGCACTCGCGGAACTATAGGAAGATCGACAAAGACTGTAGATTACTTACTGATTCACAGAGCAGGAAAGCGACAAATTTCGGATGGGTGGTCAAGCCAAACTCCATATTCCCTTGTCCGATGTCAATTCTACTCTTGTCTCTCTTCCTCTTTCTTCTCTTCGATTCTGAGTCTGTCATTGTCGGCTGGCGCGATTCGACTGATATTTTCTTCTTCGCTGGTTCATCCGCCATCTTGTCTCTGATTAGTTACAATTATGCAGATGACCTAGAAGGTCATATAGAATAGTTATCATGTCAGCTACCATCGCCTATCAGAAGCAATCTTTTCATGGGGTCCCGTCACAAGATTCCGATGGGCCTCTTTTCGCTTTGAACGGACGAAAGAAAGCATTTGGTGGGACAATAGTTTCTAAGTGGGTATTATATTGAAGCCCAGTAAAAGCATTTTGCGAACTGAAGCCTTCAAAAAGTTCAGTTGTGCCCCTTTAAGTATTGGGGCTGACAAGTTTTCAAACCATAGATAGGTGCCTGTAACTTACAGTATAACTGTAAGAGACTACCGAGTGTGAATGTCAGAACTTCAAGCAGATACCTTATGCCTTATGGAGAAATGGGGAGAACTCCAGTGTAAGATCCTCATGCCTTATGGAGAAATGGAGAGACCTCCAGTGTATGATCCACTATACATTAATAGTACAATCAGAGCCACCAAGTACTGGTTGAAACTGAATAAGATGACCGATAACGATACAAGACTACCTAAGCACTAAAGCAGGCACACATGATGCAATTGAATAGTACTGTAGGTTATATTTTGGCTAACCAAATTAAAAACAATACCCAAAATGGTTTTGACCATGTTTGGCCCAACAGTGGTCTAGGTGATGAAAGATCTTTTATTGTAACATTGGTTTATTTTTCATATGTATCCAGTAACATTTTGTTCCAACCTTGGTTTTTGGTTTTGTAAAGCGCTTAGAGTTAGAGCGTCATTAATTTAGAGGTTAAGTGCTATTATAATAAATGTACATTACCTATTAGTATTAATATTAATTATTTATTATTAATATTATCATTATTATTGTTGTAGTACAGAAAAAGACTGAAACAGTCATTTGTATCGTCCATTCGGGCAAAGCTTGCCTCATGGGTTTTGCTACTACTACTCACTAGTAGTAGTAGTACTACCAGTACCAGTAACTTTGAATACAGATCCGACTTCAAGACAACTCTAAGAAGTAAAGGTGATCAACAACATTGGACCTAATTTATCTTAATTTTCCTTTAGTTCTGACAACAATGGTTTTGTTGCTGCCCTCAGAAAATTTTTGTACATGAACTATTTAAACCTGTTACATGTACCCTGATCGAGCCACACTCAGAAACGCTGACATATTATTATTCATGTAAAGTTCCTGCTCGCCATGTTGAATGTTCAATAGCCTGGTCTTGCATGGTGTCTGATCCATGCATTGCTTGTCAGTTTTGGCATCAGTGATGCAAGTCAGTGGTCCCCAAGGCATGAACTGGGTTTCTAAGTAAGTCATTTCCACGATCTCCTGGATGAGATACCACCTAAAACGGTGGGTTTGAAGTAAATTATTTTTTTTAATAAATTATGTCTAAGTTTGGTGGTCACTCTTATTTCTTAGTGTTGTCCTGAAAAAAAAAAATCTTATTCAGGAGTTAATAGGGGAAAAAAAACACGAGACAAGTTTTACTCAATGGACCTTACAGTCATGGCAAACAAAAACTTAGTCCTGCAACAGATTCGCAGCAATATTAGTTATTTGCAGAATTTTCAAAACAGTATTTGAATTACAGAACTTCACAGCTTATTAGTTATTTGCAGAATTTTCAAAACAATCTTTGAATCACAGAGCTACCCCGGTGTTAAGAAGAGATGGAATTAAACAACATTATAGTGTGGTGGTCCGAGACTTTTGACCTAATTACAGCTCAGATCTCCTTCCTCCTCTGGGCCATACCTCCCATTGTCCCTCCCAATATAAAAGTAGACTAGGGCCATACCTCTTTCAGACCCTCTTGCAAGGTATGGCAGTGTTGTAGGAAGAGAGGACTGATTAATTACCATTATATATCTGCCCTGTGAATGCTAAATTTACTAAGACAGTAAGTCCATGTTTTTGTTAAATCATCAGCTGTCCTATGTAAAACCTTTATGTATGTGTAGCCTAACAAGTCATTTGAATCATGTCCCTCAGAGCAAAAGCATGGCGCCACCTGCTCTGTGGCTAAACCGAAGCTATACCTTTGGGACCTAAACTTAGTACCTCAATGAAAAATGGACAGTCTTGTTCCTTTGCAGGGCAGATGCCCCCTCTCCCTTGCCTAGTCATTTTATCTTAAAAGGTAGTTCGCCCTACCTCCTCCACCTCGAAAGAAGTCTCATTTAGGCCAGAATTCAATCCTGGAGTCCTCTACACTCCCACCGCCCCTCCCCCCCCCCCCCCCAAAAAAAAAAAAAAAACCACAAACAAACAACAAAACACTCCTGTGTGTTATGGAGAATATTTGGTCTTCTTGCACAAATTTTATATTTGTATTTTACCCAACTCTACTGAAACCAAGATGGTGTTCACCGACTGCACAGCAAGACATAGCATAGTCCTTTCTGGCGAATAGGAAATACATAACCCCTTGCAACATAGTTCCACATCTTCATCAAAATATCAAACTTACTTGACGGCTCGGTCGATATACTTTGCCTAAGATGTGGGACGATGTTGCTATGAGTTTATTTCTAATCGAAGGGCTCGGGAAGCTGACGTCATCACGCTAGTCGTGGCGGCCATCTTAACAGGATACGGGACTAAGGCCCTCATATGGAAATCGCTGTCAGGACAACGTCAGAAAAGTCCTGACGTGCTATAGGCAATAACAGCAAGTCTTGCCATCACCGTAGGAAACCGCTAACCAAAATCTGTTTTTGTTTGTTTCCAAAGAGGAAGAAACATGAAGAAAAACGTGTTGAAACACTACTTCGCTACTATCTGAAGTCTATCCTATCCTCTTAAGATGGTGGCTGACGCACCAACAATCCTAGGCAACGCGGGGAACTTCCCGAGCCCTATTCAGCCAAAAGGCCCATACTGTGCAGCTTATAAATGTGTGTGTCTACCTACCCACACAAAGGGTAGATAAGTATTACTCAAGGCAAAATAACATTGAGAATCTAGCTTGTACTGGCAAATTTTAGCAATCAAAGCCTGCCCTAGTGTAAATGCTAGTGTAAAGCAATATACTTCTACTACTACTAGTCCTACTCCTAGTCCTATGGAGTTACATTTACAGATTTGAATACTAATTTATTACTATTGGTAGTCCTGCATGTTCCCCAATTTGAAATGACCATTAATGTGTGACCCGGACATGCATGTCTGATGTATCCTGCATATCAGGATTAAGAACAACTAATATCAACAATACATACCTTCAAGAAAAGAGAGATCTCTGTGCTCTTTTTTCAACTACCGTTCTCCCTGATGTGGTTGCGTAATGTGTAGACGGTTGACTGCTTTTTTTTCTCTCACAATAATCACATTCATAAACTCCACTGGCAGTTTTGCTGATTCAATCACTCACTTCACCAACTTTCAATGGTAATGTTTTATTTACTATACACACTGAGATCAAAAGGCACTTGAAGATTACAGCAAAATACTTGAAATCACATGGTATGCGTACAGAATGAATTTGTACGACAACGGATGGAACGAGTAAAATATTAAGTGAACTATGTACACACAAATTAATGAAGAGATGAAATACTGTGCGGTAGTCAGGAGTCACTTGAGGCCTGTCATGATGTGCGAGTTTCTGTCTTCGTCAGGATGAGTTTGAAGCGAATATTATCCACTCTCCTTTTGTTGCTTTCAAGATACCTGAACTCATGTCGAGCTCCAAATATTCACAGGTACCATTTTTGTAGCAGGAAAGCAGTCAAAACCAACTGGAAATGCTCTTCGTGACAGTGTGTAAACAAAAAACATGACCTTGAAATAAATCTTACACTCCCTACCTTGGCGAAGGATGCCACCACACACGTGGTTTTCTTGTCACCTTTGTTATCGCATTGTCAGTTTCATACCAGCGAGCCACGTATGAAAAGAAAGGAGATACAAACTACAGTTCACTATGTACGAATAACTTTGTCTTCGTCACATACTGCCAGGTAACGCCATGACAAGTGAAAGTTGTTGAAAAGAAACGGGTCAGCTCCAGGTGAAATTCACCAGAACAGCTGAAGTCATCTCTAGAGAAACGAGTTTACAGCAGATAAACATTCACATCAACGACGAAAGAAAAGTTGTACTGGACAATGTTTGTTTACAACGTCTCTGTTTCGTAGTTTCACAACAATCCCGAATTTCACAAAAGCAGGTGCACGCTCACGCCAACGTTGTTTACAGGTTGATCGTTCTACCCGAGTAGTCGCCTCATAATTCACAAACGATGCTCTATTTAATAAAGAAATGCATCAAGATATATTAACTCTGGTGTACCGACAGTGTCAAAACTGATGTAACTGTACACGTGCCATGGTAGTAAAAGCGCAAAATGGCACAATATTGTTTGACAAATTGTAGACCCAGTTAGGCAAGATGGCGAACTTGGCATCCCATAATAGTCTACTCTCGATGTAGATCAAAAAGCATATGAACAAGTATACATTTTTATACATTGTTATATATTCTAACCCGATTTTTCAATAAAAGAACTGTTTTAGTAAAGGATGTTATAATATGAGATGAAAAAGTGTACATCTCCGTAGCAAAGATGTAATTTCTAAGTGCAAATACCCTAGTGTCAAGAAACTGCGGTGGAGATCGTTGCAAGGGAGGTAAGTAGTCACCATTCTCGTTATTCGTACATGTATATCATTACACGCAACTTTATGTTTGACCTATTCTACTAATGTGTGTTGGGATTCATAATGGAATAATTGACAGTAGATTTATGCATTCTCATATGATTTAAACATTTTGTTTTTCATCTTATTTTCAAAGTGAAAACCACAAGGAACGGAAATGTAAGAGTTGTGTGCCCCTGATCGACTGTCCAGGCAAAATGGCGGCCTTGTTTAGATAGCAATGCAGTGCTCCTGAATTGATCAGTGTTCAGGTTGTACTCCGTAAGCAATAGCTGTCCCTGTCCCCCATAACCCGCCCGTTATGACCGTCCATTATCACTCGATGCCGTGGACGTTAAACCGCACTGGCCAACCTGACCGACCGGCTGGCTCCGCTGAGCAGTAACCGCCTAGCTTGCAGCAGTGGAGTAATTAGGCTGAGTTGGTTTACCTCGACCTGTGCCTAGGTGACATGCACCAGCGGCGCCATTCTTGCTATTTTCGCACCTGACCGGTCGCTCGGACCGGACCTGTGTACCAAATCGGTTTCGGAGCGTGTGCTCTCCGCACCGGCTTGTAATGGGCAATCTCGGAGAAAGACTGAATCACGTGACGTTCATAGTGCTGAAAAATAAGATGAATGAAGAATACCCTTACCCATAGGCAATCCGACAGTCCTTATGCTAGCACCATGAAACTTGGCAGATTTGAAAAATAGCTTTTTTCCTCAATGCAAGTGGTGATCTTGCTACATCTGCGTTGCCTTTATGGCAGAAAGTCACACCGTCGTAGCCATAGTACAAGAGACGAGTGCACTACAGTGGACTTGATTCAGCCGGGAACGACTCTGACGCAAGTTCCGACTGAGGAGAATGAACTACCCCCAGAGACCTATCTTTTTCCAGGGGGGACAGACGCCGCCATGGAAACGTTTACGCTCACAGGGGCTAACGCTAAAACCCGAAACAAACCGTTTTTCGCTGCAATCACAATCTTCTGCAGGAACGTACGAGACCACACTACAAGTTCCAAAGCCCTACTGTAGTTGCGTGCGAAGTTCTGGTGCACAAGACCAGTCTGAGCGACCGGGCAGATGCGAAAACTGAATCGCAATAATGGTGCCGTCGCTGGTGTGTTTAACCTAGGTACAGGGCGAGGTATGCCTACTCAGCTGTACTTAGCGGACGGAGTGTGAAGGGATCAAGGGAGGGGGGAAAGAGCCTCGGGTGGCGGAGATGGGGCAAAACTAAGTGAAGTTCTTCTACCTGCATTTTTGCCGGTGTGTGCCTTTGACATATACTGCAAATTATGACTGGTGACAAATTTTCTCCTAAAAAAAATTATTGGGAGTGTAGACTTGGGAGAAAAGAATAACAAACGGTGCTCACATCACACACATGAATGTCACTGTTTCAGCCTGATCCTGGCCTGGTCGTACAAATCATTTACTACTTGTTACTCAGTGTGTCAGTTCTCACACAACTGAGTCATCAGTCTTTTTCTTCTTCTTGTCTACCGTATTGAAAATACGATAGACTTTGAAATGGGGCCGTGGTCGGAGCGCATTCCGGAGCATGCACATGACGTTTATGGCATGTGGGGCAGAAATTCTGGCAAAGAAGTAACAAGATGAAAATGACGTCACGTTTAGCTACGCAAACCTTGCTAGAGAACGTCTTTTGGGCGCTATAGCCGACAGACAGCAGTCCGTCACCATCGACGGCGTCTCCTCCAACCCAGTCAGGCTCTCCTGCGGAGTTCCACAGGGGTCCGTCCTGGACCCGGTCCTTTTCACACTCTACACATCTCCCCTGTCCAACATCATCCAGTCTCATCACATACACCACCACCTCTACGCTGACGACTCACAACTACTAGACAAAGACAAACTCGACAACACTCAGTCACTACTGACTCGCACGGCTGACTGCTTCAAAGACATGAAAAACTGGATGACGGCAAACAAGCTTAAACTGAACTACGACAAAACGGAAGCCATGCTGGTAGGCACTCGCCAGAAACTCTCCCAGCTCCCTCCCTCTCTCCACTTTCAACTCGAATCCCACCCGGGTCTGCCCTGGGGGACTTGGGTGGGGTTAGGTATTTTTTAGTTCCCAGGGTCAGCCCCACAGGGTGGGTTTTTCTCTCTATTCTGGGGCATGTGTTTCTGTCTACCCTTTGTCCATTCACCTGTATTTGCCTTTTTAAAACTCTCCCTACTGTCTGCACTGCCTGTAGCTCTTGGATGTGTGTTGCTAACCCTTTATTTAGGCCCCATGTGTTAGGTTTATTTAACGTATTTGACCGGCTGGCGACATACATTCAATGTTCTGTTTATTTTTTTATTTTTTCACAATCAGTGCAGTCACGTCCTGAGAAAGCCTTGTTGCTGTCAGGACATTAAGCAATGTACAATCAATCAATCAATCCACTTTCAACTCGACAGCACCCCCATCTCCCTCTCTGACTCGGCCAAGAACCTTGGCGTTATCCTCGATTCCTCTCTTTCCATGACCAGCTTCGTCTCCGCCACGACCCAGGCATGCTATTTCCACCTCCATCATATCAGTCAGATCAGAAAATACCTCACCACCAAAGCTGCCACCAAACTTGCTGTCTCTCTCATCTTATCTCGCATCGACTATTGCAATTCTCTCCTTTCCGGCCTCCCTCACTCCACCACTTTCACTCTCCAGCGCGTCCAGGACAATGCTGCCCGCCTCATCCTCAGAAAGAAAAAATCCGACCACATCACTCCCCTGCTCAAACTCCTTCACTGGCTCCCCATCCCCCAATGCATCCAATACAAATTCTGTCTCTCTGCTACAAATCCCTGAACATCTACGCTCCTACCTATCTCTCCAACTTACTTCACCCCTACACTCCTTCCTGCTCGCTCCGCTCCGCCCCTCTTCGCCTCCACATCCCCCACACCAAACTCAGCACTTTCGGCCCCCACTCAGTCCTTCTCCGTCTACGGTCCATCCACCTGGAACACTCTCCCACTCTCTCTCCGTCAGAAACACTTTCTCTCTCCTCCTTCCAGTCCGCCCTCAAAACTCACCTCTTTCAACAGTTCTAGCACTATAACATCACCAACCTCCCCACTCCAAGCTGACTGTCGTAATGTATTTGTGTTATGCGAGTCATTGTCTAAAGCGTGCGCATGCGTGCGCAAGTTGTCAGTGCGCGCCTAGAGTTATTATTATAAGTGCATTATAAATACCGTAATAAATTATTATTATTATTTGTGTGTGTGTGTATGTGACAGCGACTAGTGCCCGCGCTTGAAGACGGACAAGCTTGCAATTTTAGGATATTGTCCCTAAAAGAATTATCTCCAGACCTTTTTTTGATGTTTTGACCAAGATGCTCATTGGTGAGAAAATGGCCGTTTCACAAAAAACGGTTGATTCACACTGGAGTCCGTAATTTTTCTTATTTTTGCTAGCTATTTTGCATATAGCTGGATTTTTCACACATACCAAGGGGAATTACTCGGCACTGGACAGACAAACAGTTAATCCCCTGTCCTCTCCTATCACTGAGGCACCCAATGGACCTCACCGAGCACGCGCCACGAAAGCCATGCCCCCTAGCAATTGTTGCTGGGTGCCACAAGCTTTCCTGTCCCTTGGGCAATATGGCGGACGGTAGCGCGCGTGATTTGACTGAATGCGTTGCAAATTCAACAAGCCTACATTTATGCCAGGATACAAAGCTATGTCAAAAACAGCCTTAGATCGAGGCAAGGCAAGTTTGCGTCAAGTTTCATTGATGCTGTTCGTATTTATCACACAGCTGGCAGTGATTCCGTTCAAGTTGCATCCGTCAGTTGCAGTTCTACAAGAACGCACCGATCCACACAAACCGTGTACGTGGAAAATGAGCATCAGCAAGTACAGGTCACAGAAGCTATCAGTGCCTGCAGAGCCGGGTAGGTGTTTTTGTTATTGGTGTTGCTTTAAAAAAAAACGTTAGCACACTTATCCGAGCTATTTTAGTCCATCGATCTTGTCTCATTGTAGCAGGATGGCAGTGCTGCTCAGCGCTTTCTATTGCTGGCTGTGTTCACAGTGTCAGGCTGAGCTGATCACTTTCACTCACAAATAAAATGGATGTGTGTGTGTGTGTGACAGAGAGAGGGAGAGAGAGATTATTAATAAATAACCATGCATGTATAATTTGTATTTCAGGTTGAATGGTCACTGTTCTCATGTCATTGGGCTTAAAAAAAACTCTTCAATATTTCAAGGCAGCTAAACTGACCCATGCGCCTAATCGTCGACTGAGCTGCAGCGGCATGCCACAAGCCTGGGGAGCAGCAGTATCAAAAGGCACCAAGATCGCATCTGTCCCAATAATAATACCATGGTGTGCTAGCCAGGCCATCGGAGAAGCGGACGAAAAGGCCCGGGCCATAACATGCCACATCAACACAAGCAAGAAGTAAGCATTACCTAAAATAAAATAAAAACTATTATTAACTGGTAAATTATATTTTATTCTGGAATATGAGTGGTTTACATGCCAAAACACAACACAAGCAGTAATAATGGTTCAGGTCATAAATGGCTGATTCACAGTGACACTTACAATTTAATAGCATAGGAATACTAGATTCAAAACTCATTTTCACTTTATTATGAAGTCTTAAAAATTTCTCAATCAGCAAAGAGTGAGAAACAGTCTATCATGTGGCTGTACTACAGGTGCATTAACATATGTTTGCATAAACAGTGTAGGTGCTGAAAGTCTGCCCTTTTTCACTACACTTGTGCTTAAAAGATTGACCATTTGGCAACACAAATGACAAAAAAAACAACAACAAAAAAAAAAACATATGTTAATGCAGTGTAGAACTGGAACAGGTTGTTTAGTTGTGTCTCCTTTTTTCTCACAAAGTCCACTTCAAATGCTTCTTCTTCTGGTGTTTGCTTCTGCACACCTTTAGTTATTTGCAGCCTTGAGATGGGGTCATTCAGATTTGTCAAATTCTTGATCTGATCTCCTCCTCCAGCAGGTCTATCTTTATCTTCTAGCTTTCTATTTCAGAATTTGCACTCTGCAGCCATGGCCAGGTAGTCTAATGGTGAAATCCCTAAAAAAGAAATTAAAACAAATTATAAACAGTATATGTATATGATTAACTTAAAACATCAAACATATTTCTAAAGCTGCACTCAATATTTGTCCACAGACCAGGAGACTGAAAAGAAAGCGAATGCCAGGGAATCAACAGGGTCGCTGACGTGTGTCACAACGAGGTCCCCAGTTGATCACCCACAAGAACTGGATCGCCTTTGCTTGACCAGTTAGTGTCCAAAATCCTGAGAAACGTGAGGAAAGAACAGAGAACTGACCTCCATCCCCACCCCCCCCCCACCCCCCCCCCCCCCCCCCCAAAAAAAAAAAAAAGCCCTAGAAACTAGCAACATGAAACTTCCATATAGATCTAAATAGAAAAGCAAACGTTTCTGACGAATATCTTGACAGAATTTTTTCACATACTTTTTTCTCAGCAGCAGTCACATTTATGTAAACGACATGAGGACACTGCCCAGAGTAAATATTTAGATGTACTTCCTGACAGACACCTGCACTAGCTCAGCATTGGGGTTAATCCACAGTTTCTATTTCTAGGAGCAACTCAAAGTATGCAACAGTGACCAGACAGGCATAATCAAAGTCAATTGCCCACCCGCATCCAGAAAGTACACCATATTCGAGGCATGTCAGTTACCAGGATTTTGTGTGAAATTAGCTGACAACACCAGCTTGGGACTGAAGAAATCATATTTCTACCACAAGCAGGTGCAAGGCCAGCTAAATATCACAGGTTATTGTTTTTACCCAAAGGGATGTAAATGTATCGCAAATCACATCAGACATTTCATTCATGGCATCACTGTTCACACTCTGTCAGCTTTCTACAAAGAACAATGAAAGCCTTACTTGGAAAGTGAAATGTCATCACAGAGTGTAAGCGAAATATTAGGTATGCACCTCTGCTTTTATTGTCAGCATATATACACAAAGATATACTTGCCTCATTGTTCTGCTGGCCAACACTTGCCAGCTACACTGTCATGTGTATGTTGCAAGACTTGATCTTCCTGCGAAGATTTTACATAATCTGTACTGCCCCCCTTTTGTGAGCAGTCAGGATTTGTAGGCAGGTGACTCGTCTGCTGGAATTGGGTAGGGGTGCAACTCACTGGGTTTGCCATCCCAAAAATGCTGAGAAGAAAAACTTTGCGTCAATATATGCTCATCATAAATAATCAATCCAGACCAAAAAGGTGACTGCCAAGCGTGTAATATGCAAAGAAGTACCCAACGGAGAAAGAAACACGCTTAGAAAAGACGGGTACAACACAATTTATTAATATTTCGGGTAAATACCCTTTGTCAAAATAGACAAACAAACAAACAGAGAGATTAGCCGCTACTTATCTTCATTGGCAGAAAGAATGTGGCAACTGAAGGAGGTGACGTAAAAGAAAGAAAAGGAAGAACAAAAGTGCGGAAAAAGTAAAAATGACGTCAACGAAAAATCGTAAGTCGCCTCAAGCACCAGACGGCGCAGAGAGGACTGAATGAATGAAAAATCGTAAGAGAGAGACTCGGAAAGAACCTGAACACGAGAGACAAGAGTGTGTGCAAGCACGTGCAGGAGCGAGCGAAAGAAAAGGCGTGTAGATGAGGCCAGAGAAACAGAGAGAGAGAGAGAAAGAGAAGGAAAACGAACGGGGAGTACCCTTGGGCACGAAGTAGGCGGAGTGTCTAATACACAAAGCCTGCTAAACACCAACCCGAAGGCAAACTTTATATCACCTTCAAGTTGAGGACTACCTCGGGGAAAAACGGGAGGACCCCGGGGGAAAAAAAACCCAGCATTTAGCACGGTACACAACAAGTAATAAGTCATGAAAACAAAGCAAATAATCAAATTCAGTAAGAGAATATTGGTATAAGTGGAGATTAGGTAGTTGTGAAAACGTCTTCAAGGGTAACTCAAAAAATAGGGGGGAGAGAGAGGGAGAGAGAGAGAGAGAGAGAGGCGGGGGCGGGGGGAAAGGAGGAAGGAGGAAGGGGAATAAGAGAAAAGGAAAAAGCGTAAAGAGAGAAAGAGGGCTAGAGAGACGTTGTAAAGGGGGTAGGGGGGGGGGGAAGAGGGAGAGGTAGAAGGAAAGAGGAAAAAAAAAAAAAAAAAAAAGCCAGAGCCACCAACCCCACCCAACAGGCACCCACCAGCACACAGAAAAACACACAGGCACGCAACAAGACGACCACGTACATCCCCAAGGGATGCACACGATCGCCCCGCCCCAAAACCGCGTATCAAACCGTGAGCCGGAGACCCGGCGCCCGACAGGGAAGGGCAAGGGATCCAACTAAACGTTCGGCCAGCGCTGAGAAAGTCCCCAAGGGAAATGTACATATCAACCAGCGCCAACCTCCCCTAACTGGTTAGTGAGTAGTAAAACAGTGAGGTAAAGTAGCAGACACAAGCAAGGTAAAAAATGTTAATCATTCATATTCATCCCGAGTGGCGCCACAGTGCCCAGTTTATTAATCAGAAATTTTTTACGGTCTTTCCTGGCCCAGACATTACTGGCTTGCATAAGCCAAAGGCCTTTAACCCGAATGTCCGAGACGGAGTGGTCGGCCTGATTGAAATGTCGTCCGACCGGTCTGTTGTATTGGTACTTGACAGACTGAAGATGTTCTTTGAAACGGTCGTTGATGGTCGCCCCCGCCCCCTTCTCTCTCTCTCTCTCCCTCTCTCTCTCCCCCCTATTTTTTGAGTTACCCTTGAAGACAGTTTCACAACTACCTAATCTCCACTTATACCAATATTCTCTTACTGAATTTGATTATTTGCTTTGTTTTCATGACTTATTACTTGTTGTGTACCGTGCTAAATGCTGGGTTTTTTTTTCCCCGGGGTCCTCTATTTTGACAAAGGGTATTTACCCGAAATATTAATAAATTGTGTTGTACCCGTCTTTTCTAAGCGTGTTTCTTTCTCCGTTGGGTACTTCTTTTCATCATACCCCCACCCGGGTCTGCCCTGGGGGACTTGGGTGGGGTTAGGTATTTTTTAGTTCCCAGGGTCACCCTGGTCAGCCCCACAGGGTGGATTTATCTCTCTATTCTGGGGCATGTGTTTCTGTCTACCCTTTGTCCATTCACCTGTATTTGCCTTTTTAAAACTCTCCCTACTGTCTGCACTGCCTGTAGCTCTTGATATTGGATGTGTGTTGCTAAATGGTCTTAGCTTTATTTAGGCCCATGTGTTAGGTTTATTTAATGTATTTGACCGGCTGGCGACATACATTCAATGTTCTGTTTAGTTTTTTTTTTTTTTTTCACAAGCAGTGCTGGCACGTCCTGAGAAAGCCTTAAATTGTTGCTGTCGGGACGTTAAGCAATGTACAATCAATCAATCTTTTCATCATAAATAGATCTGATGAAATGTGTTACTGTAGGAGTGATGTGTCTATTTGTGCTTGTCGTGATTTGTTACAATGAGTGAGAGAGTGCAAGCTGAAGAAACGTAAGGGCATACACCTTTGGTTATGGTGTTTCTGGAGATTTAATTCCATATTTAAAATCACACACACACATTCATCCCAAGTGTGCAGATCAGTGTGGCGGCGCGGTACTGCCTGATAGCGAGTGCTTGCATATTATTGAGCAGTAGGCCTACACTAACAGTACGCTCCGGCCGTGGTAACTCGAGCGATCGCTGAATTATGTACCAGTCTACCACTTCCGCAAGTGAATTGTAACCATTTTCAGAACAAACTAGAAAAATAACACTTACCGCATACAAACCGAAACAGCTCTGCGTCTTGTCCTCTAGGGGAGGTGGGGGGGGGGGGGGGGGGGGCCATAGTATCCCGATGTTGAGATGATCAGTGCGCTGTCTACAGCAAGTTCAGTTTATTCAGCCCACTGCGTTGGTTTTGAGAGGGGGGGGGGGGGGAAGCCAGAATCTTTTCTTTTATGGTTTCTGGGTACCTTTCGTCCCGATTGCAGGTACCCCAATGGCAATGCCTGACCATGTCGGTGAAATGTATACGCACAAACAGTATCGCACTTCGCCATTTCCTTGCGGCTTAGTTACGGGAAAGCTTGTTTGACCCAGCTACAGAACCGCGCTGCGGCAATTCATTTTTTCTATTTTCTGATTGGCTGAAAATGCGCGCACCGGTGAGGTCTATCGAATCGCCAGCCCACATAAAAATACACAGTTTTCAGTACGCAGGAAGGGCCGATGTATATGATCGTCCAGTTCTCAGTCACGGTTTTTTTCGCCGAATCAGTAGTGGTTAACTGATGAGCCTGCGGATTTTTATGACGTGCGCACTTTGATGGCCGCGTGACACGCCGAAGGCGGGACAGGCGGCCTCAACGTGACCCGGCGTAAGCCGCCGCGGAGTCTGTACGTAAAGTTGTGACTCGACGGTGAATGAGGAAAAGTCCGCATCCCATTCTTGCCCACCAGGGGATTCGAACCCGGGACTATGATCTTACGACTGCCAGCGCCGGCCTGGGTATTTGTCAGTTTGTCCAGCGCTGAGTAACTTGTCCCCTTGGTATGCCGTGTACTGACAGTCCCCGTACCAGCCGCTAGTCTCACCTATCTGGTTTGTGAGCATGATTTTTCGTATACGGTATTTACATAGGCACACTGATTCTTCTAGTTTAGAATAGCTATGCTACACCAGACCGACCACGGAGCTGGCGAATGGCGGGCCGGGCGGCGGGAAGCGCCGCGGTGTAGTACGGTCCGTCTTTATTTCTGTGCCGCCACTGAGTGTGTGTGGATCAGAGGGTGGGTTAGAGGAGACGGATTCCTGTCGCTACACGAGCCCACAGAGCGTACTAATGGCGGGAAGCGCCGTGTGTCCGTCTTTATTTGTGTGCGCCGATGTGTGTGTTGATCAGAGGTTGGCTCGGAGAGGAGAGAAGTGGATCAGCATAAAAAGCCTAAAAATATGAACAACTCTGAATATTCCTCTGAGCTCCAAACATTACGGTAGATTTTGGGATGATAAAATCTTCACCTTGTTTATCTCATTAAGCACGGCTGTGTCAGTGCCGGCCGTCACTAGAGTTTCTGACGACAACGCCAGTCAGTCGTCACGTTTGCTGCCGCTTTGAGCCGCCGGTACTCCGGCCTCTGATGCCGGCCTCTCGACGGTCAGCGGACCCGAACCGTTTGAAACGTCAACGCTTACAGTAATGCGCGGCCGGCTGTAATTGCGGTTTATTCAGTCTCATACATTTGACCTGATGTGGTGATGCCGGCGGCTGAGGGTCACTGTTGAAATTTGTCCCGGCGCAACTTTTCAGGCGGTGCGCCACTACAGTAGTCATCATTGCCATGGGTCAATTCGGCATTTGCGGCCCATGGGTCAATCATTTGCATGAGCGAGCATAGTCATGCACCAGCTACTAAGGTTCATGCAACTGGCCCCTGTAGTGTCAGACTGAGGTGGAATCATCCCCGGCCGGCACTGAGTAATGCATGGTGCAAGCTCCTTACGGCTGGGTGGCTTGACGATTTCAAAATTTATATGTCTCGGCCCTTGTCGCAAACGGCGCACGTGCTGACTGAGGAGAGAACTTTATTTTACATCTGACGCATGTCCAGGAACTCAGTCAAGCTGTGACTAAACCGGCAGCCGGGTTACAAATATTATCGCCAAAACGACCTTTAATTTTGCTCCTCTCACCAGGCTGAGCCGTGACTGGATGGCCGGCCTTACGACCAGAGTCGCCTGCTCGGCATTAAATCGCAATAACTCAACTAACTCAATAACTGAGCCGGGTATAAACGGTCGGCCGGTTAGATAGTCAGGCCCGGATCTAGAGGGGGGCAGTGGGGTCCATGCCCCCCCCCCGACCCTAAATTTGTTAAAATGCTATAACAAAGTCCCTTTCTTGAGGTGTTTGGACCCCCCCCCTCCTCCCCCCACTGAATTTTTGGCGGGGTTTTAAAATGGAAATCGACGATCCCCCCCTCCCCCCTGTTTGATTTTCTGGCGGCTGCCTACCCGCCCCGCCCCCCTCCCACTGTTTGATTTATTGGGACCCCCCCCCCCCGCCCCCCACTGATTTTCGGCGCCTACCCCCTCCCCCCACTGATTTTTCGGCGCTTGCCCCCCCCCCCCCCACTTTGATTTTTCGGCCCCTGCCCCCCCCCCTCCCCCGCCCCACTGATTTTTCGTCGCCTGCCTACCACCCCCACCCCCCTCCCCCCACTGTTTGATATATGTTTCAGGTTCAAGGTCCCAAACAAGAAGTTTGCCCCCTCCCCCCCCCCCCCCGCCCCCCCCCCCCTGGAGGTAAGTAGGTAAGTGATTCGGGCCTGATAGTAGCAGTAATTCACGCGAATTCAGTCGGAGTATTTTTGTCAAGAAACACTTTCAGTGTCTCCGGGAAGAAGTGTATAAAAACTTCCTTCCCAACGAAATTACTGGTTACGAAAAAAACGTAGTTCAGTCACCAGCACTGCAAACGCACTAAATTTTACCTTTTGTGACCTCAGTTGACATTAATCACAATTCGGCATTTGACGGTATGTATTTATACAAAGGTCATCTACAAGGCTATAGTTTCATGGAAAGTGTTAAAGACTCTAGGTTTGACAGTTGCAGAACAAAACACGAGTGATTGGGATTGTGTTCATATTCACATGGCCAACTAACAGAAAAATGTCCTGACTGAAGCTCAGACGCGAGGGCGCCATTTCTAAAATGAAAGGGTATGACTTAATAAAGCACCTAGAACGTTTAGTGCTTTTGTCCGGCCATGTCCCGATCCTGTTAAAATATGGCCATGAGGCCCCTGGCTAAATGCTTTTGCGAAGCTGAAGCCAGAAGTGATGTGCCGCCTGGCCGTATTCCCTTCACGTTCCGAAGTCGGCCTGGCGGGTGTTCTCATGATCCACAGATTGCTTTGGGTGGTGACTTGAAAAGTTCTATCAGAACGGTTCGGCGTTCCTCTATGACTGAGATGAGTGTCAGTGTTCCCTTTCTCTGCTTCTGGAAGATACTGAGAGCTGTGCTGTAGAGAAAGAAGAAAGGAGAATTCAGAAGCTTTTCCATTGTCTTAAGTTTACCCTAATTAATTAACTAATTAAGGTCATTAACGTCCACATGGCCGTTTCTCTCAAAACAAACCAAATCCATATAGTACACGCTGTGAAAAATAAAGACATTTAAACCCCCTGTCAGAGTCGATTTCTGAGGAACATCGCGCCCACTCATACAGCACAGTACACTCCCAATTCTTTTCATGTCACGAAGGACAAGACAAGATCTTTAGATTCAAGTGCGGGTAGGCCGTCATGACTTGATAATAGGGGACAGCTAAGTGCACTCTTTTGAAACCAGTCATGCGCGGGCATGGCTCCCGAACATAATGACCCCACCCGGGTCTGCCCTGGGGGACTTGGGTGGGGTTAGGTATTTTTTAGTTCCCAGGGTCACCCTGGTCAGCCCCACAGGGTGGGTTTTTCTCTCTATTCTGGGGCATGTGTTTCTGTCTACCCTTTGTCCATTCACCTGTATTTGCCTTTTTAAAACTCTCCCTACTGTCTGCACTGCCTGTAACCCCACCCGGGTCTGCCCTGGGGGACTTGGGTGGGGTTAGGTATTTTTTAGTTCCCAGGGTCACCCTGGTCAGCCCCACAGGGTGGGTTTTTCTCTCTATTCTGGGGCATGTGTTTCTGTCTACCCTTTGTCCATTCACCTGTATTTGCCTTTTTAAAACTCTCCCTACTGTCTGCACTGCCTGTAGCTCTTGATATTGGATGTGTGTTGCTAAATGGTCTTAGCTTTATTTAGGCCCCATGTGTTAGGTTTATTTAATGTATTTGACCGGCTGGCGACATACATTCAATGTTCTGTTTTTTTTTTTTTTTTTTTTTTTTTTTTTTTCACAAGCAGTGCAGGCACGTCCTGAGAAAGCCTTGTTGCTGTCGGGACGTTAAGCAATGTACAATCAATCAATCAATCTGCACTGCCTGTAGCTCTTGATATTGGATGTGTGTTGCTAAATGGTCTTAGCTTATTTAGGCCCCATGTGTTAGGTTTATTTAACGTATTTGACTGGCTGGCGACATACATTCAATGTCTTGTTTAGTTTTTTTTCACAAGCAGTGCAGGCACGTCCTGAGAAAGCCATGTTGCTGTCGGGACGTTAAGCAATGTACAATCATAATCACAATCCCGAACATAATGACTTTTTATGTCAAAAGCTGTCCTGTTGACAGAGTCACTGATTTAAAACAGGACAGGTAACACCTTTTATCACAGGTCTTTTAAGTCAGGTCTCCCACTGTATGTTAGATTGATGGTATCTGACTACCTCATACTGAGTACATAGAGTCACAGGGTCAGAGCCCCGTTTCACAATATTTTCAGTTATCTGTAGTGTTTGATCTCTCATTATGAGTAGGCTGGAGAGGCTTGTTTAATATTGAGTTACTGGTAACATTCTAAAGGTTCTGTTTTCACGCCTGAGTACGTGTGACTGGGAGATTTATTGATTTTTGTCATCTGCTTTCATCTGCTTGCCAAACACATGAATACATACACACACGCACATACACTAACACACACACACACATACATACTAACATAAACACACATAAACAAAACATTAAGTACCTACCATGCTGCACACGCACACACACCGTTTACACAAAGGTAACATCCCATGGCCGTCTTGACTTGACTACAAGGCCAGCTTAATGCAAATCTTTGTGCGTGCGTAGGCACGACTTTTCCTCGGAAATCATGATGAGACAGTCTTTTGAAATTTCAGTGCAAACAGGCAGGTTTTCGTGACTCACTGCAGGTAAACAAGAGGACAGCTTTCCATGTTGACTGTACACTGGCTTAAACAAGACAGGTAATAGCACATCTATACTTTTAAATCAGGTCTCTCTCACTCTGTGAGGTGGCTAATGAGACATGTATGTTAATTTAAAAATGCACTATTCATGTTACCTACAGAACCTAGGTAACAACACAAAAGCATACACCAAACATGAGTAACAGCGTCGACAGGCCATTCAGCAAAACAAAAGTCGTTATTCAACACATATGTCGTTAACGCAACCCACTTTATCAGGAGTGCTCCCGGGAGTGCCGGAGTATTGGAACGTTAGGCTATGCCGTGGTGCGTGGCAAATGTATGCCGTCAAACCTCGCAGCCTACTCGTAATGAGAGTCCTAACAGTACAGTTGACTAATACGTTGTAAATGGGAGTCAAGCCCGGGGCTCTTGAGGATCTGTTGTTTATGTACTCAGTCGGGTTTAGTTACACCCACCAGACTAACCCACCAGCGCGTGTACTCAGTCGGGTTTAGTTACACCCACCAGACTAACCCACCAGCGCGTGCGTCTCACTTACAAATGGCACCTTACAAATGGCACCTTACAAATGGCACGCGACACCCTTCTTTTCAATAAGCTTGGGGACACATTCCTTTCATTCAATGCGGCATTACTTACTTACTTACTTACGCCTGTCACCCCTACCCGGGTATAGGCCGTCGACGAGAGACCTCCAGCAACTCCTGTCCTGTGCTTCTCCTTCGATTCTACTCCAGGTGGTTCCCAGTCTCTTGATGTCTGCTTGGAGGTCTCGACGCCAGGAGTTTCTCGGCCTACCTCTTTTCCTCTTTCCCTGGGGGTTCCATGACAATGCCTGCCTAGTGATACTGGAAGCTGGCTTTCTCAGACTGTGACCGATCCATCCCCATCTTCTTCGCCCAATTTCATTCTCTGCTGTTATCTGCTCTGTTCTCTCCCAGAGTCTGACGTTGCTGATCTTCTCTGGCCAGTGGATTTTCAAAATTCTTCTAAGGCAACTGTTCATGAAGGTCTGTACTCTGTTGACTGTGGTTTTTGTCAATCTCCATGTCTCTGCTCCATATAGGAGAACTGCTTTTACATTGGAGTTGAAAATCCGGACTTTGGTGTGTTGTGACAGCTCTCTGGAACTCCACACTTTTTTCAACTGGAGAAAGGCTGCTCTGGCTTTACCGATTCGTGCTCTGACATCTGCATCAGTGCCGCCTTTTTTGTCTATGATGCTCATTCAATGCGGCATGCTTTTATGAATAAGCTGCCACACAACTGCGTTTTTTTGAAAAGGTCGGCCAACAAAAGCCTTTACCTTTTCAACCACTGAAGGTGACAAATATCAGCTTAATACACTCAGCAGGAAGCCGACAATTACCCAAGAGATGTCACAGGTCGGTTTAATATACTAACCAGATTTACTGACAAAGGGACAAATGTGTTTTTAAAGTTTATTTCACATTTTTAAAAATTACATTATAAAATGAACCAAAAAGAAATTCTTTTGTTGAGTGAAATAAACTCGTTAGAGAATACAGAAATAGAGTCTAAAAAACAAAGACTTCTCTCTGTAGCTGTTTCTGGGAAACCCAAAACGTATCTCGGTAAATGTTATTCCTCAGATAATATTGAATCTCTCACCGCTGACGAGATCATCAAACTTTATGCTAAATATGACAATCACATCGCTTCACTAATGACTCGAGACTTAAGTCAATCTTTCATCTCCCTTTATTCAAAAGCTGTGAACCACTTTTTTTAAGTAGATGATACTGACGGATTAAGTAGTGACTTGGGTTCAAATCCCATAGTATCATGTGCAATCGGCAAATTAGCTTGCCTCATGTATTACAGGTTTGGTAATTACCTTGCGCCGCTAGTAGCTTTGCTTGTTACTGGCAGCCATATTGATTTTACGAAATTAAATTTTTCTGCTGATCAAAATGGACGACCCACAGACGACCCCACAACCGAACCTTGTCCCCGACCCTGTTCCGACTCAGATTCAAACTGTGACCAAAACTAAAAGCCAAGGCAGAATTCAGGCGGGAAAAAGAGTAGCTGAATGGAACAAACCAAAAAAAATAGAGCTTAAGGCGTTAACAGAAAAGGCCGTCAGCACCAGTGACACTAACGTCAGGACCAACAGGACCGTCAGGACTACACCCTCACCCCCATCTCCCCCTCATCAAAGTGACAGACTATCAACCGAGTCTAAACCCGAAACAACAAAATATATAGTTGCCGGATTTGTTGTTGGATTTGGTTTCGTAGGTTACACGCTATGGAAAAAATACAAACCGCAGACTCGAACAGTGTCCAAAAAATCAGAAACTCCATCATCAAAACCAAAAGTCACCACATTACCAGTATAATCCAAAGCCGTTGACCCATTTGTTATGCAATAAATAAAGTTATTATTTAAATTTTTATTGCCTACGAAAATGAGCGACTCAAAAAACTTAATGAACCTTGTGTATCACTCTGCCATAATTAGCAGCCTAGCTGTTGCTTACTCTATGTTAGGAAAAAGTCTACTCAAAATGAAATCGGCAGACTTGAGTAGATTAGACTTTGAAGACAGTGCTAAGCTAGTAGCTGTTGTCACAGCGTCAATTGCAACAAAAGACTTTCTCGTCAAGCAAGGAATTATTCCCTGAAATGTTTCTATGTAAATAAAATAAGTATGGCGACTATAGCTATTATGATTGGAGGGGCCATGATCAACGCCGGATCAAATTATCTCTTTTCAAAAGTGGGTAGAGAAGAATCTGCAGAAGAAATGAGACATCACAATGAGGCATCTGAAAAACTTGCACAAGCCCAGCAGGATTATGAGAAGCAACGAATAGAGAAACTTGATTTTATCAGTGAAAAACTCCGACTAGAAAATCAAGCGCAGCATACATTTTCAAATGCCAATGAAGCAATCCGTGAATATTTTCTCATTACGAGGAATGACATGACTATTCCAAAGCCGAAACTTAGCGTCTACTATCAACCAAGCACAGAACAAAGAAACGGAGAAATAATCTTTGTTCTAGTGGGAATGACATTTGTATATTTTACTGGACTTTATATTGCTAGAAAAAATGACACATCAAAAATAAACTATCAAAAATATATTACTCCCCAGTTGGTTACTGGAAAGGGAACACCACGATTCAGAAATTACACACGGCCGTGGGCGGTGATGTAACACTGAATCAAATAAAACAATGGTTACAGAGACAAGCAATTTGGCAGGTTTATCTCCCTGCTCCAAGAAAAATTTCAAGACCTCATTTTGAAAACACTACACCAAATGACACACATCAAATGGATCTATTGTTCCTACCTCACGACATACTAAGAAAGAAATGATACAAATATGCACTGACTGTTGTTATTGCTTCAAGGTATAAGGACGCCGAACCCATAACTGAAAAAAACGCTAGTACAGTAGCAACTGCTTTAACAAAAATATATAGTCGAGGTCCTCTGAAATACCCCAGGCTCGTACAGGTCGATGACGGATCTGAATTCAAAAGGCGCCGTTAATCAGTTATTTGCGAAGCACGGCGTGCTAGTGCGATGAGGTATACCAGGTGTGCACAGATCTCAGGCAATTGTAGAGAACTTCAACAAGCAATTATTGGAAAGACTTTTCAGCTACCAGTATTCTAAGGAACTCATGCGTGATGCACGTAACACGGAGTGGGTAAAAAGATTACCATCTGTGATAAAAGCAATGATTAACAAAGAACAGCCTAAACCCGCTGATGCTATTAAATTGAAAACAATACCGTTTGGGCCCCCCGCGTCAGGGCCAGAGACTGCGCTAAAAACAACGCCACCGTTGGAGCTAGACACAAATTTGTTTACAAAACAGGTGAGATATCTATATCAACCCGGAGAATCAGAAAACGACGTCAGACGCAGAGCAACCAACCCCATTTGGTCTACGTCCATTCACAACATAAAAAAAAAAGTTCCCGGCAACCCGCCGATTTATTATCTATATGAGCCAGCCCCGCAGAGGGCATTTGTCAGAGAAGAATTACAGATTATTCCCCCAGACACTGTTACTCACTTTTGACCAATTCGTCAATCAGTTCGTCAATGAGTTCGTCACAAATACCTTCAGATAACTTGAGTCTATAATGACCAGGCGCATAAGTCTTTTCCTTACTGTGAAACACACATTTTGTGTCCCCAACTGCAAGTGACTTTTTATTTGTTTGGATCAATTCAAGATTATGTTTGTTTGATCTCAGTGTCTTGTTTGGATAATCAGGCATTAATGCTCCATATAATACTTGCTTGTAATGTTCATGTCGGATGTCTTTATTTTTTATCGCTGTTTTTTTTAATATTCCTTTGGCTTTTGACTGACTTCCCTTTTGATGCAGTATAGAATACATTTTTTATCTCAGCCCAACGTACTCAACTATAGGCACTCCATTCAGTTCATCCTTAAACTTCCCAGGCACTTTTTTGTTTTGTGGGCTGTACAGCGGGTGTTCCTTAGAGTAGTTAGATGTGTCATACATATGTAACTCTGTTTTCATGTCTTCATAAAAGTCTTCAGTAGGCACATCAATGATCATAGAGTCACTGTCAATGTATAGCAGACGACACTCAGGATACTTTGGTTTGAAGTAATCATAGTAAAATTCAAGCATCAATAAATTTGACAATTCAAGAATTGCCATACCAATGAATACTGGCTTGTCCAGTTTAACAATCTTTTTTTTTTTTGAGTGACACTGCATACAATGATGAATGAAACTCTTTGTAGCCTGTGTACTGTGGCTTGCCTGTAAGCTTAATTGCACCCGATTCAGTTGTGACCAGTCTCACATCTTTGTAGTGATGAAGATTTTCCATCGTCTTTCCAAAACAGGCATTGTTCATAAGCTTAAAGAAATCCTTGTCAAATGCAGTGTTGCCATCTCTTGCACGCAGGGCTGTGTTTTTCATTATGTAATCTTTCATGAAAGCACACTGATCAAATTGAATGCCTCTGTGAACTTTCTTTAGTACTAACCCATGTCTGATGTAAAACTGCAGTAAGCGATAGTGACAAACATAATTGAATTTGTCATTCAGATTTGGCACAAGTTTAGTGTCTTCTTTTTTCCCTTTCAAACTCATTTTTTCAACTGCTAATGGATAATCATTGTGGTAATCGTGTAGATGGTGTGGGTACTCTAGGTCGACTTAAAAAATCCAACCCTTCGCATCGTTTCGGTCATGATTCATAATATAGTTTGTTATCTGTCATATTTGTCATACTGTGACAAATCATGCAGTTGAAAGTTTTTCAAGGGCAATAACTCACACATTGCCCAGCCATACAAATTATTAGCGTCTACGTACGTATTAAATGACCTTGACCTTGAGGGGTCAAACCCAAGGTCGTCAAGATATTTGTTGTTGGCTTTGGCATAGTTGTTTGCGGCTATACTAATGCCTCCTCTCAATCCACGTTCCACCATTTCACCCATCGTGCGATCAGACAACAGGTCTATAAATATCTTACTGGATTTCAAAAATGTCATGTCATGTCATGCCAGGACTAGTCATGTAGCAAGCTGGGTCAAGACTGTAGTGTAACAAACCCTTTTCACGGTAACTTTCAAATACATCTGCTAGCAAGCAAACGTCAGCTTTCAAGTACTGGTCATGGTAGTCACCAATCGTTTTACACCCTAATTTACCCCATGCATCAAGAGCATGCCGGTATTCAGAGTCAGAAATACCTTTACCATTTAAGGTAGAATAAAATTTCTCTTTTGGTGGCAGTCTCCTTTCCTCAAACACAACCCAGTGATCAATGTACTCGTACGGATACACACCTTTCTTAATCAAGTCTGGCTCAAAATATTTTCTTGTTATTGGAAACTCAGTTAGTCAGTCTGCCAGACTAGCGCTAGCAAGCCCTAAAGACAAATGTTGCATGGAGTCATAAAATGTTAATTTGTTGTCCAATCTAAAATTCAAGTACTTTTCAGTTGTCTGTGCAATACAACTAATGTTTTTGTAAGACTCATTTACAGCACGCATGATAATGTGAGAATCATACCCTTTGAGATTGTGAAAAAAGATTGGTAGTTTGTATGTCTTAGGATCTGTTTTTAATAACAAGTTACAATTGTTATGTGCAGCACCTCTGTAGCGTCCAGTTATGTGATCATGGTCACGAACTTTATCACCTCCTAAAGATTGTTCACAAATCCAACACGTCTCTGCTGCATTAAAATTCAGTTTGTCTTTTTCTGTCATCACCAAAGGCATCTGACATGTTGTGAGATAATGTACTACCTGGCTATACAGTTGTCATTTCTGTTAAAAACAGACATGCTGCATTTTCACTCCTGTAGATAACAGGTTCTGTATGCACACCGTCTGACCTAACAAGAATGTAACCAAAAGAACACACCACTTGGTGACTCAACTTTACAGTCTTTGGTAATGATTCTGGAACAGGACCGTCATACGGAACAACCAGTGATTCAAAATCAGCATACACTACAAACGGCAGCTTTTGCTGATTCCCATAGTTATTAAAATACACCTGACTACCAGGATCTGGATACTTAAGTAACTGTTTGAATGTCATCAGCTGACCTACAGTGCTGGATATGGTTATGGACAACTTTAATAGAAGAGAATCTTTGTAAACATCTTTTACACACTTCCTGTTTGCCATTGTGTTTTGATACATGATTATGAATTAGTCGTGACATACTCCTGATATAGTGTAGTGAAAGTTATCACCATGACTTATTAATAACATGTCAACATGTTTATCTTCTGGCTGTCTGTAGGTTGGGGCAAGTGGTGATACTCTAATGGGTTGTAACTTGTCAACAGACTCATTATCCCATAATAATAATAATAATAAAATAATTACGGTATTTATAATGCGCTTATCTTATAATAATTATAACTCTAAGCGCGCACTCACAACTCGCACACGCATGCGCACGCTTTAGACAATGACTCACGTAACACAAATAGTGAAGATACATTACAACGGTCAGCTTGGGGTGGGGAGTGTGGTGATATAGTGCTAGAACTGTTGAAAGAGATGAGTTTTGAGGGCGGACTGGAAGGAGAAGAGCGAGTGTTTCTGACGGAGAGAGAGTGGGAGAGTGTTCCAGGTGGATGGACCGTATACTGAGAAGGAGCGGGTGCCGAAAGTGCTGAGTTTGGTGCGGGGGATGAGGAAGCGGAGAAGGTTGGAGGCGGAGTGGAGGGAGCGGGGAGGAGTGTAGGGGTGAAGTAAGTTGGAGAGATAGGCAGGAGCGTAGTTGTTCAGGGATTTGTAGCAGAGAGACAGAATCTTGTATTGGATGCGTTGGGGGATGGGGAGCCAGTGAAGGAGCTTGAGCAGGGGAGTGATGTGGTCGGATTTTTTTTTTTGAGGATGAGACGTGCAGCATTGTTCTGGACGCGCTGGAGAGTGAGAGTGGTGGAGTGAGGAAGGCCGGAAAGGAGAGAGTTGCAGTAGTCGATGCGAGATAAGATGAGAGAGACAGCGAGTTTGGTGGCAGCTTTGGTAGTGAGGTATTTTCTGATCTGACTGATGCGGCGGAGGTGGAAGTAGCATGCCTAGGCCGTGGCGGAGACGAAGCTGGTCATGGAAAGAGAGGAATCGAGGATAACGCCAAGGTTTTTGACCGAGTCAGAGAGGGAGATAGGGGTGCTGTCGGGAGAGAGGGAGAGAGCGGGGAAAGTTTCTGGCGAGTGCCTACCAGCATGGCTTCCGTTTTGTCGTCGTTCAGTTTGAGCTTATTTGCTGTCATCCAGTTTTTCACGTCTTCATAGCAGTCAGCCGTGCGAGTCAGTAGTGTCTGAGTGTTGTCGAGTTTTTCTTTGTCTAGTAGTTGTGAGTCGTCAGTGTAGAGGTGGTGGTGTATGTGGGGAGACTGGATGATGTTGGACAGGGGGGAGGTGTAGAGTGTGAAAAGGACCGGGCCCAGGACGGACCCCTGTGGAACGCCGCAGGAGAGCCTGACTGGGTTGGAGGAGACGCCGTCGATGGTGATGGACTGCTGTCTGTCGGAGAGGTAGGAGAGAAACCAGGAGTGAGCAGAGTCAGTGATGCCAAAGGAGTGGTGAAGGCGGTGGAGGAGGATAGAGTGGTCTATGGTGTCGAAGGCAGCAGAGAGATCGAGTAGCGTAAGAAGGGAGATGTTGCCCGAGTCAGTGGAGAGAAGCAGGTCGTTTAGGATATGTAGAAGGGCAGTTTCAGTACTGTGATGTTTGCGATAGGCAGACTGGAAGGGACTGAGGAGGTTGTTGTTGGCGAGGTGGAGGTTGAGTTGGTTTAGGACAACCTTCTCAAGAAGCTTGGACAGGAAAGAGAGATTGGAGACTGGGCGGTAGTTCTTGAGTTCGTTTGGGTCGAGGTTGTGTTTTTTGAGGAGAGGACGGACGATGGCGGACTTGAAGATATCGGGGACGGAGCCATTTTCTAGAGATGTGTTGATGATGTCGGTAATGAAGGGCAAAAGTTTTGGGAGGTCGTCCTGGTAGAGGGAAGCTGGGAGGGGGTCTAGTTCGCAGGTTTTGAAAGGCATGGACTTTATGGTCTTGAGGACTTCATCCTGAGAGACGGGGCAGAAGGACGAGAGGGGAGTGCCGGAAAAGGGGGGGTCAGGAAGGCAAGGCGAAGAAGGCAGAGTGTCGAGTGTGTTGCGCAGAGTTTGGATTTTGTTGGAGAAATAGGAGGAAAAGGCGGACGGAAGTTCTTCTTCCATACATACACATTCACAGATATGCCAGGATTTAGTTCTTCAAACAAGTCTATGTCCTCTATTTTAACAGGGAAATCTATACCACTAAAATCGAGTTCGTTTACAAATTTGGTGTAGTTAGATACGTGATCAGGTCTTGTTTTTACAAAGTGTAGTTTGGCAAGCACACACCACATGAAACAATGATTATCATTGTTCTGAATATTGACTACAGCCTTTTTGTTTGCAACCTCTGTTGGCAGTGACAACCATGATTTACCTAATATAGGATGATACCGTGACTGTTTTAGTTGTAGTTCATGTACATGACCTTCGTGCCAACCAGACCCCTTCATTCTTGCACTGTCAATTGCTTTGAGGAAGTCAGGCAACAGTCTTTCTCTAAACACGTTCTCTAATTCCCTTCTTGTGTTAACTGTGTGTTGTCTTGTCGAGATATACGACACAATCACTTCACCGTCTACCCTAGTAAATTCTACTTTAGCAACAACCTGAATCTTTACACTGCCTGTAAGAAGATTATTTTGTATGACAGAAAAAGAGTTTTATATCGATTCATAGACATTGTTACTATTAGATATAGGCAAGTCTGTTGTGTGAAACACGTTTCTTAAGCTTGATTGACCAGGGCCAGGGTTTGACGAGCCAGGGCTTTGAGCAGTGTCCATCATTTTTATTTGTCCGACAAAATAATAAATGGAAAAAAAATACACCTTATGTAATACTGTATTAGCTGTAACCCCTATGATAAACAGATTTAGTTTATATATAGTTTAGTCACCAAAACAAATCAACCACTTTCCTGGTATGTGTCTTAAGGTCTTGTGTTCATGCTGCAGGTGTAATATCACTTTATTGAATGTAACACTTTCAATATAATAATGTAGTTTTCTTAGTGATAAAATATGTGTTTACACATTGACTCAAACCAGTCACAGTTAGCATCATAAACTTTAAAAGCATATGTCTTAAGATCAACAGTCTCGTACTCATAATGTGGTGGACCATCAGAATATTCCAAAGTTACATTATATGTCATGTATATCTTCGCTGGCGTAAGCGGTGTTGAGAGTTTTAAGCCGGGTTCAAACACACATGTTTTTAAGTCATAAAAGCACTCAACATCTTTGAAGCAGTCTGTAACATCAAAAGAATAAATTAATATACTAACCCATACCCTGTTGGCTGATCTGACTTTAAAATAAGCCTTAGATGCTTAGTTGATTTCAGTTTATTTTTCACAATGTCTCGTTCATGTTTATTTGGTATGACATCATTCTCTCTGAGACAGTCTTCAAAGCTGTCATGATCCTTACAGTAAAACAAACAGATAAACTTTAGCTGTTCTCGAAAATCTTTTGTACAGCATTATATTTTTGAGTGAGAATCCATACACTGACATTTGTGTGTCTGCCACTGAAGGCAAGTTCTGCTAGTGTGTTTCTCTTTTTAACAATGTCTTTTTCTGCAGAGCAGTCATCAACTATAAACAAAGTTGACTGCCCTTCAAATTGCTTGTAAAAATACTGCAGGTAGTCGTTCAGTTTTTTCTCAGGGTCAACTAAGTAAATGTTGTTGTCAGTCCAAATGAATAAACGGTTGTGATAAGCTTTGTTGTGTTTTATCGTAGGACAAAATATTACAATGTTTTCAAAATGATGGATGTATCTTGTTTGTAATAGGTCAAGAACAAATTCAGTTTTCCCACAACCTGTGGCACCACAAAACAAACCACAGTGTGGGTAGAGTGTCATCAAGTTCATTTTAATACAGAATATAATTTTAATACACATGACCACTTAGTCTGCTTTCTGCAATATTGAGTTGTGCGTCATAAATCAGATGCAAAGGCGTTTTCAGTCTTTTTTTGTATCTGAATTGTAATTCCATCACTGCCGTTTTCAACAGTACGACCTGACCTATGAAGGTAGTCGTCGTCTGTACTACGCAGGTCTAGCCAAAGTGCATACTTACTTGTAAGGTATTGACTGATTCTTACGTCATACAGATGCAAATCTTTGCAAGTTATGTTTGCTGGTTTTTCTCTAAGTCTTCCTCCTGCAAAATACTTAGTGATCTCATTGTAGTGCTGATAAGGTAGCATGCCTGATGTGTACACTTGATTAGGGCGGCCTTCGATTGTGCAGGACAAATGTGTAATCTGTAGATTATAAAATGTTTCTGATTTCCTTTTGTATGGATTACTGGGTTCAACAAACAACATAAGAATGCCTTTCAGTGACCTAGCATGTGTGTTCAAGTTAATATTCCACATTGGATCGCTTTTGTCTTTATGCATTAAACTATGCCTAATCACCCGGTCATAATAAATTGGAAGTCTTGACTGGTACTGATTTTGAATGAGTCTGGCTAGGTCAGTATGTGTGACAATTTCATTTTCCAAGGAAATGTTAGAGATCTTGTATGTTGCATCTGTGTCAGTTGATTTTATAACTTTGGAGTAGTCATTGAAAGTTAGTTCAAAACTCAGACGGTCATTCAGTGCTCCTTGGTAATAAGGCAAATGCGCTGTTAGGATGTCAAACTCAAGTGGTATGTAAAACCTACTACTATGTGTGTCTGCTACAATAACATCCTTGGCAGCTGATGCTGATTTATCACTGGCGTTGATTCGGAGTTTAGCAATGTATCTGACTGTATGCCTTGATAAATACGATCTTCTCTTTCTTCTCTTGTGAGCCAAATATCTTTGTAACAGTAGAACACATCAGCATCGTCGAGACTAAACACTTTCTGTCCTTCAAGTTTTACTTTAATAGTCTTAATAATTGCTCTGCCAAGATTGTCAACTTGTGTTCTGTTTGCATTTGATTTTGATGAAAGTTCAATATTAAAAGCAAGGCGTGCAGTGCCAAGAACAATAACATCACTGGGCCCTAGGTTTGGAAACTTGACAGTAAGAACTTGGTTCTGGTCTATAGTACTTGGATTATTTGTGATGACTGTTGATTGCCTAATGCCCTTAACACCAAGAGGCTCACATAGTTTTCTATATGGGTCTAACTTTGATCCGAAGATGATGTCATTTTATTATGCAAAAAAAAAAAATTAATAAAAAACGATGGCAGCAGGAGGATTTAATCATGATGATTTTTAAATGGATGTCATGGATGTCTCTGATACTAGTGCTACAGATATGACTGGAATGGTAAATACTTCTCCTTTGTATCACGGTCCCCACCCGGGTCTGCCCTGGGGGACTTGGGTGGGGTTAGGTATTTTTTAGTTCCCAGGGTCACCCTGGTCAGCCCCACAGGGTGGGTTTTTCTCTCTATTCTGGGGCATGTGTTTCTGTCTACCCTTGGTCCATTCACCTGTATTTGCCTTTTTAAAACTCTCCCTACTGTCTGCACTGCCTGTAGCACTTGATATTGGATGTGTGTTGCTAAATGGTCTTGGCTTTATTTAGGCCCCATGTGTTAGGTTTATTTAATGTATTTGACCGGCTGGCGACATACATTCAATGTTCTGTTTATTTTTTTTTTTTCACAAGCAGTGCAGGCACGTCCTGAGAAAGCCTTGTTGCTGTCGGGACGTTAAGCAATGTACAATCAATCCTTTGTATCACGAACTGTTAAAAGACAAAGTAAACTCATTTTATGACAGTGTTGGTGCGCGCCCAGATGTAATAGATCCTAATCAGTATGAATACGATAAAGGACACTTATTTGTAAATACAGACAGAGGTAAAATGAATCTAACCCATAAAAATAACCCTGCTAAGTTTAGAGCTTTAAGTACAATTAAAGGTGAAGTCGGTGGTAACTCCGGATTGGCAAGGTACCTTGGTATTGGAGGGTCTCCCGGTCCTTCGGTACCACTGCTTGCGCCACGACTTGTTAGCGCACTTCATGACACGCAAACAAGATTACCAATACTTACTTACTTACGCCTGTCACCCCTACCCGGGTATAGGCCGTCGACGAGAGACCTCCAGCAACTCCTGTCCTGTGCTTCTCCTTCGATTCTACTCCAGGTGGTTCCCAGTCTCTTGATGTCTGCTTGGAGGTCTCGACGCCAGGAGTTTCTCGGCCTACCTCTTTTCCTCTTTCCCTGGGGGTTCCATGACAATGCCTGCCTAGTGATACTGGAAGCTGGCTTTCTCAGACTGTGACCGATCCATCCCCATCTTCTTCGCCCAATTTCATTCTCTGCTGTTATCTGCTCTGTTCTCTCCCAGAGTCTGACGTTGCTGATCTTCTCTGGCCAGTGGATTTTCAAAATTCTTCTAAGGCAACTGTTCATGAAGGTCTGTACTCTGTTGACAGTGGTTTTGTCAATCTCCAAGTCTCTGCTCCATATAGGAGAACTGCTTTTACATTGGAGTTGAAAATCCGGACTTTGGTTTGTTGTGACAGCTCTCTGGAACTCCACACTTTTTTTCAACTGGAGAAAGGCTGCTCTGGCTTTACCGATTCGTGCTCTGACATCTGCATCAGTGCCGCCTTTTTTGTCTATGATGCTCCCGAGATAGGTGAAGGACTCCACCTCCTCCAACGGGGTGCTAGCAAGCAAGACTGGTTCCTTTCTGGTTGCGTTCAGCCTCATTGTCTTTGTTTTCTGTTTGTGAATGGTGAGGCCCACTTGGGACGAGATGTCAGCAAGACTCGTGGTCTTGTCCTGCATTTGTTGATGAGTGTGGGACAGTAATGCCAAGTCGTCTGCAAAATCGAGGTCGTCAAGCTGTGTCCACAGTGTCCACTGTATTCCACTTCGTCTGTGCTCTGCGGTCATCTTCATGACCCAGTCTATGGCCAGTAGGAAGAGGAACGGAGACAGCAGACACCCCTGCCTGACACCAGTTCTGACCTGGAGCTCCCTGGTGAACTGCCCTTCGTGGATCACGCGACATGTCATGCCATCGTAGCTGCTCTTGATCAGGCGGACGAGCTTTGTGGGTACACCGTAGTGTCGTAGGAGTTTCCACAGAGTCTCTCGGTCCACACTGTCAAATGCTTTCTCATAATCCACAAAGTTGACGTACAGCGGGGAGCTCCACTCCAGAGACTGTTCCACGATGATGCGGAGAGTGGCGATCTGGTCTGTACATGATCGGTTCTTCCTGAATCCTGCTTGCTGGTCTCTCAGCTGGGGGTCAACGGAGCTCTTCATTCTCTCCAGGATGATCCTGTTGAAGACCTTTCCTGGTACTGACAGCAAGGTGATTCCTCTGTAGTTGGAACACTTGCTGAGGTCGCCTTTCTTGGGAAGCTTGATTAGGTACCCCTCCTTCCAGTCAGCCGGCATCACCTCCTCTTCCCAGATCTTTCCAAACAGTGGGTACAGCATCTCCACTGTTGTCTCTAGGTCTGCTTTCAGAGACTCCGCTGGGATGCCATCTGGGCCTGCTGCTTTGCCATTCTTCAAAAATGCCACTGCTCTTCTGATCTCTTCCCGGCTGGGTCTGTCACAGCTGATGGGTAGGTCGGTCTCTGCCGGCTGGATGTCTGGGGGGTCGGGTGGGCTAGGTCTGTTCAGTAACTCTTCAAAATACTCGGCCCATCTGTCGAGTTGGTCTGCTCTGTCTGCAATAGGCTTGCCTTCTTTGTCTTTTACTGGTCTTTCTGTATGGCCATACTTGCCTGACAATCTTCTGGTAATGTCGTAGAGCTGTTTCATATTGCCGCTGCCTGCTGCCTTTTCTGCCTCTGCTGCCAGGCTGTCTGTGTAGGCCCTCTTGTCTGCCCTGATACTCCTCTTCACCTCGCGGTTGGCTTCCCAGTATTCCCCCTGTACCCTTACTTTGGCTGCTCTCGTGCGACTGTTGTTGACAACTGCTTTCTTCTGCTTCCTCACTTCTATCTTCTTCAAGGTCTGTGCCGACAGCCAGTCCTTGTGATGGTATTTCCTGAACCCTACAGTGTCTTTGCAGGTTGAGTTCAGCGCCTCTCTAACTGCCTTCCACTGCTGCTCTGTGGTGGCCGCCTCCTCTTCATTTACTAGCTCCTGTAGCACTTGAAACCGGTTGGACAGCACCAGTTTGAACTCTTCTCTAACTCCAGTTTCTCTCAGGAGGCCTACATTATAGTGCTGTCTTCTTCTTGTCTTTGTGCGGCTTTTCTTTAGCTTGAGCTTCATTCTTAAGGTAAGCAGATGGTGGTCGGAGGCGACATCTGCTCCCCTCCTCACTCGAACATCTTGAAGGGATCTTCTAAATTTCTTGCTAATGCAGATATGGTCTATTTGGTTCTCTGTTGTATGGTCAGGTGAGACCCAAGTTGCTTTAAGATTACCAATGGGACAAGAAATTGAAATGGCAGCAGTAACAAGCCTGCCAGAAATAGCAAATCAGGACTAAAAAGGTGACTGCCAAGCTTGTAAAATGCAAAGAAGTACCCAACAGAGAAAAAAACACGCTTAGAAAAGACAATTTATTAATATTTTGGGTAAATACCCTTTGTCAAAATAAACAAACAAACAGAGAGATTAGCCGCTTCTTATCTTCATTTGCAGAAGGAATGTGTCAACTGTAAATAGAAATAGCAAGCACAGTAGTACAAGACTCTTCATTTACAGAAGGACAAATAAATGACGCTATGAAAACAATAGAAGACCCACCTTTGTCAATGCAGGAGATTATGGGCTTGGATAAATCACTGCAGTCAATAAGAGGTGAGATGGTAAATAATGTTGCCAAACTAGGTGAGCTTGATAAACACATAGAAAGAGAAAAAGAAAAACTGGCTACAGCAGACAATGGAAATCTTGGCACAGAAATAAAAGAAAGAATACAACACAGATTAAATGATTTGCAGATAGAAAGATCAGGGCGGCTAGAAGTGATTAGTATTGGAAGAGAAAAACTGAAAACACAGGTCAACAGGATTAGAGAAACTATTCACAAAATACTTCACGAAGACACAACTCTGGCTGAGAGATTAAAAACACTTTTCAGAGAGCAGGGCATCACTATTGCAAGTTTAATTACTGCTCTTGGATTTATTATCAGTACTGTTGTGTTGGCTGTTTCTGGGAGATCTGGTGGTGGCGGTTCAACTCCGTCTCCTCCAGCCCCGACCCGTCAGACCCAAAAGATTTACAGTCCTGGGTAAAAAAAAACAGTTGTCTCATATATCAGACTTGCTTAAGAAATTGGCTGTGAAAGCAATGGATGCGTTGCCTGGCATAATAGGAAGTGTTGTCAGTTGGCTGATCAATACAGCGGCAAAGTTAGTAGGGTTTATGGCAGAAAATGTGTGGGTCTTTTTGGTTACAGTAGGAGGATTAATAGCTGGGTATTTAATGAAACGGGTAAAAAAGTAATATCCCTAGTCCAGTGAGGCCTATTACCAATGCTGTTCTCTCTGACTCATGTGTGTTTACCTGAGGGGTCGGTGTCGGGGTTACTGGCTGCATGGGTGCCGGGGTTGGAGCCGGGGCCAGGGGTGTTACTGTCTGTACAGGCATTATTAATGTTTTTAATGACTGTAAATGTGTGGTTGTTGCCCCCAAGTTTACTGATTGATTGAGTCCTAATTTTTTACCAACACCTGCAACAGTTATTTCGTTATTATAATTTGTTATTGTCCTCATTTGGAGTTGAAGGTCAGATGGCAACATGCATAACCCGATGCCAACTACGAAGTCAACTTTTGATCTGGCATATCTTAGAATGTCTTGGTAGCATTGTATGCTTGATGGGAGATCTACCACTGAATTTACCGAGTCTTCTAGGTTTGCAAGAAACTGTTTTTGTGCTTCGAATTTTCCACTCCCGTTTAAAATGTTTGATTTTGTTAATGATTGTGCTCCTAGTAAACACCACACATACGTTCTGATAGACTCATTTACGCGCTCGACTCCCGCTTGAGTAAACCCATCACTCCTGTCTAAGACAAATGTTGTCCAGGCATTAGACTGTTTCTTTTCTATTGATCCTAACCAGACTTGTGATTTTGATGAAAATGAAGTGTAACCGGGGTAGTAATCTTGAGGGTATTGTCTGTGACTCGTAGCATAATACAATGTACCCATGCCATTGTGATCATCAAGTTTTTGTGTAAAGTCATACTTAGTGCCAATGTTAAATTCATTACAAATCCGTTCAAACACTTTCATATCCATGGGGTTGTTATACCTGTTGAAACTGGATTCAGTGGGCAGTGGGGTATGCAGTTCTGATAGTATTCTTCTAAGCTGGTAATACATGTGGGAAACGAGACACAGACCTTATCAGTTTGTTTGGGTGATTCAAATGGTCTGTAAAAGAAACGCCACAGCCGGTAGTTGAACATAGTATAGCAAAGTTAAGCTGGTTTTGGAACATCTGTAGTGGGCTTGATGACCATTTTCTTGCCGTTAAATCATCTGTTATTGGTGGGTTTAGATATTGGTCAAAAGGGTTGGGTAGTTTGACTTGAAATAAATCTTGTTCAGACACAGCTAAGTCGAGCTGATTTAACTGAATTATTTTCTGTTCATAAGTTGGGGCGACATTGTACTTGGCATCCACATTAAATTGAAACGCTTTTGTATTGATGCTTATTGGCGATTTAAATTCCATCATGTTCTTTTTTATGTGATAATAAAAAAAATGTTTATTACCTTAACAAATCTTGATACAAGCAAACCAGTGTGATTAACTAATGGGATTGATAATCGGGATGGTAACAAGGCTGTAGCTATCCATGAAATGTTCTACACTGTAAAATGGTTTAATGTAACAGATGATACAAGTTATTATGTAGCTGATGGCATAAGGATTGGTGATACTTTATGATCTGGGTATTATGACTTTTGTAATTTAGCTGAATGGCTACAAATTAAATTTAAAATAAAAGCAACTTTAAATCCAGCTAACTTACTTGTTACATTAGAATTTCCAAACGATAAACAGTATTCATTATCAATTAGTCTTGGAAAGTTACTTGGTTTTTTAGATACACTTCCAAATGAAGATTGGGCATCATCATCAACAATATACTGACGTCTACTATCACCAAAAAAAGATAAAATAACTGGAAGATATCCTGTTCATTTGTCAGTACACACAGTGCTAAATGTTTATTTGAAAGAACTAAACACAACTGAGAATGTACACAATGGAAAGACTTCAACTTTGTTGAGAAGCTTGCCAACTGGAACTGCACCCTATTGCGAAAGTGTAGTTGTTAGATTTCCTGCATAGTTTAAGAAATTAGGTTCCAGTTTCTTTGAATCACTGTGTATATCTGTAACTAATCAAGATGACAAACCAGTTCTGATGCACGATTTTAGTGTTGTGTTAGAAGTTAGATAGTTTTATTTTTGTTTATAAAAATGAGTGGTGGTCCAAAGCCGAGAATTATTCCAGTTGCGTGTCCAGTAACAGAGTTAAAAGATTCGGCTGATGTACAGGATTTTGAGAAGGAGGGAGAAATAGGGGAGGTGTATGGTTTTGAACTTGATGCTTATGGCATGTACAAGCGGAAAGTAATAGATGACATGAAGGACAGAACAGACAGACCGATTCCTAAACTTGGTCAGCTTCGTGCTGTTCTTGTTCCTACTCATGTAAATAATGTGCCCTTCTCTCTATTCTGGGGCATGTGTTTCTGTCTACCCTTTGTCCATTCACCTGTATTTGCCTTTTTAAAACTCTCCCTACTGTCTGCACTGCCTGTAGCTCTTGATATTGGATGTGTGTTGCTAAATGGTCTTAGCTTTATTTAGGCCCATGTGTTAGGTTTATTTAACGTATTTGACCGGCTGGCGACATACATTCAATGTTCTGTTTCTTTTTTATTTTTTCACAAGCAGTGCAGGCACGTCCTGAGAAAGCCTTGTTGCTGTCGGGACGTTAAGCAATGTACAATCAATCAATCAATCAATCAATACAACTTAATACATGTAGGTAATAAGTGGGTAGTTTCGCCTGTGCCTATACCTGTAATTGCGTCCACAATTGACTGGGACATAAAGTTTGAATTTATTAGTCCTTATGTATACACTGATGATGAAGGAGCCTTAGTATTCAGAAAAGTTGTTAACTCTGGGCCGTTGATTGTGAGTCTTGTTCCAAGCTTTACTTCAGACAACAATAGCAGAGAAAAACTAAAAGTGCAAGAGTATGAAAAACGAAGGTATCTTCTTTCACATAGAAAGAATAGAACAGATACTTCTGTTGTGTTTGTGCCAGCAAATTTTGCCATGGTTAGAGAAGCGACAACAGTATTTGAAATTATCATGAGATCTGTGGCTTCTGTAAAAGAGGCAGATATCGCACAGGGAATCAAACTTACGTGGGATGACACATTGACAGACTCATCAAAGGTTTTTATTGCTATTAAAAAAGGTGTTGATATAGAGGTTTCGAGCAGTATTCCAGCTGTCAAGATAGTGGTTGACAAAACAACTTGTGTTCGTCTAAGTTACATAAAGCTAGAACACAGATCTTGTTTCATTTTATTATGCCGGCAAATTAAACACTTTTGACGAGTTGCAAAATGTAATCACTGATTAAATAATTTAAAAAATATTTGTCAATAACAAATGGTGAACTTGTATCCATAACTAGCGACACTTGCACCTGTGCCGATTGATCCGCATGTGACAACTGTGCCAATTTCACCAGATAAAACATTACAGGCAGACACATTCCAGTTAATAAATATTACAAAAGCAATTAAATATTTAGAAGGTGAGGAGGCAAAATACTCCAGGTGTAAAAGACGGTATAAAACGGTTTTCAATTCTGTACAAAACACATCTATGGCTGTGGGTGCTGTTTCAGCTGGATTATCTGTAGGGGGTATTGTTTTGATATCAACTGGAATCAGCAGTTTAATTGGAATTGGTCTTGAAGGAGCTAGCATTGCCACAGGTCTGCTATGTTTTGGTTTGGAAGGCCTTAACAAAAGATTTCATACAAAGTTACAGAAGCATGAAGCATTGAGTACTCTTGCTGGTGCTAAACTTAGTAGTATGAAACTTATTATCAGTAAATCTTTGGAGGACAATTTTATTGATGATATTGAATTTAAGAGAGTGCAGGATGATTTGAACAATTACAAAAAAAAAGAAATCTGAAATACAGAATAAGATGCGTAGTCAATCTCCCGTAAATGTTGAAGAACTAAAGGCTAGTTTTTTAGCGGAAGGAAAACAGATCAGGGTTCAGGAAACCACAGAAAAACTACACAATTCACTTTCAAGCAAATAAATCAGTTTGGAAATCGTTTAATATTGTCATACACTTTACAAAAAGATGACACGCCACATATGCAGCTTGAGCCTATCTATTTAGCCCCATCCGCTCCGCCGCCAGAGTACTATTGAGAAAAAAGTTTTTTTGTTGCCCTTGTATCTTGACAAATTTGTCTCAGTATCTTGGGACTGAAGTCAAGTTGTTATAAGAACTTATAAGAACTTAGGGTAAGTAATTAATAAGTTCTTATGGTAAGTAATTATTAAGTTCTTATGGCAACTAACTTAAAGGTTCCTAAAAGTTAGTTGCAACTTGTTAATAAGTATGAAGTTTCACTTGACATCACTTGGTCAGGTGCATGTTTAGGTGTTACCAGAGACAATGGTTATAGAGAAAGATAATAAGAGAATCCCAAAGTATCAAAATCGATAATGCTGCACCGATCATGATCGCCATTTTAAAAAAAATCAACAGGGTGTATTGGTGATGGTGGGGAGGTGTTGGGGGGGGGGTCAATGGGTTTATAATCAATAATGGCGTGATTTATCGATCGATGCGGCATTATTGAATTTGAAGCTTTGGGATTCTCTTATTATCTTTCTCTGCTGTAGACGGTGACATACAAACAAAAATGCAATGCTCACTTACCTTTCTTTGACGAAATGTAGTTATACCTATTGTTAAAGAAAGATAAATAGAGCATATTGTATTCTTCGAGGCCGATAGGTTTATTAAAGTCAGTACTGACATGGATGGATGCATGGCCGATGGATGCCGCATGGGCGGGTGGGTGGATGGATGGACATGGTTATTTCATTTGCTTACTGCTTGATTGCCTGTCTGTCTGCCTGCCTGCTTGCCTGCCTGCCTGCCTGCCTGATTGATCAATCGATCGATCGATTGATTGGTTGGTTCAGTGGTTGGTTGGTTGATTGACGACAAGAAGTAATATATGGAGTAAACTACGTCACACAAATTATTAAAGTCATGAAATACTGCGTGCGTGGTAGGCTGGAGTCACTTGAGGATTGTCATGTGCGGGTTTATGTCTTAGGATGAGTTTTAATATGAAGCAACTATTACCCACCCTCTCTTATTGCTTTCAAGATACCTGCACTCATGTCAAGTTCCAAATAGTTACAGATACTTTTTCTGAGCAGGAAAACTGTCAAAATCAATTGTAGATGCTCTTTACAACAGTAGGAAAACGAAAAACACAAAATAACCTTAAAATAAATCTTACACTTCCTACCTTGGCTGGTTGGTTGGCTGATTGATTTGTTGGATGGACGTTTAATTCTTCAGTTGATGGATGGATGGATCGATGATTGGGGATTGGTTATTTATTTCCCTGGTTGGTTGGATGCCTGGTTTTATAGTTGGTGGGTTGCCAGACCGAGTTATTGATTGATCGATCGGTCAATGGATGGATGGATTGCTTGCTTCATTGATTGATTGGTTGCATTGTTGGTTGATTGATTGATTGCTTGCAGGGGCGGATCTGGGGGGGATCCTATAAGGGGTTCCGGACCCCAACCCCCACCCACAATTGTTTAAAATGCTATAACAAAGTCACACAGAGTCACTTTTTGGGGTGTTTGGACACCCCCTCCCTACCTATTTGATTTTTGGGCGACACACACATACACTATCCCGCCGTGAGATGGCCTTAGTTGCCTGCTCGGCGTTAAACCCAAATAACTAACTAACATACACTATCCCCCCTCCTCCCCCCCCCCTCCCTGTTGTTTGATTTTCAAATTTGGCCACTGGAAGAACTGAGGTCTAGCGGCGTCGAGGAGGCCTGTTGTGTCAGGTTGAAGGTCCCAATTAAAAAGTTGGAACCCCCCACCCCCCATCTCGAGGTAACTGATCCGCCCCTGGATTGATTGATGGAGGGGTGGATTATTTCAATGCGTTACAATATAACAACGTACGCCTGCCTTTTTATCATTTACTTCTATCGCCAACTGGCACTGATACTGCCGCCGTGTGATATTGCCCGTGCACGTCAGTTCAAAAGTAGGGCACATCCGGCAGCAGAAGTTGGCCGCCGTCACTAACGTCGTATCATTTAATGCGATCTTGGTATTGAAGGGGTTCGTAAATCGCAATATCTTTATTGTAAATGTTTTCAGCATGTCTTACAAAATGGTGCACACAGTTACTTAACCTGTGACTGACTCAGTTTCGAACGTTGCAATATCACTGGTTAATCTGTTCTAACGTGATTGTTCTTTGCAAGTAGAAGAGTTCCTTCAACACCCATAGACCGCGAATGCCAGAATGGCAATTCGGTGGGTCCAGTCTCCACAATTTCAGTGCAAGTAACCAAGTTGAATGATACCCCCACTAAGTTTCGTACCGTTGAAGAAAACGAGGTGCACTAGGAAGCCCAAGTGGATGAACAGAGAGGCACTCAAAAGTGTCAAGAAGAAGAGAAAGAAATGGAAAAAATACAGGCAGAGTGGTAGGCAAGAAGACTTTCTTGTATATAAACAGTGGCAGAATGGCAGTATAAAACTCATCAGAGATAGTAAATTGAAGTTTGAAGAAAAGCTGGCACAAAACATCAAGAAGGATGCAAAGTCTTTTTACGCCTACGCAAGAGACAGGCTGCGCTGCAAGGTCAAGGTTGGTCCTCTGGAAGATAGCGACGGGGAGCTGCACACTGATGATGAGGAACAAGCGGACATCTTGAACAAATTTTTTGCATCAGTTTTCACGGTGGAGGGCAATGGTGACAGACCGGAACCCCAATGTAAGTTTACGGGCTTACCAGAGGAAAGACTGGTACATGTGATCTTTACAGAGGACATAGTCCTCAAGAAGTTGCAAAACCTGAACGCTAGCAAGGCGCCAGGGGTTGACGAAATTTCTCCAGCCGTATCCGGGAGCAGCAGATTCCGTAGCATATCCCCTGTCACTGATCTTTCAGGCTTCCTTGGACACCGGAGAGGTGCCAGTGGGGTGGAAAGAGGCAAATGTTGTGCCGATATTCAAAAAGGGTGCAAAATGTATAGCAGGAAACTACAGGCCGGTATCGCTGACTTCTCAGGTTGGGAAAGTCTTTGAAAGTGTTGTGCGGGATTTTCTGAACAATCACCTTGAGAGGCATCAGCTGATCCGAGGCAGCCAACATGGTTTCTCAAAAGGAAAGTCCTGCCTGACAAACCTGCTCGTCTTCCTGGAGGACATGACACGCATGCTGGACGAAGGGAAAGATGTAGACGTCATCTACCTTGACTATGCCAAGGCGTTCGACAAGGTCCCTCACAAACGGCTTATGGACAAGCTGAAAGCACACGGTGTAGACGGAAAAGTGCTGCAGTGGATGGAAGAATGGCTACGTGGCAGGAAGCAGAGAGTTGTGGTCAACGGACAAGCTTCTCCATGGGTAGATGTGACGAGCGGAGTTCCACAAGGATCCATTTTGGGGCCGACCTTGTTCCTGGTGTTCATTAATGACTTGGAGGACGATATGCTGACCAGCGTTCTAAAGTTTGCTGATGACACTAAGATCTACGGCGACGTCTCCGACCCAGCGGGGAGCGACAAACTACAGCATGACCTTAAGGTAGCAGAAAGATGGTCAGAGAGGTGGCTGATGCAGTATAACGTGGACAAGTGCAAGACTCTGCATGCAGGCCGTAAAAACACTTGTCAGGTTTACACGCTGGGAGGACAAGAACTTGGAGCAGTGGAGGAAGAAAGGGACCTAGGCGTCATCATGCACAGGTCACTGTCGGTCAGTCGCCAGTGCTGCGTGGCAGCAAAACGAGCCAACAGAGCAGTGGGGCAGATCATGCGAACAGTTACAGCCAAAACTAGAGAAGTTATTGTCCCACTCTACAAAACAATTGTACGACCACATTTAGAGTACTGTATCCAAGCATGGCGACCTTACCTCAAAAAAGACATCGCAGAGTTGGAAAAGGTGCAGAGGAGAGCTACAAGATCGATCACAGGGATTGGTCACCTGCCGTATGAGGAGAGACTGGCCTTTTGCAATTTGCAGAAATTGGAAGAAAGGAGAGACAGGGGAGATCTCATCGAGACTTTCAAGATCATAAAGGGATTTGAAAAAGTTTCTGCGGACATATTTTTTACTTCATGTCAGTCATCATTTTACCATAGAGGTCACAGCAGCAAACTGTTCAAAGGGAGGTCCAGACTGAATCTTAGAAAAAACTTTTTTTCCCAAAGAGTTGTGAACCCATGGAATGCTCTGAAACAAACAATTGTCGAAGCTGAAACTGTCAACCAGTTCAAGAACCGCCATGATAAAGAGACAGTTAAGGGGGTTAAAATAAGTTCTCAAACTTCCTACCCCGTCGGCCGCGCTCAGTGGCCACTCAGGTAAATTCAGGTAAATTCAGGTAAAGCGATTGTCCAGAATGGTATTTCAAACAATCAGCTGATAAAATAAGTAAATTTCCTTAGTGCAGAAAACATAATGCCGCATCATGTAGAGGATGTTTCGCCGAAGTTGTTTGTTTTTAGTCGGAAAAGAAATTAAGCTCACAGTAATGATACGTGTAGTCTAAATAAATGCATTCACGGTTAATGTAAACTAAGCTTACAGTAATGATACGTGTAGTAAATATATGCATTCACGGTTCAAGTAATGTTTGGGGGAAAAAATGCTTCGCGGCTTTAACTAACGGATCACCATCGGCACAAGTCGCGTTTGAGTCATTTTGCTGGATTCAGAGAGGGCCCAGCCACGGTCTGCTGGGCTACTGGAACTGGTACCAGGGGCAGCGGAAAACGCCTGCTCTCTACTATTCAGTCAACGCATTTGGGAAAAGAAGGGTATGAAAGCCTTTACAAAGGCAAGACAACATTGTGAACCCTTTGTGCGGGTTAGCCTGGCAAACAAAGCCCGCCCTGGACAGATCACTTCAATGTCAATGTTCGTCAATCCCGATTTGTCTGATTAACCCGTTCAGTGCCGGTTCACTCGGACTGTGTTTCTACAATTTCGTTAGTGAACACACACACGCGCGCGGCGCACGCACACGCACACACACGCACACACACAGGCCGGTTCTAGAGACCTGGATTCAAAGTGATGTGAACAAGAGGCATAGATTCTCATGAGCCCTAGCAACTGCTGGTCTCAACCGGACTACGCATGCGGCCGACTACTAAAACTCGGCGGGCCTGGTTTCATAATATATTGTTGTCCGACGGTTTTTAGTTCGCCATCTTGCATTGGGAAGCCAATTCAGTCAGTCATAAGAACCCGGCAAACCACTATACTCACAAAACCAGATAGGTGAGGCTAGCGCTGGCAGAATTGTACACAAACCAAGGGGAATCACTCAGCCAATACGCAGGTATAGAATAAGACGATCATTTGCATTCTAAGAGAATGCAAATGATCGTCTTATTCTATACCTGCGTATTTCTCTGTGGGCTGGCGATTGGGTGCCTAGGCGGGGGCAGGGGATCTAACTGTTTGTCCAGCGCTGAGTGATTCCCCTTGGTTTGTGTACAAACCACTATAGCCTGGATACTAAAAAGTGATTCGGACTGACGTTTATGATGAATCATAACGCAAAACTGATTATCGATTTGCACTATCCGATCGCTCGGTTGTAGAACAGCCAGGATGTTGTTTTGTAGGAAACCGGAACAAAGGTTACTGTTGATACTAATGTTTGCAATTAAGTCATGTAGCGGGTCTGTACCGGAGTGCCATGCGGTTGTGTGCTGCTCGATTTGGGACCCCCTCAGTACAACGTCTATCAGTCCCGGTAGCCGCGCACATGAATCAGTGACAGCTATCTTCCGTTGTTCAGTATTGACAGTCCGACCGGCAGTTCAGTGGGTTCCGTTTCTGGTGACGCCGGGCGGGTTGACGTGTCAGTAAGCGGACTGTCCATCAGGACAACCGCTTCTTGGATGACCATCCGCTTGGGTGAAGCGAGTTGTCCAGGGGCCAATCACTGACTGAGGCTCCATTAACTCATTTAGCCCCGACACACCAAAACAATACATGGATCGAGCATGGTAGTTTTAAGGGTGGTGCCGGAATAGCTTGGCGCCCAAAGGCGCCAAGCTATTCTGGCACCACCCTTGAACTCTCATGCGCGATCTGTCTCTAGAATTGTATTACAGTCCTTCAGAAGGCAACTTCAAAATTTGGGGATTTCGGTCCTGGGGCAGAATGTGTAAACGTAAGCCAGGACTGTCAAATTGACGGATCCGCCTAGTCACTAACTACGTCAAATGATTCAATATGTCGCAGTGGCACAGATGATACTACATCGTGCTGTTTGGTAGAGGTAAGTTAGCGACGGGTTTTGCGTCCGTCTAGCTGTTCCTGGATTGGTCAACACAGAAACAATGTCAATGTCTGTACAGATTTCATGGACGATATTAACCAATCACACCTCAAATACATTTGACTTTTATCAGTTATATATTTTTTTTCAAGTTCATCAGCTATTGTGTATTAGGGAGCGTTGTCAACATTCAGCAACTAGTGAACGTTTACTAAAATGAGCTGCGCGGAGGCCTGGTATATTTCGTCTTTGATTACCCAGTTCTAATAAAATTGCCTGTGTTCGTCACTGACTGCACTAGGGCACCCATGATACATTGTTGACACATCAGTGAGCGTACGTCTCCATTTCGTCCTTAAAGAACTTCATCCTCAGCCGCCCATCAACATCATGCTCACCCCTTATAGATTCCGATTCAGACAAATTTTGACCAAAACATGAGAAGTGCACTGTTGTGTGGTTGGTTAGTTAGTTTTGGGGGTATAACCCCGAGCACGCGACTAAAGCCATCTCACGGCGGGAAGGGTACAAGTCTGGTCAGACAGATTAACTCATTCTACCCCAGACACACCACAGCAAAATAAGGATCGACCATGATAGTTCAAGGGTGATGCCAGAATAGCTTGGCGCCCATAGGCGCCAAGCTATTCTGGCATCACCCTTGACTCGAACTATCATGGTCGATCTGTGTTCTGCACTGCAATGCAGTCTTCAGAGGACAACGGCAAAATGTTGGGATTTCGGTGATGGGTTAGAATGAGTTACGAGAAAGGTCTTCTAACATGACGTAACTACAGTTTAAAAGTAATATTTGCTAAAAAGTCACACAGGTCAATCGTACATGTCTACAGACTTTGCAAGTTCATAAGAACAGTCAGAGTATTTAATACAGACCGTACAGAGATTTAAATTTTGTAAAACAAATTGGCTTCCTTCAGAAAGCTGCAGATGTTGTCCGGGGGAACGTCCCGAAACAAAACGTTCAAAGAATGCGGCTGTATAGTGTTTCCGCCTGATATCGATTAGGTCAGCACATGATGTCAACTTTTGTGTGGTGGTTGGTATCATATACCAAAATAACTTCTGCTTCACTTTTCCGGAGTTTTATAATATACTGATCAACAAAAGAAACGCGAAAATGTCAAACGTTGTTTCCCATACTAAAACATCTTAACTGTAAAGAGTTAACTTGCACAAAGGCCATGCAGACCGATTTTAACCGGTTGGCAGTACTCAGATACCTGCCACACAAGTTAACTTTTTACAGTGAAGATGTTTTAGTAGGGGAAACGTCATTAATATTTTCGCGTTTCTCAGTTTTGTTGATCAGTATATTCATCATGGCTTGACTTCGCGAACGAAGATTCTATAGGGCTTGCCCACGTCGTCTGCAGGCATTTTCGTGACTGCGGAGGCCAATCCGGAACAGGCAGGTTCGACCGCAGTGGCTGCAGGGGAAGGTCTGGTCAGGGTTCTGAGTTACGACAACTCTGTTTTTTTCTCCTGAGCCGCTTGTCCTTGAGGTTAGCTCTGCGAGAGTCCTCAAATGAGACGGCTGCCTTGTGAATGGTGGAGCGCCAGGTGTCACGGTCCGCAGCAAGCGAAGACCACTGGCGGTGGTCGATTTGGCAGGCACTGTGATCAGTATATTATAAAACGGAAAAGTGAAGCAGAAGTTATTTTGAAACGAATCAGTTTAGATCTACCATATCGAGCGACCAGAACAACAACGCCCACGGTGTGACTCATCGTTTGTTTATTCCGGTTATACACTGGTGATCTTTAAAGTGCTTAAAGGCCCACTACCTATCTCTCCAACTTACTTCACCCCTACACTCCTTCCCGCTCCCTCCGCTCCGCCTCCGACCCTCTCCGCCTCCTCATCCCCCGCACCAAACTCAGCACTTTCGGCCCCCGCTCCTTCTCAGTATACGGTCCAACCACCTGGAACACTCTCCCACTCTCTCTCCGTCAGAAACACTCTCTCTCCTCCTTCAAGTCCGCCCTCAAGGCCTCTTTCAACAGTTCTAGCACTACATCACCACACTCCCCACCCCAAGCTGACCGTCGTAATGTTTTTTCACTATTTGTGGTACGTGAGTCATTGTCTAAAGCGTGCGCATGCGGCGTGTGCGAGTTGTGAGTGCGCGCTTAGAGTTATAATTATTATAAGATAAGCGCATTATAAATACCGTAATTATTATTATTATTATTATTACTACCGCCGTAACTGTTCAAAGATACACTTCTTCTGTAAGATGGTTACGAAACACTACACACAGGTTTAGTTATGGTTCATTTAGACACAGGACAATCCAGCTCAGCACACGTCATCTTAATATCAAGTAACGTGACAATGACTCCACTCCGTTCTATAAATACAACGCCATCAGTACGATAAACAGCTAAAAAATAGATTGACACACAAACGGCTGCGCAGAACAAATACTAGTGCGATTACGCGTGTGCTTTTCAAGTGCTGGGTGTCCCAACTGTTGTTAAAGTTCATTAGGTGTGTCGACAAGGCCGCATAACAAAGACAAATGGTGTTGAAGTGTGTCTTCAGATTTATGCATAATGGTACTTTAACTGACGTCACTATGTACTCAGGACACGCCTGAGTAGGCGGTACTTTTCTGTAAATTTACACACAGTCGTTTCCTGTCAGGACCACACGTGACTGGTCTTTGTGTTGCACGGCAATTTTAAGTTAATCAAGATTAAATTTCGCGGAAGTTGAATGAAAATGTCCGACTTTGGGCATCCGATCTGCAGTTTTTCATTGAGTTTCCGCGGCGTTGTTAAGCGGGACAGGGAGACAACGGGAGGTTTAGGATGCACGTTCTTGCGAGTAAGTTGTTCTGAGTTTGAAATTTGGCTCGACTAGACCTGAATGATATACTGCTGTTATAGCATTTCTTTGTGTTTTAGAGTGATTGTGTTCCTGGCAACTCAGTTACAGTACAATTTACAGCCGTTACTGAACTACCTTTAACCCCTTGCTGTACATACATTTTTGTTTATGAATTGAAATCTTGGCCGTTCACTCACTGAAGACCAAAAGCCAACACCGTCCAAGAATCATGGATACACATTGGTCTCAGCAAGAGGCATAGATCTTCATGAGCCCCCGCAGTCGCGGGGCTCATGAAAACTGATCTATGTCTCTTGCAGCGGGTTGGATTATGTTCACTTTTTTCTCGGCAGTGAAGGGGTTCACTTCCTTTTACTGATGGAATGTACCACGAGAAAGAAGTCTACTCAGTTTTGATCATTGTACTGATTCAACGATGACAAATATGCTAACACTCGCGACATGGACAGCTGTGGCGGCAGTTTTGGGGGCGTCAACAAGTATGGCGCAACTGGAACCTCGACCACAATCGCTTCGCGGGTATGATGATTTCACCACACAGCCAGGTACATACTTGATAAAAATGTAAAAGGATTACCGTCAACTTTCGTGTGCCCGCCGAAATGATATATTGCTACTTGAAACTACTACTTCAAGCATTCAGTTGTACCGCATTCCGTCGCTCATTGGACTTTATTGTGTCCTAGTAAAATTATTGATCCCATTGGCCCTGACGGCGCTACAGCAGGAGATGGGTCGATCGTAATAATTCAAGGGTAGTGCCAGATTAGCTTGGCGCCTGCAGGCGCCAAGCTAATCTGACACTGCCCTTGCTTTATCATGGTCGATTCATCTCCTGCAACTTAGATGACGCCTCCGTCCAAAATTTGGCGGAAATACTAGGTGCGCCAGCCGCCGATTCGGAGTTATGCCGAATGGTCCTTCAGCAAAACTATGCGTTTCAGTCTACACTCATCCTCTACTCGTGAGGGTGAAAGCATCGTTTTGTAATACCGCGAGTCCATGACGTTTTGTTGATATTTATTCATATGACTGACCGATTCTAAGAAACACTGAATACCCAGTCAAAATAACTTTAAACAGTAGCGGACTATAATTTAGTGATAACGATGCTGAGAACCAATTGAGCAGTTTATGAAGACTAATATGACTTGTTTGATGCAGCAGCTGACGATTCCGAGAAAGAAGCAGAAGGCAAGTGGCCTTGGTGGTGGTGGATCGCGGTGGTGGTCGGGTCGGCGGTTATCGTTGTGGTGTTCATGTCGGTGTGTATGTGTCTGTGCTGCCGACGTCGCCAACGTCATTGCAAAGCGTGAGTACAGACTTGAGTTACCCGCCTAGCCATTTCACTTGCAGAGCCGAATAGGCCTACTAATTTTCAGTTCACGGCCGGAGAAGAATGGAACACTGATAGTGACAGCTGAAGGATTTAGTGCCGATTTAGGAGACTGGCTAATCAGTCTCAGTTAACCCCTTCACTGCCGAGAAAAAAGTGAACACGATCCAACTGCAAGAGACCATAGATTCTCATGATTCTTCTACTTTTTCTCTACACCGTTAATTGCTAAGATTAACTGCTCAAAACGTTTACTATAAATGGTCTGTAACGACCGTGTGATGTCATCACTGAAGACGATACATCAGTATTTGCTTCTCCTGTAACGTTATCTCCATGAGTCCAATTAGGAGTGGTTGGCCTCTGATGAGAGGAGACTAGGGACACTTTTGTTAGATTTTCAGAATGAATGGCAGTATTTTCTCTATTTATTTTTAAACTTAGAGGTCTATGTTGTTCATATTTTACTAGTGGAGCGCGCAGTGAATGCAAAATATCCTGTAAGAAATGTTGTTTTCAAATAGTGTTGAAGTCTGTCCATGAGCAGCAGCCAACTCTCAGCGGCCAGAACATCTTGTTTTTTTCTTGAAAATGCCAGTGACCTCAAAGCCAAGGTCACTGTGTCGTACACACAGGAGGCGGAAAACCATTCGAGTTCTTCCTCAACCATCTTACAGTCCTTGCCACGGCCAATGCGACTTTTGGTTCTTCCCTAAACTGAAAAGGAGGCTGGCAGGACAGAGTTTTCCCGCACCCAGGACCTAGTAAAATCCGTAAATTCACAATTCCGACCCTAACCTTCATCAGAATACTACATCGCTTTTGAATTTAGCCCGATAGAAGTTGAAATTTTGTATAAACGGTGGAGGATAGTGCCATTACAAAATGTGAAAATAACAGGTAAATTAGGCCAACGATTATTGTTTTACGGCGTTACTTTTTTATCACAACTCGTTACTGGGCCCAAATTAAATATTTTTTTTCCACAGTTATCATTCTATAAATAAGTACTATACGACACTGTGTGGCGTACGTGCCACTTTGATTTTGCCAAAGTTCATGGGTACGATGTGTGTCAGTGTGTGTGTGTGCGCGCGCAAGCGGCGTTCGTGCGTGTGCCATCTCCCAACATGCTTGTTCACAGACATCGTTTTTTTGCATCTGTCAGAATGCCGGAGGATAACGCAGATTCCAATGACCCCACGTCCCACAGCGGTGGTGTGTTTCTCCGCCGACTGGACAGCACGTACGCCAAACGATACCTTCACAACCTCGTCAGCGTCTTCAGCTGGGGTTCTGACTTCGACCCTGCGCCTGACGAGCCCAGAGTTGTCTCCCCGAACCCTTCTCCTCAGGGGAGCCAGGTTCAATCCACAGGTCACCTGTATGTCAACCCGGACAGCCTGGGAATTGAGGGTCGGGATGTGTCATCGACTGATCAACCTCCTCCCAGGCCGCCCAGAAAGAACGAGGTCAACCATTACCTAAATGTCAGCTACAACCGGCAGTAACGGTTTCACTTCTCGAGCAAAATGGCTTCTATTTTAGATTGTCTGTCAACTCTTTGGAGACGTGTAGCCTTCCAGACACTCTGACTTCATTTGCTGCGTATTCATGTGCGGCATGTTCCGCGGCCATGGAAATAATCACAAATACGTCTATGTGACGGACGTCCTCTGCTTCAGAAAATGGAATCGGTCAATGAGTCGATATCTGGCGCGTCTCAAATGAGATGGGCTGTGAATGATGGCTCAAGATTAGTCCTTGATTAGTCCAGTGAGTGAAGAATTGATGAGGTTGCCAATGCAAAAACATAACTTCCCCACGCTATCAAACTACAGCATCAGCAGGAGAGAACTTGCTATGAACTGATGACGACTGACATTCAACATGGTGCCGAGGGCAATTGAGGATTACCGCACATATTTGGACTTCAACCATCACGGCAGACAATTCCCAAAAGAAAGAAAGAGTACAATGCTTTTTAAATAAGCAATCCACAGACAGGATTTCTGATTGTAATGACTTGCCTCACTCACACTCAAACACACCAAAAATACAAGACAAAGCTCACAGACTGATGCGAATAGTATATTTGATATAAATCTCCGTAAATGGAATGTAGAGTACAGTAATCAGCAGTGGGGAAAAGATCGTGTGGCCTTTATTATACTGTAAATGACGTAAACGATTGTAAACGATGTATATTTGTACAAATACACAACAAATCATTGGGATAGATTGACCCTGCACACCTGGGGTTAATGGAACTAATGCATACTGATTGATATCTGAATATCTTTTGGAATGTAAAGTTGGAGATATGAATGTACATAAAATCAGCAGTACAACCACTACTCCCATGTCAAGGTAAAAGATATTACAGGTAAGTCTGTTTATGTGAAATGTGATATTTTCATTGTAATACAACGAAAATCTTGCATGTCACAAAATTGACTTATCGGTTACTGTCTTTTGCCTTCCCAGGGCAGACATCTACCACTGCTCCGGTGATTCAACCTAGACATGCATACACACAGAGAAACAACAAAACAATGTTAATCAGATTACAAAAATGAAAAAAACAACAATTCAACAGCTGTTGGTCACAGCAAGCATGAAACACTAAAGTACTACAAGGTTCTTTTCAGCTATTCGATACGCATTAAGCTTTGACAGTATACTCACTGGTAAGATGTATATTGAAACGTCCCCTCTACCAAAACACACTTGTTTAGTCATTTTATGCACTGCAAAAATGCTCCTCTGGGGACACTTTTGGGGGTATGTAACAGACCCTGGATAATGGCGGTTCCGCGGGTTGAGCGAGAGTGCAAAATGCTTCCAGCAAAGCATCTGTTGTGGTGTGTGGGGAACAAGAAAAATCGCATCACGCCAAAGTTTATACATTCTTCTGTTGAAGATATTCTTGTACCAGCTTGTACATGTGGGCAGGTGCATCCTCATGTAGCATTTTGATTCTAGGCATCCCAGTGAATGTTCTCACATTTTTGTGGAATTTGTTCACATTAGCAAGTACAGAGTCTGTGTGGCATAAGCACTGAGGATCCCTTCTGTCTTGCACCCCACAGGGTGGGTTTTCTCCTCTATTCTGGGGCATGTGTTTCTGTCTACCCTTGGTCCATTCACCTGTATTTGCCTTTTTAAAACTCTCCCTACTGTCTGCACTGCCTGTAGCTCTTGATATTGGATGTGTGTTGCTAAATGGTCTTAGCTTTATTTAGGCCCCATATCCTAGGTGTATTTAACGTATTGGACCGGCTGGCGACATACATTCAATATTCTGTTTAATTTTTTTTTTCACAAGCAGTGCAGGCACGTCTCCAATGTAAAAGCAGTTCTCTTATATGGAGCAGAGACTTGGAGATTGACAAAAACCACAGTCAACAGAGTACAGACCTTCATGAACAGTTGCCTTAGAAGAATTTTGAAAATCCACTGGCCAGAGAAGATCAGCAACGTCAGACTCTGGGAGAGAACAGAGCAGATAACAGCAGAGAATGAAATTGGGCGAAGAAGATGGGGATGGATCGGTCACAGTCTGAGAAAGCCAGTTTCCAGTATCACTAGGCAGGCATTGTCATGGAACCCCCAGGGAAAGAGGAAAAGAGGTAGGCCGAGAAACTCCTGGCGTCGAGACCTCCAAGCAGACATCAAGAGACTGGGAACCACCTGGAGTAGAATCGAAGGAGAAGCACAGGACAGGAGTTGCTGGAGGTCTCTCGTCGACGGCCTATACCCGGGTAGGGGTGACAGGCGTAAGTAAGTAAGTAAGTAAGTGCAGGCACGTCCTGAGAAAGTCTTGTTGCTGTCGGGAGGTTAAGCAATGTACAATCAACCCTTCTGTCTTGCAAGGTTTTTGAACAACCGGATCCCTTGGTGCTGAAAAAGATGATGTACACAGTACAGCAGTTTGTTCTAATAGCGACGCCTTATTGCAATTTTAGGAGAACTTTTGGCTCTCTGACCTTATTGTGGGCCACTCTGTGGGGCTCTTCATAATACATCCAAGTCTTGTTGCATGTAATCATCTCATTTAGGCGTCTTGAAGGTCACAGCATTTGCACTTTTGTATGCGAGTTTTGGCAATATGCACCATACCCCTCACGTTTTCGAGCATAAAAAATGCGGAACCCAATGCAAGCAGACATTCCTGTATTTAATTCCTGTGGTCAAGACTCTATAGACCGATGACGATTGCAATCTCTGCAGGGCTAAACTTGGGTATGCTTCTACAACTGCTGTACATGATGAGTTAACTATTTATTACAATTCTCGTCTTTTGGCACTTTCCCCTTGCTCTCAAAAGCCATAATTTCCTAAAGAAAAAACGCATTATCCACCTATCAAATGTTGTCTTAGATGCAGCTAATATCTGCGCTATTTTCCCAGTGCCATGATTCTTTCATGAAAACTCAAAAATCAGATACATGGACTTGTTCAGTCCGATGCACGTATTTCCCAAATTTTGGAGGCGTCATCTAACGACTATGTACCTGTTGCAGGTGATGGATCGACCATGATAATTCAAGGGTAGTGCCAGATTAGCTTGGCACCGACAGGTGCCAAGCTAATCTGGCACTACCCTTGAATTATCATGGTCAACCCATCTCCTGCTGTAGTGCATCAGGGCTGAATGGGTTAAGTTTTGGGCCTTTAAAACAAATAAGGCAGTGTCCAAAAGTGTTAGATCTGGAAAAAACAAACACTTGTGGATGAAAATTACGATATTTTGTCAAAACTGATGAATGTTGCTTTAAAAATGACACATCATATTTTCTCATGCAAAACAAAACAAAAAACACCTGGTCTCAAACTATCTGAAAATCCCTCGTACACTTTCCATTTAGTTCTCAAAAGAAAAGCAATAAAAACTAAAAACTCTATAAATCATCTGATGAAGCTGCTCTCTTGTTTTCTAATGGTAGTCTTATGTGCACAGCAGCAAAAATTAATGATTTTGTCTAGAAATGCACAACCATGTAACCTTTAATATATCAATATAACAGTTCTGATAAGTAAAACGACTGGAAAGAAAAAAGAAAACTACTGCTCTGATATGTCTTATTAATCATACCACAACCAGCATTGCTGCATAAACAAATATAGGCAAAACAGACACTGCCATAGCACAAGCAGCACAACGGACTATACAAGGGTTGTTGGTGTCACAAATTTGCTTACACTAAATAGCAACTAAAAAATGCAACTCACACCCACACTCACACATATATAAGCAATTCATAAGAAGTAAATACTTGAGAAAATATATGAACAAACATGTAAACAGATTTATCAGATCTTCTATCAGATCAGAAGAGCAGATCTGCAAAATAATATTTAAAGCACAGACAAACAAATTTTATCTGATACAAAAGACATAATGCATAAAAAGAATGACATATGGCGAGTACAATAAAGTATATAAGAAGAACAGTGCAAAAAGACTGTACAAGACTAAACATGTCATCAGTCAAACGAAGTAATTCTTGAAAAATGAGACATGTACTCCAACACACAGGTAAAAACAGTTTTCCAAAACAACTGGTCAAAGACATATAATGTTTGTTCTTGCCAAATGCAACAAGTCAGTAAAATCAGAATTGAAACAGGTGACTTCAGCATCACAATCATAATGACTGCATGCCAATATTGATCTTCAAAGAAGTATGATTATTAAACAAAACTGCAACAAATTCTCAATCATGTACCTCGATCATGAACCATACATGTATCTGAATGAGGACCTCTAAATTTTACTTTCTTCTGTAAAAAGAATAATTTCATTAACATATCTCTCTATCTACTGACAACTTCATAAATTCGGCACTGAACAGTTCTAATTGGGGTATTGGTGACCTGCCAGAAGCACCAAAACAATATCTGAGGCATGTGTCACTTAAAATGTTACACATCTTGTAAAGTTACCAATGCAGACAAGACTGAGGCAGAAAAAGGGTTCTCGTTTACTTTAAAATAAAATATAAAAAAAGATGAGACAAATTTTGTTAACAGACTGGTGTGCTTTCCAGACTTAAGCAAAAATGACCCTGACATCGTTAAATCCAGACCAAAAAGGTGAATGCCATGCATGTAAAATAGAAAGAAACACGCTTAGTTACAGTTAGAACTCGGTTAAATCTTCCAATCTAGAAAAAAAAAAGTTGAAAATTGTGTACTTGTTTGTACATCTATTTTGAAAAGGTGCTTTAACCCAAAATATTAATAAATTGTGTTGTACCTGTCTTTACTAATATTGTATTTCTTTCTTTCTTTGTTTTTTTCCAGACATCATTGTCATCATCAGTAACTGCTCAAACATGATCATTTGCAGAAATAGCATAAGCCCTTAACTGCACAAATTGTCTTTAAAACCATGACAAATTCAATGTCAAATAAAAACATCCCTCCCAGGAACATAGATATAAATGAAAGAGGCAAAGCACATCATAAGCCTCTGCTCTGCATGTGCCAAGTGGGTGGAAAGGGGGGAGGGCGGGGGGGTCCTCATAAGGTAATTGCTGGTAATCATTTTTCTAGCAGCAAAGTGGTTAAAAAGATCAATACATGTACATATGATTTAGCAAATACTGCAGTACATTATCGATTAATTGTAATCATAACATGTCTTATAGCAAACATGGTTTGCAACTGATTAATAGTTTTGAAGTTTTAGATAAAACAATGAACTCATTTGTTTTCGGTGTACTTTCCTTCTAGTTGTGGAATGAGTGAAGGGGAACTGAGAGAGCTATTTAAAAAAATCAAATTTGGTCCACACAAAAATAACATAAAAAAATGCTTGCATTTATCACTCCTCTCAAACACGCCTCTGTTTTTCTAGCATCTCTTATAGAACTATAGTGACACTGATAATGCTGTGGGAACAGGGGCGGATCAGGGGAAGGGGTTTCGGATCCCCCCCCCCCCCACCCCCCGCCCCGAAAATTTGTTGAAATGCTCTAACATAACAAAGTTCCTTTTTGGGGTGTCTGGGACCCCCCCCCCCCCCCCCCCCCCCTGTTTGATATTTTGACGAATGGTGAGAGTCTTAACATGCATACACGCCATCTCTCTTTCCCCCCACCCCCCCCAACCCCTTGCTTTTTGATTTTTTCAGCGACTGGAAGCAAGGTGTAGCATCGAGGAGGACTTTAATATGAGGTTGAAGGTTCCAAACAAAAATTTTGTACCCCCCCCCCCCACCCCCCTTTGAAGTAACTGATCCGCCCCTGGGGAATGTGCATGAATCTGTACAGTTCAAGCTTCCTCCATGACCAAACGGTTGATAGTATGTGAGCCTACCTCACTTGTAATAAAATGATGAGTGAAATTATTTGGGGATCTGTAAATCCAAATTTTTCATTAGACTATCACACAAAATCTTCATAACAGAAAGGTCAGAATGTAAGCAGCTTCAAAAATATATAACATGCTTGCTGCATCTCTGGTCTATAGTTAAACCACTATGGTTTTGTGGAGACAGGCACAGGCCTGGATCCACAAAACCACAGTGGCTTGGAACTATTGATGCCAAAGATATGATTATGTGTTACCTGTACTTCAGTTGGTATGTACACAATAGACGATTTCCAGACTTTAGAAGTGGGTCCAAATTACATGCGTTTCCGATGGAAAGGGCGGATTAACCCCTTCCCTGTACTTCATTTGGTATGTACACAACAGACTATTTCCAGACTTCAGAAGTGGGTCCAAATTGCATGCGTTTCCGATGGAAACAGTGAACTAGCCCCTTCCCTGCCACTGCACGCACATTTTGGTTTCTGAAATCTTTGTTCATTCAGCGACCAAAAGCCAAAACTGTCCAAGAAACGTGGATACAAATGGTCTCAGCAAGAGGCATAGATCCTCGGGAGCCCCCACGACTGCAAGGGCTCAGGAGAATCTGTCTCTTGCAGTTGGATCCTGCTCACTTTTTCTCAGCAGTGAAGGGGTTAAAAGCACGTGATACTGCATGTGTGTCCGGCCTATTCACCCATTCAGCCTTGAAACACTACAGCAGGAGATGGGTCGACCATGATAATTCAAGGGTAGTGCCAGATGAGCTTGGCGCCGACAGGCGCCAAGCTCATCTGGCACTACCCTTGAATTATCATGGTCGACCTATCTCCGGCAACAGGAGCACAGTCGTTAAGATGATGCCTCCAAAATCAGTTTGGGAAATACGTGCGTGGGGCTGAATGAGTTAATCCACTTTATCATCAAAACACATTCAATTATGAGCTACTTCTGATTTTCCAAGCAACCTGCTGAGGGGACTCACTCAACGCTGGAGTCGCTTACACAATGTGACAGTGCAGATCACGCAAGAAACATGAACACATCTATTCTACTTCTCAAGCAAACGCCTACAGTATTTCCTGTTGCACATGAACTTCTAATACAAAATACAATAAAACATCTCTCAGGACACCGGCAAAGGGACAATTCCATCTTGCATGGATAGCATCACCTGATGGACAGGCACTCCTCACAGATAATACCTCCATCTTGAACCGCTGGTCGGAATACTTTCAGGACCTCTTCGGCGCTGAGCGCACTGTTCAAGAAACAGTCATCCTCCAAATCCCACACCTTCCACTAAAGGTTGAATTGGACGAACCGCCCACCGCCGAAGAGACCCTCACAGCCATCCACCAGCTCAAGAGTGGCAAAGCAGCAGGCATTGACGGAATCCCGCCAGAGATCTGGAAACATGGAGGCCCAGCACTGCACAACAAGCTCCACGACCTCTTTCTCTGCTGCTGGGAAAAAGGAACACTACCAAAGGATCTCCGTGATGCAGTCATCATCACCCTGTACAAGAACAAAGGAGAGAAGTCTGCCTGCTCTAATTATCGTGGAATTACCCTGCTGTCCATTGCCGGGAAAATTCTCGCAAGGTTGCTCCTGAATCGGCTGGTACCTGCCATCGCTGAAGACCAACTCCCAGAGGGCCAGTGTGGCTTCAGAGCCAACAGGAGTACCACCGACATGGTCTTTGTGCTGAGACAGCTTCAGGAGAAGTGCCGCGAGCAGAACAAAGGGCTGTACGTAACGTTTGTCGACCTAACAAAAGCGTTTGACACTGTGAGCAGGCAAGGTATGTGGCAGATCCTGGAGCGACTAGGCTGTCCCCCAAAGTTCCTCAACATGATCGTCCAGCTCCACGAGGACCAGCAAGGCCAGGTCAGACTAAACAGTGACCTCTCAGAACCATTCCCCATTCGCAACGGCGTGAAGCAAGGCTGCGTGCTGGCACCGACCCTCTTCACCATCTTCTTCAGCATGATGTTGAAGCAGGCCACAGTGGACCTCGACGATGACGACGCAGTGTACATCAGGTATCGTCTCGATGGCAGCCTGTTCAACCTCAGACGACTGCAGGCCCACACGAAAACCCTAGACCAACTGATTCGTGAGCTGCTCTTTGCTGATGACGCTGCCCTCGTTGCACACACAGAGAGAGCCTTGCAGCGCATTACGTCCTGCTTCGCAGATGCCGCCCAGCTCTTTGGACTTGAGGTCAGTCTGAAAAAGACAGAGGTCCTTCATCAGCCGGCACCCAAGGAAGAGCATCGCCCTCCCCACATCACCATCGGCGAGTCCGAACTGAAGTCTGTACACCAGTTTACCTACCTTGGCTGCATCATCACGTCAGACGCCAAGCTGGACAAGGAGCTGGACAACAGGCTGGCAAAAGCGAACAGTGCTTTCGGGCGACTATTCAAGCGGGTGTGGCACAATCAACAGCTGAAAAAAGGCACCAAGATCAGCGTGTACAGAGCTATCGTCCTCACCACCCTGCTGTACGGTTCCGAGTCCTGGGCCCTCTACCGCAGCCAACTACGACTCCTCGAACGCTTTCACCAGCGCTGCCTGCGTACCATCCTGGGCATTCACTGGAGTGACTATGTCACCAACGTCGAGGTCCTTGAACAGGCGGAAACTGCTGCTGCGGACACAGCTTCGCTGGGTGGGGCACGTCTCCAGGATGGAGGATCATCGCCTACCCAAGATCACTCTGTTCGGCGAGCTCGCCACTGGACACCGAGACAGAGGGGCACCAAAGAAGAGATACAAAGACGGTCTCAAGAAGTCACTTAGTGCCTGCCAAATCGACCACCACCAGTGGTCTTCGCTTGCCGCGGACCGTGACACCTGGCGCTCCACCATTCACAAGGCAGCCGTCTCCTTTGAGGACTCTCGCAGAGCTAACCTTAAGGACAAGCGGCTCAGAAGAAAAAACAGAGCTGTCGTAACTCAGAACCCTGACCAGACCTTCCCCTGCAGCCACTGCGGTCGAACCTGCCTGTCCCGGATTGGCCTCCGCAGCCACGAAAATGCCTGCAGACGACGTGGGCAAGCCCTATAGAATCTTCGTTCGCGAAGTCAAGCCAAGAGAGACATCACCTTAAAAAGGTGATTTGTGTTGGTCTGTGATTTGAATCTTATGGCAGCAGCCATAAGGCCAACAAAGACCAGCACATATTCTATCTTTAAGTACAAGGGAAAGTAAAACAAAGCAATCTTAACTCCTGCAGCTAACAATTCTCATTTGCAAGCGACAGATTTGTTATAGACTCCCTACAACCTGTTGGGTTCAGGATAATGTACGCTTTCTACTGCAACACACATCAGTATTCTTCAGCCAGACAGACTCAGTCTTTCAGAAACAAAAGGTCCTCAGGATAACACCGACCTCCGCTGACCCAAGCAAGGCTGCACCGGGGCCAACTAAGGCTGATGTTGGCCTGAGGACCTTTTACTTTAAGTCAACAAATACACGTAGTCATGTAGGCGCCAGGCTACTCTGGCACCACCCTTGAAATAAAATGATTGATCTATCTTGCCGGCATAGGAATTGTCCGTGAAATCCGCGAAATTCCGGGGGAAACATAAATCGTACGCAAAATAAAAAAGACGTTTCCGCGAAAAACCATCGTGGGTAGCAAAACAAGGAAAGCACCGGTTTTATTCTGCGACAGAACATGACGTGGCAGGCTGTGTCCGTGGCCTACCTGAGTGCGCACTGCACTCAGAAGTTAGGCGGGCAGACCAAAGGTGCCCTGTCAATCTCCCCCCCTCCCCTCCCCCTCTGTTTGATTTTCCGGTGTCCAGAAGTAAGCAAGGTCCCCCCCCCCCCCCCCCCACACTGTTTGATTTTCCGGTGTCCAGAAGTAAGCAAGGTCCTCCCCCCCCCCCCCCCCCCCCCCCCCCCCCCACTGGTTGATTTTCCGGCGCCCAGAAGTAAGGACTGTACACATACAGCATTTCCACCAGTGTACACTGCATCTGAAATACATTCTCACTATTTCTGATTGCATAAATACAGGTCAATATTGTGGCAATGAGGGCGGTGACAGGCAAGAGTTGGTGCTATAACAAGTCACACTTGGCCGTCATAAGAGATTTTTTGCCATGTGTTCGCCGCTTGCTGGGCTGTAGGCTAATGGTATTGTCACTCTTGCTTCGACCAGACTTGTCCTTGGAGTGGTTCTTGGAGTCATTCTGCATCAACCCTGCATTAAAGAAATGCAATGAAATATTAACCCCCTTATTTACGTAGCCACTGGCAGTGAAAATAGTACCAGTGGCTGCATGCACAAAGGGGTTAACAATAATAAAATTAAATGTTTACTTAATGCAAAAACACAAACAACCCAAAGCCAGCAGGGCAAATACAACAAAGATTATCTTTGTTAAGGACCAGCTGGTGATAGCAAGATTTATTGTTTGACTCTGCAGACTAGCTCTCTTCCAGAACTATATCATGTTATAAATCTCCCCCCAAAAAACAAAACAAAAACAAACAAAACAAACAACAACAACAACAAAACACATACAAAAAAAAACACAACAACAAAACAACTACAGACAACATTTCTGTCATTTCCACACAAAAAAAGAAAACGGCAAAAATTAATTGCCAAAAACCCCATAAAACAATAAAATAAGAATGCCAAATAAAACTGCTACCTTGTCCAATTTTCTGTGGACTGGCTGGGAGTTCCTCCACAACTGCATTGAGCTGTTCCAAGTATTTTTCAGCAAGGTACCTGAACACTAAAAAGAACAAGCCAGAGATACATTATACACGAAGGTGATCAAATAAAACACTACCGGCAATTGTTGTTTTTATAGACATTAGTGAAACTGCTGTATGAGTTCATATTGTGAATTCCAAATAAAATGAAATTATGGCAGAGTACACGAACATGCTACAAAAATAACTGACAAATGCATTTGTTTTGCACGCCAAAAAATTTAATCAGGTTACATTATCCTTCACTGTTAACAATACTAGCCAAACTCCCTCCCCATCTCTGCTCATCAGCATCAAAACTTAAGAGGATATACCTTGTTTTACTGCACATATATTTTTCAGCATGAGTATCACACAAACAGTATTTGTGATAGAGAAAAACGGTGGGAGTGTTGCACAGCACTGTCGGGGGAAAAAGGGAAAAAAAGATTGACAGCAAGGTGATGTCTATGTCGCCATCAAGATAATGTCATATTCTTGTAGTACATAATTTCTTTGAGGTCATATTCCGGTAGTATAGGGTCTTTGTACTTTTAAGGTTTTGTATGGACATTTGTCACCAGTGCATAAAGAATAAAACTCACCCAAAAACACACAAGTGTTATTTTTAAAAGAAATTGTTATAGAAAACTGGTAGTTTTCACAATGAAGGTGAAAAAACAAAAGACAAAACTTAAAATTAAAAAAAAAGAAAGCTCTCAACTGCGAATCAAAACCCAGGTTGTTGGCATACCAGTCTACGTCTGTGTGCCAAACACATGGATTATGTGACTATGAAGGATGACATATTTATTTAACATATTATAGTGTGGCTCGCAACAGACGTGCAGTTCAGTAATGGGAGAATACTTAGATTGATTCCCCTGAAAAATGCAAGGCCAAAAACTGCTCAAAGTATCAATTTTGGTGTGGGACTACAAAGTTTGAGCACAACCAAAGCTTGAGTAATACCTGGGACACACTTTGGTTAAAAAAAAAAAAAGCCTGAGCATTTGTACAGCTATGCAAACACTTGAATTGTCATGTTCACCTTGCTGAAACTTTTCTGTTGGTAACATCAGACTCCTAGTAGTTGGACTCTGAATTCAACTGACCAAAACAAACGTCATTTACAAGAAAATACCTTGATATCATAAGAAGTGACCTGGATGTTTTTCTCTTACTCACTATCTACTGCATCTTGAATGTGTTCCATGAAATGGCTATCTTTTTTCTATCTTTTTTTTTTGGCACTGGGGTGGGGTGGGGTGGGGGTGGTGACCGATCCACATAATAAGTCTGACCTTTGTGGCCTTGACATTTCTGACAGGTGTAAAAGTGTAACTAAATCAATCGGCATCAAATTTAACTCTTTCTTTCCAAAAAGCGTAGGATTTTTGTTGGTTTGTAAAATTTGTCAGTGACTGACCTGTTTAGAATACTATAGCTAACCTACACATTTTTAGAAAAGTTTTAACATTTAAATTAAAATAAAAACAAAACAATAAGCAAAATAAATAGCATGAACCCTTTCATCATGATGTAATTTATTGTGCAGTTTACTAGGGCACCAGGCTAGGTCCCCCCCCCCCCCCCCTGATATTACGGGCAAAGGCACACTAGCTATGTAATGACAAAAACAAAAACTTTTTCTTTGTTCATGGTGCACTTGATACGACCACTTCTTCAGGTCAGTATGAGACAATGATTCATGAAATGTCACTCAGACTATATGTTCCAAATACACATCCATCCGTAGAATCATCAGAAATTTTATATAGAGTACAGCATTCTTGTGATAACAATTCTAGCGCTTCTCTTGCTGTTTACCGATATTTTGAAAACATTGAAGGGGTCACACATACGCCAAACAAATGAAAACAAGATGGGATGAACCATAACCCACAAAGTCTCTTCTATATATGAGAGCTGCCTTCATTGTCTAGGATCTCTACCTATTGTGTTTGACCTGATTCTGAATCTGATGTTGAAATCATTCCTAATGAAAAGCCTCACAGATTTGCCAATGCTCATGTGAGCTATATAAATATCACAGTGTATACGCATCATTGGTTTGAAAACGTCACTTGTCATAACATAATTCTGGTTGTTATGTAAAATTGACATGATACATGTTTCACTTTGGCTTCTAGACATGACAAATTTACAAGGGAAAAACAAGAATTTGACTGTACATTTCGGTCATGCCATAATTTTTGTGTTGCCGGAGGTTGACTTTACCTACAAACATGATATACTACTGTAGATGCACATGCTCTTCTGATTGTGCCAATGTCTGTTTGTGTGTGCGTGTGTGTGTGTGTGTGTGTGTGGTGTATGGTGTGGTGTGGTGTGTGTGTGTGTGTGTTTGTGTGTGTGTGCGTACGTATGTGCAAGTACATTTTGGGCTCACGTGCGAAGCAAAAGTGAGTATGTTTTGGGCCAGCAGTCGTCCGTCCGTCAGTCGTCCGTCCTAAACTTTAACGTTGGCATTTTCTCGGAGACTTTTCAAGCCACATTCTTCAAACTGGGCCCAAGGATACTTTGTGGCGAGGCCTATCTAAACATACCAATTTGAGTGACCTCTCACAAAGGTCAAGATCACAGGGGCTCAGGAATTAGATCCAAAATAGCTTAAGCTATAGTTTGACATTTTTTTTTTCCCTTCTGAAATACTATTCATAACTTCAAACCCAAACTTGGTACAAAGATACCTGAGGGTAAGACCTTTCCATGCATACACATTTGGTTGATCCCTCAGTAAGGCCAAGGGTCACAAGAGCCCGCTCAGGAAATAGGTTCAAAATAGCCATATTTTGACAAAAGATGTTATTTCCTCAAACACAACATTAAACCCAAACTTGCTACCTGATGGGAAGACCTATCTATGCATACTGTTTTGGATAACGCTTCGGAAAGGTCATGGATCACAGGCTGGCAAATGTGTGTAAAATACCAATTTTTGATCAAAGTTTAGGTATTAGCAACATTTTTGCAATTTTTTTTCAATCAAATTTGGCACAAAGGTAGCTGATGATAAGACCTTCCTGTGCATACCAATTTTACTCAACTCATTGCAAAGGTCAAGGGTGGGGGAGGGGGTGCAGGGTTGGATCCAGGGAGGGGGTCCATGGACCCCCCCCCCCCCCCCCTGCAGACCCCAAATTTGTAAAAATGCTATAACAAAGTCACTTTTTGGGGGTGTTTGGACCTCCCCCCCCCCCTTTCCCCCTCATTGTTGTTTATTCGGCCCCTGGAAGCAAGGTCTATCGTTTCGGCCCCCCCCCCCGCTGTTTGATTTTCGGCCCCTAAAAGCAAGGTCTGTCGCTCTTCCCCCACCCCTCCTCCGCCCCCGGTTGTTTGAATTTTGAGGGCCCTGTAAGCAAGGTCCGTCGACTACTACCCCCCCCCCCCCCCCTCCCAGTTGATTCTTCGGCCCCTGGAAGCAAGGTCTGACACATCCCCCCCCCCCCCCCCCCCATTGTTTGATTACAATGTCTGATGACAACCATCCCACCCCCCCCCCCCCACCTCCCCGTTTTTTGATTTTGCGGCCCCTGGAAGCAAGGTCTGTCGACGGCCTCCCCCCTCCCCCTGTCTGTCTTATTTCCTGGCCCCTGGAAGCAAGGTCTGTCGACTGCCCCCCCCCCCCCCCCCCCCCTCGTTTGTTTTAATTGCCGTCAGCCCCCTTCGAAGCAAAGTGTAGCATCATGGTGGAGGCCTTTAGTATCATGTTCAAGGTTCCAAACAAGAAGTTGGACACCCCCCCCCCCCCTCCCTGGAGTAAAGTGATCCGTCCCTGTCATGTGTCATTTCAGCCATATGAGTCATGTGTGTAATTCAGTCAACATCGAGTATTTCTGAAAGTGTCTTAACCCATTTCGCCAGGGCCCTGAAGCAGGAGATGGATTGACCAGAATAATTCAAGGGTACCCTTGAATTATCATAGTCAATCTATGCAGCTGATACACAGAGGTTAGGCGGCAACATCTCCAACATTTGCGAAATGGGACCTACTAATTCATACTAATTTGGTTGATTCATCAGAAGGGTCATGGGTCACAAGAGCTCAGGAAATAGGTCCAAAATAGCCATATTTTGACAAAAGATGTTTTTTTTCTCAAATACTGCTCACAACTTCAACCCAAACTTGCTACAGAGATACCTGATGGTAAGATCTATCTATGCTTACTGATTTGGATAACCCTTCGGAGAGGGTCACAGGCTTGCAAATGTGTGTAAAATGCCGATTTTTGATAAAATTGTAGGTATTATCAACATTTTCGCAAAATTTTCAATCAAATTTGGCACAAAGGTTGCTGATGATAAGACCATCCTGTGCATACTAATTTACTTAACTCGCTGCAAATGTCAAGGGTGGGGGACGGGGTGGGGGGTGTACATATGTGTGAAAAATACTTACATTTTGAGAAAACATGGACTTTGCTGGTGTGAAAGCCAGTCATTTACTTGTTGTCACAAAGAAGGTCACACATAAATATATCGGTTGTCCATGTGATCCATAATGGCTTTTCCTTTTTTGTGGAAAGAATTGAAGTTACAGTATTATCAACTGTTTTGCAAATTTTTCATTCAAATTTGGCACACAGGTGATGATAAGACCTTCCTATCAAGTATACTAGTTCAGTCAACTCTATGATATCATAAAGGTCAAGGGTCACGGGTGTTTGACAGCTGTGTGAAAACTAATTAGATTTTGAGAAAAAATGCATTTCGCTGGTGCAGAAGTCATCTCTTTGTCACAAGGATCACACATGTTACATCTAATCCACATATGGTCTGTGGGGTTAAATCAAGATCTATGCCCTTTGGAGATGGGTGTAATTTGAATTGCCTATTGATGGCATTGTTTTTATCAGTCAGCAACACAATATCAAGATTGATCGTGCGTGTGGTGGGATCATTTTTATGTGACTGTGTGTGTGTGTGTGTGTGTGTGTGTGTGTGTGTGTGTGTGTGTGTGTGTGTGTGTGTGTGTGTGTGTGTGTGTGAGAGAGAGAGAGATTTTTGCATCAGTTTCTGCAAGGTGACCAAGCTTTTGCCCTGGATTTTGTTTTACTTTTTTTTCTGCAAAAATTAATTTTTACTTCAATAACTTGAAAAGATACTCACAAACCAGATAAGTGAGGCTAGTGTGGATGCATCCCTTTTTAGGCATGCATATGATTGTCTTGTTCTTTATCTGCATATTTTTCTGTGGGCTGGATTTTGGGTGCCTGACAGAAGGCGGCAGGAGATCTGTTTGTATGTCCTGCACTGAGTAATTTCCCTTGGTATGTGTACTGTAAAATAGGTCGTTTGACACTAGAGTGCACAACGTTTTCCCAAATATCTCTGCAAAGAAACACTTTTCTGTACCTCTTTAAGAACACACATCACTTAGTGCCAATTGCCCTAATATGGAATATTTTTTACTGAACTCATAGCTATGATTTGTTCATTTTGCTCTACAGTCATAAAAATTTGGCGAAAAGACAAGAACAATGCCCTAAATAAGGCCCCGGGATATTTCAATATCGAGGTCAAGCATGCAGACTTCATGCATGCCTGCAATGTTTCAGGTTTGAAAACTTGGCCAATTCACATAAAAATGGATCTTTCTTATACTGGGCTTAATATATCTGGGGCACATTCAGGGATGTGAAATCTGTCATTCCATGGGAAAAAATCCGAATTTTTGACTGTACAGCAAAACTGACACATTGTTTGAGTTTCCTAAATATAAATCATATTAGGTCAACTGGCACTGAATGATATTTGTTCTTAGACTGGTGAAGAAAAGTGATTCTTTGCGCAGATATTTGCGAAAAACATTGTGCGCTCCCATGTCAAACAACCTATACCAGCACTATCCTCACCTATCTGGTTTGCGAGTATTCTATACCTCGAGGCAAAATTTTATCATTACATTGTTGTGTATTGTCTTGTACATCTGCTGTGAGATTTCATGGTATTTACTCGACGATATTTAGTAGTGCACCTTCTTGTTTGTGTATGTGTGTTTCTCCTGCCTACTTCCTAAGTTTCAGAAAAAGACATGGGTTAAAGGCATGACCTGATGAATCCTTTTGAGGGATGTATATGATCGTCTTGTTTTTTACCTGTATATTTTTCTGTGGGCTGGCGACTGGGTGCCTGATAGAAGGGGGTAGGGGGGTCTAACTGTTTGTATGTCCAGCGCTAAGTAATTCCCTTGATATGTGTATTGAAATGATGCAAAGCTGGCTAATGAACTCATCCAATGTCTTTCTCCAAGTTTAGCCATTTCCAAAATTTCAAGTGAAAATGACAAAAATTGTGGACTCTGTGTCAATGAACTTTCTTTAAACAGCAATTTGACTCTTTAATGAGAAATCAAATTTGAGTGTGTTCAGAGGCTCTCTTAGGCATCACTTGATAAAAGCATTTCCTCACTTTTCAAGTTGGTACCTGCACAAATATCGGAGATTGTTGTGTTTACATACAGTCCGTTCTGCACCGAGGTTAGCATAACTAGACATGACGTAATTTTTATCTTGCTACAAAAGTTATCAGAGGCTGAGGCTGCCCGCCAATGGCGTAATGGGCATGCTATTGAATTCGCCCAGCCATGACACATCCTCAAATGTCTCTTCAATAAATAGAAGGGACTAAAAAACAGAGACATATGGTCATCTGATAGGTCTATGGGAAGAAACGTTTACAAGCAGAATGGTGTCACATTTAATGGTTATAATTTCCCTTTGTCTGCCTGGCTGTATCAGCCTTGAAAAAAAATTAGTTCATGCCTGCGGACGCCATCAATGCTATATGACACTTGTGTGACAATTGACATGCTGCCACAAGAATGAGTTAACATAAGTGTCGTCTTTGTACCATAGAAATCCAAAACAAGTATGCATTTTTCAAACATTCATCAATCACCCCTGACCCCTGACCTTTTGCAAGGGGTCAACTAAATGATCATGCATAGTAAGGCCTTATGATCAGCTACTTTGTGCCTAATTCGATTGAAAGCATTTTTCACACATGATGACCTCTTGTGACCCTTGACCTTTCTGAGGGATCATCCAAATTAGTATGCTCTGAAAGATCTTACCATCAGGTATCTCTGTACAAAGTTCAAGTTTGAAGGTGAAAATAGCATTTGAGAAAAAAATTGTTGGTGAAAATATGGCGATGTTGGACCTGTTTCTGCACCCTCCGTGATCTTGACTTTTGAGAGGTAACTGAAAATGATATGTTTAAAAAGGTCTTGTCACAAAGAATCCTTTGGTGAAGTTTAAAGACTTGAATAGTCTCCAACAAAATGCCAACATTAAAGTTTACCAGAGGCAACAGATGACAAACACAGACAAATGATGGCTGGCCCAGTAGATAGACTCACTTTTGCAATCAAATCACACGTGAGTCCCCCCCCCCCCCCCCCCAACCCCAACAACAACAAAAACAAGAAAGTTAAAGCCCTTATGGCTCACGTGTATGACGGATCTACATGTAATAATAATAATAATAATAATTATATTTATAAAGCGCAAACTCCCTGCAGTGCAGGCTCTAAGCGCTGTACAATGCAAATCAAAGTTAAAACCTAAACACAAATCAATAGACAGCAAAAACACAAAATACAAATATTACAATACAAATTCTAAAATTAACAGCACATAAACACAGCCAAAGCACAAACGACCATCGCAACAAGGACTGGCACAGGATCATCATGATGTTATTGTGAAACAGAAAAGAGACTGGAATTTGGTAAGACAGAGTAGTGAGACTGGAAAAGATGTGTTTTACGCTGACTTTTGAAAGAAATCACTGTTGGGGCATCACGAATGTGCTTTGGAAGCGAATTCCAAATGACTGGGGCCTGGAAACAAAAGGACCTTTGACCAAAGGACTTTGTATTTATTTTTGTACTTTCAAAAGTTTTTCACTGCTAGAACATAAGGTGCGGGAAGCTTGATAAGTAGTTAACATACTGGAAAGGTAGAGAGGCAGTGTACCATCGAAATGTATGACCTTTGTGACAATAAGTATAGGGCTGGCTTCTGCATCAGCAAAATCCATGTTTTCTAAAAATGTACGCATTTTTTTTCACACATTGGTCAAGCCCCCATGACCCTTGACCTTTGCGTTGAGTTGACTAAATTAGTACGCAAAAGGTCTTATCATAATAATAATACCGTTATCATATAGGCGCTTTTTCTCAATTTTTGGGTGAATCGACTCAAAGCGCCGCGAACTGAAACGGAACACACACACTCACGTAACAGACACAGATTTACGCCATTTAAGACAAACACATATACAAGACAGATGAAGGGCCAGTTCAGCTACTGAAGTTACAGAGATTTTTGATCGCTTGTATTTGAAATTTGTAAAGTGGCCTGAAACCGGTACCAAAGTGTGGGGGGGTGGGTGGGGGGGTGGAAGAACCAGAGTACCCGGAGAAAGAACCCCTGATGGTCCGCCCGAATTAACGGTGACACTTACCAGAGGAGAAAAGTCCGACGCCGGAACCCGGTATCGAACCTCACACCTTTGGCATTGGTGGCAGGCGCCTTAACCACTGCACCACGGACCGCCCCATCATCAGCTACCTTTGTGCCAAATTTGATTAAAAAGTTTGCCAAAATATTGATAATAACTACAATTCTATAAAAAACAAGAAAGGCAAAGCCGTTATAGCTCACGTTTATGACCGATCCACACATGCGTGACAATAAGGGATGGTTTCTGCATCAACAAAATCTAGGTTTTCTCAAAATTAAATCAGTTTCACACATCTGTGACCCCTGACCTTTGAGATGAGTCAACTAAATTGGTATACATAGGAAGGACTTATCATCAGCTACCTTTGTGCCAAATCTGATTGAAAAGTTTGCAAAAATGTTGATAATAACTACAATTCTATCAAAAATTGGCATTTTATACATATTTGTCGACCTCTTGTGACCTTGACCTTTTCCGAGGGGGCATCCAAATTAGTATGCATAGATAGGTCTTATCATCAGGTATCTCTGTACTAAGTTTGGGTTTGAAGTTGTGAACCGAGGGGTCATCCGAATTAGTATGCATATAGGTCTTACAATCAGGTATCTCTGTACCAAATTTGGGTTTGAAGTTGTGAATAGTATTTGAGAAAAAAACATTTCTTGTCAAAATATGTCTGTTTTTGACAAATTTCCTGAGCTGTTGACCCTTGACCTTTCTGAGGGGTCATCCAAATTAGTATGCATAGATAGGTCTTACCATCAGATATCTCTGTAGCAAGTTTAGGTTTGAAGTTGTGAATAGTATTTGAGAAAAAACATCTTTTGTCAAAATATGGCTATTCTGACCATATTTCCTGAGCTCTTGTGACCCTTGACCTTTCTGAGGGATCAACCAAATTAATATGCATGGATAGGTCTTACCATCAGGTACCTCTGTACCAAGTTTGGGTTTGAAGTTGTGAATAGTAATTAGTATGCATTGATAGGTCTTACCATCAAGTATCTTTGTACCAGGTTTGGGTCTGAAGTTGTGAATAGTAATTGAGAAAAAAACATCTTTTGACAAAATATGGTTATTTTTTACCTATTTCCTGAGCTCTTGTGACCCTTGACTTTTCTGAGGGATCAACCATATTAGTATGCATAGAAAGGTATCTTTGCACCAAGATTGGGTTTGAAGTTGTGAATAGTATTTGAGAAAAAATAAATTGTGTCAAAATACAGCTATTTGTGATATATTTCCTGATCACCTGTGACCTTAACCTTTGTGAGAGGCACTCAAATTGGTATGTTTAGAAAGGTCTTGCCACAAAGTATCCTTGGGCCAAGTTTGAAGACTTTGGCTTGAATAGTCTTCGAGAAAATGCCAACATTAAAGTTTTTACAGATGGACCACTGGCCCTGTTACGTGTTGAGTCGTAGTCGTAGTAGTATATCACACCAGACGCGCACGTAAGGTTCTTTTTAAAGAAACTTCACTCAGCTGCAACCCGTCACACGTGGCTTAAGGATGTAGACTACACTGGAGTAACAGTTCCAACAATATTTTATTTCAGCGATGCGATCTCCACACAATGCATTCCCAAATGCACCAACACTTGATACAATGTCTCCTCTGCAAATGTCAACACTGGCGACACAATGCGTTTCTCTTACAACGTACACCACCGTTACGCTGCGTCTCTCACAATGTACACCCTATACGGGCCACGTTCCTACGATAAACTGTGTGTCCCTACCACTGACAATGCATGACAATGTACACACGTGCTTCCTAGCACCATCTTTTATAGTAAAACAACTTTCCAGAAAAATCTAATGAATTCACACAACGCAACTAATCAGAATGGAACACGTAACTGAAACTCATAAATATTAATAAAAAAGTAACTTTCTAGAATAACTACAATAGTCTACAAAAATACGACTGCTAATTTCAGCCCCAAATCCTAGTGTGTAATGACGTCAAACCAGAGTATGGCAGACCATTCACGACCTTTCATAAAAACACACTGACTGGCTGCTAAATTCACACGCACAGAAAACTATGACTAAAAATAGAGCGGCTCTACACTTTGATGTCACTCATACGAGGTCACTACACAGTGTAACCTTGCTCGAACGTTCTGGTTTATTCTCAGCGAATCTATGCATAACAAAAATCGACCGCTATTCTCCGTGCGACTTTGCTAGAAGCTTCCGGACTAAACTTAGCGTATCATAACAAAGCCAATTCCGCTATCTGCGCGAACAATAAAGAATCTTACTGAAAAGGTACGTGATTCGCAACCATGATAGCTCAAATAAATATTGGATCGTTTCCTACGATTAACACATGCATGCTCTCACAGAATAACACAACCACAATCGTAGAAGGCCCAGAACATAGACTCACTTTTGCTTCACACGTGAGCCAAAAACTAGCATTTTACACACATTTGTCAACCTCTTGTGATCCTTCACCTTTCCGAGGGGACATCCAAATGAGTATGCATAGACAGGTCTTACTATCAGGTATCTCTGTACCAAGTTTTGGTTTGAAGTTGTGTACAGTATTTGAAAAAAAACAGCTTTTGTAAAAATATGGCTATTTTTGACCTATTTTCTAAGCTCTTGTAATCCTTGACCTTTCCAAGGGTTCAACCAAATTAGTATGCATAGAAAGGTCTTACTACTGGGTATCTTTGTACAAAGTTTGGGTTTGAAATTGTGAATAGCATTTGAGAAAAAATACATCTTGTCAAAATATAGCTATTTTGAACCTTTTTCCTGATCTCTTGTGACCTTGACCTTTGTGAGAGGTCACTCAAATTGGTACAGTTAGAAAGGTCTTGCCATAAAATATCCTTGGGCCATGTTTGAAGACTGGCTAGAATGGTCTACGAGAAAATGTTGATGTTAAAGTTAACCACGGACGCCGGAAAGACAACAGGTGACGGATGACGACCACTGGCCCAAAACATAGACTCACTTTTGCTTCATACATGAGCCAAAAACAGGAAAAGTGAGTGATTATTCACCGAATGTTTTACTTTCATAAACATTCACAGTCTTAGCAGTGAAAAATCTTACCTTCATCTACATTCAAATTTTCTTTCACAGAAGTTCTGTAAAATCGCAACCGCAGTTTCTTGGCAAGATTCTCTGCCTCTTCTCTGAAACAAAAGAGAAAAGATCTGACAAAATTAAGTACATCTATGATTCTGTTGCACACTTAACCCAGTAAATCCTGAGGTTGATTAAAAAAAATTGTGTGTTGTCTTGTAAAAGCTACATTACAGTTTAGAGATAGATCAACCATTTTAGTTCCATTTTAGCACCCTCAGGCGCCAAGCTATTCTAGTATCACCCTTGAACTATCACAGTCAAATATATATGTGCATTAGAGTATAGGATGGAAAGGGTTAAGCCCCTTGTACATGCAGTCATCAGTACTGTACACAGAACTGGTGGCTGCATGCATAAGGAAGTTAATATCTAATACAAATGCCTTCAGTATAATGAAAGATGTATAAAATGCAACGGAATCCATTACATGTTTAACTAAATGTCATGAAAAGCTGAAATGTCATGAAAAGCTGAAATGTGATGTATTCTCAATTTCTATCGGAAGAGAGTTTACTTACGGCTGAACCACAGCATCATCTATGAGATCGATCTTGTTCTGCACTATAACCATGGCAATTTCTCCAACCTCATCCTCCACCTGAAACAAATTGATCGAGTAGTTTTGATCTCACCTTAACAAGCCATAAACAAATATGGCCGCAATCATCTTAACCTAGGATGTCATGTCTTTACATTTTGTTCATGTCTGAGCCAAATCATTCATAGTTCAGAAAGAGTTGGGACAGACATCCCAACACAGTCAATGAGCATACAATTTAACCCTGATATAGGCAGGATATATAATAATTTGGAGACTATGTCATTTACTGAGGCCGCAATCTAAATGCGACCAAGTAACATATCCATTCGCTGGTCCAAATAACTAACATCTTGGTCTACATGGATTCAGGCCAAAATAAAAGGTCAAAAAGGGGAATGCTGGACAAGCCATGAAAACACAGCATTAATGAAGCTTTCCCCGAGCCTGTTTGCATGGATAATGCTGCTGTCCTAAAAGGAGTTGTACTCCCAGCGCCTAATGACCTCCTTAGGAATAGCTTGGGCCCATCACAGCTTGCAAAAGGCAAACATTTCCCTGAGCCCTGCAGCTGCAGGAGCTCTTGAAAATCTATGCCTCTTGTTGATGGCTGATGCTGGCTAAAGATCTGTAAAGACAAGGAACAGCATTAATGGGCAAATAAAATGTATTGATCATAAATCTAAAGCCAACCTTTCGCTTCCAAGTCTCGATGGCTTCAAAGGAATCTCGGTCCACAGTGGAGAATGCCAACACACAAGCCTGTGCACCTGTCTCACACAAAATCATCCAGCAAATGTTGAGTTTTTTTGTAGGAACTCAGGTGAATACTACAAACATTGTTTTTTTTCAGACAACACAGCTAATATACTATCCTACTTTAGAAACTCACCACTTTATTTATGTCCGCCATTTTGTTGTTCACCACTAGTTTGCTTTGATACTGCAGTGACTAAGTCATACAGAGTTATTACACAACTGAGGGCAAAATTAAATCACGATCGCTGTGCTGTTAATGAGCAGCACGTGCAACGTGCAGCATGAATTATTTTTGACCAAAGGTGAGCAATCGCTCACAATTTGTTTTTCTTGCCGTCAATAAAGAGTGCGTATTCAGACTATTCAGAAAAGCATTGAGTGCTGGTGTTCTCGTCCTGTCCGTAAGAGAGAGACATGCCGCGCCTTAATGCGCAAGACAGAGAAAGAATAATTGGAATGCTGGCTGCGGGTTTACCCCGTAGAGAGATTGCCCGTCGTTTACACTGTCATCACACCACCATTATGCATCTAGCAGAAAGGTTTAAAAACACTGGCGACACTGCAGATTGACCTCATCCATGGCAACCCAGGGTCACCACCCATCGGCAAGACACCTACATCAGACAGCCTCATCTTCGAGACAGGTTCCGGCCAGCTATGCACTTCTTGGCACACGTGGTCCAGTATTCGCTGAAACTGTGCGGCACCGTGTTTGAGCGGCAGGACTGCACGCCAGACGACCTGTTGTAGGGCCGATTTTGACGCCTCGACACCAACAGTGTCGCCTTCGCTGGGCTCAGGTGCAGTTTAGATGGACCCAGCGTCAGTGAGGAGGAGTGATCTTCTCAGATGAGAGCTGTTTCAGCCTATCCCATGCCGATGGCAAGCTCTGGGTATGGCTGCGAGCTGGAGAGAGACTGCTGTGTCCATCAGGTTGACAGAGCATGATGATGTGGGGAGGCTTCAGCCAGACCTATCGCACCCAGTTGCACATCTTTGATGGTCCTGTTAATGCTGCAACGAACAGGGCAGTCCTACAGAACCATGTGATACCAGCGTTTTGACAACGCGCAGATCTGCACACTTTCCAGCAGGACAATGCCACAGCAAGAGCAATGATCCAGCTGCTGGCACAAAACAACGTCCACGTCTTACCCTGGCCTTCACGTTCCCCGGATATGGCGTCTATTGAGCACACATGGGATGAACTGGGACGCAAAGTAATGCAGCACATCCATATTCCTCAAACTGCACCAGAACTGACGAAGGCCTTGGTGAAAGAGTGAAATCAGCTGCATCAGCCATTCTTTCAGCATTTCGTGGCTTCGATGCGGCATCTTTGGCGAACTCTGCTCATGATTCCTTTCAAAAACTGTTTTCATTTTCGAGTTCACATTATCAGTCAAAGAATTTGCAATCATTAAAAACCAGCCTGAAGTTTTTTTCTCATGGTTTTTCTATTGCTGTTGCGTGTTTCTCTGTTTGGTGAGTTTCTAAAGTGGCTCAGCATAGTTCCTGGTGGATCTGCAAATCTGTGATGAGTAGATTCTGCAGCTCTCTACCTGGAAAGTTCCAAGTGCAAGAAGTGGGAAGCAATTGTGGATGGGGTGTGGACGGAAGGGGGGGGGGGGGGAGGTCAAACTACCTTACACAAATAAATTAGTGCCTGAACAAATGAGGGGAGTGGGGATGGGGTTCTGGGCCTACCTAGCAAAAGCGGGTGCCCACCCACCCCTACAGAAACACACATGCAGGACGCTCATATTTGTGCAGTGTAGACCGACAGCAAAGTTAAAAAAAAATAATACTCCATTTTCTGACCAAAAACGACCTGTTGTTAAAGTGCTTTTAAAATTCAGAATAAGGAGAGGTCCTACACAAGTACCAGCTGCCGGAGTTGGAATGACCATGAACGTTCTGTGCACTAAAGTACTTTTCAGATTGGAAAGATGCTGGACAATTAATAGACCAAGAAATGAAAACTGAAATGAAATTAAACTTTATTTCTCAACCATAACAGTTCAAGGCACCAAACTACCAGTAATCTCACATTACCTTAAACTGCCATGGTCAATCTATGTCTTGTTGAGTACATGAGTATCATCACTAGCCATTCCCTTATTTGCACACCAAACTGCAGATTTTTCTGATTTTTCTTTGGACTAAAACTAAACAGTGTGTAAGTACTGGTAATAGTCAATACACTGTATAGCCAGGTATTAACCCCTTTCATCCTAATACACTTTTGCTTGAAATAAATTCAAGTTGTTAATGCTTTTCATCCTGACTATGATAGCTCAACGGTGGTACCAGAATAGCTTGGCGCCTCAGGCTATTCTAGCACCACCCTTGAACTAAAATGGTGGATCTATCTCCTAATATACAATAAAGCCTTCATAGAATAAGCAAAATTTTAAACTTCAGCCTCAGGATGTTATGGGCTAGAGGTCACCTCTATTTTCTCTGGACTGTCCCTCCACCTGTCTTTCTGTTGATAAATAAGGGGGAGACTCCCAGCCCAGTTTCACGCCAAATTGCTCGCTTACAGCCCAGCACACACTCTGTGTTTGCACAACGCATCCGCTGGGTTGGCTAGCACATGGCCCTTGTTCACACAATATTTATCCTCTCCTTTCTACTGGAAGATGGCCGACAGAAGTGTGAAATGTCCAATAGAACTGATGGGGTTAATTACCGGTATCACTTCAAGGATCAGAGACCCTGCTCTTGATTGTCCATTGTGAAGGTCCTGAGTGATATTTCAGAGCAACTCTACGACAGTAGTCTGCAGCAAGCTAGACAGGACTGCCCTGAACCTAGCCATTGAAAAGTTTAGTACAACTATAAAACACACTAGCATACTTCATAATCTGCTGAAGTTCGAGCACAGACAGATCTTTGGCTTCCTGTTCAAATTTAATAAGCCTTTAAAGTAAGTGTTTAGGGTAACACCTTGTGGGGTGTGGAGGTAACAAATATAAACAAAGTTTAAGATATTGACAAAGCACATGCGCAAGTTTCTGAACAATGTAGATAAAATGTTAAGGAGAAAGATCTGACTTTAAGTTTAGTTTAAACAAATAGACTTAGCAATCCACAGTCAATGCTTATAAAATTCAAACACTAAATCCATCCGCAAATTCTGCACATATATGTAATGTTAACATACAAAAAAATGCAGCCAGAGTTGATGCAAGTCTCCAATGTTTATCCCATATCATACTGAGGCTAAAATTTGTACACTGCCATATGCAAGCTACATTATAGTACTTACAGATAAGGATATAGACCAATGGCTTTAGTTCAAGGGTGGTGCCAGAATAGCTTGGCGCCTAGTGGCGCCAAGCTACTATTCTGGCACTATCCTTGAACTATTTTAGTCAAATTTATTTCACACACTGGTGTATTCTGAATGATAAGGGTTAAAGAAACTAAAATATACCTAAAGCCCTGTCACGCAAAATAAATCACAAGTGCTCAGTTTGACTGATAAAATCCGAGCTTTAGCGAGCATTTTATCTGTCAAACTGAGCACAAGTGATTTATTTAGCGTAATGGGAGGTCACGTATAGTTTAATTCATATAAAGATTTTATAAGATTTAAACCTCAGATATTATATATTGTTTCCTCTTTTTTAGTGGGGCGGCACCACAGTTGTGTTATTTTACTTTACTCCACTTCAGTGGCTGATCATTATGTGTCATTGTAAAGAAACAGTCAAAGGTACAGTGGAGACCACACAACCCATATCACCATGTATGTGAATTGAGACAGCCTTGTAACACATGGCTGGGAAAAGCGTGCAAGTTGTATAAATAACACTGTTTTCATTCTTACGCAACACAACCAATCCCATTATCATTTGACCACGCTACAAAAGGCCTTTTAGTGACTAATGGTGGACTTACATGTAGCTCCCTTTACAATGCACCTTGGATACCAGTTTTGTTCCATAAAAAGAGCATCAAAACAATCCAAAGTACAAAGTTACTTACTTACTTACTTACGCCTGTCAACCCTACCCGGGTATAGGCCGTCGACGAGAGACCTCCAGCAACTCCTGTCCTGTGCTTCTCCTTCGATTCTACTCCAGGTGGTTCCCAGTCTCTTGATGTCTGCTTGGAGGTCTCGACGCCAGGAGTTTCTCGGCCTACCTCTTTTCCTCTTTCCCTGGGGGTTCCATGACAATGCCTGCCTAGTGATACTGGAAGCTGGCTTTCTCAGACTGTGACCGATCCATCCCCATCTTCTTCGCCCAATTTCATTCTCTGCTGTTATCTGCTCTGTTCTCTCCCAGAGTCTGACGTTGCTGATCTTCTGTGGCCAGTGGATTTTCAAAATTCTTCTAAGGCAACTGTTCATGAAGGTCTGTACTCTGTTGACTGTGGTTTTTGTCAATCTCCATGTCTCTGCTCCATATAGGAGAACTGCTTTTACATTGGAGTTGAAAATCCGGACTTTGGTGTGTTGTGACAGCTCTCTGGAACTCCACACTTTTTTCAACTGGAGAAAGGCTGCTCTGGCTTTACCGATTCGTGCTCTGACATCTGCATCAGTGCCGCCTTTTTTGTCTATGATGCTCCCGAGATAGGTGAAGGACTCCACCTCCTCCAACGGGGTGCCAGCAAGCAAGACTGGTTCTTCCCTGGTTGCGTTCAGCCTCATTGTCTTTGTTTTCTGTTTGTGAATGGTGAGGCCCACTTGGGACGAGATGTCAGCAAGCCTCGTGGTCTTGTCCTGCATTTGTTGATGAGTGTGGGACAGTAATGCCAAGTCGTCTGCAAAATCGAGGTCGTCAAGCTGTGTCCACAGTGTCCACTGTATTCCACTTCGTCTGTGCTCTGTGGTCATCTTCGTGACCCAGTCTATGGCCAGTAGGAAGAGGAACGGAGACAGCAGACACCCCTGCCTGACACCAGTTCTGACCTGGAGCTCTCTGGTGAACTGCCCTTCGTGGATCACGCGACATGTCATGCCATCATAGCTGCTCTTGATCAGGCGGACGAGCTTTGTGGGTACACCATAGTGTCGTAGGAGTTTCCACAGAGTCTCTCGGTCCACGCTGTCAAATGCTTTCTCATAATCCACAAAGTTGACGTACAGCGGGGAGCTCCACTCCAGAGACTGTTCCACAATGATGCGGAGAGTGGCGATCTGGTCTGTACATGATCGGTTCTTCCTGAATCCTGCTTGCTGGTCTCTCAGCTGGGGGTCAACGGAGCTCTTCATTCTCTCTAGGATGATCCTGTTGAAGACCTTTCCTGGTACTGACAGCAAGGTGATTCCTCTGTAGTTGGAACACTTGCTGAGGTCGCCTTTCTTGGGAAGCTTGATTAGGTACCCCTTCTTCCAGTCAGCTGGCATCACCTCCTCTTCCCAGATCTTTCCAAACAGTGGGTACAGCATCTCAACTGTTGTCTGTAGGTCTGCTTTCAGAGACTCCGCTGGGATGCCATCTGGCCCTGCTGCTTTGCCATTCTTCAAAAATGCCACTGCTTTTCTGATCTCTTCCCGGCTGGGTCTGTCACAGCTGATGGGTAGGTCGGTCTCTGCCGGCTGGATGTCTGGGGGGTCGGGTGGGCTAGGTCTGTTCAGTAACTCTTCAAAATACTCGGCCCATCTGTCGAGTTGGTCTGCTCTGTCTGCAATAGGCTTGCCTTCTTTGTCTTTTACTGGTCTTTCTGTATGGCCATACTTGCCTGACAATCTTCTGGTAATGTCGTAGAGCTGTTTCATGTTGCCGCTGCCTGCTGCCTTTTCTGCCTCTGCTGCCAGGCTGTCTGTGTAGGCCCTCTTGTCTGCCCTGATACTCCTCTTCACCTCGCGGTTGGCTTCCGAGTATTCCCCCTGTGCCCTTACTTTGGCTGCTCTCGTGCGACTGTTGTTGACCGCTGCTTTCTGCTAAAGGCTGCTGTGATAATTCTTGGCCCAAGAGGTTCCCAGCCCATCAGCGCTCTCTGTGCCGCTGGTGACAGCATGAATGCTACTCCTTCTGTATGGGGGGCATTCTCCTCTTCATGACCTGAATACAGAATCATCTCTCCACTTAACAGCCTTTTCTGGCCAGACTGCGTCCATCTGGCTTCACTGATGCCTAGCAGGGAAAGGTTGTACTTTTGCATTTCCGCTGCTATCTGGGCGGCCTTGCCGCTCTGGTACATGGTCTTGACGTTCCATGTGCCCATGGTTGTATCCCTGGATAGAGAGAGGCGGCTCGGTCCTGTGGCTTCCGAAGACTTCCGGCTTTCACCACAGGACGTCATAAGTCTTCTAGTAGAAGAACCTTCCTCCTCCAGGAAAGGAATTACTGTTAGTCTTTTCGTCGGCGTTTTTGTAGCTATTTCCTTTTTTGCAGGGTGGGGAAGCTACCCCCACGCCCAACCCCCTTACTAGGAGGACCAGGGGTTTTCTGTCGGGGTCACCTTCCCTTAGACCATGTTGGTTCACGGCACCTTATTTCATTCGGTGCACCCCTCTCACGAGGGACCCCCTATCCACCACCCAGGGGACGCGCCTCAACGCCGTATGGTCCCAGCGCGAGGACAAAGTTACTTAGCGTTGTTCAAAACAATATGCACACTAGAGTTGTTTGTAACACATATTTGCAACAATATTTTGCGTAATGACCACTAAAGAAAGAACCTTAGCTGAATCAGCGTCCTATGGCGAGCATTTTACTGAAAATTTTTTAAATCTTTTGAGGCAAACGGTCACTCACCTCTCCCGCTCTGACAATTTGCAGACAATGCTGCCTGTCAAGCAAACAGCATTTCCCAAAGGCAACATCATGAAAGGTCTTACAGTACATCATAAATCTATTAATGTATTATGTATACCGTATTTTCACGAAAGTCAAGTCTGGTTCAAAAGATTTCTTCTCACAAGGATGAAATCATTATTTAGGGATCTTTCCTCAGCTTCACTTCTCTTAAGAAGTGCAGGAATGAAAATAAATATGTTATTGGTCTACAAGAGTCTGCAAAGTTGGTCTACAAGTCCGTGTAGCAAACTGCTGCTACCAATAACTTATATTACCGTAACTGAGGCTGAGCTGTGCTTGTATAAGAAGAAAGGACAATTGATGCAGATCACAGCAATCTGTGTAGGACTGTTCAGACTATCTGCACAGCGACCGACTATACACACATTGGAAACACACTGGGGTCAGTCAAGGCAAAAAAAAAAAAAAGCAAAGAAAGAGTCAAACAAGTTGTTGCTTTCAATCCACAGCCAAACTGTCACTTTCAGCATGACAGCCAAGCAGTATGCCAAATTTGCAGAAGATGGATTGAACTTGACAGATCAAAGGTTAAGCCTGGTTAACTTGGTGTCTCAGGCACCAAACTAAGGAGGCCGTACCTTAACCTATCTTGGCCTAACAATCTCCCGCACCTGGTGCCGGTAATGAAAAAGCTATGAAAAAGCTATGCGTTGGGCCCCTATCCTGAGGGACATCAGTACAGTGCAGCTGTGAAAAGAGGCTAAGGCTATGTCCACGGCCCACAAAAAAAAATGTTTAGGGAACAAACACATTAAACTGCGGAATCAGACATCACAGAGTATCCTGCGGAAAGGCTTTCTCAGTGGACTACAAACAACCTTGGATCAGTTTTTGATTTGGCGCGATCTTGGCTAAAGCCTCAATACTGATTTTAAGAAATCTTTGAAAAACTGTGTCCACTACGCACACCCACTATTTCATTTGTTTTTTCTTTGTTTTTTGTGCGTGTGATTTTTTAAAAAATTTAATAAATTTATTTTATTTTTGGGAGGGGGGAGGGGGGGGAGGGAATTGGGGAGGTGGGGGTGGGGGGTGAAGGGGGACCACTAGTACAGTGTTTGATGTATGCACTCCCAAAACTGACTATTTTCCTTTTTAATTTATTCTTTGCATACTCAATGCCCGAAACAGAAATCTCTATGCATAAATCTAACAACCTATGATGAAATATACATGAAGAATGAGCGATAACAATCTCATTAAGTTTTATACAGGTATCAGTTTCACCGTGGTCAAACCAATACCTTCCTCAATATTAACTCTTGGTAAGGTCCAGGTCCTCGCGCTGGGACCATATGGCGTTGAGGCGCGTCCCCTGGGTGGTGGACAGGGGGTCCCTCGTGAGAGGGGTGCACTGAATGAAAGAAGATGCCGTGAACCAACATGGTCTAAGGGAAGGTGACCCCGACAGAAAACCCCTGGTCCTCCTAGTAAGGGGGTTGGGCGTGGGGGTAGCTTCCCCACCCTGCAAAAAAAGGAAATAGCTACAAAAACGCCGACGAAAAGACTAACAGTAATTCCTTTCCTGGAGGAGGAAGGTTCTTCTACCAGAAAACTTATGATGTCCTGTGGTGAAAGCCGAAAGTCTTCGGAAGCCACAGGACCGAGCCGCCTCTCTCTATCCAGGGACACAACCATGGGCACATGGAACGTCAAGACCATGTACCAGAGCGGCAAGGCCGCCCAGATAGCAGTGAAAATGCAAAAGTACAACCTTTCCCTGCTAGGTATCAGTGAAGCCAGATGGACGCAGTCTCGCCAGAAAAGGCTGTTAAGTGGGGAGATGATTCTGTATTCAGGTCATGAAGAGGAGAATGTCCCCCATACAGAAGGAGTAGCATTCATGCTGTCACCAGTGGCACAGAGAGCGCTGATGGGCTGGGAACCTCTTGGGCCAAGAATTATCACAGCAGCCTTTAGAACCAAGAAAAAGCTCAAGCTGAACGTCATCCAGTGTTATGCGCCCACTAATGACAGTGACGAGAAAGAGAAACAAGAGTTCTACGACCGACTCCAGAGTGCCGTGGACAAATGTGCTGAGCGAGACATCACCATCGTCATGGGCGATTTTAATGCCAAAATAGGGGAGGACAACACCGGATACGAAGAGGTGATGGGGAGACAGGGACTAGCCTCGGAGATGAGTGAGAACGGGGAGAGGTTTGTAGACTTTTGTGCTCTAAACCGACTTGTCATTGGAGGCAGCATCTTCCCACACAGAAGAATACACAAAAAAATTGGGTCTCACCTGACCATACAACAGAGAACCAAATAGACCATATCTGCATTAGCAAGGAATTTAGAAGATCCCTTCAAGATGTTCGAGTGAGGAGGGGAGCAGATGTCGCCTCCGACCACCATCTGCTTACCTTAAGAATGAAGCTCAAGCTAAAGAAAAGCCGCACAGAGACAACAAGAAGACAGCGCTATAATGTAGGCCTCCTGAGAGAAACTGGAGTTAGAGAAGAGTTCAAACTGGTGCTGTCCAACCGGTTTCAAGCGCTACAGGAGCTAGTAAATGAAGAGGAGGTGGTCACCACAGAGCAGCAGTGGAAGGCAGTTAGAGAGGCGCTGAACTCAACCTGCAAAGACACTGTAGGGTTCAGGAAACACCATCACAAGGACTGGCTGTCGGCACAGACCTTGAAGAAGATAGAAGTGAGGAAGCAGAAGAAAGCAGTTGTCAACAACAGTCGCACGAGAGCAGCCAAAGTAAGGGCACAGGAGGAATACTCGGAAGCCAACCGCGAGGTGAAGAGGAGTATCAGGGCAGACAAGAGGGCCTACACAGACAGCCTCGCAGCAGAGGCAGAAAAGGCAGCAGGCAGCGGCAACATGAAACAGCTCTACGACATTACCAGAAGATTGTCAGGCAAGTATGGCCATACAGAAAGCCCAGTAAAAGACAAAGAAGGCAAGCCTATTGCAGACAGAGCAGACCAACTCAACAGATGGGCCGAGTATTTTGAAGAGTTACTGAACAGACCTAGCCCACCCGACCCCCCAGACATCCAGCCGGCAGAGACCGACCTACCCATCAGCTGTGACAGACCCAGCCGGGAAGAGATCAGAACAGCAGTGGCATTTTTGAAGAACGGCAAAGCAGCAGGGCCAGATGGCATCCCAGCGGAGTCTCTGAAAGCAGACCTAGAGACAACAGTGGAGATGCTGTACCCACTGTTTGGAAAGATCTGGGAAGAGGAGGTGATGCCGGCTGACTGGAAGGAGGGGTACCTAATCAAGCTTCCCAAGAAAGGCGACCTCAGCAAGTGTTCCAACTACAGAGGAATCACCTTGCTGTCAGTACCAAGAAAAGTCTTCAACAGGATCATCCTGGAGAGAATGAAGAGCTCCGTTGACCCCCAGCTGAGAGACCAGCAAGCAGGATTTAGGAAGAACCGATCATGTACAGACCAGATCGCCACTCTCCGCATCATCGTAGAACAGTCTCTGGAGTGGAGCTCCCTGCTATACATCAACTTTGTGGATTATGAGAAAGCATTTGACAGTGTGGACCGAGAGACTCTGTGGAAACTCCTACGACACTACGGTGTACCCACAAAGCTCGTCCGCCTGATCAAGAGCAGCTACGATGGCATGACATGTCGCGTGATCCACAAAGGGCAGTTCACCAGGGAGCTCCAGGTCAGAACTGGTGTCAGACAGGGGTGTCTGCTGTCTCCGTTCCTCTTCCTACTGGCCATAGACTGGGTCATGAAGATGACCACAGAGCACAGATGAAGTGGAATACAGTGGACACTGTGGACACAGCTTGACGACCTCGATTTTGCAGACGACTTGGCATTACTGTCCCACACTCATCAACAAATGCAGGACAAGACCACGAGGCTTGCTGACATCTCGTCCCAAGTGGGCCTCACCATTCACAAACAGAAAACAAAGACAATGAGGCTGAACGCAACCAGGGAAGAACCAATCTTGCTTGCTGGCACCCCGTTGGAGGAGGTGGAGTCCTTCACCTATCTCGGGAGCATCATAGACAAAAAAGGTGGCACTGATGCAGATGTCAGAGCACGAATCAGTAAAGCCAGAGCAGCCTTTCTCCAGTTGAAAAAAGTGTGGAGTTCCAGAGAGCTGTCACAACACACCAAAGTCCGGATTTTCAACTCCAATGTAAAAGCAGTTCTCCTATATGGAGCAGAGACTTGGAGATTGACAAAAACCACAGTCAACAGAGTACAGACCTTCATGAACAGTTGCCTTAGAAGAATTTTGAAAATCCACTGGCCAGAGAAGATCAGCAACGTCAGACTCTGGGAGAGAACAGAGCAGATAACAGCAGAGAATGAAATTGGGCGAAGAAGATGGGGATGGATCGGTCACAGTCTGAGAAAGCCAGCTTCCAGTATCACTAGGCAGGCATTGTCATGGAACCCCCAGGGAAAGAGGAAAGAGAAACTCCTGGCGTCGAGACCTCCAAGCAGACATCAAGAGACTGGGAACCACCTGGAGTAGAATCGAAGGAGAAGCACAGGACAGGAGTTGCTGGAGGTCTCTCGTCGACGGCCTATATCCGGGTAGGGGTGACAGGCGTAAGTAAGTAAGGTCCAGGGGATCAGACAATATTGATCATGATAAACTAAATTCTCCTTGCGCTGGGACCATATGGCATTGAGGCGCATCCCCTCGGTGGTGGATAGGGGGTCCCTCGCGAGAGGGGTGCACCGAATGAAATAAGGTGCCGTGAACCAACATGGTCTAAGGGAAGGTGACCCTGACAGAAAACCCCTGGTCCTCCTAGTAAGGGTGTTGGGCGTGGGGGTAGCTTCCCCACCCTACAAAAAATGAAATAGCTACAAAAACGCCAACGAAAAGACAAACAGTAATTCCTTTCCTGGAGGAGGAAGGTTCTTCTACCAGAAGATTTATGACGTCCTGTGGTGAAAGCCGGAAGTCTTCGGAAGCCACAGGACCGAGCCGCCTCTCTCTATCCAGGGACACAACCATGGGCACATGGAACGTCAAGACCATGTACCAGAGCGGCAAGGCCGCCCAGATAGCAGCGGAAATGCAAAAGTACAACCTTTCCCTGCTAGGTATCAGTGAAGCCAGATGGACGCAGTCTGGCCAGAAAAGGCTGTTAAGTGGAGAGATGATTCTGTATTCAGGTCATGAAGAGGAGAATGCCCCCCATACAGAAGGAGTAGCATTCATGCTGTCACCAGCGGCACAGAGAGCGCTGATGGGCTGGGAACCTCTTGGGCCAAGAATTATCACAGCAGCCTTTAGAACCAAGAAAAAGCTCAAGCTGAACGTCATCCAGTGTTATGCGCCCACTAATGACAGTGACGAGGAAGAGAAACAAGAGTTCTACGACCGACTCCAGAGTGCCGTGGACAAATGTGCGGAGCGAGACATCACCATCGTCATGGGCGATTTTAATGCCAAAATAGGGGAGGACAACACCGGATACGAAGAGGTGATGGGGAGACAGGGACTATGGGAGATGAGTGAGAACGGGGTGAGGTTTGTAGACTTTTGTGCTCTAAACAGACTTGTCATTGGAGGCAGCATCTTCCCACACAGAAGAATACACAAAGCAACGTGGGTCTCACCTGACCATACAACAGAGAACCAAATAGACCATATCTGCATTAGCAAGAAATTTAGAAGATCCCTTCAAGATGTTCGAGTGAGGAGGGGAGCAGATATCGCCTCAGACCACCATCTGCTCACCTTAAGAATAAAGCTCAAGTTAAAGAAAAGCCGCACAGAGACAACAAAAAGACAGCGCTAAAATGTAGGCCTCCTGAGAGAGACTGGAGTGAGAGAAGAGTTCAAACTGGTGCTGTCCAACCGGTTTCAAGCGCTACAGGAGCTAGTAAATGAAGAGGAGGCGGTCACCACAGAGCAGCAGTGGAGGGCAGTTAGAGAGGCGCTGAACTCAACCTGCAAAGACACTGTAGGGTTCAGGAAACACCATCACAAGGACTGGCTGTCGGCACAGACCTTGAAGAAGATAGAAGTGAGGAAGCAGAAGAAAGCAGTTGTCAACAACAGTCGCACGAGAGCAGCCAAAGCAAGGGCACAGGAGGAATACTCGGAAGCCAACCGCGAGGTGAAGAGGAGTATCAGGGCAGACAAGAGGGCCTACACAGACAGCCTGGCAGCAGAGGCAGAAAAGGCAGCAGGCAGCGGCAACATGAAACAGCTCTACGACATTACCAGAAGATTGTCGGGCAAGTATGGCCATGCAGAAAGACCAGTAAAAGACAAGGAAGGCAAGCCTATTGCAGACAGAGCAGACCAACTCGACAGATGGGCCGAGTATTTTGAAGAGTTACTGAACAGACCCAGCCCACCCGACCCCCCAGACATCCAGCCAGCAGAGACCGACCTACCCATCAGCTGTGACAGACCCAGCCGGGAAGAGATCAGAACAGCAGTGGCATTTTTGAAGAACGGCAAAGCAGCAGGGCCAGATGGCATCCCAGCGGAGTCTCTGAAAGCAGACCTAGAGACAACAGTAGAGATGCTGTACCCACTGTTTGGAAAGATCTGGGAAGAGGAGGTGATGCCGGCTGACTGGAAGGAGGGGTACCTAATCAAGCTTCCCAAGAAAGGTGACCTCAGCAAGTGTTCCAACTATAGAGGAATCACCTTGCTGTCAGTACCAGGAAAGGTCTTCAACAGGATCATCCTGGAGAGAATGAAGAGCTCCGTTGACCCCCAGCTGAGAGACCAGCAAGCAGGATTCAGGAAAAACCGATCATGTACAGACCAGATCGCCACTCTCCGCATCATCGTGGAACAGTCTCTGGAGTGGAGCTCCCCGCTGTACATCAACTTTGTGGATTACGAGAAAGCATTTGACAGCGTGGACCGAGAGACACTGTGGAAACTCCTACGACACTACGGTGTACCCACAAAGCTCGTCCGCCTGATCAAGAGCAGCTACGATGGCATGACATGTCGCGTGATCCACAAAGGGCAGTTCACCAGGGAGCTCCAGGTCAGAACCGGTGTCAGGCAGGGGTGTCTGCTGTCTCCGTTCCTCTTCCTACTGGCCATAGACTGGGTCATGAAGAGGACCACAGAGCAGAGAAGAAGCGGAATACAGTGGACACTGTGGACACAGCTTGACGACCTCGATTTTGCAGATGACTTGGCATTACTGTCCCACACGCATCAACAAATGCAGGACAAGACCACGAGGCTTGCTGACATCTCGTCCCAAGTGGGCCTCACCATCCACAAACAGAAAACAAAGACTATGAGGCTGAATGCAACCAGGGAAGAACCAGTCTTGCTTGCTGGCACCCCGTTGGAGGAGGTGGAGTCCTTCACCTATCTCGGGAGCATCATAGACAAAAAAAGGCGGCACTGATGCAGATGTCAGAGCACGAATCGGTAAAGCCAGAGCAGCCTTTCTCCAATTGAAAAAAAGTGTGGAGTTCCAGAGAGCTGTCACAACACACCAAAGTCCGGATTTTCAACTCCATTGTAAAAGCAGTTCTCCTATATGGAGCAGAGACTTGGAGATTGACAAAAACCACTGTCAACAGAGTACAGACCTTCATAAACAGTTGCCTTAGAAGAATTTTGAAAATCCACTGGCCAGAGAAGATCAGCAACATCAGACTCTGGGAGAGAACAGAGCAGATAACAGCAGAGAATGAAATTGGGCGAAGAAGATGGGGATGGATTGGTCACAGTCTGAGAAAGCCAGCTTCCAGTATCACTAGGCAGGCATTGTCATGGAATCCCCAGGGAAAGAGGAAAAGAGTTAGGCCGAGAAACTCCTGGAGTCGAGACCTCCAAGCAGACATCAAGAGAATGGGAACCACCTGGAGTAAAATTGAAGGAGAAGCACAGGACAGGAGTCGCTGGAGGTCTCTCGTCGACGGCCTATACCCGGGTAGGGGTGACAGGCGTAAGTAAGTAAGTAAGTAAACTAAATTCTAGACCCACAAACAGACATGTTATAACAGAAACTACATAAACCCTGACATGTCTGTCATCTACATACTCTGATATGGCCATGATTAGGGAAAGTTGTGTGAGGAGCATACCTGATGGAATATCACTTTGGGATGGGAGAAAATCGTTCGTGCCACAGGCACAACTTGGTTTTTTGTTTCCTTTGTTTTATGTACAACATGAAACTGCAATATCATGTGATAATAAAGTGCAGCTGATTGAGGTGAGCACTCACTCTTGGTGCTGCTGGATCTCAGTGCGGCATTTGATACCATAGATCACCAGATACTGCTGCAGAAACTTCAGCTTGAGTTTGGTATCACGGACTGTGTCTTACAGTGGTTTCGGTCGTACCTTGAGGACAGATTCCAGTATGTCAGTGTTAATGGTGTGGCATCTGATGTGACCCGGCTAGTATGCGGTGTCCCTCAAGGGTCCGTCTTAGGGCCTGTTCTGTTCTCTCTCTACACCACTAAGTTAGGACGTGTGATTGACAAGTACAGGTTAGGACGACAGTTGTTTGCAGATCACTCTGGTCTCCATGACTCATTTCATCCTGACAGTGTCTCCACTTCTCAGACAGTGCAGAAAATCGAGTCGTGCTGCCAAGAAATCAAGTCCTGGATGTCAACCAACATGCTGAAGTTAAATGATAAGACTGAGGCAATAATGTGTGGACCCAAGAACAAACTGGGTGTGGAATCTCTTGATGCCATCCATGTTGGTGAGTCTCTCATCCCTTCCTCCAAGACTGTCAGAGATCTTGGTGTCTTTGTCGATACCAGTCTTACCATGGAAGACCACATCAGTGCTGTTGTCAGGGGATGCTACTTCCATCTTCGCTCCCTTGAGAAACTACGACCTGTCCTGACAGCCAAAGCTACAAATGCTATCGCCGTTGCCCTTGTCCTATCCAGACTGGACTACTTTATCAGCTGTCTTTGGGGTCTTCAACTGGTTCAGAACACGGCCGCCAGAATTGTCACAAGAACCAAAAGAAGGGAGCACATCACACCAGTCCTTTAATCAGTTGCATTGGCTTCCAGTCAAGCAAAGAATTGATCACAAGATTCTCACTTTGTGCCACAAGTCTATAAATGACCCAGACTCACCAGAGTACCTCCAGGAAATAGTCCCACGCCATAACCCTCCGAGGCAGCTCCGTTCTGCTGTCCGGTCCAAACTCTGCACCCCAAGTGTTGAAAGCCACACAAAGAAGTGACTTGGTTTCCGGGCATTTTCACACTGCGGACCTAGGCTGTGGAATGGACTACCACAATCCTCGAGGGACAATGACTGCATTGGCACCTTCAGGAGGCACCTCAAAACCCAACTTTTTCTTGACTTTTAATTCTAGGACTACTGTGCACCAGAAGTTGCGTGTGTTGTTTCTATTTTTTTTAATATATATATTTTTTAAATTTATTCATTTATTTGTGCCCTGAGCATGCTGCTAGCATGGAGTGGATGCGCATTACAAGTGGACATCATCATCATCATCATGCACAAGGGTTAAATACTCTCAACAAGCATGCAAATCAGACGTTACTGGTCTTGCAGGCATCATGGCTTGGACACACAGCATATAAAAATCATAGTGTCCTGATGATTGAGCTTTTACTTAATGTGAATACCACTGTGCCACCGTGTGCGCAACAGGCCACCACACAAACTCAGTACTAGCACACAATATATGACTCACTTTCAAAAGGTACCATGCAGACAATCAGAAAATAAAGATGTGTTAAAAACAACCTGAGAAGATTTTCTGAGTTTGTTTTCCATTTGGCTTCTCAGTTCTGTTGAGTTTTTGAAAATATTATGAGAGGTTTAGGAGAAACTGAGATTTTAAAGCTAGAGGTTAAAATGTGTCTCCTATGACATGTGACGATAAATTCTTTCATTTTGCCTAAACTATAGGTTAGATGACACCTATATTTGATTCAAACCTTTCCTCTAGGTAGCACTCAATGAAATATTTCTGCAAAACAGGATAAAATTACCTAATTATGTGAAAAATGAGAACCCATATGCGTCAGTCCCAGGCGGCTCTTTTTTTAAGTCCCTTCAATTTACAGAAGGGACTTTTTAGGATGAGTTGCAGTGGGGCGAATTTAATAGCATGTCCATGATGTCAAAGGTGGGCAGGCTAAACCTCTAACAATTGAAGTAACAAAATAAAAATTATGTCATGTCTAGTTATACTAACCTCGCTGCTGAATGTACATTTGGCGCGAAGCACCGGATGTGTATCATGTATGTATGTGTGTGCGTATGTATGTAAACAAGAGAATCTCCGATATTTCTGTACACACAAGCTTGAAACTTGGCAAAATACTTTCTAAAGTGGGTGGCTAAGAGAGCCTCCAAGCATTACAACTGAATGTCTCATTAAAGACAAAAACAACCGTTTATAGGAAGTCGGTTGACCCAGATTAGAGTCCGTAATTTTTGTCATATTTACTTGGACTTTTGCATATAGCCAGTTTGGAGAAAGACATTGGATGAGTTCGTTAGCCAGCTTTGTATCCTTTCAACTTCTTTAGTAAAATTAATTCTTTTCAGAAAAGAATTAAAAGACTTAAAAAAAAATTTACTTTTAGAGAAAGTCAGACAGTGGCGGTGACGTAAAAAAGGCAACTCCGTCACCACGCAAACACTGACATAATACTCTAAATATGACGTCATTCTCTCTTGTGCACGTGGCTCTCTCTCACACACACAAACATGTGCGCATCTCCAGGACGAATAGATCCTCCTGCATTCTCCAGGCGCATGAGGATCAATGCCTCTTGGAGATGTTTGGAGCGCGCGCGCACGCACGCACTAACATGCACACACACATCGACGCGCTTTCAGAAGAGCATGCAGTTGACCCGTGTACTTAGTATATCATGTAGCTAGGTAAAGGCAACCTGTTTTCACACAAATTATAGCAAGACTGAAATTGTACCATCAAGTTCTAGTCTTGTCACCATTTTCTCAAGCCTATGAAGCGACAAATCAATGACATGTATGTCCTGCGCCCCTTATAGAACTCACTGACGCATTGGCAGATCTGCGAGACTTTTTCAATAGGAGATAATTCAACATCAGAATCAGGTCAAAGACAAAAGGTAGAAACCATTGACAGTGAGGACAGCTCTCATATAGAAGGGACTTTGTGGGTTATTATGGTTCATCCCATCTTGTTTCACTCTCACACAGTAGCTTTGACAAAAGGAGGATCGTGATATTCAGATGATGACTTTGTCTACATTGATAACTCAGTGTAAAAAATAAAGATGGAACTCTGAAAACAAAGTCAGCAAACTTCTAAAGTGAACTTTTTCACATCAGCATGTTACATATGACAAAAGATGATGTGCAACAAAAGCTGACTCTTCACATGTCACAAGTAACATGCAATACCCAACAAACCTGGATCAAACAAAATATTTGAACTCATTGGAACGGGATTATTTTGCAATAACAACACAAATTGACAACAAAGTTTCAGTGTAGATGTGAACAAAATGATCATAAGCAGAGATGATATAATAATGTCACTCGTGACTCATTTGAGCAGTGACAGTAAAGTGAGGAAACACAGTGTGTCTCAACTTACTGGATTTTGTTCTCAAAAAGTATTTCATTTCTCTTCTAGCTGTTATCCAAAGGCATTAAGTTATTCAGGATACAATTGATTGATTGATTGTACATTGCTTAACGTCCCGACAGCAACAAGGCTTTATTCAGGATACAAGATTACTCACCATAGCAGAAAACTCTGTGAGAAATGACAGCAGTAGCACCACCACCACAACCACCACCACAAGAAGAAGAAAAAAGGCACAAGTTGAATTTGCTTTGAATTTTATTTTATGATTAAATTTTTTTAAAATAATTTTTTTACTCTCTTCATCAAACGGTAAGCTGATGAAGACCGCAAGATGCAGTCAGAAAGTACCTTGTCAGAAAGTACTTAAACCCTGGATGTCTTACAATGATAGTATGAAGTAAATTCCAGCAAACCATGATAACCGTGAAAACATCTAATTGTCACAAAAGGTAGCATTAAAAACACAAAAATATTGTTTTCTTTGCGTTGAACCTCATCAGTGGCCAGCTGCACTGGTGGGCTGCTGGTTCCAAGAGTATCTGGACTGGATGGCCAAGTGTATAGCTCCCCATCCTGCTTCATAAAGCTGACATGTACCAGTCCCAGCATGTTTCACCTCCGAAAAGCAGACAGAACAAAAATATTTACCTGATATTACAGTGAACCTCTTTTGAACAGCCATCGTCACAACAGCTCACCCGTCATGAAGGACCATCATTCAGGCGACTTTAGCCACCGTCACAACAGCTCACCCATCATGAAAGACCATCATTCAGGCGACTTTAGCTATCCTCATAACAGCTCATCCGTCATGAAAGACATCATTCAGGTGACTTTAGCCATCCTCATAACAGCTCACCCATCTGAAAGACATCATTCAGGTTACTTTAGCCATCCTACAACAGCTCATCCGTCATGAAAGACATCATTCAGGTGACTTTAGCCATCCTCATAACAGCTCACCCATCATGAAAGACATCATTCAGGTTACTTTAGCCATCCTCATAACAGCTCACCCGTCGTGAAAGACCATCATTCAGGTGACTTTAGCCATCCTCATAACAGCTCACCCATTATGAAAGACCATCATTCAGGTGACTTTAGCCATCCTCATAACAGCTCATCCGTCATGAAAGACCATCATTCCAGCGACTTTAGCCAACTGAATGATGGTCTTGAATGACAAGAGACACCATGTGTCCTTCAAAGGACGCATGACAGTCCAGTTGTATTTTAGAACCCCTTTCTTTCGGCTAAAAATATAGTCACTCAAAAGAGATCACACTGTATTCTTTGAAAATGTAATAAATGTAATGCATGGATGACAGGGCAAAAACTTGAAATGACTGAAAATGGTCCATGGACTAACTATGACCCATGATTCATGGCATGCAAGAGACATGAATTCTCATGAGCCCCTGCGAACACAGGGGCTCATGAGAATTTATGCCTCTTGCAAATGGAACAGGCTGGCTGGAGGACTGTTCTGTCTGAAACAAAAAGCAGAAATTCAGCTTTCTGGAATTTAGAAAAAAGCTGAATCAATCTACAGGACAGAAGACTGTCACCCATGGTAATGCAAATCAATCCCGTACACGACAGCTGATTATATTCAATCTGTCCAGTATCTCTGAGTGCAGTAGCCATTGGATTGTATTCTGTTAGCCCTGTTGACTGTGATTCTGTTTTGCTAGGAACACTTGTCAGGCTCTTTTTTAGAATCCTGAAAGATTAACTGACCATTCAGGACTCAAACTAGTCTGGTGATGTTCTTTTCATAGTGAACCTTTATCATACACTGTTCCTTACAGTGAATTGATTAAGAATCAAGCTTGCCTTGTTTAGCTGTTTATAATGGAAATTTATAAGTTCACCGAAGGTGTGGTGCCACTGTACAGCACTGCACCTTCCAGGATCTTAAGAGTTAAACAAAATCACCCACCTGGCAAAGGTAGGTCTTGCCATCAGTCCATAGCACTTTGTAGAAAATGAAAATTTAAGTCAGATGCAATGCTTAAAAACTTCTTTTTTTTTAGCACAAAATAGGAGATCAGAAAAATAATTTCAGTGTACCTTGTGGGTTAGATGGATTCATAAAATCGTGTTTCTTGTGACCTGGGACACAATTGAAATTTGTGTCACATGTCAATTTTTTTCTCTGCTCAAACCATAAGCCAGTGCTTGAGTCACCATAAGCATTGTTCAAGAATTTGAATTCACTGTTCAAGAATTTGAACTCACTACTGCAAAAATCCATTCCGAAAAGAAAAACAATTACTTTTGATCTAAGAATGTATTTTTGTGTTTCATGTATCAATATTGTGTTACTTGTGACAGAATGTTTTAGCGTGACGCTGATAAAGAACTTACCACTGTGTAAAACTGCCATGATCTTCCTGGGAAAAAGCAACGTGGGTGTGTGCCGCAATCTTTCAGGATTGCAAAAATGTGGATTTGGTGCAATGAAAGCCATGTGACTTTGTTACACCCCAACTTTGGCATGCTCAAAACCAGGTCAAAATTAATCAACACCACCTGGTTTCATTTCGACTGATGAATTTTTCTCTCTTCTTTTAAATCATTCCTTTCATGCCAATTTTGAGCCAGGCAGTAGTTCTGGTAATGTCCACATGTCAATTGTGACCCCCACATGTATCGAGTGACAGACGATCTTTGCATACACTGCAGCAGCATAAAACATCCCGCGAGAGTCAGGCAGGTGTTGTAGTATTAAAGAGTGATTTCTTTTTTATCATTTTCGCTCACGTTTCGATATCAGAAGTGAGTTGTATGCTGACAGTTGGCCATTTTACGTTCAATTTTGCCACAAGAAAGAGTAAAAAAGATCATCTATTTAGGTATGAAAACCACCTTTTTTTTCTCATCAAACATTTTTACATTGATATTACACACTTGTTTGTTAGATATCAGTCATATAAAGTAGTTATGATCTGTCCTGTGAGTAAAGGGTCGCCCAGGGCACCTTTTGTGAGCTAGCCATATAATATACTATATTCAAATTCAGTAAAAGCTTGATCATCAGGCATCAGGCCCCTATGGAAAAAATACAGTCTGAAAAAAATGGCAGCTCAGCTGACCTCTTTCACATCCAGAGCGTATCACTGCATGTATACGACTGCCATACACCATGGACGAGCGCAGCAGGAATACATCCCTTAGCAGACCCCATTGCCCATCAGCTCAGCAAGTAATGAAGTATGTAGGTAAAATCGATCTTTCACCTCTTCATAACTGTAGACCATTTACATGATCCATGTCGCAAGTGACCCGTGAAAACACATGTAAAATAGATCCGACTAACACAGAGTTCTGTTTTCATGGAGGCCTTGCTATGGGACACATTCGATCAGTTTTCAAGTAGTTCTTATAAAGACCTAGTCAACATATGTGCAAGATTAATCCTAATAAAGACCTAGTCAACATATGTGCAAGATTAATCCTAATGCATGCAATAGATCTAAAGAAAATGCCACTGAAAGCATTGTGTGGGAGAAAGCCAGCAAAAATGAAGTAACAAGACTGCCCAAACGGCCAACAAATGCAACAGATGACACAAATGCAGCAGATGACAGGGTATACTGCAGACACAAATGCAGCAGATGATACTATGTTCTTCCATGGTATACTGCAGACGTACCTATGCAGTGACACGTACTGAATACGAAAAGGTCAGCGGAGCTGCATATTTTCTGACAAAGTTTCTTTCTTCTTCTTTTTTTTGTTTTTTTTGTTTTGGGGGGGGGCTGGGGGTAGGGTGGGTAGGGGGGTGGGGTGGGGGGGGGAGGGTAGGGGGGTGGGGTGGGGGGGGTTTGAAGCCACGATGCCAGAAGACCAGTATTGTCCGATTTAGTATGCTTGTTGAGAGTATTCTACCCTTGTCCACTTTATTATCACACAATATTTCGGTTTAAATTTTTATTGAAAAAAAATCAGCAACAAGCTCACAATTGATTTTTTCCTGTACTAGTCTTCTTGGTTGACCAGAACAGCTGATGCATGAGGATACATCTCCTACTTCTTGAGGGAAATAGGTCACATCTAAACAATACACCCTACATAAATAATACCATGGGAGATGGGATGGACTTACCATAGCAACTCAAAGAGTGGTGCCAGATTAGCCTTGTGCCTCTTCAGGCGCCAGGCTAATCAGGCAGTACTCTTGAGTTATGGGTATTACATCTCTTGCTAGCTACTAGCAAGTTTGAAAATCTAGATCCCTTGCAAAAATACCAACCTCTGTAATAGGCCTTGGTGATGGCATCAAACTCTTCCTGACCTGCTGTGTCCCACAGCATAAGTCGTACATCCTCTCCGCCAACCCTGCATGCAAACAAACACATAGCGCATAATGATATGGAAGAACAACCTGTGTGATTTTACTAAAAGCTGAAATGGGAATCCAGAGGTGTATATAGTTACATCATGTCTATTACTATAATAGTAACAGACTCATGGCTACATCAATGTACTAATACAAAAGACCAAATTGGTTTCCATCCATTGATTTTTGTTTTTTCTTTGGTCAATTTTATCTTATGTGTGTTTTTGCAAGGGATCTAGAATTACGTACCTTTTTAGTACGATTCATTTTCTTTTGCACAGGGAATTGCCATCGATTTTTGTTGACTGGAAGGTTTGAGCAGGGTCGCGATCTTTCTAGCGACCTCAAATATGACGTCAAAGTTGTTGGTTACATTTTGCAACGTTTTATTGAATGCGCCTAGATGTTAGTCGAAGGCTTTAGTTAGTTCTAGAGTGTTCTTTTTAATTAATATTAATAATCAGTTTTGGTTACGTTTTCTTTTCTGATTGGCTGTGTTGTGTGAATTTGCCGATTGTTCTGGAAATCTGTAATAGTATAAAAGACAGTGTTAGGAAATGTGCGTACATTGTATGAGAGACGCAGTGTGTCAAAAGTGTTTATGCATTGTAGAGGAGACAATGTATCAGTGTTGGTGCATTTGTGGATGCAGTGTGCTGAGAGTGCATAGTGAGAATAAAATATTGTTGGAACTGTAACTCCAGTGTGGTCTAAAACCTTGTGCCACGCGTGACGAGTTGCAGCCGAGTGAAGTTTCTTTACAAGAACCCTATGTGTGTGCGTCTGGTGTGATTGTATCATACTACAACAACTACCACGTAACGTTTATTTTGTTTTGTCTAGTTTGATTCATTACCATGATAACATAATCCATGTTTTCTTAAAATTTATGCATTTTCACTTTTGTCATGCACGCAACCGATCCATATAATTAATCTGACCTTTGTAGGCTTGACCTTTCCAAAAGGTCACTGAAATAAGCAAGTGTTCAAGTGTTTGAACATAATTAAAGAGTTGGCTTTTGTACCTATGAAATCCATGTTTTCTCAAAAGTTATGCATTTTTCATGTTGACCCGTGACATTTTTTAATAGTGAACCGAATTAGTATGCATAGAAAGATCTTATCATCAGCTAACTTTCAGCCAAATTTGGTTGAAAATTTGTGCAAACATGCTGATAAAAATTAAAATTTTACCAAACAGACATTTTTTACATTTATTTTACTGATCTCTTGTGACCATTGACCTTTCCAATGGGTCATCCAAATTATCATGCATAGAAAGGTCTTATCATCAGGTACATAGTACCAGGTTTGGCTTCAAAGTTGTAAACAGAATTTGAGGGGAAAAGAAGGGTCCAAAAAAATGGTTATTTGGGACTTATTTCCTGATCGCGTGACCCCTGACAGAGAGGTCATCCAAATTAGTATGCATGAGAAGGCCTTACCATCAGGTATCTCTTTATTAAGTTTCAGTTAAATAGGTACATAGTACCAGGTTTGGCATCAAAGTTGTAAACAGAATTTAGGGGAAAAAAAGGGTCCAAAAAATTGTTATTTGTGACTTATTTCCTGATCGCGTGACCCCTGACAGAGAGGTCATCCAAATTAGTATGCATGAGAAGGTCTTACCATCAGGTATCTCTTTATTAAGTTTCAGTTAAATGGCATTTGAGAAAAACCAGTTTTGTCATAATATTGCTTTTTTTTCCCCTTTTTTTAAAAACCAATTTCCAGATCCCCTGTGGCCTTGACCTTTGAGAGAGGTCGCTGAAATGTTTTAAAAAGTTATGCCACAAAGTCACCTCGGGCCAAGTCTGAAGACTGACCTGAATAGCCTCTGAGAAAATGCAAAATATTTTAAAGGCCTATTACATTGAATCACTTACATGAACTAAATTTTCATACGGAACATGTGGGCATCAGTGTAATTTGGGCATGGAACTTGAAAAGCATACTCCAGTAGAGTGAGTCAGTCTAAAAAAAGATTTGTGTGCCGTGCCTGAAGTAAGCTGGTAATGTTCTCTGCTTACGGTCCGTAAGATAAAGCTACTTAGTACGCAATACCAGACAAAATTTACCTAAGAGGATAGCAAACGACTTAACAAAACATGCTTGATCTCCAATGAGGAACGCATTTGTGGGAACAGCATGAGACAGCCCTTCATGAGCCCTTACTGAATGCAATGACTCATGTGGATCTGTGTCTATTGCAGATGGATTTGGTTTGCTGATGGGAATGTCCAGGAAGGAGAAAGTGTTGGCTAGTGAGATTAGCTCCCAGAAGATAACACCAGCATGTGAAACAACGCAGTCGAGACAGGAGCACTGGAGCTTACCGCATAAAAAGGGTGGTTATATTTCCCAACATGACGGGTCTTCAAACAGAAGTGATAATAATACCCTATTTTCATTAAATCATGCGCGTCATTTAAAATATTTTCATTGGCTAGTGCAAAATTTGATGAATACCTGTACAACATTTCAACCTTAATATTTTTAATAGTTTTTGTTGTTGTTTGTTTTCAGCAAGCACTTTTGTAACTGATGTGTGTATTTATTGGGTCTCTCAAGCACACATATATATCCATATTTTCAAACATTTCAAGGGGACGCAGGGCTGAGAGCTGGGGCCTTCGAAACCTGCTGCTACCAAGCGCTACCTCATGCGCAAACTTCCACCCTGCTGATAACTTTCGGTGGATGTAACATTCCACTGGCACTTATGGGTCTGATTTTTTTAAAAGGTGAAGACAATGCGATTGCTAACGTGTGCATGCTGTGTGTACCAAGGCGAGAATGCCAGGCACTGTAAACTGAGTGTATACAAGTTAACTGCATGTGAAAATGGAAAAATCAACACCCATTTCTGCTCATTAATTGAAGCCACAGGCACAATGCCACAGAGAATCTGACAAATGTACTTGTGTTTGTTTCGTGACAATGCATTTATCCACCAATACAGATATCTGTCATGGAAGCTTTGTCAACAAGTACTTCTGTATGTCTCAAAATAGGTCTGACTCGCTAAAATTACAACACACTACTTTCATCACAAGCACAAACATTTTTGGGTTGCTGCTTTGGTTTTAATTATTTCTCTCCTGCTCTGCTCTGCTTCCTGTTTTAAATGTATACAGTGACGTTAGAAAGTTGTACCAGGCACTCTGAATACCTAGTTCTTCAAGGAACATACTCATTCGGCACAGACCTCAAACGTGACCTTCCTGAGGGTCATGAACAAGGATCACCGACTCCTGATGACAAACATCTGCCAAACCTAAGTCTGTGCCTCAAAGCAGAGGAGCTCGCTCATTCTTTCACCTACAGCCACTCCCTTTGAATGCCGAGACTGTGTAGCTAGGAGACCATTCGTCATGAGGTGACTTACAGTACTGTCAGCTTCCCGCATCCACTTCTGTTAACCTTTTTAGCGCCACGGGTGCATTTCCCAAATTTTGTAAGTGTTACTTAACGACTATGTACCTGTTGCAGAAGGTGGATTGATCATGATAATTCAAGGGCAGTGCCTGGAGCTTGGCGCCTGAAGGCGCCAAGCTCCTCTGGCACTACCCTTGAATTATCATGATCAGTCCATCTCCTGCTGCAGGGTTCCCGGACTAAATGGGTTAATCTCTCTCCCTTTCTCCCTCCCTCTCTCGTTTCCCTCCATGTTTGTGTAACCTGCATCCCGCCCAGAGCCATGCCACACCTCAGTTCTGACATGATAAATTGCACCTCGGTGATACCATCTACTACTACATTTACTGACCATTTAACCCCTTGTCCATGCCGCCTCTGATGACGTTTGCAGTATCGAGGGCTGCATGCATAATAGGGTCAAGGCACAACATATAACTGGATAAGTACTTACAATTACAGATACTTTAAACTTGTGGATGTCAGTACGTTCTGTCAGGGTGATTCTTACAGGACAAACCTCGACAAAAAACAAAAAACAAAAAAGCACTACGACAGCCAAACAGCTAACCAAAGGTTAATACATTGGGAAAGGACAAAACCTTGAATTCAATTTGAACAAACGTTTCTGTCCCCATAAAGCTCTTTGACAATTTTTTGTTTTCACTTGACAGGAAGCAAAAACGATGTTTGTAACTTTGGGTTCTCCATAAGTCTGAATGGATCTGGGGCGGATCAGTTACCTCGGTGGGGGGAGGTTTCCAACTTTTTTCCAAACGGACGCAAGAGGCCTCCCAACGCCAGACCCAGTGGCCGATAAAAAAACGAAAAGCTGAGGGGCGCCAAGTGTGTGTGTGAGTCTACTGTACCCGTTGAAATAGCGGGGAGGGGGTGGGGTGGGGTGGGCTCTTTTTCATTCACCCTGGAGGGCTGGGGACTATGGGGGAACCGCGGAACACCCCCCACTCCACCCCCACCGATCCGCCCTTGGGGATATCCCTTGGTGTACTAAATAAAAAGTTTTAAATGATTCGTCAGCTTCAGAATGACGAACGCACATGTATACGCACGTATACACGTGTATATATAACTCGATGACTGTCCACGCCTGTTCGCCGGTTGTCAACTACTGATCTAGCCACTGCCTCTCGGGCTGAAGAAAAGCGATCTGATAATAGATTTCCGCCAGGCTATCTCCTACGGATCTGTCTACATCCTTGAAAGATACACAATTAAATGTGGTCTAACCCGATAGATACGTGATATCAAAAAAGTGATACTTCAGGCACCATATCAACGTTTTATCATCTACTTTTGACTGAGCTGCTACGTCAAAACAATGATACCTCGATAGTCGCTGTCGCAAACTTATTAGGACGTTGTACTTCAATTACATCTGTATGGAGCGTTTTATGACTTGATTTCCATAAATTTGCACCAGAATGACAAAAAGACATTTTATAATATAGAGCAATCTAGCTCGTTCCTCAACATTCGGTTCTGCATTGGGTTTGATTGAAAGCGAGAACAATAACAAACAAGATGGGATGAACCATAACCCACAACGTCCCTTCTATATGAGAGCTGTCTTCGCTGTCAAGGATCTCTACCTTTGTCTTTGACTTGATTCTAATGTTGAAATATCTCCTTTTGAAAAAGCCTCGCACATGTGCCAGTGCGCCGTACTATAAGGGGCGCGCACAGTGCATACCAGTCATTGGTTTGTCACACGTCATTTTTGTCATGACGAATTTTTTTGTTTTTACGTCATTAAGTCTATTCTATTTATAAAAGGGACTTTTTAGGACAGGTCGCGGTGGGTCAAATTTAATAGCATGTCCATGATGTCAAAGGCGAGCAGGCTAAACTTCTAACAATTAAGTAACAAGATAAAAATTACGTCGCTGCTGAACGTACATTTGGCGCGAAGTGCCGGATTTGCGTATGTATGTATGAACGTGCGTATGTATGTGTGTGCGTATGTATGTAAACAAGAGAATCCAATATTTCTGTTCACACAAGCTTGAAACTTGGCGAAATACTTTCTAAAGTGGGTGGCTAAGAGAGCCTCCGAGCATATTGTAATTGAATGTCTCATTAAAGACATAAACAGCCGTTTATAGGAAGTCGGTTGACCCAGATTAGAGTCCGTAATTTTTGTCATATTTACTTGAACTTTTGCATATAGATAGTTTGGAGAAAGACATTGGATGAGTTTGTTAGCCAGCTTTGTATCCTTTCAACTTCTTTAGTAAAAATTAATTCTTTTAAGAAAATAAATAAAACACTAAAAAAAAAACTTTACTTCTAGAGAATGTCGGACAGTGACGGTGACGTAAAAGAGGCAACTCCCTCACCACGCAGACACTGACATAATACTCTAAATATGACGTAATTCTCTTCTCTCTCACGCGCGGCTCTCTTTCTCTCTCACACAAACATGCGCGCATCTCCAGGAGGAATAGATCCTCATGCGCCCTCCAGGCGCATGAGGATCTATGTCTCTTGGAGATGTTTGGAGTGCGTGCGCATGCAGGCACTAATACGCACACACACATCGACGCGCTTTCAGAAAAGCATGCAGGTGACCCGTGTACTTAGTATATCATGTAGCTAGGTAAAGTCAACCTGCTTTCACACAAATTATAGCAAGACTGAAATTGTACTATGAAGTTCTAGTTTTGTCACCATTTTCTCAAGATTATGAAGCGAAAGTGAAACTCATATCACGTAAAATATAAAATTACGTAAAAACTAAAACTTACGTCATGACAAAAATGAAGTTTGACAAATGAATGACGCGTATGTCATGCGCCCCTTATAGAACTCACTGTCGCATTGGCAGATCTGCGATACTTTTTCAATAGGAGATAATTCAACATCAGAATCAGGTCAAAGACAAAAGGTAGAGACCATTGACAGTGAGGACAGCTTTCATATAGAAGGGACTTTGTGGGTTATGGTTCATCCCATCTTGTTTTATATTTAACTGATACGATTGATTGATTGTACATTGCTTAACGTCCCGACAGCAACAAGACTTTCTCAGGACCTGTCGGCACTGCTTGTGAAAAAAAACCCAACTAAACAGAATATTGAATGTATGTCACCAGCCGGTCCAATACGTTAAATAAACCTACGACATTGGGCCTAAATAAAGCTAAGACCATTTAGCAACACACATCCAATATCAAGAGCTACAGGCAGCGCAGGCAGTAGGGAGAGTTTTAGAAAGGCAAATACAGGTGAATGGACCAAGGGTAGACAGAAACACATACCCCAGAATAGAAGGGAAACCCACCCTGTGGGGCTGACCAGGGTGACCCTGGGAACTTAACGCGATATGAGTTTCGCTTTCGCTTTAAGACTTGGGAAAATGGTGACAAAACTAGAATTTCACGGTACTCAGTTTTGCTACAATATGTGTGAAAGCAGGTTGACTTTACCTAGCTACATGACATACCAAGTACACCTACATGCTCTTGTGAAAGCGCGTCGATGTGTGTGTGTGTGTGTGTGTGTGTGTGCGTTTATGTGCGCGCTCCAAACATCCTCAAGAGGCTTAGATGTTCATTCGCCCTACGGGCACATGAGGATCTATGCCTCTTGGAGATGCACGCATATGTGAGAGAGATAGAAAGCGAGCAAGCGAGAGAGAGAGAGAGAGAATTACGTCATATTTAGAGTATGTCTGCATAGCGAAGGAGTTGCTTCTTTTACGTCACCGCCACCGTCTGACTTTCTCCAGATGTCAAGGTTTTTTACTTTTTTAATTTTTTTCTGAAAAGGATTAATTTTTACTGAAGAAATTTAAAGGGTACAAAGCTGGCTAACGTACTCATCCCATGTCTTTCTCCAAACTAGTATATCGGGTCGCCTGAATGCTCTTCTGAAAGCGCAACGATGTGTGTGTGTGTGTGTGTGTTAATGCGTGCATGCATGCGCTACAAACATCTCCAAGAGACAGAGATTCTCATGCGCTCTCCGGGCGCATGAGGATCTATGCTTCTTAGAGATGGGCGCATGTCTATGTGTGTGTGTGAGAGAGAGAGAAATGAAATGAAAATTAAATGAAATGAAACTTTATTTTCCAAGGATAAATGATTAGGTACACTCAATGACCTTTTTTCAATCATGTCCTTGCTAAGCTATAGCATGCGCGTAAACACACATACACATAATTTTATGTATAAAAGTATACATAATAGTGAAAAGTACAGGCAACAATAATTCCATTTCAAATAATCAATGCTCACATTACACCACACACACACACACACACACACACACACACACACACACACACACACACATTCACACTGATATAACCAGTCCACACACACACGTACACACACACGTACTGATTCTACCTGTCCACACACACACTCACAAACACACTGACACCAAGCAAAACATCGAACATTAAACATTAAAAAAATTATGAGGTTATGCTGCAAAAGAAATGACAAAGAATACCTCGGCAAGTCTAAAGCATTATGATACATGAATATGAATAATGAAATGTTTCTGGAGTCAATGATGGTATGTGAGAAAGAATATATATATATAATTTTTCAATAAATTCTGAGAATGCTCTTCCTGTGCTAACGCCATGGAATTCCAGGCTGGTAAGCTTGCATTGTGTCATCAGGACATCAGCTGCCCTTTTTATGACTGCATCGCTCACGAGATCTAGAAAGAAAGGGTAGTGGGAGAAAAGGAATGACAGACCTATTATATATATATATATATATATATATATATATATATATATATATATATATATATATATATATATATATATATATATATATATATATATATATATATATATATATATATATGAACAATATGTTTTCACATGTTCTTAATAAATTTATGCAGTTGGTTCTTGAACGTTTGTAAAGAAGGTGCTGCTTTAATGTCTGCAGGAACAGTGTTCCATAATTTTGCACCAGAGTTGGAGAGGGATGTCTTATAAATATCTAAGCGAGAGAGAGAGAGAGAGAGAGAGAGAGGAGAGAGAGAGAGAGAGAGAGAGAGAGAGAGGCACGCTAGAGAGAATTACGTCATATTTAGAGTATTATGAGAGAGAGAGAGAGAGAGAGAGAGAGAGAGAGAGAGAGAGAGACAGAGAGAGGCACGCTAGAGAGAATTACGTCATATTTAGAGTATTATGTCAATGTCTGTGTGGTGACAGAGTTGCCTCTTTTACACCACCGCCATTGTCTGACTTTCTCTTGAAGTCAATTTTTTTTTTTTTACTGTTTTAATTCTTTGATGAAAAGAATTAATTTTTATTAAAGAAGTTGAAAGGATACAAAGCTGGCTAACGAACTCATCCAAAGTCTTTATCCAAACTAGCAATATCCAAAATTTCAAGTCAATATGACAAAAATTACGGACTCTAATCTGGGTCAACCGACTTCCTATAAATGGTTGTTTATGTCTTAAATGAGACATTCAATTACAATATGCTCGGAGGCTCTCGTAGCCACCCCTTTAAGAAAGTATTTCGCCAAGTTTCAAGCTTGTGTGTACATAAATTTCGGAGATTCTCTTGTTTACATACATACGCACACACACACACAAATATGAACACACGGCGCTTCGCACCAAACGTACGTTTAGCAGCGAGGTTAGAATAACTAGACATGACGTAATTGTTATCTTGTTACTTCAATTGTGAGCGGTTTAGGCCTGCCCGAACACTAAAAATACAAGTGGAAGTCAACAGCATAAAAACAATAACATAAAACTAAAACAGAAACTGTGAGACAAATTTATATTGTGACATTATGCATATATAGGGAGGCTAAATCAGTATAATATTACCGCCCAGCAGACGGCGAATGAAAGGCTGAACACTGCCATTAACGTGAAACAAACGTTTGGTTTCTGGACATAGTTGATCTGCAAAAGGCATAGATTCTCCTGAGCTTATGGTGCAAGCGATGGCGAGAATCTCTGTCTCTTGCTGATAGGGGTCGACCTCATGGATTTCCATCTATGCCACTACAGAGAAAAGTTGAAACAAACTACGTCCCCCGCCCCTTTGATCATCTAACTGTGCTAACAATATGCTACTCAACGTCGGATTGTGATATATACCAGCCCATGAGGGAAAACTTCTCTGTAAGATTCTTCCTCCTCCCCTGTCCAACAAATACCTTCCATTTGCAAGAGGCATTGATTCTCGTGAGCGTCAACAGTCGCAAGTGATAGAGACCATTAACATGATCTCCAACCACTGCGCACCAAACTTAAAAGACGTCACTCACCGCGGTCTTTGGCCGCCGATACATTTATTGTCAACGTACTGCTTTCAGACCATATTCTGACATTAAAAAGACAGACGTTGGAAGTAGGGGGTGAGTGGGGGAGGAGGAAGGGCCTGCTGATGCTGTCCTGCAGCTGACCCCTGGTGTCTTCCAGCTAAGTCAACCTTGGATGGTCACAGCATCCCACCCACATTGCCATGAGCCACATTGATGCATACATGCATTTATGTGAACTGGTACAGAGTAGCTTACAGACAGATGCTTCTGATCTAATTGTGGATGGCGTCACCAAGACTACATATCCATCATATGAACATGCCCTTGGCCCATGCTGGGCTGGGAGCTGTCCAGAGCGTTAAGACCATCTGCTTCTAGCCAGTTCTTCATGTGCAACCCCCACCGTCGTGTGTATGTGATATATTTCTGCTTACTATTCTACTGGCTCAAAATAATAGGTTATTTTAAAGCGAACAAAAACAATCTGCTCACTTTTATTACTTACTTACTTACGCCTGTCACCCCTACCCGGGTATAGGCCGTCGACGAGAGACCTCCAGCAACTCCTGTCCTGTGCTTCTCCTTCGATTTTACTCCAGGTGGTTCCCATTCTCTTGATGTCTGCTTGGAGGTCTCGACGCCAGGAGTTTCTCGGCCTACCTCTTTTTCCTCTTTCCCTGGGGATTCCATGACAATGCCTGCCTAGTGATACTGGAAGCTGGCTTTCTCAGACTGTGACCAATCCATCCCCATCTTCTTCGCCCAATTTCATTCTCTGCTGTTATCTGCTCTGTTCTCTCCCAGAGTCTGATGTTGCTGATCTTCTCTGGCCAGTGGATTTTCAAAATTCTTCAAAGGCAACTGTTTATGAAGATCTGTACTCTGTTGACAGTGGTTTTCGTCAATCTCCAAGTCTCTGCTCCATATAAGAGAACTGCTTTTACGTTGGAGTTGAAAATCCGGACTTTGGTGTTTTGTGACAGCTCTCTGGAACTTCACACTTTTTTCAACTGGAGAAAGGCTGCTCTGGCTTTACCGATTCGTGCTCTGACATCTGCATCAGTGCCGCCTTTTTTGTCTATGATGCTCCCGAGATAGGTGAAGGACTCCACCTCCTCCAACGGGGTGCCAGCAAGCAAGACTGGTTCTTCCCTGGTTGCGTTCAGCCTCATTGTCTTTGTTTTCTGTTTGTGGATGGTGAGGCCCACTTGGGACGAGATGTCAGCAAGCCTCGTGGTCCTGTCCTGCATTTGTTGATGCGTGTGGGACAGTAATGCCAAGTCATCTGCAAAATCGAGGTCGTCAAGCTGTGTCCACTGTATTCCGCTTCTTCTCTGCTCTGTGGTCCTCTTCATGACCCAGTCTATGGCCAGTAGGAAGAGGAACGGAGACAGCAGACACCCCTGCCTGACACCGGTTCTGACCTGGAGTTCCCTGGTGAACTGCCCTTCGTGGATCACGCGACATGTCATGCCATCGTAGCTGCTCTTGATCAGGCGGACGAGCTTTGTGGGTACACCGTAGTGTTGTAGGAGTTTCCACAGAGTCTCTCGGTCCACGCTGTCAAATGCTTTCTCGTAATCCACAAAGTTGACGTACAGCGGGGAGCTCCACTCCAGAGACTGTTCCACGATGATGCGGAGAGTGGCGATCTGGTCTGTACATGATCGGTTTTTCCTGAATCCTGCTTGCTGGTCTCTCAGCTGAGGGTCAACGGAGCTCTTCATTCTCTCCAGGATGATCCTGTTGAAGACCTTTCCTGGTACTGACAGAAAGCTTGATTAGGTACCCCTCCTTCCAGTCAGCCGGCATCACCTCCTCTTCCCAGATCTTTCCAAACAGTGGGTACAGCATCTCTACTGTTGTCTCTAGGTCTGCTTTCAGAGACTCCGCTGGGATGCCATCTGGCCCTGCTGCTTTGCCGTTCTTCAAAAATGCCACTGCTCTTCTGATCTCTTCCCGGCTGGGTCTGTCACAGCTGATGGGTAGGTCGGTCTCTGCTGGCTGGATGTCTGGGGGGGTCGGGTGGGCTGGGTCTGTTCAGTAACTCTTCAAAATACTCGGCCCATCTGTCGAGTTGGTCTGCTCTGTCTGCAATAGGCTTGCCTTCTTTGTCTTTTACTGGTCTTTCTGTATGGCCATACTTGCCCGACAATCTTCTGGTAATGTCGTAGAGCTGTTTCATGTTGCCGCTGCCTGCTGCCTTTTCTGCCTCTGCTGCCAGGCTGTCTGTGTAGGCCCTCTTGTCTGCCCTGATACTCCTCTTCACCTCGCGGTTGGCTTCCGAGTATTCCTCCTGTGCCCTTGCTTTGGCTGCTCTCGTGTGACTGTTGTTGACAACTGCTTTCTTCTGCTTCTTCACTTCTATCTTCTTCAAGGTCTGTGCCGACAGCCAGTCCTTGTGATGGTGTTTCCTGAACCCTACAGTGTCTTTGCAGGTTGAGTTCAGCGCCTCTCTAACTGCCTTCCACTGCTGCTCTGTGGTGACCGCCTCCTCTTCATTTACTAGCTCCTGTAGCGCTTGAAACCAGTTGGACAGCACCAGTTTGAACTCTTCTCTCACTCCAGTCTCTCTCAGGAGGCCTACATTATAGCGCTGTCTTCTTGTTGTCTCTGTGCGGCTTTTCTTTAGCTTGAGCTTTATTCTTAAGGTGAGCAGATGGTGGTCTGAGGCGATATCTGCTCCCCTCCTCACTCGAACATCTTGAAGGGATATTCTAAATTTCTTGCTAATGCAGATATGGTCTATTTGGTTCTCTGTAGTATGGTCAGGTGAGACCCACGTTGCTTTGTGTATTCTTCTGTGTGGGAAGATGCTGCCTCCAATGACAAGTCTGTTTAGAGCACAAAAGTCTACAAACCTCTCCCCGTTCTCACTCATCTCCCCTAGTCCCTGTCTCCCCATCACCTCTTCATATCCGGTGTTGTCCTCCCCTATTTTGGCATTAAAATCGCCCATGACGATGGTGATGTCTCGCTCCGCACATTTGTCCACGGCACTCTGGAGTCGGTCGTAGAACTCTTGTTTCTCTTCCTCGTCACTGTCATTAGTGGGCGCATAACACTGGATGACGTTCAGCTTGAGCTTTTTCTTGGTTCTAAAGGCTGCTGTGATAATTTTTGGCCCAAGAGGTTCCAGCCCATCAGCGCTCTCTGTGCCACTGGTGACAGCATGAATGCTACTCCTTCTGTATGGGGGTCATTCTCCTCTTCATGACCTGAATACAGAATCATCTCCCCAATTAACAGCCTTTTCTGGCCAGACTGCGTCCATCTGGCTTCACTGATACCTAGCAGGGAAAGGTTGTACTTTTGCATTTCCGCTGCTATCTGGGCGGCCTTGCCGCTCTGGTACATGGTCTTGACGTTCCATGTGCCCATGGTTGTGTCCCTATATAGAGAGAGGCGGCTCGGTCCTGTGGCTTCCGAAGACTTCCGGCTTTCACCACAGGACGTCATAAATCTTCTGGTAGAAGAAACTTATTCCTCCAGGAAAGGAATTACTGTTTGTCTTTTCGTCGGCGTTTTTGTAGCTATTTCATTTTTTGTAGGGTGGGGAAGCTACCCCCACGCCCGACCCCCTTACTAGGAGGACCAGGGGTTTTCTGTCGGGGTCACCTTCCCTTAGACCATGTTGGTTCACGGCACCTTATTTCATTCGGTGCACCCCTCTCGCGAGGGACCCCCTATCCACCACCCAGGGGACGCGCCTCAACGCCATATGGTCCCAGCGCGAGGGCTCACTTTTATGACCAAAATTAATTTGAATCACCTCTCACAGAACTATAGGTGCGTTTCTGCACCAAACTACTACATATTTTCTAGTTTCTCTATGCACTGACTGGAAATGAAACTGATAGGAATCAAACCAATTACTTAGGTAATAAGTGCAGGCCTATAGACAACATACACAAAATTACTTTGAATAATTAGATAAGACTTAATTTACAGACATACTGTTTTAAAGGGTGACGGGATGGTAAGCAATCGTGTGCATGATTGGCCCTTCGTTTTGGTGGTGGTGGTGGTGGAGGAGGCGGGGGGGGGGGGAGGAGGGGGGGGAGGGGGGGGGGGAGAGTTCTCAGTCCTCGTGACTGCAATATTTTTATCGTCGTGATCCCTGATGGTAATCGTCGTGAAACAAGTAAGCCAAAATGAGATCCCCGTAGTTCGTGAAGCGTGAAAAGTGCGCTGCCAAACTGGTCAATCACCGTCAGTCTTCTTAAACTTCGGTGCACACTGATCACTGCCGCCCAACAGACATTAAAAAAAAAAAAAAAAAAAAAAGGGATTATGAATCTAAAACGTGAGCTATAAACAAGAAAGGCGCCACAATTTTGCCGACAAATCAATCACCCAATCAATACATGTGCTACATTCATGATCCGCGTTAAGTTCATCAATTTCACATAATGCGGGATCTGATGGGCCGACCCATGATAAGCTCACTGGGGCGAACTACGAAACGATCGACCAGGGATTTTCCGCCTTTTATACTTTCACAGGGAACAGCTCGTCAGTCCCTCGACCTACTGTTTCCAACTGCAAAAGGCATAGATTCTCATGAGCCCCTGCAGAAACAGAGGCCCATGAGAATTCATGCCTTTCACTGGAGAGATTTGGTTATAAGGACTAGTATCCTTGCACTTTGTTCCTCATGAGACTGAAAGACAAGGTGGAGATTGTTATGCCAATCACGCAGTCTCAGCGCTCTGTTCGTGAGAGGCTTAGTGTCGCCGCCGCCTCCTCCTCCCCCCCCCCCCCCCCCCCAAAAAAAAAAAAAAAAAAAAAAAAGTGCGACCAAAGGAAACAATCCTTATGCTATTTCCTTCCTCCGTGTCTACTCCCCAGGTCTCATATGCTGTGCGTGCGTATTTAATCAGTTCCTTCCACCTGCAGGGGACACAGATTCACACGAGCGCCTGAATTTGCAAAGCTCATGCAAGGCTATACTTATTGCCAGTCAAGACTTGATCGACAATTCCAAAATGAGCGTATATTTATATAGTGCACGGTAAGCGCAGGTGGTTCGCTAAATCCCGCGACTAAAAAGGTGTTTTATCTGGATACGATTAGCACAGGGGCCCGTTAAACGGTTCTAGACACTGACAATTACTCGCTTAGGACTGCCATTGTTCATCACAAAAATAGTATTCATGTGTTTTCAATTAATTTGACACGCAGCACTTCGTCAAGTGAAAGTGCCTGAAATGTTATTTCCAATTATTCTAGAAAATGATTGTGAAATATAACTTTGTACTCCAGACAACTATTTAAAATCCCTGGAACTAACAATCCTTCAATAATAGACGGCCTGAAGCATTCTTACAGCGGCAACATATATTGCAAAATATTTCCATTTTTTAAACGCACATATCCTCAGGAGGCCATGGTTATGGCAAGGGTTCCTAAGATGTATGCCTTATGTTTGTAGAATCCATGCCATTTTCACTCAGTGAATAAGACAACAGAAGTAAGCGATAAACAACGCTTGCACGGACTGGTTAGTTGTATTCCACATATGGCTGGAAATTGGCCCTAAAGGCTTTCCAAAGTTTTTCTTCTCCTTTTTTCATCTGTCTGAAGCTTACTTGTACTTTGTTTACATTATCAGGATTTCTCACCGGACGAAACATTCATTAGGGACATGACATTCCAAAAAGAACTTGGCTAAGGTATTGTCGACTAAAACCTCAAACATGCCGTAACACATCAAGTGGCGATACTCAGGCCTAAACAATAGTAACGGGTTCATATAACACATTTCTTGAGACAGGATCAGGTTCTGGTGCCAAATATAACAAATCCACATCCTTTGTATGGCAGGTGCCGATTCACAGTATGCCAGCCATAAACAAAACCACTCACAGACTTAAAACCTGCCAGAAACTCCTTAAATCTGAGGAATTAAATGGACTGGTCTGTGTCAGCAAGAAACGTACATTTTCAAAAAAGGGTGTTGAAAGATTGGGTAAAGTTTAGTAAAGCAATAATTACATATGAACACAACAACACAGACTATAAGTGTCTACTGCTAAAGTGTAATACCAGGTATTTTCTTTCAAACAGATGGGACCAGAACATTGTTCAGCAAAAGTATTTTTTTTTTTAATTGTGGTTATGTCAAACCTACAAGAAATACCACTCAAATATATGTCACATTTTACAAAGGAGCTGACAGTGACATTAGTAATTAGACATTAGCTTGAATGTTTGTGTAACAGTCATTGCAAAAATTCAGCAATTTCCAGAAATCTCCAGATTTTTTTAGGGAATTCTTTAAATCCTCAACAACCCCTTTTACGAAATATCAGTAATACCGTAACAAATACAACAACTGCAACTGGCAAATTGTACGTGTTCCTTACATCCGCCCCCCCCCCCCCTCCCCCCCACCTCCATGGAACGTTTTATTGTTCGCACGACTGTGTCATCTTCCCAGAGAAAAGCTTTTACAATAAGGATATGATATGAACCAATACATTTTCCTGTCATACAATGGGACAATAATTCAAGTCACTGTGAAATGTCTCTATGTCATATACAACCGAGTTACGGTGACTATTCGCATCCCTTATTTGATGTATCACAATCCTATCTGGAGTGTGTGTCTGACAATACATAGGATAGATTTTCATGAGCCCCTCCCGAGGGGTCACGCGTACGTATGCCCCTTGCAGCAAATGCTGTTAGAGAGTTAATTCCATTTATTGGTCAGTATATATACTGTACAGACGGGAGGAAATCATCTGGTTTGGGCCTGCGACTATTCGGAAAAGTATCTGTCACAATCACTTGATGTACTTCTCCAGCTACAGGTGAGCTGACTGTTAACAGATATGAAACTCAATGACTCGCTCCTAAGGAGGCGAGTATTAAAAGCACATGTGGCCCTTCAGCCCTGGGACTGCAGCGGCTCATGAGAATCTATGCCTAATGCAGAATGTGCTAGGTTGGCCTATAGATTGTAAGCAGTGTAACGGGCGTTCGAGTGAGCAATATGTAGTTGCTCTGCGCGTCTAGAGAGTTAATAAAAGCACTTCACAGAAGCAAATATGTGTAGCATTTCGATCTATGAGAGCAAGTTAACGTCACCGGGACTGATAAATGACGTGCAAGTACTTGAAGTTGTTATCACTTTTGGAAGAAATTTCAGGGGCTGTTTTATAGCACTCTGGGTGCAAATCTACTTGAGAAACCCCTCTAGTCCCGCTGGCCTCTGTCTCTCTGACGTGTGTTCACGAGCACACACAGGTACATGCGCGATGCACCCAATCTTCGTTTCGTACTACTCAGGGTCTCTCTACCAACCTGTGGCAATCTGTCAAAAATACTACTATACAGTATAACTTCACAACGAAAAAAAAAAAAAAAAAACGCTTAACAAAAGAGAGAGACAGAGAGAGAAAGCATGAAAAGTCCAACTTACTCAATTTGTCTTTCAAGGAAGTCGACGCCGATGGTCTTCTTGTAGTCCTTGGTGAAAATGCCCTTGCAGTATCGCTGGATCATGCTGGACTTGCCCACGGCGCCGTTCCCCACCACCACCACCTTCACCGCCACCTCCACCTCCTCCTCACGCATCTCCCCCATCAGAACACACACGCGGCATTGGCGTTAGATCACCCCGCGCCAGCTACCGCTAATCCAGGGGCCCACCGGTTTCAGTGCACATTGCAGCACCAGGCACAACGAGATTCTGCAGTTACACTGAAGGTGAACTAAAGGCTTGGTTGTTTCTGCAGACAGGTTGCAGACACAGAAGCTGGATCATGGACTCACTACAGAATGTTGCAAATGCCAGGAACAAAATATAAAGTCAGTGTCCGAAAATTGAAACTCATTAACTGCTTCAATTAAGTACTATGCACTGTTCAGTTTAGTTGTAAAACTATGATAATATTCCTTGAATGAACAAATGATTAGGGTTTCACGTCCGCTCAGTGGCACACTCCTCAAAACAAAGGATATCGGTTGTCAAATGCGGTCAATAAACACACAAATTCAGTTATGTTCCTCAGTCACCAACTGCTTGCATCAAAGAGTGAAGAGAAACTTGAAATGTCCTCGGTGCACCGGCCTTAGAGTCAAAGAGGCCTTCAATTCACTGTTCAAACGAAAACGTCAGAGTTCGCAGCTTCCTTCTAGCGTCCTCTCCTACGAGAGACGAGTCCTCGTGTGTGTGTGTGAGAAAGAGGGAGGGCCAGGTTGTGTGAGCCCTTCGCTTGACAAGAGGCCTAGCAAAGTAGCAGTACATCAGGTAGGCGACCGCGCGTTCAGAGTCCGGCCGTCGGCCCCTCCCCTCCTCTGTCTCTCTCGCTCACCGAACGCCGATTGAAATACTGGGTCCTGCTGTAATGTAACATACATACAGTGCTCTTTATCTATTTCACTTCGAGTAGCCAACAACAGGACGTGGACTGACAGTGACAGATACACGGTAGTGTCGGACTAGCTTGCAGTACGGCGTTTAGCTCATCAAGCACTATCCTTGAGTAATGTACATTGAAGTACCTTTTAAACCAAGAAGTAAACAACAGGAGATAGCTCGACCATGGTAGGTCAAGGCGGGTTGAGCGCGATGGAAAAGCGCATAACTAATCTGGCACTACCTCTGCGTAATGCATGTATGTAATCTCATGTGCTGTAACTCTTTTAAACTAACTGGCATCAGTGGGAGGTAATATTTAAATCAGGCACTACCTTTCATCTATTGCGCTACTGTGGTAATTTTATCTCCCGCGGCTTTAAGTTCAGATTTTGTGTTCAGGAACAGAATATAAACAACATGTGAGTGCGTGTGTGTCCTGTGACAGGTCGTAAATTGATAGCCATTGGCTCTGGAAGTGAAAGAATGCGGCACTTACCGACTATATTGCACCGTATTCCTCTCCACCGCTGACACGAGGCTGTGACAGGACATGCCTCCACATCTACCGTTTATCGCAATGCTCAACTTTTAGTTCCGCATGAGCGTGTGGCGTTACCTATTCTGACTGTAAATTGGCAGGGTGAGACTGGTGAACGGTCACTGTTGAGTTTTTTTTCTCTTCTCCAGGCATCACCATAGGCGGTCTGCCATAAACACTACCAGGAAGACCTGGTTTGGTCTTGTGCACCCTACAATAGAATATTTAAAAAATGCAGAAAAACACTATGTAATTTTCATCTAAATGAAAATGTGGGGAGTGGGGGCACAGAGTATCCCTAACCCCAAAATAAATATTTCGGGAAAAAGGCAATACCTCTGGCCAAGCAAAAGACGCCTACTTCATATTTATGTCGATTGGAATTTCATTCATTAAAAAGGTCATAAAATCGTTTTAAAAAAAAGCTGTCATGGGCAATCTCGTAAATTAAAATAGTTAAATGTTTGACTGGTATTTCGTATTGCACACAGCGCTAGTCATGTTTCTATTGTCAAAGTATGTATGTATGTACATATCTTATTATTTTATATGCCGAAAGGGAATCGGAGAAAGGAAAAGAGGAAAGACAGGAAAAGTAACAAAACAATAGTCACCTAAATCTTAAACATTAACGCAAGCAGATCTACAGTAAAGACACCAGTAAGACGGTTGTTTGTCCTGAGCCCACTCTCATATCCTCCCTTTTCACCACTGGCTCAAGTAAACTGCACGACAACGGAGTCTGACCCTGCACACAACAGCAAAAGTATCATTTGTAGCGGTTGTACTGAGCGGCACAGAAAGCAGTTCATGAGTTGGTAGGCGGAGCAGCCAAGCAGTCAAAAATTAGCAACAGTCGCAACCACTGAATTTACTTTTCGAGTCTATCTCCTAAACCGTTCTTTTTGCAAATAGCATAAATTCACGTAGGCAACTGCGGCTGTAGGGGCCCATGAAAATGTATGCCTCTTTCTGGAATGATTCGGTAACAATTACATCCTGAGATTAAGGTTATAGTCCGGAATTAATGTGCAACCGTGCAACCGTTTACCGGCAAACGTCTTATTCTTAGGTTACTAAAATAAAGGCGGACACGTGAACGTGCGTAGGGAAATGAAGCAACTTTAGTAAACATGTGTGTGTGTGTGTTTGTATGTGTGTGTATATATATATATATGTATATATAGCTCCATTCACTAATCCAGCTTCTAACGCCCGGATAGATCAACCAATGAAAGCTCAAGGGTAGCACTTGATTACATGGGAGGCCTCTCACTCCGTGCTAAGAGAAAGTATTTTTCTGGTACAACTTCCGACAAAATCACCCTAAAACATACCCAATCTTTGCAACAAGAGCGAGTCAGAATCTCAAACGTTTTACAGTTCTCAAAACACACACACACACACACTGAACACAACATAAACACGAAGAAAAGGAGAGTGGGAGAAAGGGAAATGGGCAGAAAATACCAGAACAGTTTGCACAAGCTTTAGGCTGGTATTTCCCTTTGCCGCAATCATATCCCAATGAACATGCCGGATAGGCAAGTGAAAGAGATGTGTGTCAGCCTGACACCACAGACCTTGGCCGAGAAACACATTTTTTAAAGTCCCATCTATTTATAGAAGGGACTTTTTAGGACTGGTCGCAGTGGGGCGAATTTAATAGCATGTCCATGATGTCAAATGCGGGCAGGCTAGACCTGTAACAATTGAAGAAACAAGATAAAAATGACGTCATGTCTAGCCACACTAACCTCGCTGCTGAACGTACATTTGGCGCGAAGCGCCGTATGTGCATATGTACGTAGGTATGTATGTATGTGTGCGCATATGTAGGAACAAGAGAATTTCCGATATTTCTGTACACACAAGCTTGAAACTTGGCGAAATATTTTCTTAAGTGGGTGGCTAAGAGAGCCTCCGAGCATATTGTAATTGAATGTCTCATTAAAGACATAAACAACCGTTTATAGGAAGTCGGTTGACCCAGATTCTCTTTTTTTTTGGTGCTTTGGCCACAGTAGATCTATGATCACTGGTCAATCATGCACAATTCTCTCCCCTGACAGTGCTATTATCTACTTTACTTTGTAACCTTCCTAAAATATTAGCACTGGCAGTCTTCCCCCTTTCTTTTCATTTACTACTACAATATCGACTGCAACCCCCTCCCCCTTTTGGTAGGTTCTCTTTTAGGGTGCATGGAAATTTGGCTCTAGGTGGTGGCATGGAATGTATGCCCCTGCAGACACCACGGTAAAATGTGGTTGTCATTGCAGGTAGGCAGAAATTCCTGCCTCCTACAGTATCGCCGATGGTGTGCTGAAGAGGTCGCCAAGACCGAAACAGCTATGCTATTAGAATAGGGAACTTCCAGCTTTCGCTGATTTCATCCAGGGGGGGGTGGGGCGGGGGGGTTTATTTAGACTGTTGCTGATGTACGCGCATCGCTTTATTCTATCCTTCATCATGCCTGTCCGCGCCTTGGGCGGTTGGGGAGAGCCCGTGCTCCAGTGGGTGTCCGGGTCCCGGTCTGGCTGGGTCGGTGTTGTTGTTTGCCTTCTCTCTCCTTCCTTGTTTGTTTATATGTACTTAACTAGGGGGTGCTCGTTGAGCAGGTGTATTGTGAGTTTGGTGGTGGTGGACCATGTTGTAGGGTCAGGGTTTATGAGGCCACACCGGCTAAATATCTGGACCTCCCTTGGGGGTACCTAGATTTGAATTTCCATGCACTGAGTGGCTGGGACAGTGGGACTGATATGTGATACGCCCCCCGCCCCCCCCCCCTCCCCCTTCGGGGGTGGGGGGGCTTCCATATGCATTGCTTTCAGTCACTTTTTTAGCGCCCCCTCTCTTTCTCTAGTTTGGAGAAAGACATTGGATGAGTTTATTAGCCAGCTTTGTATCCTTTCAACTTCTTTAGTAATTAATTGGGCTGAACTAACACTAAAACAACACCTTTACTTCTAGAGAATGTCAGACGTAAAAGAGGCAACTCCCGTCACCACCCGTCACCACGCAGACACGGACATAATACTCTAAATATGACGTAATTCTCTTCTCTCTCACACAAACATGCGCGCATCTCCAGGAGAAATAGATCCTCATGCGTCCTCCAGGTGCATGAGGATCTATGCCTCTTGGAGATGTTTGGAGCGTGCGCGCATGCACGCACTAATACGCACACACACATCGACGCGCTTTTCTGAAAAGCATGCAGGTGACCCGTGTACTTAGTATATCATGTAGCTCGGTAAAGTCAACCTGCTTTCACACAAATTATAGCAAGACTGAAATTGTACCGTGATTGATTGATTGATTGTACATTGCTTAACGTCCCGACAGCAACAAGGCTTTCTCAGGACGTGCCTGCACTGCTTGTGAAAAAAACAACTAAACAGAACATTGAATGTATGTCGCCAGCCGGTCAAATACATTAAATAAACCTAACACATGGGGCCTAAATAAAGCTAAGACCATTTAGCAACACACATCCAATATCAAGAGCTACAGGCAGCGCAGACAGTAGGGAGAGTTTTAAAAAGGCAAATGTGGGGTAAAATTGTACCGTGAAGTTCTAGTTTTGTCACCATTTTCTCAAGATTATGAAGCGAAAGTGAAACTCATATCACATAAAATATAAAATTACGTAAAAACTAAAACTTACGTCATGACAAAAATGAAGTTTACCCAGATTAGAGTCCGTAATTTTTTGTCATATTTACTTGAACTTTAATCCAGTTGCCACATTCCTTCTGCCAATGAAGATAAGTAGCGACTAATCTCTCTGTTTGTTTGTCTATTTTGACAAAGGGTATTTACCCGAAATATTAATAAATTGTGTTGTACCCGTCTTTTCTAAGCGTGTTTCTTTCTCCGTTGGGTACTTCTTTACTTGAACTTTAACATAGCTAGTTTGGAGAAAGACATTGGGTGAGTTCGTTAGCCACCTTTGTATCCTTTCAACTTCTTTAGTAAAAATTAATTCTTTTCAGAAAAGAATTAAAACACTAAAAAACCTTTACTTCTAGAGAAAGTCAGACAGTGGCGGTGACGTAAAAGAGGCAACTCCTTCACCACGCAGACAATAACATAATACTCTAAATATGAGGTCATTCTCTCTGGCGCGCGCGGCTCTCTCTCACACAAACATGTGTACATCTCCAGGAGGAATAGATCCTCATGCACCCTCCAGGCACATGAGAATCTATGCCTCTTGGAGATGTTTGTATGCACGCACTAATACGCACACACACATCGATGCGCTTTCAGAAGAGCATGCAGGTGACCCCTGTACTTAGTATATCATGTAGCTAGGTAAAGTCAACCTGCTTTCACACAAATTATAGCAAGACTGAAATTGTAGCGTGGAGTTCTAGTTTTGCGACCATTTTTTTCAAGCCTATTAAGCGAAAATGAAACTCATATCGCGTAAAATATAAAATTACGTAAAAACTAAAACTTACGTCATGACAAATGACGTTTGACAAATCAATGACGCGTATGTCCTGCACCCCTCATAGAACTCACTAACGCATTGGCAGATCTGCGAGACTTTTTCAACAGGAGATAATTCAACATCAGAATCATGTCAAAGACAAAAGGCAGAGACCATTGACAACGAGGACAGCTCTCATATTGAAGGGACTTTGTGGGTTATGGTTCATCCCATCTTGTTACTATCTGTAGCAACTGCTTATATAACCGCTTCTGTTCTATTGTCAAAAACTATGGGAACAGAACAACTCGATACCAGTGTTAATGTCATTTGGTCCACAATTGATGAACTCTATTTTTTAATGACATATATAATGCAAACAGAACAGGAGACATCGATACTGGAAAGGGATGCACATCATTGTGAAAAATGCGTTCCTCAACCATTGCCTGTTCCTGATAGATGACTGCTCTTGCTTTGTAAGACCGATTGATATGTTCTTAAAAATATCTTCTGATGATTATGCAACAGGGCTTCACGTAGGATCAACAAAATGTCAAAAGAATGCAATAAATCGATATGTTCTGTTACTTATGTGTTCGTAGGTTTGTGTCAATGTTACCGAGGCCAAGAAAAGGGCTTTGATAATGTCAAGACGAACACACCATATCATAATCATTAATATCCATTTCCTTAATCACGAAGTTGGGGGAAGTGGAGAATAAATCATTTGCGAATGGTAGAGGTATTTGGCATAGTCGTTAATAATAATACTTTCAAGTCTGGCTTTGCTGCATCTACAAAGAACTAATGACGTTTGTGTGCGTATGTGTGTGCGTGTGGTGGGGGTGGGGATGGGGGGGGGTTGGGGGGTTGGGAAGAGGGCCCTTGAATCCACGCAACAAGTAGTACAAACAAGACAAAGACAAATTCCAAATGAACAAAGTATACACTACAAAATCTTTACACATAGCTCTTACACATCTCACACATAAACATCTTTTATGCATGAGGTACCTATTGTGTGTCACTGTCGGTACTGCCGGGAAAACGTCTATACTGTCACAGAAATAGTCACATAAATAACCAAGTGGCAATGACACACTGCTTTTGCTCTCGGCTTTGGCAAGGATTATGAGTCAATATAATCCATGGTCATACACATGCTGTATTACTTAACAAACGTGGCAACATGCGGAACTAATGCACAGCACAGCCTATTATCGCCCATGAAGCAAAACGGTCATCGGGTCGACATTGGCTGCATTTGGACTGCACACTGTACGTGGGTGGGCTGACTGCGGCCGAGGTTGGCGTGATAATTCTGTGCTTACTGGGAGGGGTGGGGGAAGATGTGTGTGTGTGTGTGGAGGGGGAGGTGAGGGGGGGTGGGGGGCTGGGGTGGGGGGAAGGGGGCAGCTTTA